>CM052800.1:124111360-124449758 GCA_028533885.1 Nasua narica | reverse complement strand
AAACTCACGAAACAAACTAAGGGTGGCTGGGAGGTGGGGGGGGGGTAGGGATATGGACACGGGGGAGGGTATGTGCTATGGCAAATGCTGCGAAATGTGTAAGCCTGATGATTCACAGACATGTACCCTGGGGTAAATAATACATTATATGTTAATAAAAAATTTAAAAAAAGATATAGAACTATATATCTTGGAATATAGAACTATTGGAATATAGAACTATTCCACCAGAAAATCTCCTTCATGCTATCTCTTTATATTCCCTGTCCCCCTCAACAACATCCTTAATCCCTGACAACAATTCAAAACAACCAATCTTTTTTCCAGATTTATAATTTTTCATTTAGAGAATGTTTTATCCGTGGAATTACATGGTATGTGATCTTTTGAGATTGGCTTTTTCTTTTTTTTTCCATTCAGCATAATGCCATAGTGATCCACCCAATTTGTTCCATTTCATTGCAAAGTAGTATTCCGTGATACGGATGGACTACAGTTTGTTTAACCATTCATTTGTTGAAGGAGATCTGAATTGTTTCCAGTTTAAGGCTATCATGAATAAAGCTATAAATAGTTGTGTATAGCTCTCTGTGTGAATGTAAGTTTTCATTTTTCTGAAATAATACCTAGAAGTATTATTCTATTGAATACTCTGTGAAGTATTACTGTGAAGTAATACTTCACAGAGATTGCATGTTTGGTGTTTTTTTTTTTTAATTGCCTAATTGTTTTCCAGAGTGCTATATCATTTTATATTCCCATCAGCAATGTAGTAATGATCCAGTTTCTTTATATACCTTGCCAACATTTGGCAATGTAATTTTTTTTTTTAGTTTTAGGCATTTTGATTGAATGAAATCACATTTCATTGTAGTTTAATTTGCATTTATTGAATGATTAATGATGCCATAGATCTTTTCAAGTGCTTATTTGTCATCCTTATATTCTCTTTGGTGAGATGTATCTTCTTATCTTTTGTCTTTTTCCCAGTTGAACTGTTTACTTTACTATGGTCGAGTTTTGAGAACACTCTATTTTTCAGACTAGTGTCCCTTGTTGGTTGTGGTTTGCAAATGTCTCCTCCCACTCTGCAGCTTGTCTTAATCCTCATAACAGAACTTTTGTAGAGTAAGCACTTTCAATTTTAATGAAGATCAGATTATCAACTTTATCTTTTATTATTCATGTCAAATGATCTGGTGTCAAGTCTAAGAACTTTTTGCCTTAGCCCTGGATTCTGATATTATCTTGCTTTATCTAAAAGTATTAAGGTTTTGTGTTCTATGTTGAAATCCCTGATCTATTCTGAGTTAATTTTGGTATAAATTTGGCATAAGCTTTGAGATTTAGGTTGAGGTTCGTTCTTTCTTGCTTTCTTTCTTTCTCTTCCTTCCTTCCCTCTTTCTTTCTTTTCTTTCTTTCTTTCTTTCTTTCTTTCTTTCTTTCTTTCTTTCTTTCTTTCTTTCTTTCTTTCTTTCTTTCTTTCTTCTTTTTTCCTTTCCTTTTTCTATTCCTTCCTTCCTTCCTTCCATTATGGATACACAATAGTTTCAGCACCGTTTAGTGAAGAGACTATACTTCCTCCATTGATTTGTTTTATAAACTTTGACACTTTGGCAGTTGGCTCTACTTGTGTGGAGCTATTTCTGAGTTTACTATTTGATTCCATCGATCTATATGTCCATTCCCCTTACAGTATGACTCTGTATCTATATAGTAGTTCTTGAAATGATTACTCCTGTTTTTTTTTTTTTTCTTCATTCCTATTTCTTTTAGCTACCCTAGTTCTTTTGTCTTTCCTTATAAATTCTGGAATCATCTTGTCTATATTTATAAAAAATCTTACAGCAATTTTGATAGCAATTGTGATAACTCTGTATATCAACTGGAGAATCAACATCTTTACCGTGTTGAGTTTTCTACTTCTTGTACATTAACACAAAATAAGGTCCCATCTATTTATATCTTTTCGATGATTCTCATCAGAATTTTGTAGTTTTTAGTGAATAAGCTTTGTATATATTTCTCAGATTTGTAACTGTTTTATTTCATATTTGTAACTATTTTATTTCTTTTTGAACAGTTGCAAACGGTGTTGTATTTTAAACTTCAGTTTCTACATATTCACTGTGACTGTATAGAAATACAATTGATTTTTTATGATGAAATATTCTGTGACTTTGTTGAACCCATTTATTCCTTCTAGGAGATATTTTTGTTTGTTTGCTAATTTGTTTGTTAGCTTCTTTGTTAGATTTCATAGAATTTTCTAAGCAAACCACTATTGTGTCATTTGCAAATAAGGACTTTTTTTCTTCTACATTTCAATCTATATGCCTTTCATTTCCTTTTCTTCCTGAGTTCCACTGACTAGACCTTCTGGGAATATGTTGAATAGCTGTGGTAAGAGTGCACACATTTGCCTGGTTCCAGATTTTAGGAGGAAAACGTTCAGTCTTTCAACAGTAAGTATGATGTTTGCTGTAGGGTTTTTTATTTTATTTTATCTATTTATTTGAGAAAGAGAGAGAGAGAGAGAGAGGTCACAAGTAGGCAGAGAGGCAGGCAGAGAGAGAGGGGGAAGCAGGCTCCCTGCTGAGCAGAGAGCCCAATGCGGGGCTCGATTCCAGGACCCTTAGATCATGACCTGAGCTGAAGGCAGAGGCTTTAACTCACTGAGCCACCCAGGCACCCCTGCTGTAAGGTTTTGTAAATACTCTTCATCAAGTCAAGGACATTTTCCTATGGTCCCAATTATCTAAAATTTTTAATCATAAATGAGTGTTGAATTTTATCAAAAGTTTTTTTCTGCATCAACCAATATGATCATGTGATTTTTTCTTTACATTATTAATATGGTAAATTACATTGATTAATTTTAGAATATCAAACCAGTCTTGTGCATTGAATTGGTTATGGTGTAAAACTCTTGTGCATTGTTGAATTCTATTTGTTAACATTTTGTTAGGAAGTTTTATGTTTACATTCATGATGGACATTTTCTGTAGTTCAATTTTGTTTGTACTATCTTTGTTTGGTTTAGGTATCAGAGTAATGCTGGCTTCACAGAATGAAAAAGGGAGTGTTCCCTCTTCTAACTCCTGGAAGACATTGTCTAAAAAGCGTTTTTCATTAAGACCATTTAATTTAAAGTAATTATTAATATATTAAGACTTGTCTGCTATTTTATTTTTTGTTCCTGTTTCTTCTTTTTCATGTTTTAGTTTCCTTTTCCTTCCTTCTTGTGGGTTGCTTAAATATATTTTTAAATTCCATTTTAGTTTATTTGTAACACTTTTCAGTGTACCTCTGTATAGAATTCTTAGTGGTTGCTTTAGGTAATTTCATATGTATGTGTGTGTGTGTGTGTGTGTGTGTGTGTGTGTGTGTGTGTAATCAACTATGTAACTACGTGAGTCTTGGAATAGGATTGTTTGGGTTTATCCTGTTTTAAATTTGTTCAGTTTTTTGAACGTGTAGGTGTGTGGTATTTTTCTTGTCAAATTTGGAAATTATCAGTATCAAAATATTCACTGGAATATTTTTTCAGCTCCATATTCTCTCCTCTCCTTCTGGGTCTCTGATGACATCAATTTTACATCTTTTATTTTATTTCCACATATTCCTGAGAGTGCTTTTTTTTTCTCCAGAAAATTTTCCTTGTTACTCAGATTATGTAATTTCTATTATTCTATCTGCACTGATTATTTCTACTCTTCTCTCAATTTTGATCTTAAGCCCATCTATTGAGAGTTTTATTTTTTCCATGTATTTTACTTTCAGTTCTAAAATTTCCCTTAGATTTTTATTTATATCTTCTATTTTCTTTCTTTCTGAGATTTTCTATTCATTTCCTGAGACATCCTATTTTTTTCATTTGTTTCAAGTATGTTTGTGATTTTTCATTGAAGTATTTTTATGATGGCTGCTTTAAAATTTTGTCAGATAATTCAAACGTGTTTCATTTTGGTGTTAGCAGCTATTAATTATTTTTTCTCTTTTAGATTGAAATCTGTCTGGCTTTTGGTTTGACAAATGTTTTCAATTAAAACTTGGGTATTATGATATTATATTATAACCCCCTAGATCTTATTTTAAATCTTATGTTTTTGTAGATCTTCTATGATACCATTTTAATGTGAGGCACCTCATTATTGTCACGTAGGAATAGAAATCCAGGGTCTCCACTTGTCCTGTATGACTTCTTTGCTATTGCTTGGTTAGGGTCAAAATTCTGTCTTTTTGTTCCTGCTGAAATCATCCTGATTAAGAAGGGGAGGGATGTTTCACCCATGCTCTTCATGTGGCTTCTACTGACACTGTAAAGGGTGTTCCAACCAATTCTCCACTAAGCCTCTTCTCACATTAACCCATCAGGAAAAGTGAGAGAGATCTCATTTTGCTGGATGGGCATGGCATGAGGCTCCACAAATAGTCTACAGTCACACTTCAGGGGGGAGAATGGGTTTTCATTACCACTAGGCCAAGATGAAACTCCTGGCTTCCCATTTAGCCATCTCTGATATCACTATACAGGAGAGGCGAGGGTGGTTGGGAGGGGAAGTCTTTTTATAGCCTGACAAGGGTGGAAGCTTAGTCTCTTGATCCTGCCTTTTCTGGCTGGGATGGGAGTGGGGACACTGTTCTTTGTGTGTGTGTGTGATGCTTGCTAGAGTAGAACAGTTATTGTCTCAAAACATTCTGTCTTTCTAAGCTGTTTTTTTTCTTTCCTAGCCCTTTGGCTAAATAGAGCATGATTTTTGTAGGTGTTTGGTTTGGTTGTGTGTTTGTTTTTTGTATGTGCTCATGGGTATTTCCAGGTTGCTGATTTCTCCAGTTTCTAGTCTGGGATGTACGAAGCAAAATGACAACCCAAGAAACTCACCACTATGTTTGTCATTCTTTGGGTAACAAAATCCCTAGCTGGTCTACCTTTTTCTCCACATGTCAGTCTTCTTATATTGGGTTTATATACGTAATGCCCAGAAGTTTTAGTTGTACTTAGTGGAAGGAATAGAGAAAAATATTTCTGATCCATTTCTCTGGAAGTGAAAATTCAGTCTCATTTTCTTTTATAAATCCAAATACATCAATTTTGGGAAATTTTATAGAACATTCTATCATTTGGAATTCCATACTTTAATATGAGGACTACTGTGCTGGTAGACAACCACAAGTTATGCTTACTGCTATTTTAAATATCAACATACATATGCATTACATAATCATAACACATATATCATCACATAATATTTTGCCATTGGTAGGATCCTTTCAATCTAAGATCTAACCAAGATGATGAACGGACACCAGTGTTCAACTCAAATTAAAAATTGAAACAAAATATACAATGAAAAAGTAATAAAACTCAACTAGCCATAATAAATTATTTTGAACTGAAAAATCATAAAGATAGAGTTTAAAAAGTTCTGTTTTATAATGGTGTCCCCGATCTAAGAGTGACTTAACATTTCACTGACTATTTGGATGATGTACGAGTAAACATACTAAAGGATTTTAATAAGTTAGAGGGTAATGGTTGTTAAAGCCCATAGAGTTCAAGATATCTCAGAAATAGATATATAGATAACTAACAATTTGTAAATTTCTTGAACCTAACATTATTTCTTTCACCCCTTTGAACTATACCAGGCCACTTTTTGGTCCCACCTCCAACATGATAAATTTATAGAACTTCAAAAACCAGCTCAAAACACACTTGCTAACTCCAGTTAGACTTTTAAATTCTTTTCTATATGTGTATTTCACACACCCAAAAATCTCCGTTTTTATATGTACTACATTTTTATCCTACAATATAGAGGTCAGCAAACTCTTCCTGTAAACATCAAAATGGTAAGCATTTTGAGCTATGTGGGTCACATATGATCTTTGTTACATGTTCTTTGTTTAGTTTGGTTTTATTTTGTTTTCATTCCAAATATTTTAAACTTTAAAAATAACTCAGCTTGAGGGACATACATAGAGTATAGACCCAGCTTGGTCTCCCAGCTTTTTTTTCCCTTGCCCTAATACATTATCATGTCAATGCTTGAGGCTACCTGTAAACTACTTTTACAAAGGGACTGATTTCCTTTTTACTTGTGTCTTTTTCCTAAACCATATTTGACATATTAACATATTCAATAAACAAGTGCTGCTAAGAATAAAATAACTGAATTGAGATTTGAGCTGTCACCCAAATGACAGAGTTTGCAGTTTGAGTTCAACAAAGTTAATTACCTGATAAAATAAAAGTATCAAACCTCTTCAGAGGAACAACAGAATCTAAATTCCCTACCACATTTTATTCAAATTATTCAGTACACGATCTAAATTTACTAGACATAGGAAGAAATAGGAAAATTTGAACTATTGTCAAGAAAAAAGACAATCAATAAAGATCTACCTCAAGATAATCCAGGGGATGAAATAGATGAGTCTATTAAGCAAGTACTCAACAAAGTAAAAGAAAATATGCTTGAAATGTATGAAAAGATGTGAAATGTCAGCACAAAAATGGAAGTTACTTTTTAAAAAACAAATAAAAAATTTTATAATTGAAAATACCATGAATAGATAGTTTCATTGTATGGGCATAAAATAAATGGAATTGATAAAGGAAAGAAATAATAAACTTGATGATTGGTCAATAGAAACTATCCAACCTAAAGAAGACAAAGAAAGAAAAAAGAACAGAGCTTCAGTACATATAGGATAATATCAAAAGGACTGAAATACTAATAATTTGACTGCTAGGTAAGGAGAAAGACTATGGCAGGAAAAAATGGCAATGACTGAAATTTTATCCAACTTGGAGGACATAAATTGTAATTTAAAGAAGTTTAGTAAAACACAGACAAGATAAGTATGAAGAAAGGAGAAGATATTTGCAAATGACAATACAGACAAAGGACTGATATTCAAGATCTATAAAGAACTTCTCAAACTCAACACCCAAAAAACAGATAATCAAGTCAAAAAATAGGCAGAAGACATGAACAGACACTTCAATGAAGACATACAAATGGCTAACAGACACATGAAAAAATGTTCATCATCATTAGCCATCAGGGAAATTAAAATCAAAACCACAATGAGATACCACCTTACACCAATTAAAAGGACAAAAATTAACAAAATAAGAAACAACAAATGTTGGAGACGATGTGGAGAAAGGGGAACCCTCTTACACTGTTGGTGAGAATGCAAGTTGGTACAGCCAGTTTGGAAAACAGTGTGGAGATTCCTCAAGAAATTAAAAATAGAGCCACCCTATGACCCTGCAATTGCACTACTGGGTATTTACCCCAAAGATACAGATGTAGTGAGAAGAAGGGACATATGTACCCCAATGGTGGTTCATGGTTTATGGTGAAATAAGCTGAGAGCCCTACCCCCGGGCTTGTTGACTATAACCGTGTTCCCACTCCAGTGCTTGGGAACTCTGCTGGCTCAGGCATCCGTGTTCTTTCTGTGAGCTGGGGATCTTTAGACCACACTGTCCATGTAGGATTCTGCCTTGCTTTGCCACCTGAGCACCTTTCAGGCAGGGACATCTTTCAGTGGCGCAGACTTCTAAAGGTCCCATTTCCTTTAACAAGTCTGTGTCTTTCCATTTAAAATGTATCTCCTGTAAACTGGCAAGTAATTGAGTCCTGCTTTTTAATGAATTCAGACAATCTGATTTCTAGTTGTAATGTTTAACCAGTAACATTTAGTGTTATGAATGATACGTTTTATTTAATATTTTATTTCTGTTTGTCTGGGTTTTTTGTTTGTTTGTTTCTCTGGCCTTTCCCTTCTTTGGATCCTTGGATTACTTGGTTTTTGTTTTGTTTTGTTTTGTTTTTACTTTACTGACGAGCATTTTATTTATTTATTGGCTTTTTAGCAATATCTCTCTGCTTTAGGTTTAAGCTTTTGTTTTAGAGATTGCAATATTTATTTACAGTTAATATTGTATCATTTTATGTAAAATGTAAATTATTCACTATCATCTAAGTCCATTTACAGCCACAATTATTTTATGTTACCTTGTCAGATATATATCTCTATATGCATTAGTAACTCCATAATGCACAGCTATAATTTTGGCTTTAAATGATCATATGTATCTTAAAGAAATTCATTGAAAAAATTTCTATTTACTGAATAATTTACTATTTCCTATCCTTTTCTTCTTAGAGATTCAATTTTCCATCTGCTGCCAATCCTTTCAGGCTGAAGGACTTCCTTTACCCATTTTGGTAGTACAGGTCTGCTGGCAGAAATTTACCGTGGTTTTCTTCCATCTGAAATGATCTTTACTTTTTGTTCACTTGTGAAGATTATTTTTGCTGGATATAAAATTATGAATTGACAGATTTTTTTTTCTTGACCAGATAGACTTCACAGATATATACAGAACATTTCACCTAAAGCAACAGAATACACATTCTTCTCTAGTGCACATGGAACATTCTGTAGAATAGATCACAAACTGGGTCACAAATCAAGTCTTTAACAGTACCAAAAGACTAGGATTATTCTATGCATACTTTCAGACCACAGTGCTTTGAAACTGGAACTCAGTCACCAGAAGAAATTTGGAAAGAACTCCAATATGTGGAGGTTAAAGAGAATCTTACTAAAGAATGAATGGTCAACCGCGAAATTAAAGAATTTTTAAAAATTCAGGGAAACAAATGAGAATGAAAACACAACTGTTCAAAACTTTGGGATACAGCAAAGGTGGTCTAGGAGGGAAGTACATAGCAATACAAGCCTTTCTCAAAAAATTGAGGAAGAAAGTCTCAAACACACAAGCTAACCTTACACCTAAAGGAACTGGAGAAAGAAGAGCCAAAAAAGCCTAAACCAAGCAGGAGAAGAGGAATAATAAAGATAAGAGCAGAGGGCACCTTGGTGGCTCAGTTGGTTAAGCGACTGCCTTCGGCTCAGGTCATGATCCCGGAGTCCCGGGATCGAGTCCCACATCGGACTCCCGGCTCTGTGGGAAGTCTGCTTCTCCCTCTGACCTTCTCCCCTCTCATTCTCAGTCTCTCTCTCTCTAATAAATAAATAAAAAATCTTTAAAAAAAAGATAAGAGCAGAAATCAATGAAATAGAAATGAAAAGAAGAGTAGAACCAATCAATGAAACTAGAAGCTGGTTCTTTGAAAGAATTAATAAGATGGATAAACCCCTAGCCAGACTTACCAAAAAGAAAAGAGAAGGAAAAAAAAAAAAGAAAAGAGAAGGGACTTAAATTAATAAAATTATGAAAGAAGAAGGAAAGATCACAATCAACACCAAGGAATTACAAACAATTTTAAGAACAAATTATGAGCAAATATATCCCAACAAATTAGGCAATCTGGAAGAAATGGACAGATTCCTGGAAACTTATAAACTACCAAAACTGAACCAGGAAGAATTAGAAAATCTGAACAGACCCATAACTAGAAAGAAATTAAAGCAGTAATCAAAAATCTCCCCCAAAACAAGAGTCCTGGGCCAGACGCCTTCTCAGGGGAAGTCTATCAAACATTTAAAGAAGAATTAATACCTATTCTTTTGAAGCTGTCTCAAAAAATGGAAATGGAAGGAAAACTTCTAAGCTTGTTATGTGAGGCCAGCATTACCTCGATCCCAAAACCAGACAAAGACCTCATCAGAAAGGAGAATTATAGACCAATATCCCTGATGAACATGGATGCCAAAATTCTTACCAAGATACTAGCCAATGGGATCCAACAATACATTAAAAGGATTTTTTACCATAACCAAGTGGAATTTTTTCCTGGGCTACAAGGTTGGTTCAACATCTACAAATCAATCAATGTATTATAATACATTAATAAAAGAAAGAACAAGAACCATATGATACTCTCAATAGATGCTGAAAAAGCATTTGACAAAGTGCAGCATCCTTTCTTGATCAAAACTCTTCACAGTGTAGGCTTGGAAGGTACATATCTCAGTATCATCAAAGCCATCTATGAAAAACCCACAGCAAATATCATTCTCAATGGGGAAAACTGAGAGCTTTTCCCCTAAGGTCAGGAACATGGCAGGGATGCCCACTATCTCCACTGCTATTCAACATAGTACTAGAATTCCTAGCCTTAACAATCAGACAATAAAAAGAAATAAAAGGCATCCAAATCAGCAAAGAAGAAGTCAAACTCTCACTGATATGATATGATATGATATGATATGATATGATATGATATGATACTTTATCTGGAAAACCCAAAAGACTCCACCCCCAAATTGCTAGAATTCATAAAGGAATTCAGCAACATGACAGGATATAAAATCAATGCACAGAAATCAGTTGCATTTCTGTATACTAACAATGAGAAAGAAGAAAGAGATATTAAGGAATTAATCCCTTTACAATTGCACCAAAAACTATAAGATACCTATGAATAAGCCTGACCAAAGAGGTAAAGGATCTGTACTCTAAAAACTACGGTACACTTATGAAAGAAATTGAGGACACAAAGATATGGAAAAACACTCCATGGTAATGGATTGGAAGAATAAAAATTGTTAAAATGTCTATGATACTCAGAGCAATCTACACATTCAATGAAATCTCTATCAAAATGCCATCATCATTTTTCACAGAGCTGGAACAAATAATCCTAAACTTGTATGGAACCAGAAAAGACTCCAAATAGGCAGAGGAATGTTTAATAAGGAAACCAAAGCAGATGGCATCACAATGCTGGAGCTCAACCTCTATTACAAAGCTGTAATCATCAAGACAGTATGGTACTGTCATGAAAACAGACACATAGATCAGAATAGAGAATCCAGAAATGGACCCTCAACTCTATGGTCAACTAATCTTTGACAAAGCAGGAAAGAATATTCAATGGAAAAAGGACAGTCTCTTCAATAAATGGTGCTGCCCAAAATGGACAACCACATGTAGAAGGATCAAACTGGACCATTTCCTTACACCATGCACAGATAAATGGATGAAAGACCTAAATGTGAGACAGAAATCCATCAAAATTCTAGAGGAGAACACAGGTAGCAACCTCTTCAACCTCGGCTGTGGCAACTTCTTGTTAGACACGTCTCCAAAGCAAGGGAAACAAAAGCAAAATTGAAGTATTGAGAATTCATCTAGATAAAAAGCTTCTGCACAGCAAGAAAACAGTCAACGAAACTAAAAGGCAACCTACAGAATGGGAGAAGATATTTGCAAATAACATATCAGTTAAAGGGCTAGTATCCAAGATCTATAAAGAACTTATCAAACTCAACACCCCAAAACCAAATAATCCAATCAAGAAATGGGCAGAAAACATGACCAGACATTTCTCCAAAGAAGACATCTAAAATGTTCAGCAGACACATGAAAAATACTCCACATCGCTTGGCATCAGGGAAATAGAAATCAAAACCATAATGAGATATCACTTCACACCAGTCAGAATGGCTAAAATTAAAAAGACAGGAAACAAGAAATGTTGGCTCGGATGAGGAGAAAAGGGAACCTTCTTACACTACTGGTGGGAATGCAAGCTGGTATAGCAACTCTGGAAAACACTATGGAGGTTCCTTAAAAAGTTAAAATAGGGCTACCCTACAACCCAGCAATTGGAATACTAGGAATTTACCCCAAAAATACAAGTGTACTGATCCAGAGGGGCACCCTCACCCCAATATCATAGTAGCAATGTCCACAATATCCGAACTGTGGAGGGTGTTATGCTGAGCGAAATAAGTCAGTCAGAGAAAGACAATTATCATATGGTTTCACTCATGTGCGGAACATAAGGAATAGTGCAGAGGACAATAGGGAAAGGAAGGGAAAACTGAATGGGAAGAAGTCAGAGAGGGAGACAAACCCCAAGAGACTCTTGACTCCGAGAAACAAACAGGGTTGGGAACATGGAGGTGGCTGTGGGGATGCGTTAACTGGGTTAAAGAGGGTATGTGATATGATGAGCACTTGGTGATATACTTAACTAATGAATCATTGGAAGTTTCTGTTTGTTAACCATCAGATATGAAAACATCTGAATAAATAATATTCACAGACTTGGGAGGCTCCATGGTATGCACTAAATTCACTTACTTCATGTTGCTAAGAGGACAAGGGTAATCTTGCCCAGCAGAAGTATCAATGTCAGATCAAACTACTTTGTATGTCTATAATTCTATAATATATAACTCCTGGCTGATTAACAGAATTAAATAACAGCTAATATAATAAGATTGGCTACTTGAGGCATAAGCAGCATGAGGTAATTTTAAGAGCAGGCAGATCTGAGTTAGAGAATCAGCACCATTGTGACCCTGACAGTTTTTACTTCAGTGAACCTATGATTCTTCCTCAGTAAAACAGAAGTAAAACAACATCTGCTTTATGTAGATATTGTGGGAATTAAGAAAGAACTTTGAGGAAAGGCACATAGAAACTATTCAATAGATGTTAGCCTTATTCCATCCTGAGAATGTATGCAGTCTGAATAAATTATCAATATGATTATGTTATTAGATTAATTGTATTTCTGTACAATTGTCCAACAGGCAACTCCAGAGTAGAAGAAAGAATGTTTGTTTGTTTTATATTTTTTTTGTTGCTGTTTTTAGCTAATAGGCCAGAGACTCAATTCTTTAATAGAGTTATCCTTTCACTTTTCTTAGCATTTGGCTATTCCTTATGATTTTAATGTTTAGGCTGGGATGCAGAACTATTGTTATAGGAATGGCCCAAAGAAAAGCAATGGAAATTTAGCAATAACAAAACAGAGGCTGTGGAGAAAGCTAATGAAGAAATTAAAGGCATTAGAATTATTCGGCTGACACAAGGTAGTTTGATGAAGTAAATTCTTCCCCATTCTTAGTTTATTGGTTTGATATCTATTTTAAACAACTTAGCAGTCACTCTAAAAACCATGTTTTTAAATTTCCTTTGTTCTAATGACTCACAAAGAAGTAATGTATTAACTTTCTTCTTAGAGTGAGTATATGATGCTCAAAGGGTTCTATAGTACCCCAAATAGAGGGTAACTCAAGACCGAAGGGCAGTATCTGTAATTGTTGCTAAGACGTTGAAATGTAATTTTTTTAAATTTTTATTATTAACATATAATGAATGTATTATTTGTTTCTGGGGTACAGGTCTGTGATTCATCAGAATTACACAATTCACAGTGTTCACCATAGCACATACCTTCCCCAATGTCCATAACCCAGCCCCCACAACACTCCCCTCTCCTTCCACTCCAGCAACCCTCAGTTTGTTTCCTGAGATTAAGAGTCTCTTATGGTTTGTTCCTCTCTCTGGTTTTTTCTTGTTTCATTTTTTTCCTCTCTTCCCTTTTGATCCTTTGCCTTATTTATCAAATTCCACACATCAGTGAGATCATATAATTGTCTTTCTCTGATGGACTCATTTCACTTAGCATAACACCCTCTAGTTTGCAAATGGCAAGATTTCATGTTTTGATGACTGCATAATATTCTATTGTATAGAAGAGTACGAATTCAGCTATATATAGGTAACAATAACATGATGAAGTCACTTCATTGGCAGTTTTTACAAAAACTGGGATACTACAGACCAATAAATCTATAAGGTATCAAATTATAATAGAACTTACCTTGATCTTAAAAGATGAAGTATTAAGGTTTTTTTACTTAGCTTTAGTTCATACAGCAATTCTTCTTCATATGTTTCCTGCAAAACAGTATCCATCATGTGACTTAAATGTGTGCTCGTTTAGTGTATATGGAGTGGGGAGTGGGGTGGGTGCAGGGGAAAATTAGACTTTATCTGTCTACCCAGCAATCCAGCAGTCTGGCTAGGCAAAATGATAAATATAGATTAGGCTGAATATATGAGAGCCAATATACAGAGGATTTTGCCTGTAAGCTATTTTTTTAATTAAATTTTTTGATGGGCATTATTTCTAGTTATAAAATAAAATGAAATAAAAAATATATATATATTCTCTCCTCATCCAGAGATAACAAGTTTTTGTATGTCCTTGAAGTTCCACCCCTGCCAACAGAACTTTTGTTTATGTATCTTTAACAGTTTGGGGTGTACTGTTTTATAGTCTACTTTATCACATAAAAATAAATTATGACCATGGCCATTTTCCTATTCCAATAAATGTTCTTTTATGGTATGTATTTCATGGCTGAAAATCACAATGTGAATTTATTTAACCAATATCCAGATCAGAAATTTGAACTGGTGTATTCGCTGTAGTTAGACATCATTTGTTTGTTGGCAACATGGAAAAAATGTTTGATAAATGCTGCCAGATAACCCTGAAGAAAGGAAGCACAAAACTAGAATTTCACTAGAAATTTATAGTGATTCTTATTTTCTTGGCTTAGATATTAACATTAAGGAAATGATAAGTTATTGTTACAAGCTTTTCTTTAATGACCATCAGAAGTGATATTTTTCTTCTGTTTAGTTTATTTTGTTGTTTACATATTTGTCTATGAATTCCTAAGTTATGTCCTTTAAATATTTTCTTTTGTCATATTTTATTTCCTTCTGATTATGAATTATTTATAATTTAAGGATTCACAGTTACAGTCATTTATCTAGCATTTTCTTTAGTTTATTGTTCACCCATGTATTCAATAGCTATTATCTCAGGCACAGTGATAATATGGAAAATACTATCATGCACAAGATAGAGGTCACTGCCCTTATGGAAACCACAGCTTGGCAAAGAAGAAAATCAAGCAAATGTAATTAAGTATTGTAGGCATCATAATAGGAGAAATGCAATGACTGTGAGGGAGAAATAGGAGGCAGAGAACAGAGAATGCGAAGGCCCCGGGGTAGGAAGGAACTTGACATGTTTGAGAAACCCAGAAAAATTCAAGGTGGCTGGAGAATCAAATGTAAGTTGAATAAATATGAGAAATGAAAATGCAGGAAGGAACCAAATCATGTACAGACTAGTTAGTCACTCAAGCAGATTTGGACCTCATCCTAACAGCAAAGAGAAGAAAAAGATTTAGGCAAAAAAAAAAATAAATAAATTCAGAAGTAGGTATGGTATTTTAGATGGCTTACCTATTACAGATAATGGATCAGCAAAAATCACAACTGTAGGCAGGAAAAATATTTAAAGGCTGTTGATGGGTTATAAGTCACTTGGGCAGGGGAGTGGCAGTGGGGAAAAGGGAGAGTAGGTAATTTCGAAGGATATTTACATGTTAGAATGCACAAAATTTAATGATTTTTTTTTTTGGTTGGGGAGGCACAAGAGAGAAGAATTCCCTTCGGGAGTGCTTGGGAGGATCAGCTGGTTCAGCATCCCACTCTTTACTTCAGCTCAGGTCATGATCTAGAGTTGTAAGATTAATCCCCCTCTCTGGCTCCACACCAGGCATGGAGCCTGCTTAGGATTCCTTCTCTCCCTCTCTGTCCCCACCACACTCTCTCTTTCCCCCAAGAATAATAATAGTAATAATTCTCCCAGGCTTCCAATTTGTTTAAACTATGCTATTTGAAAGGAGGGTCTTCTGAAGAGGGGCAACTTTGAGGGAGGGAAAGGGGAGTTTTATGGTTGTTGAATGTGAGCTGTGCATCAGTTAGGGCATTTTTTTTAACTGCAAGTTTAACATAAAATTGGGACTTCATCATAAACACATAATTCACAGTGGGCAGGCAAGAACCTAGGTGTTTCCTTAGATAAAAATGGTTGAATCCGTTTACGACATGATGAACTAATCGTGCAGGTGTGTGTGAATAACAGAGTGGTATAATCGGACTTCGTAAAATTTGAATGTGTGATTATGGTTTTCATATTAGCTAATATTCAGACACAATTGTTAATATTGTCAAATGTGACATTCTTATTAATCTTGTCATGAGTATTGTTTGTACATAAACAGAATTTTTAACTTTGTGTTTTATTTTAGAATTTTATTTATTTCATTTTATTTTAGAATCATTTCTGATTTAGAGAAAAATTGGAAAGATAACACAGAGTATTCCTGCATACCCCACAACTCAGGGTTCCATATTGTTAACGTCTTGCATTACTATGGTGTACTTGTCCCAACGCATGAACCAAGACTGACATCATCAATTAAATTATACACTTATCCAGATTTTCTTTGTTTTTGTCTAATGTCCTTTCACTGTCTTAGGATCCCATCTGGGACACCACATTACATTTGGTTGTCATGCCTCCTTAGACTCTCTACACTGTGACAGCTTCTCAGATTTGCCTTATTTTTTGACAACCTTGACAGTCTTGAGGAGTACTGATCAAGTATTTTATAGGTTGCTCCTTAATTAAGTTTTTTTTCTCCAATATTTTTCTCATTCCCAGCCTGGAACTGTGGGGATTTGAGAGAAAACAACAAAATAAAGTGCCATTTCCAACACATCATTTTAAGAGTACATACTACCAACATGACTTATTACTGAATATGATTACTTATTACTTTGATCACTTGGCTGAGGTAGCATTTATCAGCCTTTCTCCACTGTAAGTTTACGCTCTTCCCCATTCTACTGGTCCCCTCTTCCACATTCTAATCTTTGGAAGGGTCTATGCACAGGCCATGATTAAAGGGTGGGGATTTATGCTCCACCTCCTGGGAAGGAGAGTGTCTACATCAATTTTGTAATTCTTATGTGTGGGAGATTTGTCTATTCTTCCCCATTTATTTATTCAATTATTTATTTATACCACTATGAGTTCATAGATATTAATTTATGTTTTATTATAGCCAAAAGTTACATTAATTATTCTGTTGCTCAAATTGTCCCTTCTTTATCATTGGGAGCTCCTCCATTCGGCTCCTATGTCCTTTTGACATCTTCCCATAAATGCAAGTTTGGGTACTTTGTTTGCTTGAGAACTTCCTTACTTTCTGGTAGTAGAAGATACTCCAAACACATCTTGTATATTTCCTGCCCCAGTCCAGGCTCATCTTGTATATTCACAATGAGATTGATGTCTTTATTTGCACAATGGTAATAGAGGGCTGGTTTTGCCCTCTTAGATGAGTACCAAACTTCAACCAATAAAAGTTTTGTTTTTTTTTTTAACTGAAGTATAGTTGACATGCAGTGTTATATGAATACAAGATTTAAGAAGCAGTAAAGGATAAAGGAACTGGAGATCAAGAGAAAAGATTATTTGTAAGGAGATTATTACAGAAAAATGGTTAGACATTATCTCCAAGTGGCAGGAGATGAAGAGCTGCTCTTTCATCATCTTAAGCCACTGGAAAGACATCTCAGTGGGAACATTTGGAAAGCTGAAATGTGTCTTGTTTATGACTGAGGAACCTAACAAATGAGAGCCTGGAAGGTTGTCTTCTCTAATGGTGGAGAGAAGAAAAGTAGTTGCATTGGGAAAAATTTGCCCTCTCAAAGAGTGTTGGGGCAAAGTGGCAGTCAGTATTCTCCATGGATCAAGTTGGAAAACTCAGGCCCACAATGCAAATGCCTGGTAATAACTATTTAAGAACAGTCCTTGAATGTCTTCTATAGTAGTGGAATTGAAAATTACCTTATTTTGAAGCTTGTTTCTTATTATATGTATTATACATTGTCTGCATAAACATTCGTTTCTTTTGAAAATAAAATTATAAATGTTTACATTTTAGCACCTGAATAAACACTATTTTAAGCAACAGGCCAAATGTGTTCCTGTGAAAGTTGTCCAACTTTGCTGCTGAATCTGTGCGGCAGGTAAACCTGCATATTACATCGCTGGGAAAGAAAAATACTCAGAGATTATATTCCATAGGCACCAGCTCAGAACAAATAAGGTAGCCTTAAATCAGCCTGGAAAGCTGATAGTGGAAATCCTCACATAAACTGGAACATGTTATATGGCACGCTCTAAAATCCAAATTTTACTCCATCTGGTTGCCTAATCCATCAAAAGTTTGCTTCCTCCCCAACCTCCCCCCTGTAATACCCCAAGTGCATGCTGTAAACTGAGTGAGAGTTCTCAGAAAATTTGAGACTCCTCTCTTGTTTGCTTCTGATTGGAGCCAGATGTTGTTTTCTGCATACCCTGTGAAAGTGACAAATCATGTTTATTAAATCAAAACGTGTACCTGTATATCATAATCATGGGTGTGCCAAACGTCTCGCTTCTGCATCAGAGGAATCCTTTTAGGATAGACCACTTCCTGACCTTCTACTCCAAGGACTGTCTTTTCTAAAAGGAAACATTTAAGGGGGAAAATGCATCTGGCATTAACATTCACAAACAGAACCTGGATAAAAATTATTCTCATACTGTTCCCTTGCTCCCAATTAGCAGTCATGTACAACATTACTATGAAGTAGCAACCCCATGTAACAGGTAAAGAAACTGAGTCTGAGATTTCCAAATTAGGAAAATGTAAGCAAAATTGGAAAACAAGCCAAAATAATCAGGTCTCTAAGCTTTCCACTTTGTTCTGTAGTTACCACCTCCATTATCTTAATTTTTCTCATATCTGTCTCTGGATTCTGCCACCTGTCAAAGCTGCTCACTGGAAGGGATTGTTTCAGTGTAAATTACCGATTTCATCTCCTACGCACATTTTATCTGAAATCTTAACTCTCCTAGCTAAATACAAGTCTCTCCCTTGTTATAAGGATTTAGATACTCTCAAATCTGTGCTAACTAGTCTTCACAAGAGTTAGTTGTCTGGGGGTGAGCCCTGATTACCTCACTGAAGAGTGATATAGAAGAAAGACCACAGGATTTCAGAATCTGCTATTATTCCAGTCAAAGTTTTACCAGTTTATTAGCAGTATGGCCATAAATACTATATTCTCTCTGATCTGTAGTACTATTCTCAATTGCTTTATCTATAAAGTAGAGATAGTAACTTAAGATTGTACACATGTACACAGTGGCTAATGGCTCAGTGTCTCTACTCTGCGGATATTCAGAAATGTCCACTCCTTCCTCCTTCTCACTATAAATCAAAGTAAGACTGCCAAAGTACTTCTTTACTAGCCATAACTAGTCCAAGTCCTATGCTGTGTCCTCAGCAAAATCATTAATAGGTTTTAATGTTTTTTTTTATCATTTATCATTTAAACTTTGTGACTAAAGAGACATTACCTCATAGCCTAGCAAGAAAACCCTGGTTAAAAGATTAACACATACCTTTAATCTGAGAAATGAGTGTGATCATGAAAAGCAAACTCCTGGGAAACATTCTGCACGATTCTGGTGGAAGAAGGGGCACAGGTGCTTGAGAAAAGATGTGTGTGATGCCCTGCTCTTGCTTCCACAGCAGGGTCAAAGAACCCAACAGATAGGTAGGCAGCTTTGATCCAGAACGAGGAAGTGTTCCTTGCTTGTGTTGCATCATTTGTGAGGTGCTTGAGGCTAAAACCTGGAAGGTGGACACCATGTACTAATTAAAAGCACCACCGATGTGCTGTGGTGGAGGTGGGCTGGGCAGAGAGCCCTACTTCATGCCTGATATAAACATAATTTTAGATGTACTAAAAATTCAAAAGTGAAAAAATCAGATATGTCTTAGGAAAAATACTGAAGAATGTTTATAGAAACTTTGGTTGAGGAAAGTGCATGTGAAGAATGCCATGTGATGTGTAGAAACTATAAAGGAAAATTTGGTAAAAACTAGATAGAAATACTGAGAATTTATTTTTTTTTCTTGCTAAATAAAAGCCTGTGCCACGTGGGGCATAATGGCGTTTTGAAAGCCATAAAACACACGGTATTCATCCGTATTCTATCTGCACCCTCCACACCCACCCCGATAAAAGAACCCAGAGTCCTGAAGCAAGGGAAAATAACTCAATTTCCTCCCAAAGTTTTCGTGATATCTCACTGACATATTGCTCCGTGTAAGTTTAAGGTGAGTGGCATGATGACTTGACTTTCTCATATCATTACATCACATCACAGTAAGTTTCTTTAAAATACATCATCTACAGATACAAAAAAAGAAGGAAAAGAAAATGATCTTTTTCTTCGTGACGAGAACTCTTAGTATCTACTCTCTTAATTTTCAAATAAACCATACAGCAGTGTTTACTATAATTATCACGTTTTACATTATATCCCTAGTATGTGTTTATCTTATCTTTATCCTATAAACTGTAAGTTTGCATCTTTTGACCACCTTCATCTGAACTTATTTATGAAAACATATTTATGCCATAAAACACGTATAAACTTAAATTAAAAGACAAACTCCAGAAATATAGGCAATATATATAATAAAAGGTAAAAGTAAGTACCCCTATAATATAGAACTCTGTCAAATCAATACAAAAACTAAAACATTGATAGGCAAATGTGAAAAGAACTTGTAAAAGCCTATCTATATGCCTGGGATCTCCCTGGCAGAAGAGCTCTCCCTTTGCCAATACAATCCCTTCTCTGTGTTTGGTATTCTGGCTTTCCCCCCTACCTACTTTATTGATCATCCCTCTAATATTCTCATAAACTGAAAAAAACTATGACAACCAGAAGCTTTCTTTTGATATTTAAACAAATTCAAGTATCTCCCTTTCAAAAAAATCCTACCCTTGATCTTATATTCCACAGGCCATTGCCATCACCTTATTTTTCATTGCCTTCTCAGTTAAACTTTTCACAAAGCTCACCTTTACTTCTTGTGGCAATCTTCTTCCCTCCAGTTCATTCTAACATATTGTACTCTGACATCTGCCTCCATTATTCTGCTGATATAATTGACTAATCTTGCCAATAATTTCACAATTTATATAACCAATGGATATTTTGGTTCTTTATCTTACTTGCCCTCTTAACAACATTTGGCACTATTGACCATACCTTCCCTCTTGAAATATCCTATTTAGCTCCCTTGAGTCTTCCTAACATCTTCTTAGCTCTCTGTCTACTTGTGGGTACATATTCTTTTATCCAACCTTTAAATTTTGGAGTTCCTCAAAGTATTATCCTATACCTTCTTTTCTTTCAACTGGATGCTTGTTGCATATCTACCTCACCTTCAGTTACAGTTTAATTACCATCTCTCTACTATGCCTCATATTTATACTTCTAACCACCTGAGTTACAGACCTTTACAGCCAACTCCCTTCTCAATGTCCTCATTGGGAGGGCTCAAATCCCCTGCTAACTCAAGAATTTGCAAAACTTGTTCTCTGCCTTTATTAATAATGTCAATAGCCAAACCACATTGCAAGTCTGAAATGCAGTAGTCATCGATATCCCTCATAATCAACTCATCACTATGTTTATTTTACCTTCTAAAAAATACCCTGCCTTCTTTTTTCCTCTTTTCTCCAGGAGGCTTTTCTGCCTCCATCTTACTTAGTCCAAGTTCCTATATACTTTCTTTGGCTACACTCCAACACGTGTTATCTTTTCAAAATACAAAAGATCATGTCAAAAAAAAAAAAAAAAGATCATGTCACGTGCCTATTGAAAATACTTCAATAGTTTGTCATTTGTGTTAGGATTAAGATTCACTTGGCTTTAACACCTCAAAAGATAAATTGCCTGCTATTTTTTAACTCTGTGACTTTGGGCAAAGTATGAAATATTTCTGTACTTCTGTTTCCTCATCTATTGAATGGGCATTGGGCATAAGTATTAAATGAATCTGTGCTGAAAGGCAATCTTACATTACACGGTTCATTTACTCACCAATTCTCTTAGTTGATTATTTCACATTCTCTTTGCTCTCCTCAAATCTCAAATTTCCCTTTATTTACTCTTAGCTGACCACTGTGCTTTCTACTTCATTGAGAAATAGAGAAATCACCAGAAGAAATAAATCTCACCTTTTCCCATGATCACATCTACCACACTACCAAAGATGTGTGCCAATACAGACTAGTTCTCTCCAGTTTCTATGGATGGACTTTGCATGCCTATAAGGTCTAGCCACCATTAATATACTGGATTCCATTGCTTCTTCCTCCTTCATTGTCATCACTCTGGCAATTGTTCTCTTTCACTACTCCATCATCTGAATTGTATATTTGCAAACATGCTGTCATTTTTGTCCATCTTTTAAAAAGTACCTCTCCTTTTACATCACTGTCTCCTCCACAACAGCTACAGTCAAGCGATTGACTTCTTTTAATAGCACTGGCTTCTTGAAAGATGAGTGTACAGTTTGTCTGCAGTTCCTCTTCCCATTTGCTCTTGAAACTGCCTCAATTAGACTTTTTATCCTTCACTCAACAAAAACACTTCCCTTCAATGCTAGTGATGAACTTCACCTTGCTAAATCCAGTGGACAATTCTCAATCCCTACTAACTTAAACTTTTTGGAGCATTTGACACAATCACTTCTATCTTTTGAAGAGTTTAGTCCATAGTAGACCATGGATCAACTCTGTGTTTATTCAATGCTTCTTCTTAGTGCTTTTGTTGGGTCCTTCTCTTAACAGTGTTTAAATATTTCAGATTCCCAGGGCTCAACTATTGGCACTTGCCTCTCTATATAGTCACTAGAAAGTAGTTCTCAGAAGGAGCAAGATGGCGGAGGAGTAGGAGACCTAGAATCATTGGGTCCCAGGAGTTCAATTGGATACTTAAACCATTCTGAACACCTACAAACTCAACAGGAGATTGAAGAGAAGAAGAGCAGCAATTCTAGGAACAGAAAAGTGACCACTATCTGGAAGGTGGGACATGCAGAGAAATAAATCTGAGGCAACATTCAGGAAGAGAGACTGCGGTGGGGGAGCGGCTGGCTACTGGCAGCCTCAGAGCAGCGGAGCACAAAATTGGAACTTTTACAAGTCTGCTCCACTGAGGGACATTGCTCCAGAGGCTAAGTGGGGGGTGGAGCCCTCACAGGGAACAGTGTGGTCTCAGGACCCGCACGGTCACAGAAAGACCAGGGGTGCCTGGGTGAGTCAGAGCCCCCAGGTATCAGAGCGGGGAAGCCGACTGAGACAGAGCCCAGGAGGGGGTCTCAGCTTGGGTTTACCATAAACCATGACCTGAGGCAGAGTTGCACCACTGCTTTTTGAGCAGGGAGCCCACAAGCGGCAGATCCCGGGAGACTCACCTTCCTCCCACGGGAGGGGCGGCGCAGGAGCACATGGTGGGAATCTGCTGGGCTTGGAGACTCCATACAGGGCCGCACGCCAGAGGTAGAAATGCTCCTCACAGGCTGGGTGAGCTCGGAGCACGGCCGGAGACCAGGGAGACGGGAGGGATTGACTGCTTTTCTCTGAGGGCGCACGGAGGAGTGAGGCCCCACTCCTCTGGCCGGAGACTGGGAGGCCGCCATCTTCATTCTCCTCCTCCAAAGGAGTATGGAAAGCGTTCAGGGAACAAAAGCTCCGAGAGCGAAACTGCAGAGATTACTTAGCCCGGCCCCTGGCGAGGGTGGTGCAATTCTGCCTCGGGCAAAGACACTTGAGTATCACTGCAATGGGACCCTACCCCAGAAGATTAGCAAAAACATCCAGCTGAGACCAAGTTCACCGATCAATGAGAACTGCAGAATTCCAGAGCTAGAGGAAAACAATGTAGAATTCATGGCTTTTTCCCCATGATCTTTTAGTCTTTCAGAGTTAAATATTTTTAATTTTATTTTTTTTCTTATTCTATTTTTTAAATTTTTCCTCTTTCCTATTTTAACATTTTAACTATTTTATCTTATCAATACCTTTTTAAAATCTTTTTAAATTTTCATTGTTATAGTCATATTTTGTCCCTTTGTTGTATTTAACCTTATTTCATATATATATATATATATATATATATATATATATATATAATTTTTCTTTAAAATTTTGGTGTACAATTTCTTCTAATAGATCAAAATATACCCTAAATCTAGCACATAGCTTTGCTCTAGTCTCCAGCCTGATCACATTCTTTCCTTTTTTTTTTTTTTAAACCTACTTCTTATGAGCAACTGTACACCAGCAAATTTGGCAATCTGGAAGAAATTGATGCATTTCTAGAGACATATAAACTACCAAAACTGAACCAGAAAGATACAGAAAATTTCAGCAGACCCATAACCAGTAAGGAGATTGAAGCTGTCATTAAAAATCTCTCAATGAACAAGAGCCCAGGGCCAGACGGCTACCCAGGGGAATTCTACCAAACATTTAAAGAAGAATTAATATCTATTCTCCTGAAACCATTCCAAAAAAAGAAATGGAAGGTAAACTTCCAAACTCATTTTATGAGGCCAACATTACCTTGATTCCAAAACCAGACAAAGACCCCATCAAAAAGAATTACAGACCAATATCCTTGATGAACACAGATGCAAAAATTCTTATCAAAATACTAGCAAATAAGATTCAACAATCCATTAAAAAGATTATTCACCATTACCAAGTGGGATTTATTCCTGGGCTGCAATGTTGGTTCAACATCTACAAATCAATCAATGTGATACAATACATTAATAAAAGAAAGAACAAGAACCATATGACACTCTCAATAGATCCCAAAAAAGCATTTGACAAAGTACTGTTATATCTAGAGCAGTGAATTATACAGTCAGACACCACATTTAGTAGGCCAAATTGAGGAGTCTTTATTAGAAAGCTGGTGGCTGCGAAGGGGCTTATGCACTTCAAAATCTCACAGCCCGAAATGAGCTCAGGAGTAGGCTTATAAAGGCATAAACCACATCCTATTGCTAGTTCCTAAGAATTGCCAAGAGCAGTATAGAAGAAAAATGCAGGGTTAAGCAGGTATCAAGGGTAATGGTACATTTCCTGGAATTGTTATATCTGGAGTATTTTGCAGGGTTTTTTTTCTGCTAGGGTGGTAATAACATGAGTGCATTAACATGACCGTGTTATGAAATGCCCACTTTTATAAAAATGGCATGACTCATGCTGAATCCACCTCCTAGATGTCTCAGTACAGCATCCTTGCTTGATCAAAACTCTTCACAGTGTAGGCATAGAGGGCATATACCTCAATATCATCAAAGCCATCTATGAAAAACCCACAATGAGTATCATTCTCAATGGGGAAAACCTGAGAGCTTTTCCTCTAAGGTCAGGAACACAGCAAGGATGTCCACTATCTCCACTGCTATTCAACATAGTACTAGAAGTCCTAGCCTCAGCAATCAGACAACAAAAAGAAATAAAAGAAATCTGAATCGGCAAAGAAGTCTTTGCAGATGATATGATTCTTTACATGGAAAACCCAAAAGACTCCACTCCAAAACTGCTAGAACTCATGCAGGAATTCAGTAAAGTTTCAGATCAATGCACAGAAATCAGTTTCATTTCTATACACCAACAGCAAAACAGAAGAATGAGAAATTAAGGAATCGATCCCATTTACAATTGCATTGTAAATGCAATTTACAAAACTGTAAGATACCAAGGAATAAACCTAACCAAAGAGGCAAAGAATCTGTACTCAGAAAACTATGATGTAGTCATGAAAGAAGTTGAGGAAGACACAAAGAAATGGAAAACCTTTCCATGCTCATGGATTGGAAAAACAAATATTGTGAAAATGTCTATGTTACCTAAAGCAATCCACACATTTAATGCAATACCTATCAAAATGCCATCAGTTTTTAAAAAATTATTTACTTATTTGATAGAGAGAGAGAGAGAGATCACAAGTAGGCTGCATGGCAGGCAGAGAGAGAAGGGGAAGCAGGCTCCCTGCTGAGCAGAGAGCCCAATGCAGGGCTTGATCCCAGGACCCTGAGATCATGACTTGAGCCAAAGGCAGAGGCTTTAACCCACTGAGTCACCCAGGCACCCCAAAATACCATCAAATTTTTTCAAAGAAATGGAACAAATAATCCTAAAATTTATATGGAACCAGAAAAGACCCTGAATAGCCAGAGGAATGTTGGAAAAGAAAACCAAAGTTGGTGGCATCACAATTCTAGACTTCCAACTGTAATCATCAAGACAGTATGGTACTGGCACAAAAACAGACACAGATCAATGGAGCAGAACAGAGAGCACAGAAATGGATCCTCAATTCTCTGGTCAACTAATCTTCAACAAAGCAGGAAAGAATGTCCAACGGAAAAAAGACGGTCTCTTCAACAAATGGTGTTGGGAAAATTGGACAGCCACATGCAGAAGAATGAAACTGGACCATTTCCTTACACCACACACAAAAATAGACTCAAAATGAAAGACCTCAATGTGAGACAGGAATCCATCAAAATCCTTGAGGAGAACACAGGCAGCAACCTCTTCAACCTCAGCCAAAGCAACTTCTTCCTAGAAACATCCCCAAAGGCATGGGAAGCAATGGCAAAAATGAACTATCAGGACTTAGTCAAGATCAAAAGCTTTTGCACAGCAAGGAAACAGTCAACAAAACCAAAAGACAACTCACAGAATGGGAGAATATATTCAGAAATGACATATCAGATAAAGGGTTAGTATCCAAAATCTAAAAAGAACTTATCAAATTCAACACCCAAAGAACAAATAATCCAATCAAGAAACGGGCAGAAGACATGAACAAACATTTTAGCAAAGAAGACATCCAAATGGCACACAGACACATGAAAAAGTGTTCAACATCATTTGGCCTCAGGGAATACAAATCAAAACCACAATGACCTCACACCAGTCAGCATGGCTAAAATCAACAAGTCAGCGAAAGACAGATGTTGGCGAGAATGAGGAGAAAGAGGAACCCTCCTACACTATTGGTGGAAATGCAAGCTGGTGCATCCACTCTGGAAAACAGTATGGAGGTTCACAAAAATTTGAAAATAGAGCTACCCTATGACCCAGCAATAGCACTACTGGGTATTTACCCTAAAGATACAAATGTAGTGATCCAAAGGGGCCCACACACCTGAATGATTATAGCAGCAATATCCACAATAGCAAAACTATGGAAAGAACCTAGATGCCATCAGCAGATGAATGAATAAAGATGATGTGGTATATATGTACAATGGAATACTATGCAGCCATCAAAAGAAATGAAATCTTGCCATTTGCAATGATGTGGATGGAACTATAGGGTATCATGCTAAGCGAAATGAGTCAATCAGAGAAAGACAATTATCATATGATCTCTGGAATTTCAGAGGCACGGCAGGGGGTCATGGAGGATAGAGAGGGAAAAACTGAAACAAGATGGGATCAGGAGGGAGACAAACCATAGGAGACTCTTAATCTCATGAAACAAATTGAGGGTTGCTAGGGGGTGGGGTGTAGGGGTGGAGTGGCTGGGGACATTTGGGAGGGTATGTGCTATGGTGGGTGCTATGAAATGTTGAAGACTGATGATTCACAGACTTGTACCCTTGGGGCAAATAATACATTATATATTAATAATAAAAACAAGTAGTTCTCACCTAATCTCATGGTTTTAAATATCATCTTTGACATGATGGCTGCCAAATTTTTTTATCTAATCCAAAAGTCTTTGAATTTCAGACTCATAGAAACAAGTCTTTTCAACATCTTCACTTGAATATTTAATTGATATCTCAAACACAATTACAAAGATAGATTTCTTATCTTCCTCTTCAAACCTGGTATTTCCAGTCTTTCTTATTTTAGGATACTACAACTTCATCTTTTCAGTTACCTTTGATCTCTCTCTTTTCCCCACTTTGCATCTTATCCATCAACAAATTCAGCTATTTTCAGAAGACATCAAGAATCTGACCACCTCTAACCACATTACTGCTGCTTTGCTGATCCAGCGTGTTATCATCTCTAGTCTAGTTTATTAAAATAGCCTCTTAATTGAACTTACTGGTTTTCTCTTAGTCCCTCACAGTGTATTGTCTACATATCATCCAGAATGATCTCACTAATACACATCACATTATGTGATTCTTCTGCTGAAACCTTTCCAGTGGCTTCCTATCTCAGAGTAGTAACTGAAGAACTGTGATGGCCTCTAGGATCTATAGGATATAGCTTGATGCTTTCTGGCTTCATACCTCTACTCACCTGTTACCCACTCAGATCCTGTCACCATGTCCTTGCTCTTTATTGAAGATGCCAAGCATATTCTGTTTTGCTTTTTGTTTGTTCCTTCTCCTTTCAGCCATATGTGTCTCTTCCTCTCTGCCTTCAGGTCCCTACTCAAATATTATCATGTTAGTGAGGTCTTTTCCAAAAACTCTAAGCAAAGTGGACATGCTCACTTCCATCCTGGTACCTCTGTTGCTATTTGTTGCCTTGCATTAGATGTCATCTGGAACACTATTCATTCATTCATTCATTCATTCATTCATTCATTCATTCACTTATTTGTATTTCTTTTTCTAATATAAATTCCATTAGCCATCATACAGCACATCATTAGGTTTTGATGTAAAGTTCATGATACATAAGTTGCGTAGAACATCCAGTGCTCATCACCTCATGTGCCCTCCTTAATGCCCATCATCTAGTTACCCCATCCCCCCCACTCATCTTCCTATCTGCAACCCTCAGTTTGTTTCCTGGAGTCAAGAGTCTCTCATGGTTTGTCTCCCTCTCTGATTTCTTCCCAGTCAGTTTTCTCTCCCTTCCCCTATTATCCTCTGCACTATTTCTTATATTCCCCATATAAGTTAAACCGTATGAAAATTGTCCTTCTCTGATTGATGTATTTCTTTTAGCAATATGCTAAGTGAAATATTTATTTATATTTCAATTGCCTACTTCTCTTCCTTGAAATGTATCTTCCATGAGTATTTTGGCAGTTCCATTCACTGCTGTATCTTCAGGGTCTAGAATAATACTTTCCAAGTAATTTGTATTACATGAATGTATTAATACATTTAAGAAGTTGGACAATATCTGGTAATAGTAAGCACCTAATTAAACTATAATTATTTTAACTTTTAATTATGAGGAGGTTATAGTAGAGTAAATAAGGGTATACATTCAAATCCAGACTACCTGGGTTCAGTTCTCAGTACTTACAGTTTCTACCTGCAGACCTGGGACGATATCTGATCTCTCTGTGCCTCAGTTTTCCCAAAATGAGACTAAACTCATAGCATTTGTAGTGAGGATTAAAAGAGGTAATTTATCTAAGTCACCTAAAAGCAGTGCCTGTTGCATATTAAAAGCTGGGTAAGTATTGATTTTTTAGGAAGCATTACTTGTGGAGCGTAAGGAGTAACATGGAGTACACAAGGAGAAGGAAAGGGAAAGTGAATTGGGGGAAATCAGAGGGAAAGACAAAGCCTGAGAGACTGTAGACTCTGAGAAACAAACTGAGGGTTTTGGAGGGGTGGGGGTAGGGGGGTTGGGTGAGCCTGGTGGTGGGTATTGAGAAGGGCACTCATTTAGTGGAGCACTGGGTGTGGTGCATGAATAATGAATCTTGGAACACTGAAAAAGTAAAATAAAACTTACATTAAAAAAAGAACTATATGGTGTTGACTTTTGTTTTTATTACCTTTTTTATGCCAGTTTCATCCACTTTTCATCTTCTTTTTTTTTCTCTGAGCTTCAGGGTCCTTGGCTTCCCTTCTTTGCCCCAACACACCATACTTTCTCCCATCAAAGGGCCTCAGGACAAATGTAGTTCACCACTTGGAGTCTTCTCCTTTCCTCTTTGTAGCCGCATCAATTCCTCATTCTTCAGTTTTCAGTTCAAGAGTCATTCTCTCAGGAAAGCCTTTCCTAACCCCAGTGTCTAGACCAAGTTTCATTCTGAAATGCTCTTTTTTTTTTTAAAGTTGAAAATAATTTAATTGACAAAGATGAAAGAAAACAAGTTGATAGAATTAGGAAAAAAGGATATAATAGTTATCTTTTATACCATAAAAGAGTATCATAAGTAACCATATATCAATAATTTTGAAAACTATATTAAACACATTAGTTTTTGGAAAAAAATGTAAAAAGTCAATATTGACACAAGAAGAAACAGAAGAAGGTTCCCCATAGCAGCAATGTCCACAATAGCCAAACCGTGAAAGAGCCAAATGTCCTTCAACAGACAAATGGATAAAGAAGATGTGGTTTATATATACAATGGAATATTATGCCTCCATCAGAAAGGACGAATACCCAACAATACCATGTTGATATCAACATGGAAGAGATTATGTTGAGTGAAATAAGTCAAGCAGAGAGAGTCAATTATCATATGGTTTCACTTACATGTGGAGAGTAAGGAAAAAGATAGAAGACAATGGGGGAAAGAAAGGAAGAGTGAATTGGGAGAAATCGGAGGGGGAGACAAAACATGAGACTGTGGACTCTGATAAACAAACTGGGGGTTTTGAAGGGGAAAGGGTTGGAGGGTTGGGTGAGCCTGGTTGTGGGTATTGAGGAGGGCACATATTGCATTGAGCACTGGGTGTGTGCATGAACAATGAATCTTGGAACACTGAAAAAATAAAATAAAAGTTTATTAAAAAAAAGCCAAAAAAAAAGAAGAAAGAGAAGCCTTGAATATATCAAACTATTAAAAATAATGACATTGTATACAGAAAATCCTTTCTCCTCCGTCCAAAATAAAGACCTAGCTCATACAACTTTATGTCAAACTTTTTTTTCCCTGAAAACTTGTGTTAGCTTATCACACACTTACTGGTTTAGACAGTTATTATCTGTCTCCTCTAGCAGTCTATAATCTCCAGAAAGCAAAGATTCTGTTTGTTTTTTCTTACTCTGGTACCACAAACCTAGTAGTGTCTTGCATATAGATACTGCATTTAATATAAATTTGTTGAATGCAAAAAAATAATTTGCAGCATGATTATTGCTTGGTTACATCCTCATGTGTTTCTAGAAATTTAAAACATAAATGAAAGAACTTTAATCCAAATGATCATCTACCAGTAGAATTTCTGTCACACTTTCAGGGTAACGCAAGAGAGAACTGAAGACTGAGTGTCCTTGGAGTATTTGATCCATTACCAAACCAAACAAATACTCATCAACACATCAAATGGAATTTGCCAGCTTTATTCATTGTGACAGTTGGAAAGAACATTTTAAATTGGGTGACAGAAACTATATTGAACTTGCCTTTGTTATAGTCAAAATTGTGGCAAATAGACTCAACAATTTTTAAAATACCAATTGTGCAATCTCAATTATTTATAGTGTCATGGTAAATGATAAGGTTTTGAGGCCTGATGTCTTTGTGCATTAGTTACAGCTGGGCTAGCTTTCTAGCATATCTAAAATATTACATATACAGCATTGTCTATGGTTAAGCCAGGTGAAACAACCAAGCATTTGCAAAGAGGGACAATTTTTGTAAATTACGCTAGCCACATAATCAGTAAATGGAAAGCAGAAATTAAAAGAAAATTTCTGCCTAACTCTATATTCTTTCTATCATATGCTGGTGCCCCCTTTTTTGAGAGGGAAAAAAAAAGTTTCATTCTTTCTTATAATCACACTATAATCAATCTTTCAAGCATGGAGAATGTTATATTCAATTCCAAACTCTACCAACTGGCTAGCGTAGTACAGTGCAATATTGTGATATAACTAGTCTATATGTTATTCTCATTCCCCAGTCAGTTTTCTGTTTAAATTAACAAGATCACTAAAGTATACTAAAAACCTTTTTTTCAAAAAACAATGAAGCCTGGAACAGATTTCAATATCAAAGGGACTCCGTGGGGTCCAAATGTCAGACAAAAGCAGATTTTAAAGAAGATTAGATATGTATGAGAATGTTCTGTTCTCTTATTTTTTGGCTACAAATTAGTGAAGCAATCTCTCATGGAAGGTTCTCTAATCTACTCTCATTGTGGTTTCCATAAGAGGTTTTGAGGCTGTTGATTCTTGTGTTCATTCCATATCACCACTAGGATCAGCTTTTGTGCAAAATAGTCTTGGAGATCCCAGCTTTTTGCAGAGTTTACCCACTTTCTACTTTTGACAGTCCAGATACTCTATGGGCTTGCCCTCTTGAGCTTCCTCTGTCTCTCTTTCCTGAATGTTTTTCTTGCTCTTCTTCTAGCTAGCAACCTGGAGACCAATCCCCCAGACCCTCTTAAAAACTAAGAGTGGATTAAGTGTTGGACACCCCAGGAAGGATGACAAATGATGCAGAGTGTATTCTAAATCAGAAATGAGAAGGAGTCCACCCTGTAGACCCCAAATGCTTATTTTTGTACCACCTTTGTGAAGAAAAACATGAAGAAAATGGGCAATAAATCCAAGTGAAAGAAGAGAATAAGGCGAATAAAGAAAAATATTTAGGGCGCCTGGGTGGATCAGTTGGTTGGGCGACTGCCTTCGGCTCAGGTCATGATCCTGGAGTCCCAGGATCGAGTCCCACATCAGGCTCCCTGCTCTGAGGGGAACCTGCTTCTCCCTCTGACCTCTCCCTTCTCATTCTCTCTCTCTCTCTCTCTCTCTCAATAAAATAAAATAAATCTTTAAAAAAAAGAAAAATATTTAAATTTTAATAGAAATGGGAAGAGCTTCACATAGAAATACTGGAATAAAAACAAGCATTTCTGTCTGGCTTTAAAAGAAATATTGGGGCACCTGCGTGGCTCAGTTGGTTGAGCATCTGCCTTGGTACCAGGGTCCTGGGATTGAGCCCTGCAGGGGAGCCTGCTTCTCTCTCCCCCTTTCCCTTCCCTGCTGGTGCTCTCTCTCTTCCTCTTTCTCTCATAAATAAGTAAAATCTTTTTTAAAAATGAAAGAAATATTAAGAAGTGCTCCCAAACCACATTAATCAAAGGCAACTTGTAATTCTCTTTGTAGATCCTAATTTCGGCCTATTAATTGTGTTTTAACTGCATTGGAAAGAACAGTGGCTTCAAAATCAGGAGCTCTATGTTCTCCTGTGACTAATTCAACTACCTGAGGCAAATCACTTATTTTCAGGGCCCCTGCCTAATTTATAAATTGAGATTGCTAGATTGTTTTGAACTCCAAAATTTTTTAATATCAAAATGCTATTTCCAGGCTTACTAATTTTTCTTTCCTTTTCTAAGTCTTTCATTGTAAGTAGGAATTTTGACTTGGCAGAATAATGACAAATGTGGGATTTTTTTTATCACTGTCATATTGTTTATTTCTAATGACAGATTTATTAATTAACATGCATAGCAAACATCATGTGATGAAAGCAATGAGAGTCATTAATGAGTTGCCTAGCTCTCCCACTCAAAGGGACAAAGTAATTCCTAGGGAATGGCAAAACCAGGGTGAATAGACTTTGTAGTCATTTCAGTCCTTTTTTCTGATAATCACATTACTTAGTGATACTGAACGAATTACTTAATATTCCTAGAGTTTTGATTTCTTCATGATAAACTAAAAGTGAGAGAGTTTTTAAATATAGGATTGCTGTATAGATTGAGATAATTAATGAATTATGCATTAGACATATAACTCAATTTATTGAGAGCTTGATGTTATTTCTCACCTTCAGCTTAACTCTGTTTCATAACAGTTTTAAGAAATGCACTACATTTAGCAAGGTCAAAATTGCTTAAAGAACATAAACTTAAAAGCTAAATGGTGACAGGATATAAAATGAAATGCAATATAATTAGATTTTCTCCTGTTGGATAGGCAGGCCCAAGAAGACAGCACTTGTGACTCTATTCATAAGTCCTGTATTCCTATAAGACTATGTCACGCCTTCTCCTCACTCCTCAACAAGCTGTAAAGTTCTTCATCTTTAAACAAATTGTAGGAAGTCCCTTGATCTCACGTCTGTCCAGCAGCTTCAATGTTCTATTCTGATCCCTTTACAACAAAATGCTCTCAAAGAATTATCTATAACCACTTTTCCTAGTTTCATTCTTTCTTCGAGCCACTCCAATCAGGGACGAAAGACAATCTCTTTTGTCCCCACTGTTCTACTGAAATTACTCATCAATGTCACCAGTGACTTCCAGATTTTAAATTCAATCATCAAGTCTTGGTCTTAATTTCACTTGTTCATGTTCAGTTTGTTATCTGAGCTTTTTTTCTTCTTTCTTTCTTCCTCCCTCCCTCCCTCCCTTCCTTCCTTCCTTCCTTCTTTTTCTTCCTTCCTTCCTTCTTTCTCTTTCTTTCTTTCTTCTTTCTTTTTCTTCTTTCTTTCTTTCTTTCTTTCTTTCTTTCTTTCTTTCTTTCTTTCTTCTTTCCTTTCTTTCTTTTTCTTTTCTTTTCTTTCTTTCTTTCTTTCTTTCTTTCTTTCTTTCTTTCTTTCTTTCTTTCTTTCTTTCTTTCTTTCTTTCTTTCTTTCTTAACACGCTCTCCTTACTTGACTCCTATCCCTGCATTTTCTCTCTCAACAAGCTGCTTCTTCTTGCCTTTCTGCTCTAATTTCTCCTCACACCACAGACCTTTAAATATTGGACCGTCCTAAGGCTCATTTTTTCAATTTACTCTCTTTTCTGTCTACATTTATTCCCTTGGAGGTCTCAACAAATCGCATGTCTTAAAAACTCTTGCTATGCTGTTGATTGCAAATTCATATGTTCCAGATATATCTCCTTAATTTCAGTTGTCTATTTGGCATCTTCATTTTGATATCTAGTGGGAATCAAAAATGTAATTTATACTGAAGCAAAACTCCTGATCTGCATCCCTAAAAGTATTTCTCCAAATGTCTTGCTCATCTCAGGAAATAATAATGCTATAGATCAATATAGCTACTCAAGCCAAAGACAATGGTGGTGTCCTCGTCACTTCTTTCTCTCACACTCCACATACAGTCTGTCAGAACATCCTGTTGGTCCTTCCTTCAGCATGTAGTCAGAATGTAACCTCTTTTCATCTCCTCTTCTGATAGCACCCTGAGCAAATCCACAATCATCTCCCTCTCACACGGATGACTGCCACAACCTCCTGATCAGTGGTTTCACTGGTTCTATCTGTGCCTCTCTCACAGTCTATCTTCCAAAGTAGTTGGAGATATTTTTTTTTTTAAATGGAAGCAATGGCATGTCTTTCCTCCATGCAAAATCCTTCAATGGTTTACCATCTAACTGAGAAGAAGTTAAATTCCTTGAGATGCTCTTAAAGTCCTTCCATGATCTGGTGCCTTTTTACTTTCAGACCTCATCACCCAGAAACAATAAAACAACATGTCATTTCAAGGCTCCATCCTTCACTTCTGTTAGTTCTTTCCTCAAATACACCTTTTCAGCAAGTCCTTCTTTGCCTGCCCTATTTTAAATACATACCCTTAATACAATACATTTAAGCTCTCCTTATCTGCCTTCCCACTTGGTCATTGTGGACTAAGCACTGATGTGTGGAGGCTTTAGTTATGTTACTTGTTTTTCATCTATCTACCTCTACTAGAATGTAATACAGAAAATTTTGCCTGTCATTCAGTGCTATATCTCCAAGGTTTAGAATTGTATCTCACACAGGGTAAACTCTCAATAAATATGTTTAAGGTAAGTTTACTTAAAGATAGTGTCCTTAAGGTTTATATTTTCTGTTCAAGAAACTGAGTATTACCAGTAAACGACTGAGACTCTGTCCCCTTCTGCCTTTCTGATGGGAATTTCCCAGTAGCATGGATGGCCAAATGTAAGGAGACCTAAGTTGTCACATTCAGACACTTTTTGCAAAATATTTTAAGACCACCAACTAAAGAAGACTAGGGACTTTACTTTTAGCTAATAGGTCATTTGGTTGGTTGACCTGCTCGGGTCTTGCTACCCCTGCTCCTTTTTTTCAGCACACCTGCTGCGCTCTCCTTTTATCTTCCTACAGGTGCAGCTGAACCATTTTTCAGGGTTGAATGAACAGAACTCAGTATACTTATCAGTCTTTGTGATTTAATCATATTCTTCATTCCAGGCCAACTTTCTCTGATTTGACAAATATGATATGTCACTCTGGGGTGAGGGGCCATCCCCTGCCCACCCTTCCTGAATCCACACATCTAGTACTGCATTCTTCATGATACTTCTGATACCCCCCGCCTATAGCACACACTGCTCCTTCTTTTCTCTGACTCCTAACACTACCTCCTTCTGCCCTACCATCTATAGGTAGGTGTGTGAGGACCTTGGAGGGAGTTTGTTTCTTTCCCCTACTTGCTTTTGTAGAGTAAATGGAGTGAAGCCTGAGGTACTTAGTAAGTTTGTAAAGATCTTAATAAAGTGACATCTCTGAAGTTGCTTGTCGTCTGCCTACTAATGCTCTCAAACATTTGCAAAGTCAGGAATTATTAGTAAAATTTTCATTTTATCTTCTGAAATATGTGTGAGCCCTTTGAAGACAGAGAACCATGGCCAATATACATGTGTCCCCTGCAGGGTCTAACAACTCCAGACCTGGCGCATTGTTGGAACTCAGTAAATAGTAAAGAAGTTGAATAATTTTTCATAACTTTATAGCTGTACTCAGTTCATAGAATAGATGATAAACATTATAGGTTTACTGTGACTGAAAGCAAATTCCACAACTCTTATTTTCCTGAAAATCAAGCTTCTCTGGGTCTCTGTACAGCTAACCCAAAGCTGCTTAAAAGTTCCAGACTCACCTGTGACCGAGAGCTATTCAGGGACTATCAAATACGAAGAGTTGAGGTTACATTAATATTTCTAATAGCTTGGGTATCTATCATGCCTTCCTTCTGAAAGTAGGAATGAATGTGATAGCATCTCCACAGTCTGTCCATTCAGATTTTGTAGATTGTTTTCACCCACAACTGTACCTTCTAGCACACCTTGGTCACTGTACCAGCAGTACTACATTCATCATGAGGAAGAGGCTCAGTATGGCCCTCCAACCTGTGCCAGAAACTCCCTACATCCAGGCTGTCTTCTCACAAAAAGAAAGTTAAGGGAGGACATGTTGGCACCCAGAGATCCCTCAACTCAGAACACAAAATGTTGATTCGGGTTTGAAATAAACCCTACTACCTTGTGATAAGTAAAACTTATAACCTGAGCACTTATTCTGTTAGGCACTTGCTAATTCAGTTTTGACAATACGTGGTAGTTATTATCCAGCCATTATATAAGTGAAAAAGCTGAGTCTCAAAATAGAATAGAAATTTGCCTGCTCAGAGATAACCAGTGACTGGTGGAGCTTTGTGTAAGCCCAGTTATCTTAGACTATTAATTCATAGGTTCCCAGTCTTCCATTTTGCTTCTTACTTCTGAATATCACAGAGAGATCCTGTATTAGTGGTAGTCACACACAGAAAAACGTTTCAATCTCTCAAAGTAACCAGCATCTGCACAAGGTTTGAAATTAAGGAATACATTTCCTTTCTATTTTAAATTTCAGCCACAAGTCATGCAAAAGATTTGGAACCTTTGTTTTCCACTGTGCTTTGTGGGATATAAACAATCCATTATAAAATGGACTTGAGACTATGTATGGTTAAGATGAGGATGTAACCCTCAGACACTAAACATACTATAGCAGCAAAAGTTGTATAAGATGTCTCTGATATTAAACACACAAAGAATACAAGTGTAGATTTCTACTGGGGCAGGTGGGGAGGTAGGGGGAGGTAGCTGCAAAGGCCTGGTGGAATCCAGAAGTTTAAAACCCTGACTTTGATGACGAATATGATGACTGGTACATACTAATCATATAGTCAGACCATCTATCAAGCCAAGAGAAATAAATCAGACCAAGCAAGAACAAGTGAGTAACTCAATATTTTAAGAGTCTATGTGGTACATCTTTACAATGGAATATTATGCCTCCATCAGAAAGGATGAATATCTAACTTTTGTATCAACATGGACAGGACTAGAAGAGATTATGCGGAGTGAAATAAGTCAAGCGGAGAGAGTCAATTATCTCATGGTCTCACTTACGTGTGGAGTATAAAGAAAATCATGGAGGGCATCGTGAGAAGGAAGGGAAGGGTGAATGGGGGGAAATCGGAGAGGGTGATGAACCAGAGGAGACTGTGGACTCTGAGCAACAAACTGAGGGTTTTGGAGGGGAGAGGGTGGGGGGTTGGGCGAGCCTGGTGGTGGGTATGGAGAAGGGCACGTACTGCATGGAGCACTGGGTGTGGTGCATGAACAATCAATCTTGTAACACTGAAAAATTAAAATAAACATATTTGGGGAGAAAAAAAAAAAGAGTCTAATCAAGCTGGAAGGGATTATGGTCTCTGTGGTAAGATATGCCAAAGTCCACACAGCAGAAACAGAGAGTAGTCAATGGATTTTATGAATAAAGATTTTTGAAGCTGCTGTTGACTGAGGTTTTGGGGCGTGCCAGGAACTGCTTCAGCTTTATGTGTATCAGTACTTAATCCTAATATCAACACTTGGTGGAAGGTAAAATTGTTAGCCCCATTTCGTGGATGAAATGGAAAAGTTAGTGTCACATAAGATGTTTGTGTAACTCTGTCAAGGTCACATGGCTAGTGAGCAACAAACCAGTATCTATACCTATAACCAGTTTCAAGAGCCCACCTTTGGAAACATGGCATGATCCTGGATCCCGGGAAGAGAGCAGTGTTTCTATTTACAGGAGGCCCAGAAAGGCATTAGGCTCCCTGCCCCTCCAACCCTTCTGAGGACGTCATTTGCATTCAGCAACTAAATGATTTTCTTTTCTTAAAATATAAGCCATATCAATTTATTTCATGGCTTAAAACCTTCTAAAGGCTTTCCAACAAACTGAAAAGAAAAGCCAAATGTCTTATCCTGACTCACAAGGCCCTGCTTCTCTGACCCCTGTTTACTTCCCTGACTTTATCAGCTGAAAATAATTTTGTCTGCTTGATTGCTGTTGTATTTCCAGAGCTTGGAAAACTGTCTGACATACAGTAGTCACTCTATTTGTTGGTAAATGAAAATCAGAGATGACCAGGTAAAGCAATGCAATTGAAATTAGGGACTATGGGTATGTATTTTTTTAAAAGATTTTATTTATTTATTTGACAGAGAGAGAGATCACAAGCAGGCAGAGAGGCAGGCAGAGAGAGGGGGAAGCGGGCTCCCTGCTGAGCAGAGAGCCCGACGCGGGGCTCGATCCCAGGACCCTGAGATCATGACCTGAGCCGAAGGCGGAGACTTTAACCCGCTGAGCCACCCAGGCGCCCCTATGGGTATGTATTTTAATCCTAGAGCAGATGCTATGTGCTTTATGGCCTTTCTCTAGAGAGGCAAGAGAAAGATAAGTGTGTTTGATGGTCAGGTAAGAATATAATCCTTCAGTAAGGGCAGACTTATGAATGATTTTAAATTAAGGATGGACTTGAGATTTATCAAAATATCTGCTCTTAGTTACTTCTAAGAGCAATGAACCACACTCCAGGAGAAACAGTAATGCCAAGCAAACTAAACTCACAGGAAATAAATATCCAGCATAAGTGTTTGGCTATGAAATTCTTTGCTTCAGGTTATTTCTTCTAAAATAGATTTTCTACAAATTATGCAGACATGACCAAAACTCATCATTTTATTACATAGAAGGCACAGGGGAGAGAATGAGGAATCATTTTTTCTAAAGATATGTTTTATTTCAAAGTATTTATTCTGCATAAGTGGTCCCTACATTGCCTTTTGCTGACCAGGGCTCTTAAGGAGAGCTTAAATGGACAACTGAAGAAAAACTCTTTCAAATAGCCGAAGTTAGAGTACTGCACAGAGGCACACAGACATATGCATGCACACACAGGGAAAAAAACAAAACAAAACAGAAAAGACAAGAAAAAAGAAAGCACAATGAAACCAGCATGGAAAAATTTATTTTGTCCACTGGGTCAGCTAATGTTATATCTTTGTGTTAGGAAAAAAGCTTGTGCCTTAGAATATCTAATAAATTTCCTAAGTTTTCTTTCCATGGATTCTGGAGCACCACTTTTCATTGAATATGTATAAATGATTGCATCAGTATAAGGGATGCAGAAGAATGTAGTTTTCAAAAGATGCACTTAATGAAACTTTTTAACGTGGGGCGCCTGGGTGGCTCAGCGGGTTAAAGCCTCTGCCTTCGGCTCAGGTCATGATCTCAGGGTCCTGAGATCGAGCCCCGCATCGGGCTCTCTGCTCAGCAGGGAGCCTGCTTCCCCCTCTCTCTCTGCCTGCCCTCTGCCTACTTGTGATCTCTCTCTCTCTGTCAAATAAATAAATAAAGTCTTAAAAAAAAGGAAACTTTTTAAGGAAACAGGAGATGTCCCGAGTGACCCTCCTGTTGATGTGGGAGATAGTGGTGTGTGGAAAATAAACACTGCTTAGCTATTCCATCTGAGATTGGACAAAGAGAAAAACAATTTGTATTATCGTTATATATTAATATCATCTTTCATCTGTTGAGTGTTTACTGCTCACACATACTACTAAAGCAGTTTATACATCTCTATTAAATTTCCAAAGACTGCAACATGGAGCCAGACTTCCTCGAGTACGTGTATATCTGTGTCCTCACCTGTGTAAGCGTGTGTGTGTGTGTGTGTGTGTGTGTGTGTGTGTGATTTCATAAATAACTAACCCAATTTCACTCTCCAATTCCATACAGGTAGTAAAGATTCCAAACCAAGGTTATCTTCTACAAAGTCAATACTTCCTCAGGATACCACATCGATTCTAATAAAGGTGAGTCTCAGCCATCTGGCTCCCATCAAGAATTATGATTCAAGGTTTTAGAAATCTCATTTGGGTGATAGGAAAATGGAAAAATAACTGGAAGCAGATATTTCTGAAGAAACACAAACTTCATCAGTACTGCAAATCAATATGTGTGCCCAACATATCTTTTTCTAAAATTAGCTCTGAATCCATTAGGGTCGTTAGGTATTGAAAGTCTCTCCTAGCTCTAAAATGCTCTGTTCCTAATAAAGAAATCTGACTTCAACCACACGCCCTGGGCAAAAACACTTAATCTGAAAGAGTAAAATCACTAAAAGAACATTTTAAATCAACCTAATGAGTTTTCCCCCATTTTACAATAAAATATTTTGGGTCTCTAATTCTGTGAAGCCCATTTTAATTCCCCAAGTGGAAGTAAAACAAAACAGTCACATTTTTTGAAATAAAAATAATGGGTTTGTTCTGCTTATTCATTTTGTGTATTTGTACACGTATAGGACTCTATGTATTTGTATTTTACTCTAAAAAGAGTCAATTAACTCGGAAACTAGTTGAGATCTCTGAGGTTTCCTTAAAAGGGTAGTCTCAAGGACTTTACCTAGCACTTATTTCTTCTACTAAATTCTGCAATCAAAAGACAAAGAGTGATGGAATGAGTTAAAAAACAAGACCCAGTGCTGTCTACAAGAGACTCACTTCATATATAAGGACACCTAAAGACTGAAAATGAAAGGGGGCCTGGGTGGCTCAGTGGGTTAAAGCCTCTGCCTTCGGCTCAGGTCACCATCTCAGGTCCTGGGATCAAGCCCCGAACCGGGCTCTCTGCTCACCAGGAAGCCTGCTTCCCCCTCTCTCTCTGCTTGCCTCTCCGCCTACTTGTGATCTCTCTCTCTCTCTGTCAAATAAATAAATACAAATCTTAAAAAAAAAAGACTGAAAATGAAGGGATGGGAAAAGATATGCTGTGCAAATGAAAGCCAACAGAACCTGGGATAGCTATACTTATACCAAACAAAATAGATTTTAAAACAAAGACTATAAGAAGAGACAAAGAAAGGGATTACATACCGATAAGGGGGTCAATCCAAAAAATAGCATATAATGTTTGTAAATACTTATGTGCTCAACATAGGAGCACCCGAATATATAAACCAAATGTTAACAGACCCACAGGGAGGAAATGACAGGAATACAATACCAGGAGGGAACTTAAATATCCACTTATATCAATGGATAGATCATCCAGACAGAAAATCAATATGGAAACTGTGACCTTAAATGACGCATGAGACCAGATAGGCTTAATAGAGATATACAGAACATTTCACCCAGAACCAACAGAATACACATTCTTCTCAAGTGCATATGGAGCATTCTCTAGGGTAGATCATGTCTTGCCACGAAACAAGTCTTAACAAACTTCAGAGGATCCTTCTATTGAGGGGACTCTGGATGGGCTCCTACATGGAGTCTGGTACCGGAAAGACCAAACCATGATGAGAAGCTTGGCATTTTCAGCTCCACCCCTCCCCCACTTCTCCTGAGCTAATAGTTGATAATGCCTATATGAGGGAGCCTCCATAAAACCCCAGTTGTAGGGTGTTTGAAGAGCTTCCAGCTTGGTGAGCATACCCACATACCAGGAGGCTGATTCACCCCGAATCCATGAGAACAGAAGCTCCTGTGCTCGGGACCCTCTCCAACCTTGCTGTCTCCACTGCGGCCTGTTGAAATGCTGATCCACAGGGTCAGTGAACATACTAACATGTTTTTTGCCACTAAATTTTGAAGTCAATAGTTAAGCGTTAATAATGACTGCAACAGTGGAGGAATCTTCCAAATAGGCTGAGTGAAAGATATTGAGCATATGGGATACACACTGTATGATTCCCTTTACTTGATCCTTGAAAACACACATTTAATGTATAGTGGTAGAAGGCAAGTTAGTGAAGGCCTGGGGCCTGGGGTGGCCCGGAGGGTTGACCCGAGAGGGACATAAAGGAACGGAAGTGTTCTATATCTTGATTGTGGTAGTAGTGACATAGGTCAAAACTTACTGAGCTGTATTCTTAAGGTAAGTACATTTTACATAAATCATACTTTAAGAAAATTGTACTTTAAAAAATAGAAACAAGCATAGAGGGAACTAGAACCTAAAGAACATTGCTACCTCCATGTTAAAGACTGAGGAGATGTGGCAAATATTTGTCCATCTAGTGGCCACTAAATGGCTCAGCACCAAATCCTTGGGAAAACATTGGGGAAGGACAAAGACGGGCCTTCTTGGGTTGCTTACAATGCTTCAACACACATGCTACCTACTTAAAGCCATCATTTTAATGGTCAGGAATAATTATTACAGTTTTAATAAAGGTAAAAATAAAAGCCATTATTTGCCCATTTTCTCCTAGAAATTTTCATGTTCCAGCAATATTTATTTCTTACCCAGTGGAAAGGCCAGTTGGCAACAGGAGAGTAAATTCTTTATTTCTGACAGCAGGTGTCACAATTGCCTGATAAAAGAGAAGCTGTCTGTTTTCTTAATGCAAAAGAGAAAGGCCCTAATCACCTTAGAATAGGCCTTTAAAATACCCAGCTCGTTCCATTAGCATGGTAAGAATTGACAAGGTAATGAGCACCTTTCCTCTGTTGATAAGTCACATACTGGTAAGCTACAACATTGATTTAATAATAAAATAGAATAGAATGCTACCTCATCAAATGCATGTACACATGTGTGTAAAAACATACATCCAAGTATACTACAACTGCATAAATGTCAAAATGTGAAAGAGTGTCACCGTTAGCACACGGGAAATATAGTAATGAATCACATGCTGCTTGCAGGTGAGTCATGCCTCCTTGCCACTACTTCCCAGTTTCCCAGTTCAGTTTTCTTTGCACAGACTCTAATTCTGGAGGGTGCCAATACCCCTGCTGGCCGATGCCTCCAGAAAACAATAGGGAATTTTGAAGCCAGCAGGACCTGGGGTAGTGAGGGATGGTGGCCACTGGGCATTTGCTGAGGGAGGCAGGAGCTGGTACTCTCCTTTTCATCTGCATTTTTGGCGTGGTCAGGAGACAAGGAACTCTCTTTGCTCTCTATAATAGGAGCCTACAGCAAGTGCCAGCTGTTTTGGTACTGGGCCCAAAGCTCAATAAATGCAAGGCAGATAAACCATTGGACAATATTCACCCCAACCAAGGCAGGAGACCATGAGAAACTTCACCTCCCAGTTCAGCAGAAGCTTTTATCTTCCTTTGCTCCCATTCTTAGAGAAGCTTTTGCTGTTGTTTGTAATTTTTTTTTTAAGACTTAATTTATTTATTTGACAGAGAGAGAGAGCGAGAGAAGGAACATAAGCAGCGGGAGTGGGAGAGAAAGAAGCAGGCTTCCCGCTGAGCAGAGAGCCCAGTGCGGGGGCTTGATCCCGGGATCCCGGGATCATGACTGCAGGAGGCTCGATTCCAGAACCCCGGGGATCATGACCTGAGCCGAAGGCAGATGCTTAACGACTGAGCCACCCAGGCACCCCTGTTGTTAGTGTTTTTATAAAAAAGTAAATTAGCCCTCAGCCTCTCATATAATGTATCTCTGCACCCAATCCTGGGTCCCTCCTTTTAGCTAAGACTATGATCCTTGTTGGATGTTCCTTTGTAAGACAGAGATGATAAGTACTGTGTCAAAAAAGATGTCTTCCAGTCGCTGAGCTTCAAAAAATATCCTGGCATATTCCAGACATAGATGTTTCTTAAAAAATAATATTTCCTTTTTATTTCTATTTATTCCATAAGAACAAGAAATAATTGTCTTAACTAGTCAAATACATAAACAATAATAAAATAAGGCAAAATGTATAAATCTTTTAAATGACCAATTACCAATGAATACGGGATATTTCCTCCCATGGAGATACAGCCCTCTCCAGGGCAAAAGCTGAAAGATCCAGTCTCTAAACTAAATTACTGGGCCAAAGCTATCACTTAAGCAAAATATAGATGATACCACTGGCTTGGAGGATGGGAAAGAGAGAGTGATGATCAAATTATCCTGGTTGTGGGTGAGAGGATATTGGGTGTGGGACAGCGAAGTCATCACATAACAGGATTAGGAAAAAGTGGGGTATTGGGACGCAAAACAGCACACAAGTGCCAAACCCAGACTAAATAAAAGCTGGCAGTCACTTAACTGGCTGCCCAAACTGATTTAGGAATGGACATTGGTGTCCAAATAATGTGACAAGTCCATGAAGACCATTGGCATTTGCAGCCCTATAGACAACACACAACAAGGAAAAGCAGTATAAAATTCGGAGAAAAAAGCTACTGGAACTGATAAGTAAGGTTAGCAAGGTCACAGATCAGACACATAGATCAATGGACTAGGACAGAGACCAGAAATTGACTCTCACATACATACTCATTGACAGTTGCCTTTATAATGCCGCCCAGGTAACTCAGTGGGGAAAGGACACATTTTCCAACAAATGGTGTTAGAACAATAGGCTTTATATATGGTGAAAATGAGCATTAGATCTTACCTGACACCACACGTGAAAATTATCTTAAGAAAAAAAAAAGACTGCTGAGGTAGAAAACTGGTCAAATCTTTCGTGAATAAGGAAGAGGGTTATTCTAAACTCTAAGTCCCAAATCTGGTCTCAAATGAAAAATAGAACCGAGACATTGTGGTGAAGACAGAGGTCAACTACTTACTGATTGATAGTTAACAAGAGAGTCTCTGGTTCTCTCAGACTGAATGGATAAGGCTTGGCTAAGAATGCAGCTTTCAGCCGGAAAGGATCAACTTTGTTAAAATGTCCTGAAGGAAACGCCGCTTAAGCGGACGGTAGAGGCTGCAGGTCAGACCTGGTTCAGAAAGAGGCCCTAAATAATCTGGGTGGAGCTGGGTTTCTCTGAGGGTTGTGTTAACAACTGAGGATTTCCGAGGTGAATATTCAGGAAAGGGACACCTTCAGAAAAAGGACTGCTATTGCACGTTATATCCACAGGAGGGCGCCCAAAGCCCAAGATTTTGTCTACAAAGGTTTGTGTCTGCTCTGAGTCCCCAAAACAAATCCAGCCCCTCCTGAGCCCCTCTCTACTGTCGGAAACTTTACACTAAAGCCCACCTGCTCCCACCCTAGAATCTTCTATTTTGCTCAACAACAGTTTCTAGGCCACGGCCCCTCGTATGCGGGAGGAAAGTAGAGTAGGCTGAGAGGCAAAGACGAGAAGGCAAGAAGTCCTTGCTCCAGGAGGGCCTGGGATCAGCCCAACCTTCGAGAAGCCCCCCACCCTGCTCCACAGGCTGCGGGGGCCGCTGGGAGGAGGCAATCTGCTTCAAGCTCTGTGTCACCAGCTAACTGGGCTCCTAGTCAGAAGCATTCCCGGAAGAGAGTCTCCAGCAGGGAAGTAAGTGCCTTTCCTGTAAACTTATGGGGAGGAGCCTTGTCGATGGCTCACAAGGGGGATTTTGGGGATGAACAGGAATCGGAAATTGAAGGAGAAAGGTCACTGGATAATAAAATGGAATCTTCTACATAGAAATAAATAAGATGATTAAGGGAACTGGGCAAAGTACACAAAAATGGACCAGTTCTTTGGGCTGGAGCTTATGGAAAGAGTAGAGCTGAACTTCAGGAAGACGGCTGTATTTACGTTTACATCACACAAATCATATATGATGGATTTAGACTGCTATTTATTTCTTGCTATTATTAAGTATGCAGTAAAGTTAGCTCTGTTAAGGGAAATCCAAGAAAGAAGCTTCTCGTTTTCGTGATTTAAGATCCGTTTGTAGGAGGAGTAATTATATCAGGAATTGGCATGGTGGATCAGCAGATGCAAAGTAATGGAGGAGGACTCAGGAGGAAACAGGGCCTCTCATAGAATATTTGGGAAGTTATGGATTTTTTTCTGTATGATATATTCAGTTACCTATAAGTATCACTATGAAGCTTATCTAACAGCCCAGTTCTAATTTGATCCAACAGAACTAACCTTTCAAACCTATTCTCTCTCTCAGCTTCTTCCTAACTGTCCACAGAAATCTTATTACCTCACTTTACCCTGGTTTCTCACTCTTTCTTATCCCCCATGGACTGAATTCTCCCTGAAGAAATAGCACTTCTTTAACGCCCAAGATTGATTTATGTTGTGGAGGGGCTCTCTTCTTATGGGTTTATCTGTTCTTGATTATCATCATTTGTCTATGAAAATACCAACATCCAGGTTATGTAATTTCGAAAATGAAAAGGTCTGTCAATTTTAGGCCATCACTAGGTGCTGGTGGTTTTGGAGATGGGTGAAGCTGATAAGCTGTGACTCCCTCCTATTCTGATAGTTTGATATTTAATGTCAAAATGAAGAATGATTTTATAGTCTCCTGCAACAGAAGGGTATTTACCTAGAAAGGGAGCTTCTCTGATCCCGCTACTGAGGAGAATGGGATTTCTTTTCATTCTCCTCTTCTCTTACCTCTGTTCCCCTGGTGAGCTTTTTCTGCGGCCATTCCTTAGAATTTGCTACAGTGTGTGATGGCAGGGAGGAGAGAGGAAGGCAACGATTCCAGTGTTTCAAGGCTTCTTGAAGCATTGATTTGAAAAGCAGGCTGTGAGAGGGAAATAATAGTAAAATCCTGTCCTAGATGTCGCATTTGAGATGAAAACCAGACAGCTGGGTGGAGATGTCCGGTAGGGCCCAAGAATCCCAGTGGCCTGCAGCTGAGAGTAGGTCCATAAACACCCAAGCTAAGTTCTCGGGGCTCAACTGGGTTGGGTTGACAGCTGATACCTTCTTATCCGGAAGAGCTGCGGACAGAATAAAAGGCTGAGAATGTACTTTTCAGAGTGAAAGTAAGGAAGAAGGAAGGGTTGGGATTACAGCATCATGGGATATAAGGGAGAAGAGTTTCAAAGAGGAGATTCACAGAGTCCTCAGCTGCCAAAAGGAAAGAATCAGAGAAAGCCAGTAACTTCTGGCAATGAGGGGGCCGTTGGTGGTTTTGCAAAGAGGAGATCCAGTAGTGCATTGGGGTCAAAAACATGATTGCAAAGAGCTAAGGAAGGACAAAGTGGTAGGAAAATGAAGCAGTAATGGTAGACTATTCTTTGCAGAAGTTAACTGAAATGTAGAAGACATTCAAGAGGCATTCAGAATGGAGGGCAGATTAGTTTGACATCAGGGAGACCTTGCCATGATGAACATAAATGATAGTTTCAAGAGGGGGAAAAAATGACGCTACCAGTGATTTGTAATTTTTATACAAATGTGCCAATATTAATATAAATATTTTATTTTAAAATTATAGAGAATTTGTAAAATGTAACCAGGGAAAGTAAACATTTACTATATTTCAAATATGCTCATAAATGTTTGCATTGCAAAATGTTCTTTTGGCCACTAATGCTTCTCTGCTTCCTTCACCGTCAGGGAGCCCTCCAAGTTGTCACCTCCTTTGTAGATGGTCAAGGAAGACTCCAGGTCCTTCTTTCCACATTTAACTCCTCTCCAGGTCATTTTCAGGACCACCATCTTGAGGCAGCTCCTTCTTTCTGGGAGGAAAGCAGGTTAATAGCAATTCAATGTCTTTCCTTGATATTGGTCAGAACTGAAAGGAAGGCTCTGCTCTCTATCGAATTCTTCCTCTTCTCCATGAAAAGCAGTTGCCTGCTAAGAGTGTTCCTATCCTTGTTTTTTTATTGAGAAGAAGGGGGGAATGGAGAAGCAAGGGGTAACTGAAAACAAAAGAGCAGCTGGGGGAGGCTTGTGGTGAAGGTGTTAAGAATGGGTGAGGGGGCAGGGATGGAGTGGGGTGGGGGGAGTAACTCAAGGGGGGGCCAGGGTTAGTGAAGAAAAATGATGTTTGCTAAAGCCATTCGAGAAGAAGCAATCAATAAGGAAGTCAACAAGGAGACAATCAAGAAGGAAGTGGACAGAAAAACAGGAGAACACAGGTAAGAGAATTGGAAATGAACAGAAGTCACCCTCTCTGAAACAGCAAATGGCAGCAGAAACTCGAGTGAGTGATGCAGATGTCAGGGGTCCTGGCAGAGACCAATGTGGACCGAAGGATGGCCTGAAATGCCAATGAAGAAAGATTTGGGGACTGGAATTTCCTTCTGATGCTTCAGTTCAGCTCTATGGAAAAAGCAGTCCTTAAACTGAAAAGGAGAGAGGATGGGTTAACACAGCCAATTCAGGGGAAAGATTCAGGAGTTAATGTGAGATTGAAAAGGAACAGTGAATAGCAGCAAGAGTCCTGCTGATTTTCATGTGACTTTGTGGTAGCCCTGTTGACTGGACCTTGCAGCCAGTCTAAGAAATGGAAGGTAAGGATATCAAGCTCAGGTGTGATTAACATGACGGAGCCTAACTGGTAAGGTTGGAGTAGAGTCCGGAAGGCAGTACTGAAATGGTGAGTTATGGGATTCCAGCTGGGTCATGAAGTGGAGAGAGGGGAAAGGTGTAAATAGTTAGAAGAAAGTCAGCACATGGAAGCAGATCCCACACAAGAATGGGAGACATGGGAGTATATATAAAAAATAAGGCTGAAAAAGTCATAGAGAGAAAGACCCAGTTCCAAAATCTTAGAAAAAACTCATTTCTAATTGATGGCATTCAAGACATGCCAACGGCTTGCTCCAAGGGCTGGAGTGAAGTTGCATCCCACTGGACTTTTTAAAAAATATTTTATTTATTTATTTTGGGGGTGGGTACCTGTGCAGGGGGAGGAGGGGAGAGGCACTGAGACACCCAGGCGCCCCAATGCATCCCACTGGTCTTTAAGGAAGTCTGAAGTGTATCAAATTAAAAATGTCTGAGCAATCATCTGTGCTGCTTTTAAAAAGTATTAGCATGTTGAGGTGCCTGGGTGGCTCAGTTACTTAAGTGTCTGACTCTTGATTTCAGTTCAGGTCACGATCTCAGGGTCATGATATTGAGCTCTGCATCAGGCTCTGCACTGTGTGTGAAGCCTGCTAAAGATTCTCTCTGTCCCTCTCACTCTGCCCGTCCCCATCAGCCTGCTTGCTCTCTCTCTCTCTCTCTAAAAAAGAGGAGGAGGAGAAAAAGAGCACTAGCATGCAAATGTTAAGGAAGTGGAAACATAAGGCAATCTCTCATTCCCTGACACAGATGGAAGGGTGTCGAAAATGTTTGCAGAACACCAAGAGGTGTACTCGGTGATGCTGTGAACAACACAGAAGAGGAAACAGATCTAGAAATAATGAGAAAAGGCTGAGGGAAAGCCACTCTCCTCTTCCCTCCCTTGGATAGAACACGACAGAAAAAGTGAGGCCTTCTTTGAAGAAGGTCGTAAGAGACGAGGTAGAGCAAGACCTCCTCACTTGGCCGTTACCCAAGGTTGGACTTTTGTTTGTTTATTTTTACTTGCCATGACGTATGAGGGATATTTGGATGCTGAGGCATTAATGATCCCCAGATATGGTATTCTACAGAAAAACCTCTGGAGAAGAGAAAACCTGGCCTCTTGTCATACTCTTGTGTCCAGAGTTGATGGTGACAAGATTCCTTCAGGGTTCCTCAGGGTTCTCTCCACCTACCGCTCATTATCTCTTTCTACATCTTTTATTTCTAGTTCTTTCTCACTTCTCAGGAACCATTGAACCTTCAGCACTGGTATGACCAAATAGAGCATGTTGAGTCACAGCATCTGGAGCTTCCCTTGGCTAATTCCCTGGCTAAGCGCTGGCCTTCCACAGGAGCCCTCTTACAGACTGGGATGCACACTTCTGTTGAAGTATAACTTAGTTCATTTACATGGACCATTGCCCTTTGCAAATTTTCAAAACTACTGATGTTACATTTGTTAATATGAACATGCTTTGGCTGTGCTTTATTCTTACTCTTAAAGGTGGCCTGTGTCATAACATAATTGATCCCCCCCCTCTCTAAAACAAAATGCAGATTTAGCCCATAGGGAGTTGCATTATGTAATCTGTTCTCCCACTTTATTTCTCTGAGAATTCTACCCCACTCTCAGTAGAGGTCAAAATGATGTTTCTTATTTTTTTTCCTATATGTTGCTTCAGAGTTTGAAGGACTTATAAATGCCCTTTTAAGCAGTCTTTCTTTTTGAACCACAACTTTTCCTCAGACATTATGCGCAACTCTTTCCCATTCTCTCATGACTTTTTCTCCCTCCCCCTCTCTCCTTTTCTCTTCCTTTCTTTCTCCCTTTCCTTTCCTCTCTCTTTCTCTCTCTGTTTTTGTGTCTAGTTGGTACCAAGCTATATGATAGGTAGTAAGGTAAGTGTTAGGTGTTGAGGGACTAGGCCTATGGACACCCTTCTTCTCTTTCCTCAAACTCTTGTTCTAAAGAAACCTTTCAGAAGAAAATCCAATCCAGACATACCTTCTAGTACAAAATTCCAGAATGCCCACTTGCAAATACCTTCCTTAAAACACAATGTTTTTTTTCACACGTTTCCAGGATCTATTCCAGTATGTCGACGGCATGCTTATTCAACGCATCTCTCATTTGATTTCTGACTGCCATAAAACCAACCCTACAAAATTGTTTCCTAAGCCATATTTTTTCTTTCCAAACACGGGCTCCTTAAGAACTGAAAATATTTCAGTCTTCCCTTTTAAGTGCTCACAGTCCTGTTTCTCTCTTCCTTTTCCAAAAAATATATTATTTGGATAATGTAGTTGTATACAATATAGTTGTACAACTATATTGTATACAACTACAACTTTCCTCACAAAGGTCTTTTGTCTTGTCCCTGACTTTGTTTCCTCATCTGCCATGTGGTGTCATTTTGAGTCCTCAAGCTCTCTTTAAGTTCTCCTGCCTTTGTACTTCAGTCTCTTCATTCATCACCATCCACAGAAAATCATTTTGATCGGTAAGATAATACTTGTTATGCCTGTCTCTTAATGTTTTCATTAAGACTCAAACTAGGGGGGCACCTGGGTGGCTCAGTGGGTTAAAGCCCCTGTCTTCAGCTCAGGTCGTGATCTGAGGGTCCTGGGATCAAGCCCCGCATCAGGGTCTCTGCTCAGAAGGGAGCCTGCTTCCTCCTCTCTCTCTGCCTGCCTCTCTGCCTACTTGTGATCTCTTTCTGTCAAATAAATAAATAAAAAATCTAGAAAAAATATATATATATACTCCTTTAAAAAAAAAAAGACTCATACTAGGTAAAAGATGTAAAAATACCCTGAAAAACTTATAACACTGAGCAGATATACGGTAGTCTTTTGATTTTGCTTTGCTTGGAAACAGAATTATGCTTTTGAAAGAATTTCTAGATGATAAAAACTCATCATATTTTACCGTTAGACTATATGTGTACTGCCAAACATCAAAAGGAAACTCTTCAGATGTTTGGTCTACCAACATGTCAACCATCCAGATGTTTCCAAAAAGGGTATGTAAATCTTTATTATAGCACTGCTTTTTTTAATGAACAGTTACATGACATCTGCTAAATTCAGTGGAAAAAGTTTCATTTAAACTGGTTTTTGGTGATATGCCAGTTATATACAGCTTTTAAAGTTGCCCAAATCTCTAGGTCCCTTTTCAGAAGATGCATATCTTCCCATGATAAATAAAAATTCATTAAGAAATTGAAAATTATGTAATAGGTCTTTTTCACTAAACTGAGGCTTGGGACTTAAATACTGAAGGCACTTGGAATTAGGTGTTGCTCCCTCCCCATGATATACTCCAGTGTTTGAAGCGTGGATGTTACTAAGTAGAATTTGGAAGGGCCCTCTGTACCTCATTCCTCAGCCCCTAGATCTATATGTTGTCTCAAGTAACTGAGGTAGAACATTCTTTGAAGGTGGAAAAGCCATAATCCTGACCTCTTTCCTTCAAAGTTTATAGGTACAATTCCATATTGGGTAGGCTGGAGTAGCCCTGATCAAGGCAAATTTCAAAAAGACACAAGGGATCTTTTATGCAAAAAAACCTTTCTACCTTTCTCTACTGAAAGGTAGAGAAAAAGACCAGATTATATACCTGGAACCAGTCAGGGAGAAGAGCGTGGAGACGGGCTTATGATCATTTTTCTAGGTTAATAGAATCCATCCTATTCTAAATACACTGATATGCTTTGGAGAAATGGCTACATGTATATGACTTAAATCCTTTACATTTAATAAGCTTTAGTCAACAGTATGTTGGTAAAGTTTTAATAATTGACTCTCTGGACAAACAAATGAATGTATGCATATAAATACATATGTCTATTGTAAATTTTACTGATAGATGTGTGACATATAATTTTAAAATAATAAAATGTGGATAGCCTTTCTCATAAATTCCATACAGCCACTAGGTTTTCGCAGAATGCTTTCACTGATTTCTTTTGAACATTTATGTCTGAGGCCAAACTATGGTTGTATGTGATGTGTGAGTATAGTTATACTATGAATATTAGTTCATATCTTTATTTATAAATGAATGAAATCGAAACAACGAAGCTGCAGATTGGAATTTCACTCATTTGTCAAAGATGTAACTTCTTTGTTGAACTGGACAAGAGTTTTCAAATGCTGAAGGAGTAGTATCTCAGGGTTTTATTGTATTCACATCATAATTGTTATAAAAACTCATTTTTAAAAATTTAATTGGCCTTATAAATTTTTTTTCCATCACTTTCTTAAGGATAGGCAATGCGCAGATCGATAAATGATTAATAGCCTTTGTTTATTTCTGTACTATAATCTTCCCACCACCCACCATGGTCCATTTCAAGCAGTGAAATGTGCCATCACGGAGCGTGCGGTAGGGTGTGCCGTTGCCATATGCCCTGTGTGGGTGTACAGCCCTGCCGGCACACAGCTATGGCAGAATTAGACAGTCAGAAGAGTGTTGGTTAAAATGTAGTGTAATGGGAAGTCATAAGTTTTGAGTATGCCCTTTGCTTTTATGATGATTAATCATATGGGAGGTGCCCAGATTAAACATTATTCCTGGTGTGCCTCTATGGCTATTTCGGGATGAGCCTAACATTTGAGTCTGTGGGCTCAGTAAAGCAGATCGCCCTCCTCCATGTGGGAGCACGTCATCCAGTTTGTTGAGGCACCGAGGAGAACAAAGGGCAGAAGAGAGAGGGATTCACTCTTTTTATTTTCTGCGTGCCTGCTTGAGCTGGGACGTTCCATCTTGTTTTCTCCTGCCCTTGCACTAAATTACACCACCAGCTCTTCTGGTTTTCCAGCTTGCAGATGGCAGAGTCCGGGACTTCTCAGCATTCATAGTCATGTGAGCAAATTCCTCATAGTAAGTAATTCTTCACAATACACCTCAATCTTTCTATAAATATGCATATGCATATATGATATATAATAAATAATGTATATAATAAAATACATAGATACACATCCATGGTTAAATACATAAAATAAACATATCTAATTATTTATATACATACATATATACATATGTGTGTGTGTGTATATATATATATATATATATACTGTTTCTCTGAAGAACTCGGAGAAGCCTCTGAGAATTCTATAAGATTTAATATAATTTATTTAATTACAAATTTATACAGCTTGGTTTTGAGTAATGGCTGTGTTTCATAACCAGCTCATAATATTCCTGAAAATCTAACAATCCACACTCACATGCTCACTGTCTATAATTTTTGCAGCTCAGGTAGTTTTACTATAAGAAACATTTACCTGAACTTGAAGTAGGGGAGGGAAATATGCCAAAAGAAACCTTTGCCTTGGAGGAATTAGCTAGAAGTTTATACCCGACCAGTGGACAGTGAAAATATTGACAGTTCATGCCTGTGGGCTGTACCATGGCTTTCAGTGACATTGGACCTGTAGTCTCAGCTTTAGCCCTGGTAGTGCCAAACCCAGCAATGATACTCAGGCAGTGAAGGGGGAGGGAGACAGGTGACAGGGCTTTCTGGAAGGCCATTCTTTTCAAAACCCAATCTTTAGAAGTATGTCTCAGTTTCTGTTCTCCCAAGTATAAGCACCAGCGGAATTTTTTTTTAAAGATTTTATTTATTTATTTGACACGGAGAAAGAGATCACAAGCAGGCAGAGAGGCAGGCAGAGGGAGAGGGGGGAAGCAGGCTCCCTGCTGAGCGGAGAGCCCGATGCCGATGCCGGGCTCGATCCCAGGACCCTGAGATCATGCGCTGACCCGAAGGCAGAGGCTTTAATCCACTGAGCCACCCAGGCGCCCCGAGCACCGGTGGAATTTTGAATAACTTTTTAAAGTAGTTGTTGAAAGTATTTAAAGAAAAAAGCCTCAGGAAAAATTCTCATCTTCTTATGTGACTGGCCTCAAGTCATTTCATTTTGGATATTAAAAGATGACGTGACCTTCTTTTTTCATCTCCCTATTGTGATGCCTGGCTATCTCTGGCAGTAGTTAAAGGACCACAGGGAAACTAGTCAAATTATCATGTGAGACTTTAACACCTAATGCAAACCTACAACGAAGCTCCAAAATACTCATTTTTGAAAATGACCACACACAAGAGGCTCAAAAAGTTGTGGTTTTATTCATTGACATTATGGGGTGTTGATTTAAAACAGATGAGTGAAGCATTCCTCGATGGTTAAGCTAAATTGCGAGCATGAAGACTTCTCACAATTAACACTATATGTGATGGTGAGAGGATTATACATGACAAAATGAGAAATGTTTATATTTAATTAATCTTGACATGATATAACTACCGCTCTTCTGAGAGCAAGGTGGGTAGAATACTGAGGATCAGTACATGACACATGAATTCTGTTCTCCCTTCTTCCATCATAGGCTTCACTCATCAAGGGGTCTTATTTTGTCATGAGTAAAACGAGAGTGGGATAAAAACATAAGCCACTGGCAATTTTACAGTTCTCACTTGAGCTGGCACAATTTGAGGGGTTTTGGTCAAGGGTTAATTTCTTTCATTCTCCAAAGAGCAGAGCTAGGCAACAACCTTCACCATCCTTAAAAATACATTAAAGATCAGGCTTTAGAAAACAGGCAATTTCACTGAGTACATTTACCTGGTGGCTGGACTGATAAAAATGTAAGAAGTATAATGCATGCCAAGTGAAAAGCAAAATATATCTAAGTACGAGATTCCTAGTATGCTTAGATTTCTTGGTTCTTGTCCTAGCAAGTAGCGTCGCAGTGAAGTGGGTTTTTTGTTTCATTGCCTGATTAAAAGAAAAAAAAAAGGAAACCATGGTTACTCCAAATTATGACATATTACATAACATTGATAAAATTGATAAAATTTAAATAATACTAAGAAACCCACTGAATGGCAACAGCACTAACTCCATTTTATAGGTGAGAACGCTAATGAAATAACTTAGTTTGAAGTCCCATGGCTAAAGTCCCACAGTGAAACTAAGAAAAGAACGAAAGTTTCCTGAGTCCAAGTCCAATTTCCATGTTACTAGATTGCAAGTCTTGCCCAGTAATGGGACATGCCCACCTATCATTCCAAGCTTCTGATGAGTTGAATGGATACCTTTTGAGATGCTAAGTGTTTGTCTCTCTGACCACATAAGAAGATGGGCATAAATTCCAGACTTCCCTGCAGAGTGGACCACACGTGGGGTTCAGCAGGCCCTGTCACATAGGGCTTACTGAAGGAATGAGTGCTTCTGGTCTTAGGACCCGGCTGGTTCTTTCTTAAGGAAGTGATGGTATGGTGTCCGAATCTATTATAATGTCTCTGTGGGTTCAATTCCGGAAAAGGTACAGGGAAGGTGGTGGGGAGTAATAACACCTTCCATATATTTTATCCTGAGTTTTTCCCTATTCATGATTTTTTGATGTTCAAAGACTATTTTTCACTGATACAAATACCATATTCAGTCAGAGCATTTGAGTTCCCTAGCCCAAGTGATGTAAGAGTCTATAAAACACAGAAGTAATTTGTGGGTTATAGCTTTTTGAAACACTTTAAAAGAAGTAAAACCATCATATCATATAGTACATGTTTTTTTAAGATTTTATTTATTTATTTGACAGAGAGAAAGATCACAAATAGGCAGAGAGGCAGGCAGAGAGAGAGGGGGAAGCAGGCTCCCTGCTGAGCAGAGAGCCCGATGTGGGGCTCGATCCCAGGACCCTGAGATCATGACCTGAGCTAAACGCAGAGGCTTTAACCCACTGAGCCACACAGGTGCCCCTACTATATGTTCTTAAATGTTATTGACTTTCTGACTACCTTGTAAATTACAATTATCAACTCGTAATCAAGACTAAAACGTGCTCATCAACAGAGGTTTTTTTTAAATGAACTTTCTTTCTTTCATCTTAGTTTGTATTAAACGCATCACAACCTAAGAGAAATTTATACAGTTTTTAGCATAGATAAAAGCAGTCTTAATCTCACATCTCACAGATCACTATGTAGTTACTTCTCTCTTTAGTATGTTAGTGTACACACAACCCTGAGTTGTTTTCGTTCAGTATGGTGGCTTTTTTTTTTTCTTTCTGAAATTAAATTATTTTAAAAATGTGAAGTAAAAAAAATTTTTAAATAAATTAAAAATTTCAAAAAAATCAATAAATAGAAATGTGAAGTGAATTATGTTTTAGTGTATTGCAAAACCCAGTGGCACATCTTTCTCAAACCTGAAATAAAAGTGAGAAAATATCTGGGAACAAAAAAAGAGGAAAAAAAGGTCTTACGTGATTTGGTTCAGAGTGTCTTTTCTACAATCAGCTTCAGGTTTTAATGTACAGGTCACGGCCTCACAGCAAGGATTGGAACATTCCTTTAAAACACACACACAATGGGAAAGGGGTCAGCAGTTTTTCTACAGACCAGGTACATACAATTTTAGTACAAGATGACAAAGAAATTTCACTTTTTCAACTAAATTACGCCATTAGATTCCAGAGGAAATGACCAAGGAAACTTAATAATAGGAAACAATGTTAAGTGCACTGAAAACTACCTCTTAAAAGGACAAAAAGAGAATTATCTAAGAATAACCACAAATAAATTTGGCCTAGATGATATTACATGTAAATTAATTGAAAACTTCAAGGGAGAATATTTCTATACTATTCAAACTATTTGAAGGTAGGGAAAAAATTTTAAATTCTCAATTTATTTTACTAAGCCTGAATAATTCTGATAATGACAACTGGTAATTAATACACACACACACACACACACACACGCACACACACACACAAATAAATGCACACATACATACACACATATACATACACCCATACAAACGCTTATGCACACACCCACACATATACACACACAATTTTCATTTTTAATATAAATGCAAAATCTTGAATAAAATATTAACAAAACAGCAGTTTATTAATATAATAACTCTCCATTACAACTATGCAGTGTTTTTTTTTTCTCCAAAAATACAAGGGTGTCTCCACAGTATATAATAAAGTAATACCATCCATCACATTAAGAGACTGAGTGTAGAAAACAACTAATATTTTTGTGATAGATGGCAAAGATTAGAAAGTAAAGATAATCTATAAAGAAAGAAAGAAAATCTGTCTGATAAATAGCAAAAACATACCTAATAAAATAAACAGTAAGACATGGATTATTTATAGCCTATACTTTTATGAAAATTCTGACAAATGTTATAAGAGAAAGAAAAGATATGAAAGTAAAATAATAATTGGAAAGTATAAATCACATTTTCATTCTTTATATGTAATAAAATATTTGACCTCGGGAGAAAACAGAGAATCAACTCTAAAACCAGTGGATAAGTCACTAAGACCGCTTTTTAAGATAATAATAAAATAACATCAAAGAATAATAGAGTAGAACCTAATATAAAAAAGTAAACATTATGCACACTAATAGCAAAAGGAAAATTAGAAAATACTTCAGAATAAGCTTCATCATATGCAAGAACTACATGAAGAACTTTATATTTGACTTTCCTGAGAAACTCAAAAGGCAACTAGTCTTTTAAAACAATCAAATTGTGGGGGCACCTGGGTGGCTCAGTAGGTTAAGCGTCTGCCCTCAGCTCAGGTCATGATCCTGGGGTCCTGGGATCCAGCCCCACATGGGGTTCCCTGCTCAGCAGGGAGTCTGCTTCTCCCTTTGCCCCTCACGCCACTTGTGCTCTCTCTTTCTCTCTCTCTCTCAAATAAATAAATAAATAAAATCTTTTAAAAAATAAATGAAACAAAATCATATTGTGAAAATCCTTGTGGTCCTCACAGTGAAATATGAATTTAATTCATTTCAATCAGAATCTCAATTGTATTTGTGAGCAAACTGATTTAAAAAAAACAAACCAAGACCTCTGTGGGAGAATGAACTCTGAAGAATGATAATGCAAGTTCCACCTCAAAAAATGAACACACTTGCTGCTGCAGATATTAAAATGCATTGCATGGTTAAAGTCACTAAAACAGCGTGTGATGTTCATGTGATAATATCTAGGTAGATTGATAGAATGGTTGCTTTTAAGATCTAGAAAAAGACCTAAATGGGTATATAAAAATAGCAAATAGCATATGAGATCAGGGAACATTGGATTATTCACTAAAAGATACTATATAAAGTTTATATACTACTTTTTAGGTGGGAAAACGTCTACTTAAAATTCAGCTGTTCAACTCCTTAAGAAAATCAACACAAAATGGAAGCAATACAGGAGCCGGCTGATGTACTCAAAGAATTTTAGACCTTACCCAACACATAGACAAGGTTTATCTCTCTCTCTCTCTCTCTCTTTGTGACTACACGCCCTGGGCCTGCTGAAATCAGAAGTACCCCGAGTGTGAACAGTAATTGTCTTCCACCCAAGAAACCATACAGGAAAGGAAGCAAATAAGAATGAGATACACTTATATCTAACTTATTATAAAGTACCAAATCATTTGCATTATTTCTTATTTCATTATAAGTAAAATGAATCTTTGCAATAAAAGAATCTTTGCAATACTTTTTACAAATGAGTAAGTTACACCACGAAATCTTCTAATGTAATTTAGCAGCCTAAATGCCTGAATAGTAACTGAAGCATAGAGATATTATATGCCCTCCCCTTTGTCATGGAGCCTCTTAAAGTACTGAATTAATCTTGGGTTGCGACAGGCTTCATCCATTATTGGCTTTGGACCTTTGGAACTAGTTACTTAACTTTTCTGAGTCTCACTTCTCTAAGTTGGGATAATAACAAAACCCATTATGAAGGTTTGTTGTGAGTAATAAAAGTGATACGGTGTACATAAAAATTCATTTTGCAGATTGACACATAAAATCTCTTCAAGTAGTAACTCATTTTTTCAGTCTTAAATGTAAAAGAAGATTGCTAGGAACTCAGAATGTTCTCTCAGAAACTAGTGTGGAATTGCTGGCAAATATTTATCAGAGACATTCTCTACATCTCTACAGTACATTGATATCTTGCAGGAATCAGCTTTTTATGAAGATTAGCAGAATTATAGTAATTACCATAGATGTTTTATATTAATAGCCTATTTTCTACAGGCTTAGGTGATTTTTCTTTCTCTCCTTCTCAGTTTCATTTATGGCCTGGTTTATTCACTGGCTTGGTGAGGGAGGCCAGCTCTCTCTAAGGAGAGAACTTGCTTCTAAATCTGTAATTGTTTTTCCTCAACAAATGATCAACTGAGACTTTAGATGACTTGAGAATTTCTGACCCATGTGTCTAGGAAAGATCATAAGTGACATGTTATAGTTAACAATTTACTTCTTTAGATTGAACTTCATACAATCATGTTATAAGTGTATCCTGGCTTTTGAAATACCTTCCAAAATGTCTAAAATTAGTATTAAAAACTCAAGCATGGGGCACCTGGGGTGGCTCAGTCTGTTAAGCTTCTAACTCTTGGTTTCAGCTTAGGTCATGATCTCAGGTTGTGAGATCAAGCCCCACGTAGGGCTCTGTGCTCAGTGTGGAGTCTGCTTAGGATTCTCTCCCTCACCCTCTTCCTCCCCTCTGTGCCTCCCCTAGTTTGCACTCTCCCTATAAATAAATGAATAAATAGATATATAGATAGATAAATTTAATCTTTCTAAAAATTAAGAAAATTAAGAAAAAATTAAGAAAACCACAAGTTCAAGCCTATTTTTTTTACTATGATGCCATATTTGTCTTTAAAAAGAATTTCCAAAAACATTCCTTGAAGAAGTAGAAGAAAAAGAAAACATCATAATTCCCATGCGGCAATAACTCTTTAATAAATTTTTAAACTGTGGATATTTTCATACCTTAGGAGAGCCACAATCACAGTCTTCTCCTACTTCCAGAAGTTGGTTCCCACACACTGAGTTTGTTATTATGTTTTTAGGAATTGGTGCTTGCAGTAGGCACTTTGGTTTTTGAGATAAAATGTATTTCTCAAAATGCGAACGGCAGGATATACTGAAATCCTTTGGGAATTTTGAACTGTAACCAGAAGAAAAATCATGATATCTAGGGATAAATTAACATGAAACTGACTTGTCTAACTATATTGCCAGGTCCAGGGGAAATTCCAAATTCAGTATCTGTTTAGGACAGCACTATGTTGTATGTGGAGGGAGAAAGAGCATAAATACTACACTAGTTGGAAAATTGTTTCCTCAGATGCTGAGCTTGTAGAACTGGAAGAATTTAAATTCCTGTGTGGATTCAGTACTGTCCTAAATGGCAGGAATGATAAATGAACCTTACCATTTGTGATCACCATTGAGGGCTTGCAAAGTAAAAGATAATAATTATAAATTAGTGAAAGGAAATAATTGCAGACTTAGGATATATTTGGATATATTTCTTCCTATACATAAGCACTTTAAGAGCAAAGTATTCTTTTTTATTTTTCTATCCCAAGTCCTTGCAAAGTGATTGGCATTAGAAGCTAATTAATATTAACATAAAAATGGATTAAGTGATTAGTGATGGAGATATTAAGAATATTGTCATCATCTAAATTAGATACATATTTTTAGAAAACATATTACTATTTAATAGATGTTTGTACCTCTTAATTCCCTTCATCTATATTGCCCATCCTCCTACCCCACTGTCAACCACCAGTTAGTTGTCTGTATTTATGAGCATACTTCTGTTTTTGTCTTTGTTAGTTTGTTCATTTGTTTTTTCATCAGTTTTATCTTTTAGATTGCCTTTATAAGTAAAATAATGTGATATTTGTCTTTTTCTGTTTGATTTATTTCACTTAGCCTAATACCCTCCAGGGCCATCCATGTTGACATGAATGGCACTATTTCATTCTTATGGCTGAGTAATATTCCACTGTGTGTGTGTGTGTATAACATTTTCTTAATCCATTCATTTATTGATGGACACTTAAGTTGCTTTCATATCTTGGCTATTGTTTAAAAATATGTTATTAATGTTAAAATTATTTTAAGTTAAAATAACATGGTTACCATACTCATAATCTCTAATTTGGCATATTTGGAAATCCTAAACAATAAGCCCTGATAAGCTGGTAAAAACCTGTGCATCAAGAAGTTATAGGGTGAATTAACAAAATTCACAGCCTTTGTAAAAAATACCCATTCACTCTATAGACTACATCTGAATTCTTTGAATTCTTTAAGATTTAAGAAATATATATTTTTTCTCAAGGGTGACAAGGTCTCACCTCAGATATTCATTCATCACACAACTCCCTGAGGGACACTTGGTAGAATATGGAACATCTGGCATACCAAGGACATGACCCAACTCATGTGACATCACTCCTACAAGAGCCACATTATTCTTTTTCTTAGCCTGGAAAAAAAAAAGAAACATCTATTATTTATGTTCAGTTATTTCCTAGTTTAATAAAATAGTGTCATTAAGCTCCTTTCCCTGGCATTGGCTATTGTAAGATGTTGAAGTAACATTTGAAATGACTGGCTCCTGTGAATCCAACCATTGAATCAGTGCTTAATAAATATTTTCTGAGCTACTGAGGAGTTCTTGGTAAGCAAGTAAATTAAGGTAGTTACATTCTTCATAGAAAGTACCATACTATGTATTCAAAGGCCTCCAAAAACTATTGTCATAATTCTTGACATTGGTTGTACTTGGTCATATGATGCCAAAATGCACCTTCTCTGACCTCTCTCCCTATTGATACTGAAGATAATCAATTTGAAGTTGGCTCAGGCCACAGAGGGCACCTTTCTGTTCCAATCTTCCTGTTCTTATTCCCTAATACCAGCTAAAGAATGAAGACTTCTGGGAGGGCCAATGTAAGAAGATATTCTGTTTCATAATCCAAGGTATCTTTGGTGTAACTATTTACCAGTAGGTTCATATCTACTTTTATTTACTGACTCGGCAAGTGTTCTTTGTGATAACTCTGTATAAGGCATCATTCTGGTCTACATAGAGGACACAGAACCACAGGGGGGCTTATCATGAGTTTACAAACCTCAATAACAGCAACCGAAACTGAGGAACACAAGGAATTCGAGGCTGCCATTCCTACACGTCGATTGTTGAAGCCAATTCCACTGCGTGAAAATTACAGGCATATTGTCACAATCTGAGTCTTTGGAACCATTAGCTTTTGTCAATTATGTTTTAGATTTCCTGTGTTGCTCCTCCCTTTTTATCTTTTTATTTTATTTTTTTAAAGATTTTATTTATTTCTTTGAGAGAGAGATTGAATGAGATCGAACGAGCATGAAGGAAGGTCAGAGGGAGAAGCAGACTCCCTGCTGAGCCGGACACCTGATGCGGAACTTGATCCTGGGACTCTAGGATCAGGACCTGAGCTGAAGGCAGTCGCTCAACCAACTGAGCCACCCAGGTACCCATCTCCACCCTTGTTATATTCACTAGGCTCCAGAAAAGCTTCTGCTATTCCACAGCATTATATGACCACAGATGATCACCACATCCAGGAGTCCATTTTAGTAAACCTGACATGGGTCTTCACATTCTTATAGGTGAATTCCTAATGGTAGAACTTCAGGTTCTCTGACAACTGATTGGGGAGATACAACTGAACAGAAATCTCTGCCAAGAACCTTCTGGGATAACTCGGCTCTCTGCCTACATACACCTGGCCCTGGCCAGCATGTGCTCACCTGAGTAGCTGTGCATGGTCATGAGTCCTCATTTTATCCAGGTTAGAACGATGCCAATTCAGAAAGTTGTTAAAGGTGTCACCTATGTTGGGTACCATCTTGATCTTATCACCATCCGACCAGATTTCCATACCTACCAATGCCACTTGAACATCTATGGTATTATAAATCTGTGGGAAGAGCATTTTTCTTCATGAAAATATTTGAGATTTCTTTCTTGTCTTAGATCTTTTGTTGACATAAGTGATGGATAGATGTATCATGTTTTGAAAATAGAAATCCTTGAAGTTGCCTTCACTATAGTACATGTGATTCTACCTTGATACTGATCCTTGCCTGCTAAATTTACCAAAACTGCTAACATTAAGCCCTGGTGACCCTCCCAGCTCCTTACTTGGTGAAACCATAGGAAAGCCCTAAGCTTCTATGTGGAAATACATGTTTACAGGACAAAAATCTTACCACATTGAGTAGGTTCATCACATCAAACACAAAGCTTCTTATCAAAGTTAGATTCCCCTTATACATGTTATACTGTAAAATATGAAATGCAAACAATTTTTAAAAAGTTGCCATGGTACAGGATTTAACATTTTAAGAAAAATTACACGTTTCAGCATAAGTAAATGTCTATTCATTCATGTCTGACTTATATAACACTGTGTTTCAACAAGTTCTTTTTAAAGGTAAGAATTTTTTGGTAAGAAAAGAAGTAGGCATTCATATATATTTCAGTGTTTTTCATTTTTAAGTCAAAGAAATCAAATTAACAATTTCAATATTTCTAACCATTTCAATATTATTAAAATTTGATTATAAAGCAATATTTGCTAAATTAAGATCACAGATTATAGTATTTTTATAAATATAAATATAATTTGTAAAATATATATAGTTTTGCATCTACTTTATAATAGAGTGAGAATTTTTAAAATATTTTAATAATCCTTTTTTTATCATTATGGCTGATTTCTTATTTCTATCTGGTATTAAGTATCCTTCTAATATCTGAATATATTGGCAGCAGGTGGAATTTTTTAAAGATTTTATTTATTTATTTGAGAGAGAGAGAGAGAGTAAGAGGGGAGAAGGTCAGAGGGAGAAGCAGACTCCCCGCGGAGCTGGGAGCCCGATGTGGGACTCGATCTCGGGACTCTGGGATCATGACCTGAGCTGAAGGCAGTCGCTTAACCAGCTGAGCCACCAGGTGCCCGCAACAGGTGGATATTAAAGGATCAGTGAGTAAATGAGAACAGTAAGGCAGGTAGAAAAGACATGACAATCAGGTGACCAGAGTCTGCATTTTCAGCTAGGAGAGCTTATTTCCTTTGTCCATTTGATAAGAAAACTTAAAAGTTGACTTAACTGCCCAAGAAGGATACATATTTCATACTCACAAAGGCATTATCCAGCACCAACAAGAGATCAATGTATTTCTCAGCCTGAAGAAAGTCTTTTTCCTTTACAAAGAGTAAAATAACATCATTAATAATCATTTTTATCTTAAAAAATTGAAAAACTTTCAATGTGATTTTTTTCAAGAAGGGAATTAAGTTAAAGAATAAGTAAATGAATCATAGGCTTTGCCTATACGAGTAACTGTTGAACACAATGGTATACCATATATCATTGCTGAGATAATCGGAAGAAATGATGACATAGGAAATCTACACTTACCTTTGTGCTATTGAGTGACCTGGAGGTTCGAATATGGCCTTGTTTCCTGCCAACACTTCTTACACCACAAGTGTGATTGGCCAGGTCTAGCTCCTCCTGGTTATATGTGAGGACAGCATGTTCTTCTTGGTCTGTGCTTTTCAGAGGCTTTATCATATATCTTTGGTCATGATGTGTGAAGTATCCCCTGTGATATACAGAGACTCATATTTCAAGATTATCTGCCACACAGAGTCACAATACTGACCAGAATAGAGTATACCTCTCCCCAGTTCCTAAGCTCATGCATACAGTTTTCATTCATAGGCCTTCCAGCTAACTGTTGCTAATTTAAGTTATAATCAGTAGTTGTCAATCGCAAAATAAAGATTATATTATTTACTAGAAAATTCTGAACAAGAATTGCTAAGATGGAGCTATCCCAAAGAATTTAGAATTTATATCCTAAGCTCAATAAATATTTGTTCATAGTTTATTTATACACTTAACAAACATTTCATGGCAGGTCCTAGGAATATCATGGAGGACAGAGTAGAGAAGTGTTTAGATGCTGAGAACCTGATGGGAGAGAAAGATTCATGAGCAAATCAGTTAAAGGAACAGGTTGGAACTAGTAGTAGCTTAAAGAATTCTTCTTTTTAAAAATGAAATCTTGCAATTTTCTTTTTTCTTTTTTGAATGTGGAACATAATTTTTATTTTGTTTGTTTGTTTAAATTTTCTTTTATTTTTTCAGTGTTCCAAGATTCATTGTTCATGCACCACACCCAGTGCTCCATGCAATACATGCCCTCCTCAATACCCACCACCAGGCTCGCCCAACCCCCCATCCCCACCCCTCCAAAACCCTCAGTTTGTTGTTCAGAGTCTGGAAGAGATTATGCTGAGTGAAATAAGTCAAGCAGAGAGAGTCAATTATCATATGGTTTCACTTACATGTGGAGCATAAGGAAAAATATGGAAGACATTGGGAGAAGGAAAGGAAGGGTGAATTGGAAGAAATTGGAGGGGGAGACAAAACATAAGAGACTGTGGACTCTGAGAAATCTTGCCATTTTCAACGACGTAGATGGAACTAGAGGCTATTATTCTAAGCGAAATAAGTCAATCAGAGAAAGATAATTATCATATGATATCACTGATATGAGGAATTTGAGAAACAAGACAGAGGATCATAGGGGAAGGGAGGGAGAAATGAAACAAGATGAAAGAGGAAGACAAACCATAAGAGATTCTTAATCTCAGGAAACAGAGGGTTGCTGGAGGGGAGAGGGGTGGGAGGGATGGGGTGGCTGGGTGATGGGCATTGGGGAGGGTCTGTGCTATGGTGAGTACTGTGTAAGACTGATGAATCATAGACCTGTATTCCTGAAGCAAATAATACATTATCTATTAATTAAAAAAAGAATTAATTTTAGTATAAAAATCAGTTCAGAAATATATAAAGTGAATTCATATGATGGAAGATTACAGATACAGGATAAATAGTCATTAAAAATCACATCTATGAAGGCATTTTATGATGTAGGAATAGGCTTATCATATCATGTGGCACAAACTATGTTAGAAGAACTATGTATATTTTATTTCATATTTCAACCATGGAAAAGATATATGTCTATATGCATAAAGGCTGCAAATATAACAAAATGTCAATGATAGTAGTCACTCCTAAGCACAATTTTGTGGTTGTTATTTTCCTATTTGCACTTCTTCTTACTTTCCAAATATTCCCTAATTGGCAAGAATTATTTTTGTAAACAGAAATATCACATACATGCATGTGCCTGTGAACACATACACTGTTAAAAATTTTGTTAAACATAATTATAAAATACTTGCAAGGGTGATACTTTAATCTTCATTCTGACAGCATTTTATCTATGCAGAAGATTTTACTAAGATAATAAGAAGACATGACGTCCAGGAAGACTCAATTCTGTGTATAGAATGGTACTCAATGTTTAACATTTTTGCAAGTGACTCACCTCAACCCATTACAAGTACTAATGCTGGCAACAGAATCCTTTTCATTCAATATGTGTCCTTTATAGTAACAATGTTCCTAAAGATGGAAAGAAGAAATATATTTTTTAACTGTAAGAATAAACATATCACAGCCGTGGTGACAACTGCTATTTTGAATATGCAGGAAGGTTCTTCAAATAATGGTGGCAGCCAGACCAGTTCCCAGAAACAAAAGCAGTGAGAACTTAGAGATTTTATGACCTCTCCCACTATTGACCCTGGAAATTCCATCTTCGATGGCCGAATTGTCTTTCTGGCACTGATTGCACAAAAGAAAAATCCAAGGAGTGTGAACGTAAGTGGGCTCATGGTAAAAGTAGATGCTACATCTGAAAAGTGGCCAATCCCCCCCCGGGATCGAAAGTACCCTGAGAGTGCTCTTAAGTTTGAGGACCCACTTTTGAGAATGTGGCTTCTCTGTGATGGGTCCTTAAGACATTGTGCATCACATATCAGTAATATGAGGTAACCATTTTTCTAGATTCCAGGGTTCTCAGGAAGTCACACAACCACTCCTGAGCCCCTCATGGGGCTGGTCCAACTTGTTGTTTTAATTGGTGTGTTAGCATGATCCCTTTGCCAGCATCAAAATCACAGAAACTTTGTTCACATGTAGAGATTTGGACGTGGTTGGTGCTTCGTATAAGCAAAGCAGGGGTCACTTATGTATACATACGTATGATCCAACAAAGTCATCGAATAAACTCTTGTTCAAAATAAACTGACTTGTTTTAGGATCTGAAATTCCATCTATGTTTTTCTTGATTTGGAAAAAACCTTGTCATCATAAAGATTTTCTTGTGGAGGGCTTGGAAAAGGTACCAAATTGAGCTGTCATCAACCATTCACACTAGAGCATGAATTAATTTAAATGTTAACAAAATCTAGATATCCATGAAATGAGAGATTTTAGGTGAGAAGGGAACAAAGAGCCATTTTGTGACAGAAGTTTTGTCTTTTTATAGAGATATACGTGTTTGGGGGTGCCCAAGGGGAGTGGCTCTGAGAAATTCACTTAGCTTGGTAACACTCCATGATTGTCTTTTTTTATTCTCTTCCTGTTCTTACTTTGGCTTTGATTTTCTATGTCTGACATCTAGGCATTACCTATGGCATGGTAGTTGAATGAGACATAAAATTATATTAATTAAATGATTGATATTCCATTTCCATCCTGACCTCAGGTTATATGCATATATTGTTCTAAAATAGCAAATAGTTATATGATGTTTCAAGTAGCTACCAGGCAGAATATTTCTAACTTTTTGAGAAGATCAATTAGAGGGAAGTGGACTTGTGGTTGCTGCTACAAATGCAATACTTGGAAGCCTTCTCCTATCCTTACCTTAAAAAAATATGACTATGATTTTTTTCATCTTTTCATCTGTTGTCTCATTGGTCATAGACAAACACCTTGTTTCCAAGTCCTTCAATTTATTTTTAATTGTCCTCAGACCTAGGCATCTTATAACATAAGTGGCAGATCCCAGGAAGAATCCCAGAAAGCATTCAGAACCTACCATGTTCTGAGGGCCTGCAGTGATTTCCTCTCCTCTGGGTGAATAATATGTTTCAGTGTAGTCTGGGCTCAGGATATGTCTGCGAATTTCAAAAAGTTGCGAGATACCCTTAGAGTGGTAATACGGGATAATGTTCCTGACATGATTTTTAGCATTAAAAGAATGATTAGGTCTACAGTGAGAAACAACAGACATTCTGACTCATTGACCCTTTTCCAACACTGAAACTCTGTTGCTGAAGCAAATCAAAGCACTAATTATGCCCATTAGAGTCAAGGGAAGAAATGGCCCCAGATACTTTTCAGCTGCAAATTTTCTATACTCAAATGGGTTATGCTGGGATTCTCTGCATCAAAAACCCAGTATCCAGAGGGTCTCTGAAGGGTGCTGGGTCACGAACATGCATAAAAGACCATTGTATCAGGGAGAAGTGTACTAACAGGTGTAGAAATTGGTGGAGCCACATTCCCAGGGATCTACCTCAAGGCTCTGTGCCCTGAATGGCCCTTACATATGTTCTTGTAAAAATAGTGGGAAGCTATGTCAAAAATTTGAGTTCACATGGGTAGAAGATTTTCAATAAATTAGGAGAATTTATAACTAAGTAGTATTACTTATTACTAAGTAGTATTACTTATTACTAAGAAGTAATAACTAAGTTATTACTAAGTAATACTTCTCCTAATTTATTGAAAATCTTCTCTCCCTATATGTCGCTCTCTTTGTTTTACACTTTGCATGTAATTTCCTTAGAAAGCAACAACCTTCTTAGCTAACATTAGCTCAATCTAATAACACCTAAAACTCAATATGTTTCATGTCTTCTATCTCAAATCACACTAAATAGAGTCTCAAGAAGGTTTATTTTTCCATATTTATTAATACAATCTAGTGATTAGATTTTCAGGAAGTGAAACTTACTTGCTTTTTTGCAGGTGAAGAACAACTTCTTCTCCATTTAATGTAATCTGATACTGAAGTTCAGGTTCGTATCTTTCCTAAAAAGTAATTAATAATATACTGATATCAATTTATATCTCTGAGTCTATCTAAAATAATTATAATACAATGATAATGTCATATATATATAATAATTACAAGTGCCTATAGTATAAAATAGTTTTCTTATGTATTTAAAATATATAAAATAAAACACAAATCATACATTAAGATGGGTTTCCAAAAAATACAATAATGCAGTAACAATACTAACAGATTAAACTAACTCTACTGTGTAAGATAGGAACTTATTATTTTCCTGACTATACAGTATACTATCCTGTGTATCCTAAAGGATCACTAATGGATAATAAGACACATATTTTTATTACTTTAAAACCAAACAAAATATACTAAAGAAAATCAACTAAGAACTACTAAGAACTAAGGTAAAAATTATAAATATTTATAACAATATAACAGTCAAAGAGTTAATATCTTTAATAAATTTTGTAAATCTTGCTAATTAATGATATAATATTGAATTCTCCATTACAGACAAAATGGCTAAGGAAAAAACAATTCTGTGGGACAGGAAGTGAAGGTTTGGTTTAGTGAACTTAGCAAGAAACATTTCTTTCTAGAAACATTCTAGAAATGCTTCCTTTCCTGTGTTCTCCCCTTAGCCTCCAAACTTGGATAAATGTCTAAATAGCTTTATTCTTTCTGATCAAGTGAAACAGTGAACTCCCTTCCTACTGTTTAAATGTAAAAGCATTCTGGGAATCCTGCTTTCTTTCCTGGACGAAGAGGAGCTATGGATATAGGCTTCAAAAGTAAACTGTTAGGCATTACCTCTATGTAAAGGCTCTTTATTGGCTCTATGATTGTGAAATCTCACTATCATTCACATTACTTACCTCTTTGCCATTCTCTGTTTGGTTGTTCCGTATCTCCCTTTTGTGTAAAATGTGTAGTTTTTTAGGATGAACTACTTCATAGAGCTCTAATTCAGGTGTTTCCTTTATGGCTATTGCAAGAGAAAAAGAGATAATATAACACATTTCAAGGTCTTTGGTTTTGTTTTGGTTTGGGTTGGTTGGTTGGCTTTGTTGAAATGGCATGGAAGACTGAATTCTCATCCAGAAAGTAGGTATTAAGAAAAGCAAGTTCCTCCTTCCTCCTTCTCCTATCAGCTCGGATAACAAAGAAATTTTCTTTTGCTCTATCTACTTATTCTGGAAAGATAGGGAGATGATGAAATAATTCTTCAGATGATTTCTCAGTACATGGGAGATTATAGGAGCCAGAAGTCTGTCCTGTAGTCCATTTCCCTCTTCCACCATAGTCATCTTTAAAATTGTGGATTTTTCTCTTAGTGTTCTCAGAGATCTGTTTTTCCTTTCCATGTCTTTTTCTCTTTGTAGTGCAACCCCAGACTACCCCTTCCAAAAATCAATTTTTTCATAAGCAGATAATACCTCATTATTAGGGAAGACTCTACTAACCACTATTTATTTCTAAGTGCAACAATAAAACGTTATGTTCTTTCCCTCATTAGCCTTTGCCCCAAGACTTCAAATTTCATACAGAACAAAAGTTTTGTTATCCCCTGCTGGAGCAGTTTCAAAGCATCAAATAGCAAGCAGGAAAATCAGATAGCAAGTAGGATAAATGTCCTTCTTGATACACTTGGTATAATATTACATAGACAATTTTGTATTTTACCTGCATATGGTAGGAAAAGAATTGATATCAGAGCCAAAAGATATGGTCTTCAATCCTCGCTAAATGACCTTATAAAAGTTATTTTGCTTTCCTATCAGTTTACTTATCTAAAATGGAGCTTACTAAAAATTGAATAACATAAAATAAATAAAATTTTGTAGCACCACTCTAGGAAGATGGCAGGTGCAACTTATCTACTTTTTCTTTTAATTGTTCAATCACTGATGTATGGTCAATCTGATTTTTAAATGCTCTCATTTTCAAAGATAAATGTCTGTGGTTAGAGACAATTTCCCACGGAAAGACAGAGTGACCTTGGGAACACCAAACAGTTTAATACCTGGCTGATGTGGAGAACCTGAAGGAAAGTAATCAAGCAAAAATTACATCCTACTCAGTTCCCAGAGTTCTGCTACGATGTTATCCCAAGAAGGACTCATTACACACACACACACAAACCCCCAGGAAATTTATAAATATATTACTGTAAGTTGTTTTTTTTTTTTTTTTTTAGCAATGGAAAATATGAATCCAATTAATGGAAAGAGCTGCTGGGGTTGAGGTTAGAATAAATTTTAAGCGATTTTAGTCTTTAACTCTTCCTTTGGTCAGTTAAGTTTTAATTTTGTTTAATATTGTAATTATGTCTAATTTAATGCTATTTTCGTTAAATGTCTTCCTTGTCATCCGTCCTCGCACAGTTTTTGGTCAAACTGTATCTTGATAGATGATTTTCTCTTTATGGAGTAGAAAATATCAATGTTATTCGAGATAACATTGGAGATGGCACAGAAATTCTTGATTTCTGGTCTGGAGAAGTCAATCCTCTGGTGTTATTTGGGCTGTGTGTTTTAGAAAATACAATTATAGATCTAGTAGCATTATTGAATGAGAAGTAAAATTTCAGGTATATCCCAACTAAATTGTTATACCAATCACAACACCTTGACTATGAGCATGGCGTTTATGTAAATTGAGTAAATACACCAAAATGCAAACAGTAGTGATCTTTGGGTCATATAAGAATATTACTTTCTCAAGGTTACTTTAAAAATGCATTAAATATTTTGACTTTTGTATAAAATGTCAGTATTTTAATGCTTACCTTGAGTTTGAATGATGAGCCAGAGGACAGAAAGTAGTGCCAAAGACATGTTTCCTACTGCAGATAGCTGAGAAGTCCCACACAGCATGAAACTGATCTCCCCAAAGGTCTGGTTTTATCTTCCCCTACTTCTCTATATAAATTGGAAAAAAACAAGAAAACAAAACAACAAGAAAAAGAGAAAAACCTCAAGAATGTTTCTTAATGATGTTGGGAAATTTCAGTGTCAAGATCATGAGAATGTTCCTTATTTAAGAGAGTTGTTTATGTCTGTGGTTACAGCTTGTTAAAGGATTTGTATCTGGACAGCTGCTTGGACCTGGTGTTCCTATAATGATGGGAAAGAATCAACTTAGACTGAGATCCCTGTGTACATATTTGCATACTCACCAAACTGAACCACACAATTGCCATTCAGTAATTTTATAGAAATTGATCTATAAATTAAAAAAATATATATTAGTAGTCCATACATATTTTCAGGAATTGGCACAGAAAACACAGAATCTATAAAGGAACATTAGGTAAAGTTACAAACTTGCATATTGTAATCTCTCTGACCTTTAGTCTCCTTGTGTGTAAAAACTGGTAATAACAACACCTACCTCAAGCTTCTTATAAAATTTGTACAAGGTAGTACACACATGTATGACACGTACACATGTAAGACTATAGAAGAAATGTGCAATGTAAATTCTCTTGGCACCATGATCTTCAACCAAATTATCTTGTATATGAAGGACATTTGAAGCACACTACTGCAGAAAAATTACAGTATTTTTCTGATTGCAAAAATAATGCATTTTCATGGTCATAACTATCAAGAGAATACTGAAGAAAAAAGTTCATTACCCAATGACCCATTATCAGGAAAGGACTTCCATTAACATTATGGCATTTTTATATCTTTCTTATTTACTAATAAAAGAAAAGAAAATTAAAATTTATAAACTTTAGTTCTTATTGTATAGAGGGTTTTGAGAATCCATTATTTTTTTGCACAGCATGAAGCATTTTGTGTTTATGCATGTCTCAGTATATGTATATTTCTTCAATTGCCACTTCTTTTTTTTTAATATTTTATTTATTTATTTGACAGAAAGAGAGATCCCAAGTAGGCAGAGAGGCAGGCAGAGAGAAAAAGGAAGCAGGCTCCCTGCTGAGCAGAGAGCCTGATGCGGGGCTCGATCCCAGGACCCTGATCATGACCTGAGCCAAAGGCAGAGGCTTTAACCCACTGAGTCACTCAGGTGCCCCCAATTGCCACTTCTAATTACCTCTTGTGGATAAATTACTAGGTACTAGAAATGATATTATTTAGTTAAAAAAGGTAAATTGATGTGAGATTCTTCATATACATTGACAAGATACTTCTCAGAGAGTTATCACCAAATTACATTTCCCTTTATAGTTTTCTCTATCTGGAAATCTATGCTCTTTAACTGCTGAGGCTACTTTTCCCAATACATTTGGGGACTTACTGGGACGTGATTATACATTGTATAGTTACTTCTCTATGTCTAGCCTGTTTTCTGTCCTCTTACTTTCTTTTGAGTCACTTAAGTTCTCTTTGTAATTTTATACTTATTTTGCTGATCCAGAAAGTCAACATTCTACATACATCCTATAGTGGCTTATTTAATTTTAACAGAAATTAAAATTTTAAAAGAATTAAAATTTAACAGAATATAATATTAATAAACATCTCTACTATCAAATAATAAAGGCCTTGGCACAGTTTAACTCTTATCCATGACCCACTCCTTGCCACCTTACATGTTGTTGTCCAATATTTTTGTTCTATCATGATTCTCATGGCCGTTAGTCATTATCATTAGTTGTGTGTTTTATACAGATGATGCTAACTAAAATCACTCACATTTATACCACCTTCACTCACATTTATACCATCTTCCTTGCTCACAGGTTCTTTTAACATCAATTCTTTTTAAAAAACAGAAATTTCATAGTGAAACATATAGTTGACTTTTGAACAATGTGGTGATTAGGGGGGCTGACCCTCTGTGCAGTTGAAAATATGGGTATAATTTTTGACCCTAATCTACTGTTGACCAGAAGCCTACCAATAACATAATCGATTAACACACATTTTGTATATTATATGTAGTATGTACTTACTTACAATAAAGTAAGACAAAGAAAAGAAAATGTTAAGAAAATCAGAAGGAAGAGAAAATAGATTTACAGTGTTGTACTATCTTTTTCTCCAAAAAAAAAAAAAATAAATAATCCAAGTATAAGCAGACTTGCACAGTTTAAACCTGTGTCGTTCCAGGTTAACTGTGTTCTTTGATAAACACATCATTAAAATTTTCTTAGAGAAGCACTTTCATGTTTTGTTTTGTTTTTTTAATTTTTGCTGAGAGTATTTTACCTTATTCTTTAATGGTAGTTTAGCTAGAAATACAGTTTTAGAATGATAACTAATGTCTTTCAGTATTTGGGAGCTGTTTTATTACCTTTTAGCAACTATTGTTGCAGTTGAAAATTCTACTTTCACTCTATTAAGTGGAATTTCATTTTGTTTATTAATTATCCAACAGTATTACAAGATAAGTTAAATATTTATGGAGACCATGTTAAGTTTGAGTTTATACTAAGTTAATACTACATTTCCAGGCATTCCAAGATGACCCTGATACTATCCTTACTATTGAAGTATTCTTGCAACAAAGTCTAATTAAGATAAATCTACAAACATACAATTTATGTCAATGCTAAACGTGACAATTGAAGTTTTTGCTTCGTGTTGGGGTAGATTTTAGAAGCCTATCATTTGGTGGGTAGAGAGAACTAGATACTATTAGCTGAAATCAAATAGGAAGGAGGAGTTAAGATGGTGGAGGAGTAGGGAGACCCAAAGCTGGCCTCATCCCTTGAACACAGCCAGATAAATATCAAATCATTTTGAATACCCAAAAACCTGATCTGAGGATGGAAAGAGCAACGTGGAGCCCAAGGCAGGGCTTGATCCCTGAGATCATGACCTGAGGGGAACTTAAGAGTCAGATGCCTAACTGGCTGAGACATCCAGGCACTCCTGAATACTGTAAGTTTTATAAACAGAGCACAGAGTCTGACGTTTTGGAGGTTTGCACCATGGCCAGGGTTGTGCCTGGCTGAATCAATGGTACACCAAGGGGGAAGGAGGGTGGAGACCCAGGAGTGAGCAGTGTGGTCTGAGGATCTCCTGGGTCACAGGGAAGCTCCTTGGAGTACATTTGGGAGTCGTGGCAAAGGCTCTCCAAGGGCAAAAGGACCAGCAGCACCAGCATGCTGCCCTGTGCCCTGACATAGGCACAAAGACACCGGCTGAGAGCAGCAGACCTTCATGTCGCCTTTTAGCTGCACTTTACCACGACTCTGCATTGCTGCATGGTTGCACAACTGATTTATGGGATAATAAGGCCCTGGAAGCAGTGCAAGAAGACCTTCCCTCAGATGATCTGCAAGGGTCCAGACCATGTGGATCTCTAAAATTTGGACTTTTGAAACCCAGCCACTTGTAGCTGAGATAAAACACAGGAGTGCTATGCTGCCTGGCAAGTGGACAGATCAGACATGGGCAGGGTGAAGGGATTTGATCAGAAGCCTGGGATACAAGAGAAGAAATTGTTTGCTCTTCTGAGAGGGCTTCCTGAAGAGTGGGAGTGAGCTCCCTGCTCTAAGGATGAGAGTGGGCCAATGCCATTCTCTACACCCATCAGCACTGATTGACTTTAGGGAGCAAAACAACGCCACCCAGTGGAGGCCAGATCTGTTTACATGAAGTCCTACACATGCCCCCCACCCCATGCCATGCAGGTGCATCTTCATTAGGGCAAGTTCATCTAAGAACCAGAGCAGCATGCCCCTCCCCCAGAGGGCTAGCACGAATTCCTCACACACACTGATCATAGACTGCTGCCAAACTTCAACTCTAGGGGAAATAGGATCTAGTCCCCCTTTTTTTAATCTAACTTCTTTTGATGAACAGACCAGTACAGGCCTGAAATCTAACATACTTTTTAGAAGAATTGTTTAAAAATTAAAAAAAAAATATTCCATATTTTTTCCTGGATCTATCTTCTCTTAACGAACAGGCCAAAACACACCTAGGATCTAGCTTCTTTTTGGTTTGTTTGTTAGTTTGTTTGTTATTATTTTGTTTGGGACCTCTTCTTAACATAGTCATTAACATAGTCATTACTCACAGGAGTAGGAGTAAAACAGGTTTTCCTAACAATCACACACACCAAAAAAACAGTGACCCAGACAAAATGACAAGTTGGAGGAATACATCCCAAAAGAAAGAATAGGAAGAAGTCATGGCCAGGGATTTAATCACTGCAAATGCAAGTAAGATGTTTGCACCAGAATTTAACACAATAATCATAAGGGTACTAGCTTGGCTTGAGAAAAGCATGGACGACACTAGAGATAAAAGAAGCAAAAACTGCAGAGATAAAAGAAGCAAAAACTACTCAAGCTGAAATTAAAAATGCTGTAATCAAGATGCAAAACCAAAAATGGATGCAATGAAGCTGGTATGGCCACTCTGGAAAACAGTATGGAGGTTCCTCAAAAAGTTGAAAATAGAGCTACCCAGTAATCACATTACTGGGTATTTACCCTAAAGATACAAATGTAGTGATCCGAAGGGGCACGTGCACCCAAATGATTATAGCAGCAATGTCCACAAGAGCCAAACTGTGGAAAAAACCTAGATATCCATCAACAGATAACTGGATAAAGAAGATGTGGTATATATACATATATAGGTATACACACACACACACACACACACACACACAATGGAATATTATGCAGCCATCAAGAGAAACGAAATCTTGCCATTTGTAATGATGTGGATGGAACTTGATGGTATTATGCTAAGCAAAATAAGTCAGTCAGAGAAAGACAATTATCATATGATCTCTCTGATATGAAGAATTTGCGAGGCAGGGCGGGGGTTGTGGGGGGGTGGGGGAGGGAAATGAAACAAGATGGGCTCAGGAAGGAGACAAACTATAAGAGACTCCTAAACTCACAAAACAAACTGAAGGTTGCTGGGGGTTGGGAGGTAGGGATAGGGTGCCTGGGTTATGGACATTGGGGAGAGTATGTACTATGGTAAGTGCTGTGAAATATGCAAGCCTGATGAGTCACAGACATGTACCCGGGAGCAAATAATACATTATATGTTAAAAAAATTTTTTTAAAAATATGCACTGTAAAATAAATAAATAAATGAATAAATGAATGAATAAATAAATAAAATGGGAAATAAATAAATAAAATAGAAAGGCATCAAATCACCTACATTTTAAAATAAAAAAAAGAACCATATAGCCCCCTAAGTAGATGCAGAAAAAGCATTTGACAAAATACAGCATCCATTCTTGATAAAAGCCCTCAACAAAGTAGGGATGATGGAACATATTTCAACATCACAAATGCCATATATGAAAGACCCACAACTAGTATCATTCTCAATGGGGAAAAACTGAGACCCTTTCCCCTGTGGTGAGAAACAAGATAGAGATGTCCACTATTACCACTATTATTTAATGTAGTATAGGAATTCCTAGCCTCAGCAATCAGGCAAAAAAAGAAATAAAAAGCATTCAAAATGACAAGGAAAAAGTCAAACTCTCTCTATTCTCAGATGACATGATACTCTATTTAGAAATCCCAAAGACTCCACAAAAAATTACTAAGGGTTAATACATGAATTTAGCAAAGTTCAGGATATAAAATCAGTGTAAGGAAATCTGTTATACTTCTATTCACCAATACTGAAGCAGCAGAAAGAGAAATCAAGGAATCAATTCCATTTACAATTGCATCAAAAGTGATAGGATACCTAGGAGTAAACCTAACCGAGAGGCAAAAGATCTGTACTCTGAAAACTATAGAACACTTATGAAAGAAATTGAAGATGATAAAAAGAAATGGGAAAAAATTCCATGCTTATGTATTGGAAGAACAAATATTTTTAAAATGTCTATACTACCCAAAGCAATCTATACATTTAATGCAATCCCTACAATCCTAAAATTTTTATGGAACCACAAAAGACCCCCAAGAGCCAAAGCAATCCTGAAAAATAAAAGCAAGGTGTGAGGCATCACGATTTCAGACTTCAAGATACATTACAAAGTTGTAGTCATCAAGACAATATGGTAATGGCACACAAATAGACACAAAGATCAATGGAACAGGGTAGAAAACCCAGAAATGGACACACAACTATATGGTCAACTAATCTTCAACAAAACAGGAAAGAATATCCAATGGAAAAAGACAGTCTCTTCAACAAATGGTGTTGGGAAAACTAGACAACAACATGCAGAAAAATGAAACTGGACCACTTTCTTACACTGTACACAAAAATAAACTCAAAATGGATGAAAGACCTATAAATGTGACAGGAAACTGTCAAAATCCTAGAGGAGAACACAGGCTGAAACCTCTTTGACCTTGACCATAGCAAATTCTTACTAGACACATCACTGGAGGAAAGCGAAACAAAAGTAAAAATGAACTATCAGGGCTTCATTAAGATAAAAAGATTCTGCACAGGAAAAGAAACAATCAACAAAACTAAAAGGCAGCCTACAGAATGGGAGAATTTATCAAGCCTTCAAATGATTTGGTTACAGATATTTGGAAATGACATATCTGATGAAGAGTTAGTATTCACAATCTATAAAGAACTTACCAAACTCAACACTCAAAAAACAAATAATCTAGTTAAGAAATGGACAGAAGACATGAATAGACATTTTTCCAAAGAAGACATCCAGATGGCCAAAAGTCATATGAAAAGATGCTCAACATCACTAGTCATCAGAGAAATACAAATCAAAACCATGATGAGATACCAAGACACACCTGTCAGAATGGCTAAAATTAACAACACAAGAAACAACTAATTTTGGCAAGGGTGCAGAGAAAGGGGATCCCTCTTGGGTGATTGAATGTAAACTGGTTCAACCACCATGGAAAACAGTACAGAGGTTCCTCAAAAAGTTAAAAGTAGATCTACCCTATGATCCAGTAATTGCACTACTAGGTATTTACCCAAATAACACAAAAACACATATTTGAAAGTGTACATGCACCCCAATGTTTATAGCAACATTATAAACAACAGTCAAACTATGGAAAGAGCTCAAGTGTCCATCAACTGATGAACGGCTAAAAAAGAAATGATATAGAAATACCATATAAGAATATTACTGAGCCATCAAAAACAATGAAATCTTATGATTTGCAATGATGTGGATGGAGCTAGAGTGTATTATGCTAAGTGAAATTAGTCAGTCAATCAGTCAGTCAATATGATTTCACTCATATGTGGAATTTAGGAAGCAAAACAGATGAATATATGGGAAGGAAAAAAAAAAGAGAAGAGAGAGAGGGAAGCCAAGAGACACTTAATGGTAGGGAACAAACTGAGGTTTGATGGAGGGAGGTGGGTGGGGGATGGGGGATTGGGGATAGGCATTAAGGAGGGTAGTTGTTATCATGAGCACTGGGTGTTATATGTAAGTGATGAATCAGTAAAGTCTACTCCTGAAACCAATATTACACTATATATTAACTGACTAGAATTTAAATAAAAAGTTGGAAGGAAAAAAAAAAACGAGAGAATGGGCATTCTGATGAGAGAAAACTACATGTGCACAACCATGCAAATGTAGAAAATCATAATATGTGTGTAGAACTATAATATGGTCTCCATGACTTTACTATAACATTAAAAGTCATAGGTATATGACATAAAACTTGTGATATATGCAGTGTCAAGTTATGTAGAGACAAATGCAAAGACCTTAAAGAAGAAGGCACACATCTGAAAAATATTTAGGTCATGAAATTGTCAGAGTTGCTAACTGATTGGATGTAGCAACTGAAGGAGATAGAGGAATCTGGAATGAGTTCTAAGGTGCTGCTGGAGCAACCGTATGAACCTTATATATGGCATCTTCTGATTTGGTCAATTGATGGGAGCTACATTTTAGTTAGACCTCCTAAAATCAGGAGATATATCCCCTGATATATCCTTCAGAAGAACAGCTCTTTGAAGATAATAGATATTTAAACATGTTCATTAAACATACACACCATGAAAGAAGTTGTAAACTGAACTATCTGGTTGGGCTATAAATGATATTTTTAGGTAGTTGAATTTCAGCCTATAAATTAAAACTGTGGAAATAACAGTCAAGAAATTGTTTATTTGCTGCATCTGGAGGCAATGAGGAATGGCATATGTGCGTACCCTTATGAACACAATATCCGAGGAATGACTAAACATAGGACTTAATTTATGATGATAAAACTAAGAAATCATGACCAACATCCTGACCACAGAGAATTTTGTTCCCATAAAACTTACAACTTAACATTCTGGAATTTTTCATAATAAAGCATATTTGATGATTGGAGATGCATGTTTAAACACTGTCTAACTAGAAATGAAAATAGTACAGCATCATGGATAAAAATTGCAATAATCCCTTAAAAAGTAAAGATTGGTGTATATATATATTACCTTATTTGGTCATCATAATAGATCTAAGTAGTCAGTTCAAAGATTTCAATTCCCATTTTACAGATGACTCAAAGAGATTAAATGACTTACTTCAAGTGATCTTCAGGGTCTGCAATATAGTCCCTAAGTCACTGAGGTAGAAGAGGGCTTGGTATGAGAACTAAAATAATTCAAATATTTTATTGTGGGAGAAATCTATGATGGCTTCAATTGTCTCAAGGAAGAAGCCTATTCTAAGAATTATGAGAGGATAGGAACTAGGTACCAACCAAGGAACGCTTCCAGCTTTGGTGGATGAGCATGTATCAGATCAATCCTCCACTAGTGATATCTAAATGAGCTAGAGAGAAACAAAACAAAACAAAACAAAAACAAAAGAAAAACACCTATTGTAAGAATATGAGAGGAAAGTTTTGAGGTGAGAAGAGAGGATTCAGAGTAATTACTGAAAACAACAGAAGGAGAGTTAAGGACAGGTTAAAAGATTGATTAATAGTGATAAAATAACTAAGGTTACAAATCACAAAAATTATTAGATGTACGAGAGCTTCATATTAGAGAATGTTTTAGGTTTTCTAGTTTTCCGAGATGGAAGTAAAGTCCGTTACCATTACCATGCTGTCTCATGGTAAGGTCCAAGAATTATGATGCTAGTATACTTTTCGGTCTTAAAAATCCTAAAATTTCTAGAATTATAGCAGAATTTATCAATATGGAGAAGCAGCATGGTGCATTGCCAAAGGTAATTCTAAGTGTAGTAACATGTCGATTTCAAATCTCAGTGGTTAGAAACATATTATAGTTTATTTGAAATCTAATCAGCAGCAAGGGGCTCTGCTCCACACAAAATGAAGGGGGGGGGGCCTGCCATTTTCCACATTAAGTTGCAGTGTTACTATGGAAACCAACGTCCAGCTGGAAAGGAAGAAAGAGAAAGAGTGGAGCATTTATGGGGCCAAAGTGGAAATGATAACATTTCCCTAAGTCCATTGGCCAAATGGAACTCCATTGGCCAAATTCGGTCACATGGTCACATGTAGCAGTAAGAGAGGCTGGGACAACAATCCAGCTTATAAGACCCAGAGACAAGGAAAATTGGTTTGAGGAAGAACTATGCCACACAGCTTTAATGTGTGTTTGTTAGATAAAAAGTTATTAGATATCAAAGAAAGGTAAGACTAGAAGGTGATAGCTGAGCAACAATGAACTCAAAAGAAATAGAAGTGAAAAAAGCAATAATTTTAAAACTATCTCTGGTGAACTAGCAGTTTTCCAGCTTATGTATGAAATACATGGAGTATATGAACCATATTCCTGAAATAGGTGGAAGGTAACAAGGTGATTTCATGGAGAGTGAGATTTCAGGTAGTATGGATGGATAAGAGATTGAAGATGCAGGGTAAGTTTACAGTGAACAAAGGTTTCTGGATATTTCAGTAATAAGAGTGAGAGAGGGTTCAGTAGAGCTTGCCCATTTATTCAACAAATATTTAGAATTATTTATGCTCCAGGCTTTGTACAAGTGTTCAGGGGATGTGGGATTGACTGGTTGAATTGTGGAGAAAATTACTCTGAACGTTAAGTGGAACAATGCAAAAGGGGAGAATATAGAGTTGGGTATTATATGTATATACACACGTGGAGATAATATATACATATTATAGTATAGACTTATATCTATACATATATATACAAATAGTATATACATATTATATGCATATATGTGTATATAATAGAGGTTGTTCTATTTTCATCCATCAATAGATATGATCTATTAAAGGGATTTGAGAATAGTTAAGGCAACAAGAACTAGAGTAGAAGTCCAACATCCCGGCGAGAAAGGAAGTACACAGAGGTGATCTTGGCATTCCCCTCAACATTCTCCTCCAAGCATTTGGCAATTCTTAGGTATCAGCTAAGCCTTTAAGAAGCTAAGCAGAGTTCTCGGTAGTTTCACAAGTACTATAAAGGCAAAAATTGGAATTAAATGTCCCAATAAGGAGAGGAGTCTAATAAACTCCCCCAAGATTAGTTGGGACCTGTGTAAGAATGCACTGTGTTAGGAGAGGCAAACAAAAAATATTTCAGCCTTTACAGCCATTGAAAACTAGCTTCTGATCAACTTAGTCCCAGATTGCACTAAGATGATCTATCTCCCTTGATACTAACTGCCTGCCGGAAGAAAAGATACAGTTTGATTTATCCACTCGGTGAAATACTAGACAGCAGTGAAAGTGTGCCATCTGCCGCATGCAGAATCATGGACAAGTATCACCAACAGATTTTGAAAAATGTCAGGCCCTATGACTCTACCAAAATGCATTCCCAAAGAGGCAAAACTCAGCTCTACTTTTAAATACCATTTAATGGTTTCCTTTGGGAAGGAGGAAATTTGCTGATGGCAAAGACGTATGACTGAGTCTTCCAGGGAATGGGACTGTTAAATTTCTTAATGGAGATGGTATTATATGGGGTACATGCCTTGGGAAAACTCTCTGAGCCCCACCATTACAAATTGTGTGTACTTTTCTGAATATGTATATGCATATTATACCCTATAAAACTTTTAAAGTTTGTATTTTAAAAACACATAAAAATATCAACAATTTAAACCAGTTGGTTTGTTGGGAGTTTTCTTACAATTTTTTTACACTGTTACTGCTACAGTCATTTACGCAATAAAAGCTGCATTTTAAAAATAGGCTGTTATGAAATCTGCACTCTTTTAAAAAAACATTTCTAGGATCCACTACACAGTTTAGTCTGTTATTATAAAGGCTTTCACTGCAGCAAATTATTATAAGTATGTGTCATTGCAAATTTGTATACTTCATCTGGATTTATTCCTGGAAGGAACATAATGATTTAACCTGTCCTTAAGATTAACATCTCTATAAAACAAATAATAGTTACAAGAAAGAGTTAGATTAAATTCTGTCAACATTTTCCATCTGTTGAAATTCCTATAAATCATTCTGCAACTGCAATATAAGGAAGTTAAATGTGTATTTTATTTTTCTTGGAAAAGCACTTTTAACCCTGAAGCAAGGCAATAAAAGACAAGTGAAAGAGTAAGAAAAAACAAAAAAAGAGAGAGACGGGCGCCTGGGTGGCCCAGTTGGTTAAGCAACTGCTTTCAGCTCAGGTCATGATGCTGGAGTCCCAGGATCAAGTCCCACATCTGGCTCCCTGCTCAGTGGGGAGTCTGCTTCTCCCTCTGATCTCTCCCCTCTCATGTTCTCTCACTCTCTCTCTCTCTCTCTCAAACAAATAAATAAATAAATCTGAAAAAAACCCCTAGAAATTCTAGCAGCTTGTAATAATATTTGAGACTTGAGATTTTATAAAACCTACTATACTACTTCCACAGATAGTGTTTTTTTTTTTTTACTGGATATCATGAGATGAATACTGGATTAATTATAATAATTGATTTATAACACATTCTTATCAGTCCACACAGAACCCAATTAAAATAAATGAAGATTAAGGTTTAGTTTAATTATTCATTTTTAATAATTTGTCAGTACCCGAAAAACCACCACCCAAAACAAAATCTACACCCTTTAACAATAAATAACATGTATCTCCCCAGTATTCATCTAATGGGCGGGCACACCTGCCTTGCTGCCCAGTCTGAATTGAGCTTTGTCTTGAATTCTGTATTTATCATTACTTACCTTTGCTTTCTGTAATAATCTTACTGTATCTTCATATGGTTCTACATACCTATTGTTATATAGCAACTACCCTAAAACCTTAATGGTTTAAAACAGCAATCATTTAAAAAAATAAATAAATAAAATAGCAATTATTATTATTATTAATTATTTCTCACCACTCTGTAGGTCAGGAATTTAGACAGGGGACAGCTGGCCCCTATGCCATGATGCCTCTGGAGTTTCTGCTGAACTAACTCAAATGGTTAGGGGTTGACCAGAAGTAATCGAGTAATACCTGTATCTCTGCCTGTTTCTCTCTCTAGTTAGTTTTGCCTTCTTCACAGCATGGGAGACTTAGAGTATGCAGACTTCTATCATGGTGGCTCAGAACTCCCGGGGGGGCCAACCCAAAAGCTGTGAGTTCTCTTAAAGGCGAGACCTACAAACTGCTTAGCATCAGTCCATTGGCCAGGCCACCAAAATACAAGAGAAAGGGAAACAGGCCTCCCTTTTGATCAGAAGAGTGTACAAAATTTTATATCACTCTTACTGCGCTGCACATTTCTACACATTTTAGAATCATTTTGAAATTACAAAAATTCTGGGGATTTTATTGAAACTTTACAGATCAATTTTTGGATATGTTTAAAATATTGTTTTCCTACCTAAGATTTCATCTATCTCTTAATTTGTTTAGTAATTGTTTTATTATATTTAAAAAATAAACTTTTTTTCTGTAGACAATTCCCACATCTTTTGGATTTATTGCTAGTTGCTTGGCACTATTGTCAATTACTCTATTTTAAGTATTTTAGTTACTTATCTCAACATTTTTTTTTAAGATTTTATTTATTTATTTGACAGAGAGGGATCACAAGTAGGCAGAGAGGCAGGCAGAGAGAGAGGGGGAAGCACGCTCCCCACTGAGCAGAGAGCCCAATGTGGGGCTCGATCCCAGGACCCTGAGATCATGACCTGAGCCGAATGCAGAGGCTTTAACTACTGAGCCACCCAGGTGCCCCTTATCTCAACATTTCTTGTTTTGTTTTTCTAAATGCTTATGCAGTTGTTTCAGCAACATTATTTTTTATTTTTATTTTTAAAATTTTTATTATGTTATTATGTTATGTTAGTCACCATAAAATACAACATTAGTTTTTGATAATGTTAAATATATTTTTAAAATCTGGCTTTTTAATGATATTTTAATGAATTTTTTTTTCATTTTCTCTTTATTTGTTTCTTTTTCATACTGCCCTCTTTCTCCTCACGTTCTGGAAATCCAATGAAATGGATGTTAATATTTTTCTTTTTTGTTATACTCCCACAGGGGCTGAGCTTCTGCATATTAGTCCATTTTCTCAGGATTATTTTGCCTGAATAATTTTAATGGTCTATCTTCAAATGTATGGACTCTTTCCTCTGTTTTCTTCATTCCACTCTTCCAGAACTTCTGCTCTTCATCTTTTAGGTTTGTTTTTTTTTTTTAATTTCAGTTAACATATTTTTCAGTTGTAAAATTGTCATTTGCTACTTCTTTGTGTCTTCTATTTCTTTACTGGGACTTGCTTTTATTGCTGAGAATCTATTTTTTTCTTTTGTTTCAAACTTGTTAATAATTGCTTGTTTAGGCATCTTTTAATGACTGTCTTAAAACATTTATCAGATAATTCTATAATCCCTGTCATCTCAGTGCTCTCATCAATATTGTGGTTTGTTTTTTGTTTGTCTGGTTTTGGTTTTGGGGGGTTTGTTTTGTTTTGTTTATTCAGCTCAAGATATCCCTCATTCTTGGTATGATAGGTAAGATTTCTTATTAAAACTTGGGCTTCTTTTTTTTTGGTTTTGTTTTTTTTTATTGTGTTACATTAGTCACCATAAAATACATCATTCATTTTTGATACAGTGTTCCAAGATTCATTGTTTATGTACAACACCCAGTGCTCCATGCAATACATGCCCTTCTCAATACCCACCACCAGGCTCGCCCAGCCCCCCAGCCTCTCCCCTCCCAAACCCTCAGATTGTTTCTCAGAGTCCACAGTCTCGCATGGTTCATCTCCCCCTCCGATCTGCCCCAATTCACTTTTCCTTTCCTTCTCCTAATGTCCTCCCTGTTACTCCTTATGTTCCACAAGTAAGTGAAACTATATGATAATTGCCTTTCTCTGCTTGACTTATTTTGAAATGAGATAACACTTAAGCTTTCTGTTTTAGCTGGCTTCTTCTGACACCACCCAGACAGGGGAAGGGGGACATTGTCTCATTACCTCCTAGTGCAGGTAGAAATTTTCATTCTCTACTTGGTCTTCATTGACACCTAAAAGTGGGCATGTTTCACTGACACCTAAAGGTCCTAGAAGTTCTGTGTTCTTTTCACCGTTCAGACTTTTATTGTATTTATTATATATATTCCATATAGAGTTTTTAGTTGTATTTCATGAGGGAAATTGGGAAAAGTATATCCATTCCATCTTCCTGATTAAATTGTGTTTAAAAGGCTTTTTCTTTTTTATCTAAGCTGTTGAATTTCTTTTTTATCAGATTTTATTTATTTATTTGACACAGGGAGAGAGAGCACAAGCAGGGGGAGCAGCAGGCAGAGGGGGAAGCAGGCTCCCTTGCTCAGCAAGGAACCCCAGGCTGGGTTCCATCTCAGAATCCTGGGAAGGCTGTTGAATTTTTTGAAATAATGTTTTCCTACTACTTCACTGTTATCCTTTTAATAGTTAAAGGATCTTCTGTGATATCATTTCAGTCATCCTGAGTGTTGGCAATTTCTACTTTCTTTTTATACCTAATGTGTTTTGATGAACTTTTGTCAATTTAATTTTTCCTTTCAAGTAATCAAATTATGGCTTTGTTAATTCCTTCATTGGTTTTCTATGTGTCACTTCATTTTTCCTTATATTTCCAAATTTAATTTTAATGTCATTTTTATTTAAATCATTAATTTTTCATTATTCAAATAAATCATTGATTTTAAGGGCCGCCTGGGTGGCTTGGTGGGTTGGGGCCTCTGCCTTCGGCTGGGGTCATGGTCTCGGGTCCTGGGATCGAGCCCCACATTGGGTTCTCTGCTCAGCAGGGAGCCTGCTTCCCCCCTCTCTCTCTCTGCCTGCCTCTCTGCCTACTTGTATCTCTGTCTCTCTCTCTCTGTCAAATAAATCTTTAAAAAAAATCATTGATTTTAAACTTCTAACATAAGCATTGAGAAGCTATACATTTCCTAGCCCTGTCCAACAAATTTTTATCTATTTATTTAGCCTTCAGTAAAAAATATCTCCAAATTTCAAGGTTGCTTCCATTAATTCACGAGATTTTGAATTTTGCTCTTTAATTTCCAAATATCCGGAGTTTTCCAAGATATTACATTTTTTAAAAGATTTTATTTATTTATTTGAGAGAGAGAGAAAGAGAGCGTGAGCGGAAGAGGCAGGCAGAGGGAGTGGGAGAAGCAGATTCCCTGCTAAGCATGGAGCTGCATGAGGAGTTAGATTCCAGGATCCTGAGATCATACCCTGAGCCAAAGGCAGACGCTTAACTGAGCCATGCAGGTGCCCCAAGAGGTCACATTTTAATGCAATTTTAATATATTTCTGTTGTGTGCTGGGAAATACTCTGTAATATTTCAACCTTTTGAAATATATGAAGCACACCGATCAGCATATTATCTACCTTGGTGAAAGATCCAAGTACTCTTAAAAATTATATCTTTTCTCTGGTTACGCACATAGTATTCTTTATCAATTAGTCCGTACCAGCTGTCTTGTTGATAGTGTTGTTAAATCTTCTGTAACTGTACTATTAACATTTTTCTTGGTTATTCTATCAATGACTGTGTATTTACCTATGTCTCCTTAATGTGTATCAGTTTCTGCTTCAAATTTTATTACTAGGTGCATAACATTTGAGATGATTACGTCTTCAGGATGAATATCCCTTTTTATTTCCAGCCATATTTCCCACTGTAAAAATCAACTTTTCTCTGATACTTATACAGCCATACTAACTTTTTAATGTGGCATGTCTTTTTACGTTCAATTTTACCTTTACAGTAACATTTAACATACATTTCGAAGGATATAAGCTGGGTTTTTCAGAATCTTTCTGGAAAGTTTTCTCTATTTGATCTTTGCAGTTTATGAATTTGTTTTTCAATCCATTCCTCATGGGGTCCCTGATTGGCTCAGCCGGGTCCTGGGATCAAGCCCTTATCAGGGCTTCCTGCTCAGTGGGGAGGCTCCTTCTCCCTCTGCCTGCCGCTCCCCATGCTTTTATTCTCTCTTGGTCAAATAAATAAATAAAATCTTTTAAAAATTTTTTGTTTCTCAATACTGTTTATCATATTTTATTCTATATTTCAGCTATCACTTTTTTACACTTAGTATATTTTCTTGGTTCCTATTTTTAAAGATTTTATTTATTTATTTGACAGAGAGAGAGATCACAAGTAGGCAGAGAGGCAGGCAGAGAGAGAGAGGGGGAGCAGGCTCCCCGCTGAGCAGAGAGCCTGATGCAGGGCTTGATCCCAGGACCCTGAGACCACAACCCGAGCCGAAGCAGAGGCTTTAACCCACGGAGCTACCCAGGTGCCCCTTGGTTCCTATTTTTATTTATTTTTATTTTTTACTTTTTTTTTTTAAAGATTTTATTTATTTATTTAACAGAGAGAGAACACAAGCAGGCAGAGAGGTAGGCAGAGGCAGAGAGAGGAGCTGGCTCCCTGCGGAGCAAGGAGCCCAATGCGGGACTCGATCCCAAGATGCCGGGACCATGACCTGAGCCAAAGGCAGTTGCTTAACCAACTGAGCCACGCAGGCATCCAGGTTCCTATTTTTAAACACTTCCTTGTTCTGGTTTCATATTTGGAATATCTTCCCTTATACCAATTAGTTCATTTATACTTATTAATATTATTATGTTTAGCCCCTCTTTTCTAATATTTCTGCCTAGGTTGGAATCTGTAATCCAATATGTTGGTTTTGTTTGGAAATGTTTGTGTTCCCTAATGTGTTGTTTTTGGTCTCATTTTTACATGACACAATTGCTTACTCTATTAAACAATGCATATGGAGAAGGGCAGCACTATGTTGTCAGCTGGAAAAAGTTAGGGAGTGGGGAGATGATGAATCTTCCACCAGTGGGAAATGGAAGATACCAGAAAACCAGTCAATTAGTCTCCACCCACAGACAACACTTGGGTCAGATTTTCACCTTTTGTCCCCAGAGAAGCTATATTTGAAAGATAAACTCCTTAGATGCTACTTTCTTTGTGGATTTCAAGGGGATAGAATGAAACAGCCACAGCCAGAGATTAGTCTCATTTCCCCTGGCTTTACACTATACAGGGGTCGTCTCTTATCCTGATTTTATTCCTGAGTCTACCAGGACTAGTCCCACTTCCTGCAGTTATGCCGACAACACCATGTGATCAAGAGACAAGCAGCCAGAGAGGCAAAATAACACATTCCACATCTCTTTCGCCCTCTCACAGACTAATCAGATTGCCTCCTATCTGTTGCAAACAACAGCCCCACACAAGAGTGTGGAAGAGAACCCACCCCCACTCACACATTCTCCAGGGTATCCTACCAGTTTTCTGAAGTTCTTCTGGGACTAAGGAAAAAGACAGCTGTGCCACATCAGCAATTTGCCTGAAATCACTAGATTTTGTTTTAATGTAAGCAAGATATATATGTATTCTTTTTCTCATTAAATTTCTTTGGAATTAAATCATTCAAATGATGGATCCTTCAGAACCTCTTTTTAGTATAAAACCTATTTGTATCAGCCTAGCTTCATTTCTTCCTCTGGGGTTTTCCATTTCGTTTTAAGAAGAAAGCTGAGATGTAAGCCAAACCTCTCATGTGCTTTTAGTTGCGAGACATTGTTGCACGAAGTTGCTAATAGAGGGGTTATCTGAAGTCATTTAAATCAATGGGTGGGAAATTCACCATCTGAAATTAGAGGACTCAAGTGGAGGGTCTACTGTGGTATTATCTCCAGTTGCAACAAAATAAAGAAGTGCCTGGTTCAGCTCCAAAGGCTATGTCTGGCAAATAACCATATAAAAAATGTTTAACATCATTCATCATTAGGAACCGCAAATTAAAACAATGAGATACCACTACACCTATAGGAATAGCCAGAAATGCTGACAACAGCAAACGTTGGCAAGGATGTGGAACAACAGGAGCTCTCATTCATTGCTGGTGGGAAAGCAAAATGGTACAGCCACTTTGAAAGGAAGTTTGACATAACATGCTCTTAATGTATGATCCAGCAATTGTACCCCTTGGTATTTACCCAAAGAAGTGAAAACTTCTGTTCACACCAAAACCTGAACATGGGTGTTTAGGGCAGTTTTATTCATAATTGCCAAAACTTCAGAGCAAAAAGATGTCCTCTAGTGAGTGGATAGATAAATAAACTGCTACACACAGAAAATGGAATTTTATTTAGTGCTAAAAAGAAATGCACTATCAAGCATGAAAAGATATAGAAGATCCTTAAATGTGTATTACCAAATGAAAAAAAAAGCCTATATGAGAAAGGTTATATACCATAAGATTCCAACTACATGACATTCTGGGAAGGGGAAAACTTTGGAGACAGTAAAAGGATCAATGATTACCAGCGGTGGGGGAGGTGGGGACTGAATCCATGGTGCAAAGATTTTTAGGGCAGTGAAATACATTGTATGGTATTATCATGGTGGGTTGGGTACATGCCATTATACATTTGTCCAACCTAGAGAATGGGTAACACTAAGAGTGAACCCTAAGACAAGCTTTGGACTTTGAGTGATAATGATGCAAAAAGGTAGGTTCATGGAGTACACAAATGCTCCACTCTGGTGGAGGATATCGATAGTGGGGAGACTGGGCATATGAGGGGAGGCAATATTTGAAAAATCTCTGTACCTTCTGTACTCAAATTCTCTGTGAACCTAAAACCGCTATAGAGAATACAAACTATATATAAAAAAAGTTATGTCTTCTCTGTTTGATCATGGGCATGGACCACAAAGGAACAAGGGAACGAAGGGTGTGCATTGCAGCTTACCAGATTATCCCAAATGCTTTGGCTTCTCCTCTCATTGCATATATTTTTTTGCGTATGGTTGATACCCTTATACAATTATTTGGTTATTTATCAACAATTAAGAGAGAAAAAGATAGTCTCAAGTCTAAATACTGCTTGTTCTTAATTATTTACAAGCTGATTTTTCAGTATTGTCTTTAACTTTAGTTTCTAATACTTAACTTTGCTTTCCTTCTATTCCAGTTAAAGCCAAGAGATTTTATCAAGAGCACCAATGAACTAGTTTATGTTTAGAATTTAATTATAATACTTTGGATAAGAAGTTGAGATTACTGAAAAACATATTTTTAAAAGTTTTTAATCCAATTACTTTTACTATCCCTGAAACTAATTTGCATGAAAAATCAAGATCAATAATAGTTATAAGATATAGGTAGCAAAGAGTGGCTAAAATATTCCCATTAAACATTTGGTGTTTAACCAGGAGCACACAGGAGTGTTTTTTAAAAGCAGTATAGATGATTTCATAGCTTATTTTTGGTCAAGAATCATTATTACATGGTGTTGGGAAAACTGGACAGATACATGCAAAAAAATGGAAACTGACCACTTGATTACACACACACACACACACACACACACACTCAAAATGTATTAAAGACTTAAATGTAAGACCTGAAACCATAAAATTGCTAGGAAAAAAAAATACAGGCAGTAAGCTCTTTGACATCAGTCTTAGCAACTTTTTTTTTTTTTTTGGATATATCTCTTCATGCAAGACTAACAAAAATAAACAAACGGGACTATATTAAGCTAAAAAGCCTTTGCACAGTGAAGGAAACCATCAACAAAATGAAAAGGCAACCTGCTGAATAGAAGATATTTGCCAATGATACAATGATAAGGAGTGAATATTGTAAATTAAAGAATTCATACAACTCAATGAAAAACAAACCGCTCCATTAAAAAATGGGCAGAGGACCTGAATAGATGTTTATTCAAAGAAAACACACAGATGACCAACAGACATATGAAAAGATGTTAAACATCACTGATCTTTGGGGGAATGCAAACCAAAATGACAATGAGACAAAACCTTATGGCCGTCAGAATGGCTATTATCAAAAAGACAAGAAATAATAAGTGTCTGGAAAGATGTGGAGAAGACGGCACTGTTGGTGGGAATGCAAACTGGTGCAGCCACTGTGGAAACAGCATGAAGCTTCCTCAAAAAACTAAAAATAAAACTATCCTACTATGATCCAGCAATTCCACTTTAGGAAATTTATCCGATGAAATGAAAACACAGATTTGAAAAGATAGGTGTATCCCTATATTCATTACAGCGTTCTTTACTGCTGCCAAAATATGGAAGCAAACTAAATGTTTACGCATAGATGGATAGATAAAGAAGATGTGGTATGCATAAATGTTACTCCGCCATTAAAAGAGAGAATGCCATGTAACCATTTGTGTCAACATGGATGACGTGAATTGTGTATGCCAAGGGATGTAAGTCAAAGACAAATACTGAATGATTTCACTTATATCTGGAATCTAAAAAACACAACAAATGAACAAAAGACAAACAGATTCATAGACACAGAGAACAAACCGGCAGTTGCCACAGGGAAGAGGAGGTTGGGGATGGGTAAAATAAATAGGTAAAAGGGATTAAGCAGTACAAACTCCTACTTAAAAAATAAGTAAGTCATGCAGATTGATGGACAGCATCGGGATTATAGTCAATAATAATCACTTTGGATTGTGACAGGTGGTAACTAGACTTTATCAAGATGATCATATCATCATGTATAAAACTTTTGAGTCACTATGTTGTACCCCTAAAACTAATATAGCATGTCAATTATAAAAAATTACACATGAAAAACTCTCATTATTGATTTTTAGGAAATGAAAAAAATGTTCTATATAACTTTGTTGTTCTTTATTTTACCCCAAGCAGAACTGATTACAAATAATGTAATCATCATAGGGGTAAGAGAGCAAATGTGATACTTTATATGTACCATAGTGAACATAAAAGATCAATTCAATGAACCTAGGAATGATTCTATTGGGAAAAAAATAGATTCAGAGTCTCAAATAATCAACTGAGACAGAATCATTTACAACTAATGGCTCTGCAGTGATATAAAATGTAAGCAATGTCACTTAGTGTAAAATCATTGTTGCTTTCAGATTTAAATTCCCTCAGTAGAAAATTTAAATACATTATGATGTACATTTAAAAATCCTTTAAGTAGGGCCCCTGGGTGGCGCAGTTGGTTGAGCGACTGCCATCGGCTCAGGTCTTGATCCCGGAGTCCCGGGATTGAGTCCCACATCGGGCTCCCAGCTCCATGGGGAGTCCGCTTCTCACTCTGACCTGCTCTCTCTCACTCTCTCTCTTTCCTAATAAATGAATAAATAAAATCTTTAAAAAAAATCAAAATAAAAATCCTTTAAGTAGTGTTAAAACAGGTGAAAATACCTATTTTATTTGTTCAGTGTTGATATAAGATCATAGCTTGAGAAGGAGCTATTACTTGGTTTTGCAATTCACGATGCACAGTTCACTTAAAAATAATGACTCCATTACCGTGACACATGATAAAAGTTACAAACAAAGAGGTTGGGTAGATGCCCTGATTTGAACCTATGCATTGTTCCCCATGCTGGGGTTCATTTCTTACTGGGTATGACTGGAGTGTGGATTAGGCCAAGGAGCAGAGGGTCTGTATATGTGATACCTGGCGCCTAGCGGCGTGAGAGCCCGGGAGAAAAGCAAAGACATATTCCCGGATTTAATCTGAGAGCAATACCATCATGAAAACTTCTTTCAAGATTTCAGAGGCAGAAGAGCTTGTGTACTCCTTCTGAGCGACTGATTTTTATTTATTTGGTTGATTGGTTTTGCTCTGTTTATGTGGTTTTATTATCCTTCTGGACAGTAAGTGTGTTCTTATTTTATGGACACTACAAATCTAGAATCAATCCTGTTTACTTCTCATTTGTTTACTTTTTTTGGTTGTTTGTAGTTTGGAATGAAACTTGGAGCTCATACTTATCATACTTTTATAGCTCACTAGCCTCATCTGACCCATGGCTTTACAGCTTCTAGACCTTTCTTGCTTTTCTGTTTTCTGGTCTTTACTGTTTCTTTTGCTTTTGTTATACGTTTCTAAATCTCCTCAATTTGTGTATGCATACATGTGTGCATGTTTAATGAAAGGCAGTATGTATAAACATATAAAGGGGCTCATTAAAAATAAATAAAATGCTTTACTTCAGTCTAGCCTCGATAAACTTAATGAATCATGACTCCATACATGCTGTTGTTGTACCTCCTTCTCTTCCTACAATGCCCTTATCCCCTTTTTCTTTCATAGCCTTGATAAACCACCTATAATTTAAGATTTGAATGGCACCTCCTTGATAAGCATTTCCTCAGCTCCCTTGTGCTGGTGTTTTTTTTAACATACCTTTATTTTGGCAATTACTTTATATAAGTATTTATTGATTTTAGTCTTTAAAAGGTGTGAGTCCTTGGACAGCAGGGAGTTTAATCTTTCCATTCCTGCTGGCAACACAGTAAATGAGGGGTTTGTATATGTTTGAATTAATGAAGAAAAGAAAGCATCCAGGTAAGTGTAGACAGTACAATGCATAAATCCAGAATTTTGATGGAAGACCTTCATTTAAGAAAGACTTTTTGAGGACTTATATTTTCTAGGCTCTCTGGCAATGACTAGTCACAAGAAGGGGGACAAAAATCCAAAGTGATTTTCAGAAGGGGTGGGCAGTCAGGAGGTCTATTTTTCTGACTGCAACATTAGATAAATTTCCACTTGAAATACTGTATAAAAGAAATTATCAGCTATACTCAAATAAGTTATAAAAATAAACAGTAAACTAAAAACAAACAAAAATAAATTGTAGTTGGAAATAAAATGGAATTTCTATACTTATACTATCATATTTAATGTGCCTTTTTGTGAAAAATAGTTTTCCTGCAAGCAGTGTATTTTGTAGAAGGATTTAAAGACTTGGATTCAGAATAGTTGGGTTTGAGTCCCTATTCCAATACTTACCAGACACGTGAGGTAGAGAAAAATTACCTATTTTAATTTTTATCTTGGTTTCTCATCTGTTAAATGAGGACAATGATTCTTCACACAGATTTGTTATAAGGACTAAGTGAGAGTGAAGTCAAGTATACACACACATACACACACACACACGTATAAATCATATTGTGTGCTACAAATATAAACTTTTATTATTATCCTATGATATCCTCATTTAAAAAAATCATCAAATGGACAATCGGCTGTAATTTCATAGTTTCTAATAGCTTTGTGGATTTGGTGTGTATTGATTTCCCCAAATCATCAATTCAGGATCATTGCACAGGACACCCTTAGATCGAAGACAGTGTTCGAATCAACCCAAAAGTTCTGCTTGAGATTCAGACTTAATGCAACAGGAGAAATCTGAAGATAAATACGGAGACAAATTCTGAGAGCACTTGTAGAGGCTGAGGGAAGGCCACCCCCAAATGGACCACTTTAGTGTGAAGTTTATTCTGTGCTGAAGGCCATTGACAGTCCTGTGAGGCTCAAGAGGAAGTTGTGCTTCTCCCTTAACTACACAGAAAAGTTTTATGGGGGGAGGGTCTTTCCCAGAATAAGAGTTATTAGCAAAGGCAAATTTTACCTTAGTGGCCCATTCGTATGGCAGGGCGAACATTTAGTTACCAGACATCTGCTGTTTATCTTAACATCCTGTGAAGTGCATTCTTTTCTCTGAAGTCCCAGATCCCCTTCTCCTTGTTTCAGACTGACATTTATACCTCATTTTGCCTGTCTTTGCAGTTTCCCTGTGTGTTGGACTCCCTGTACATATGCTATTAAATTTTATTTTCTCATGTTTATCTGTCTCATGTCAATTTGATTCTTAGTCCAGCTAGAAGGACCCTTGAAGGGTATTGGAATTCTTGCTTCCTGACACATTTCAGAGGCAGAATAAAACACCAAGACAAATGCAGTCTCATCAATGAAATATGTACAAATAATTAGTAATTTTTCTCAGATTCCTGCTCAAAGCTGTGTGAAACAGTCGCCCACACAGAGAGGGCCTCACCTTTGACAAATCCAAGGACAGAGTCATCCTTTTAGACAATGGATATCTCTTTTTTTGTTGTTGTTTTATATTTTCATACTGCCTTCACGTATTTCCTAGAAAACCCTCTTTGGAAATTGGTAAGCCAAGAATTGTTAATTCCATTTCATGGATGAGGAAATGTAAAGATGTCCGAAGAGTTGAAATTATTTGTTAAGTCTAGAAAGCCAGCTATTGGTAGAGTTAGGGGTCTGTCTTTGCTTTTATCCCTGTATGTTTTCTACTTCCTTCATATAACATTATTTTAGAAGAAAAATTCTTATTCTCTCCTGTACGCTTCTATTGAATTTTCTCTCGGTTTTTCCAGTTTTCCCATCTGATACTTCAGCTCTCCACTGGATCTGCTTGGTTTCACCACTGCTAAGTAGATCTAAAGGAGTCTCTGCCTAGAACTGACTTCCGTAGGCTTCATTCCAACTATAGCTACAATATGTCCCAAGAGACACACAAATCTCTTTAGAAAGCCAAAATGGTGACACACACTGACTTACAAGGGAAAAAAATGCTATATGTTGAGTCACAACAATTGGCCTATGATTCAGGAGTATTTGCTATGAGAAATACAATACTTTTTTGCAATTCAGAGACTGAGACTATTTTTCCTCAGAAGTTACTAGGACATCAGGAGACCATTATCTATAGTCATAGTGTCACCACCATGTTTTTCACTTAGATGTATTCCTGGATGTCCTTGTTACTTCCCCCATCAGGGTTTTACACCATGCATTTCAACACCGAACTGATGCAGAGGGTTAATAAGGCTCAGAAAGCAACTTCAGATATGGTTCTTTGCTAAGATGAAGGAAGAAATAACTCTGATTTAAAACAAGGTTCTAAAATGCAAGGGATAAAGTAGAAATAATTATCGACTTAAAAATATGTTCACCATCAAAGAAGTACAGTAAAACAAAGTGTCAAAAGCATTGTTTGTCTGGAAAATGAGCAAAAGCAATCTTAATGTGAATGAGTATGTGGATCCCCAGATATTATCCCCAGCTGTTTCAAACAGAAAATAAATATAGTAAAATGATGATAGGCTTTTCTTTTATTCAACCCTAAAAAGACTGAAATTCTGATCCATTGTACAACATGGATGAACCTTGAAAACAGTATGCTGTATGAAATAATCTGATTACCTAACAAAAAAAAGTATTGTATGATCTCACTTACATCAAGTACCAAGAATAGGCAAATGTATATGGACAGAAGGTTAAATAGAGCTTATCAGGGGTTGGGGCAAGGCGTAAAGAGAAGATATTTAATAGGAACATAATTTCTGGTTAGGGGGATAAACAAGTTCTGAAAATAGATAGTAATGATAGTTATATAGCATTACGAATGTACTTAATGCCACTGAACTTTAAACTTGAAAATGGTTAAGATGGTAGTTTTTTTTTTTGTTATATATATTTTCCAAAAAAAAAAAAAACCACAATCACAAATAACCAGATTTTTTATAAGATATTTATTTATTTATTTTTCAGAGAGAAAGAGAGCACAAGCAGGGGGCGTGACAGGCAGAGCGAGAAGCCAGGACTCCACTGAGCAGGAAGCCCAACATGGGACTCAATCCCAGGACCCTGGGCTCATAATTTGAGCCAAAGGCAGATGCTTAACTGACTGAGCTACCCAGGCATCCCAACCAGATTTTTAAAATAGGCAAAGAACCTGAATAGACATATTTTCCAAAGAAGACATATAAATGCCTACATGTGTTGGTATATGAAAAAGTGCTCAACTTCACTAATCATCAGGGAAACACAAATCAAAACCACAAGGAAATATTACTTCACACCTATGATGGTTATTATCAAAAACGACCAGGATGACAAGAGTTTAGGGAGGGTGTTGAGAAAGGGAACCCTTCTGCTCTGTTGGTGGGAATTTAAAGTGATACAACCACTATGGAAAGTGGCATGGAAAAGCTTTAACAAATTAAAAATTGAATTACCATCTGGCCCAGCAATTCCACTTCTGGATATTTATCCAAAATAATTGAAATCAGAATCTGGAAGAATGATCTGTATTCCCATGTACATTGCAGCACTATTCACAATAAAGAATGTAAATGTCCATTAGAGGATGACAGATTTTTTTTTAAGATTTATTTATTTATTTTGGAGAGAGAGAGAGAGAGAGAGAGAGCGTGCGCATGTGTGTGTGTGTGCGTGTGTGTGTGTGTGTGCACGTGCACCTGTGATGAGTGGGAGTAGAGGGAGAGAATCTTCAAGCAGGTTCCCTGCTGAGTGTGGAGCCCCATGTGGGGCTGATTCCAAGACATTGGGATGGTGACCTGAACTGAAATCAAGGGTCAGATGCTTAAACTGACTGAGCCATCCAAGTACCCCTGGATGAGGATCTTTTAAAATGTGCTATATACATATAATGAAGTACTATTCAATCTTAAAGAGAGAGGAATACCCTGTCGTATGTAATGACGTGCGTGAACTTGCAAGACATTACACTGAATGAAATAAGCCAGTCACAGCAGGAATCCTTTTATAAAAAGTATGTAAAGTAACCAAACTCACAGAAACAAAGCACCGAATTAGAATTGTGGTTTCCAGGGGCTAGGAAGGAGAAGTGGGATGTTGCTAATCAATGGACATAAAATTACAATTATGCAAGATAAGCAAACTCTAGCTTTCTGCTATACAACATTGTGTTTATAGGTAACAATGTTGCATTGTATACTTCAAAATCTGTTAGGAGGTACATTTCATGTCAAGCTCTCTCACCACAATAACTTTTTAAAATTTACTAAAAAGAAGAGTTTGGAATTCAACACTAGGTATGAGAGAGAAAAGAGTTAAATTTTATCAAGAAGATGCCTTCACAATAAGTAACATACCATACTTTTCTTCTGCTTAGGGATTTAGCTCCTATAACAGTCTTACTTACTTAGCATGATAATAATAGTAATATTTTACTACTGATGAGCAGCATAGCAGACCGCCTGGGGCTAGCTGCTAAGCAGTGTCTAAAGTTGTCATTGGCAAGGGACGATCTCTTTCTGGAAGAAGCAGAAAAGACAAGGCAAATTCAAGGGCAGATACGCCAAGATAGTTTCAGGGTTTGTTGGTGGAGGCCTTCCCATACTGAATCAGGAAGGCCTGAGGAGGTGGACTTTAGGATCACCAACAAGGTGTGCCACTCCTGATGTGGCCTTGGTAGACAGTTTTAGTGAAAAAGAAAAGAGAATCCTGGGAAGAGGAGAATGTGTAAGATCTACTCATGGCGCAAGCCATTTGCAAATTACACTCAGAATGCTAGTTGTACTGAAGTTCTTCAGCTGAGGAGAGAGATTCTGTCACTAAAGGTATAAAATGTAAGGATACCACAGTTCAGGATACAACTTTTGAAACACAAGGGTGAGTCAACTAGAAAACAGTAATGCAACACCCATGAAAATAATTTTGTCTGTGAAAGACGGGGAGCATAATAGTCAAGGGGGTGAGGAAGGAAGCACTTTGGAAAAACAGTTACTTTGAGAAGCACTGATAAAGTTTAGACAGAAGTTGCTTTGCTAATTGAATTTTATTTATTTTTATTTTTATTTTTTTCTTTTGCTAATTGAATTTTAAAAGTAAAATGCTGGGGCACCTGGGTGGCTCAGTGGGTTAAAGCCTCTGCCTTCGGCTCAGGTCATGATCTCAGGGTCCTGGGATCGAGCCCCATATCAGGCTCTCTGCTCAGCGGGAAGCCTGCTTCCTCCTCTCCCTCTATCTGCTTCTCTGCCTACTTGTGATCTCTCTCTCTCTCTGTCAAATAAATAAATAAAATATTTTTTTAAAAAAGTAAAATTCTGGAAACAAAAGGCAAAATTAGTTCATTAGCCAGTCTTTATAAAACAGAAGTGAGAGAAGAAAGAGGAGACTGTTATTAAGCAAATATGAGGAATAATTATAAAATTCCTTAAAATTAGCACAAAGGAACATTTACAGTATAAAAGATAAAATAAAAAGTCTAAAAGATAAACTTCAGGAATTCTTCAAAAAGACCAAGTAAACAGGCAAACAGATGTGAGAGAAAACACGATATATGAGAAGACTCCACAGATATCAGAAATCTCAAGTGGATAACTGATACTTTTAAAAAAGAAAGGATGCGTGAAAGAGACTATAAAGAGAGAAAAAGGAAAAAAAGTTTCGAGATGATGGAATTCCTGTTAAAGCTAGTGATTAATTCTACCTAAACCTGTCCAGAATATTCAAAGCATTTGATCTCTACCCCTTTGTAGTAGTTACCTATTGCTGTGTAACAAATTCCCCAAACCACAGCAGCTTAAAAGAGCATGTATTTTCCCTTAGTTTCTGTTTTTGTAGAATCTGGGCAAGCCTTAGCTGGGTCTTCTCCTTCAGTTTCTCTCATGAGGCAGCAACTGAAGTCCAACTGGGTTGGAAGTCGGGCCCCAGCTCATTCAGTGGTTGTTGGCAGACTTAGTCCCTTGAGTGTTGTTGGACTGACAGGCTCAGTTCACCGCTGGCTGTCACCAGAGGCCACCCTCCATTCCTCACCATATCGGTGTCACTACTACTCACTTAAATCATATAGACCCACCCTTCCTGTAATTTCCGATTACAGCTAAAACTTGCTTTCTGTTTCAGTCAGACTTCACATGACTTTATCATTTTATGCAAAGTTAAAAGCATTTTCAAATGTCATAAAAAGCAATAACTTGGTGAGGTGTTAAGGACTATTTAGAGAAAATACTATTACATATGGCATACCAGTCATAGAGTACCTGAGAAAGACCATAATTTAATCTATTATTTTTAAGCAGAGAAAGCAAAAATAACTAGTTATAAAAGCAGGCTTGGTGGCATACCTGAGGTAGTTAAATATCATACTGTGGAATTCCTACAAAGCTGGCAAGTGGCAGATCTAATTTGGAAACAGGACTGTGAACTCAGTCTTTGCTTTTATTTTTTAAAATATTTTATTTATTTATTTGAGAGAGAGAGAAAAATCATAAGTAGGCAGAGAGACAGGCAGAGAGAGAGGGGGAAGAGGGCTCCCTGCTGAGCAGAGAGCCCGATGCGGGGCCTGATCCCAGGACCTTGAGATCATGACCTGAGCTGAAGGCAGAGGCTTTAACCCACTGAGCCCCCAGGTGCCACAAAGTCTTTGCTTTAAATTGTCTAAATTGGTCTACAGTTCAGCTCAGTAGGAAACTGCAGGGCTTGGGTTCAAAGTCTTAGGATAAGAGAATCATTTCCCCATCATTGTCTTCCATAAGGAGCTGTGAGGCCTTCACATCAGAGACCTAGTGAAATCATTTCAAAAATCAGCAGGAAGGTTCTTCTTAATAGTATCTGTTTTATTTCTAGCTCAGGTCATGTGGCTAGTTGAGGATTCATAGGTGAAAGATTTTCGTTTTATCAATATTAAGAATGAGACAGGGAAAGGAATTAAAGCAAAAACCAAAAAACAAAGAAAGAAGACAAACACTACAGCAAAGATCTATAGGTTTGTTATAAGAAAAATTGTGGCCTCGTGGGAAATATGGATTTATTTCTGGGTGAGGGCAAGGTCTTCTGAAACATAACCTCATAGCGAAAGCTATAGTTTATAACGTGTTCTTGAGTAAACTCCCCCATAGAAAGAAAGGCTGCTGGACTAGGAGAGATCTGACAGATGGACTCTGGGTGTGCTGGGGATTGAGCTTCTATAGAAACTCACACTGCAAGGGGAAATGAACTTGTGGATGAAGTTCCCCATGGGAAAGAAGGAGTATGGGACCAGGTCCATGGTGTATATGGGTAAAGCAGGCCATGTATAAAAAACAAACAGAAATTGTGGTGATGATGAAGTGGCCCTAATTGTGCACATGGAAAGCACGTGCCCTAATAATGGAAGGAGCAACTTTATTAGTTAGGATGATTTCTGTAGCAAATTAAGAAAATTCAACTTGAAATGGCTTAAACAATAAGGAAATTTTATTGATCAAATAATAGGAAGTCCCAGCAAAGTTTAGGTTAACTCCAGCAGTTATTAATCTGCCAATTCAATGACATCATGAAGAGATCAGATTTTCTTCTTTCTATCTTTTTGCTCTATTTTATTCAGTATATCAGCCTTGAACTCATAATCACAATATGGTTGCAACTCTACCAGAGAGGCTATCCAGATCCCAACATCCAGAAGAGGGGACAGGATATCTTTTGTGAAAATTTCTCAACATATGTCTTCTCTTGTCTCATTGGCAAAAAAAAAAAAAAAAAAATGGCAGTGGGGGGCAGTCATACATGTACCAAAGCAATCACTGGTAAGGGGAAGTCAGATTATTATGACTGATTTAAATGATAGAGATTTATCCTGGAGATGGAATCAGGATTGCCTTTTCTAAACTATGGACAATTGAATAAAACTGGTGTTCTGAAAACAAGGAGGATGAAGGTTATTTGGAAGGCAACCAACAATGTTTATTCCAACATCAGTCAACTAAGCTAATGGTTGCTTTGGGCAGTGTGAGTTCAGTGCTGCCAAATCATTTGGTTACTTTTGCAAAGCTGGAAATCTGAATGTTTATCCAAGATCTCCCAATTTTTAAATATTGACAATAAATTCAAAACGTTTAAAAATACTTTATGACCAAAATCATCCCGGCCAAATAAAAATAAATCTGTAGTCCAGATATGTCCTGCAAGCTACTAGTTGACAATCTCTGGTTTATGCTATTAATTTACATAATTAGAACTTTCTCTACCTAGAAAGTGAAGTTCACTTTAAGCTTGCCAGTAACTGAATTACACAAATTTCTGTGAAAAAATTTTAATTAATAAAAGTTTTATTCACTTGTAGCAAACTTCAAATGACACAGCTAGTAAGGATTGCAAAAGATAATGTAGGAAAGAGATGTTATATAAATCAGACACTGTTTATATAATTTTGTTCGTACAGTTCTAATTTGACATGTTTATGGTTAAAACAGTCAAGATGCTGCTAATCTAATGGTGAACATACAATTTTCTTCCATCCCTCCCAGTTTCCTGTGATTTCCTGGGGATTTTTTCGTTCGCTTGTTTTAATTACAGGGTAAATTATTTCTTACTAAATGAGAAAATCAAGATGTTCAAAATACTTGAGGAAATATTAGTCAACATCACAATAAGAGGGGGTGTTTAAGAAAGTCACCTAATTATTGATTTTTAGATCCACAGCTGCTTGTTGAGAGTCCTCTTCTTTCCCATGAGTATGAAAGCTAGAAATTATAAATTCATGCAAAGATTCTCAAGAGTATGTCTCTCTTGAAAATTTTTGTTGAATCGCCTCAAAGTACAACGCGTATCAAGAAATGTTCACATCCTTGAGCATCAGGAACAAATAATAAGGGGAGAGTAAGTATATTTCTCTCCCATCCAGATTACCCAGTCTTCCAAGTTGATCATTACCCCAGACATCCTTGCTTAGGTGGCGCTTCAGACTTTTGGATTGGAACCCTGAAAAAGACAAAGTTCTTAAACGACCTACTGAATTCTAAAAACTTAGGTATTCTATACCCTGAACTATTAAGAAATTAAAATAAGTTCTGTGTATTCACGCTTCCTATTTTATAGATCACTTGACATACCACAGTGAAGGAGTGCAAACATGGGAAGAATGTGAGAAAAACACCGCATTAGGATCCAAATATCCATCTGACTAATTGGCATAATATGGAGAAGGTGAGGGATCAAGGGAAGAGTGATGAGACACTGGGTGATTATCCTATGGGACACATCTTCTATCTCACTTTCCTGGGGAATATTTCTGAGACAATAAAGAATACTGGGATCATCATCACTTTCTAGCTAAAACCTTTCCATCATCTTCCTTTTGGTTTTGACCACACTAGGAAGGAAGACATATCTTAGCTCCCATCCTATAATCATCCAGATACTGTTCTTAGTGAAATCTTCTAGGAAGACACAATTAGAACTTCTCTCCTTGACAGTAGGAGTGTGACAAGATTATAGTCATTTGCCTACGGATCACTTACCTTAGGTGTTGACATTATTTTATCCTTAAAAACAGTAGAGGGAAGTACTTTTGTGCCATTATGCTATATTAGAGACAAAATAATAGTAGATCATTAGAATTGTTATTCTCTGCCAACCTTAGGCATATTCATTTCCCTATTTAAATTATCCTTTACCTCTCCATCACTCTAGTTCAAATTTCAACTACTTGACCAGTGGATCTTTCTTCTACTTTAACTACCTTGAGTCGATTCATTTTCCCCTTTACTACATTCTTTTCATTAGTATCACATGCTTTGGAACAAAAAAATATGTTAAGGGTTAAGCTCTCTATACACATATGACTTGTTTTCATACTAAAAATATACATTCTCGAAAAAAAATTACTTTAATTTTAGTTCTTTCTCATTTATCAAAAACAGAGTACCAAGTACGAATATGTTCAGTAATTACTTGAGTGAATGAATTCTATCTTTTACTTCTTATGTGCCTAACTTTTATTCCAGGTTTGCCTACATATAGTCTGTTTTTTATACCCTACCTTCTATACAAAACTGTAGCTAATATAGGCCTTCTTCTATCTATAATAAATATAGAAATATATAAAATATATAATATATAATAAAATATAATAATTTTGTTTTATAAAAATTTTATATAATAAAATTTTATATTCTCCAAAATAAACATCTAGAAAGAAGACTGCTTACCTACTAGAGCAAAACTATTTATCATTTTTTGGTGATTAGGTAACAGTAGAACTACTCTTAACAATAAAAAATTAATATTCATACTAATTTATAGATTGTAAGTAGGCCTTGCTTTCTCAAATACACTTGTCTGCTACGATATCTCAGGTTGGACTAGATAGCATGTATCCTGAGAAAGAATCTGTAGATTTAGAGACACTATCCATATGGGGCACAAAAGACATTTAAAAAATCATCTGTGACTTCCTGATACTTACAAGGAAAGAAGATGACACAGATGTAGGAATCGGTGGTGGTGGAAAATCTGGCTTTGTAATTAGCTGATGAAAAGGTAAAATGAAATTAATTCAAAGATAGGGCCCTGAAAACAGATGTGCTTAATGGAAAGGCTTAAATCATTTTCGGAAATGCAGATCTCATGATCTTACCCAGGAAAATTACTTAAATCTGTAAGTTCAAGTGTTTTCATTTAGGCATATATATATATATATACCTCTCAGAAATAAGGCCAGTGCCAATAGACAGATGACGAAGATGCCACTCTGTGAAGCAGATTGGTACTCTTCTCATAATAAGTTACCAGCATTTCAGACCCGGTAATTCAGATTAAGGGGTTAAACACAGGAATACAACCTTCTTGCATTTTGCATGTTCAAAAAGTTTCGTGGGAAAATTTATATGTTATATTAATATTCACAAAGATTTTAACCTTCTTCTGAGGAAATAATTGGGTATTGTGGGTTATGTCTCTTAATAGTATTTCCTTCAGATTAGATTGGAAGTGTGATACCTTTTTTTTTTTTAAACTCTGTCCTAATTGGAAGTAATACACAAGAAGTTGTTACTTAAGAGATGTTGCTAACTCACAAAAGAAGCTGGTGGCTCATTTTCCTCTACTGGCAGATCAGGTGCATGGAGCTTCATCTGACTCATCTAAAAAATAAATTAAATTAATTAAGTAAGTAAGTAAGTAATATTTTTAAATGAACTGATCAGCTTCCTAAGTTCAACTTCCAAATAAGCAGTCCTTTCAATACATAAGAGATCAGAATTGAGATGACACCAAGAGATGGGATGGGAAATCATAGTGGTCCAGCTGCTATATCCAGAGCTGTCAGAGACAGGTACGTTTCTGTCAAAAATATCATTGCCAATGACATTACCATTAACCAACTTCTGCTAAAATTTCTAAACTTGCAGGACACTGCCAGGGCTTTATGAGTTATGCATATTACTTGTATTGTCATACAAATACACATACTGTTGTCTTTATTGGGACATTTGCAAAAGGAAAAAGGAATCCACTTAGAGAGAAAAAGAGGGAGAAGGAAGAAGAGAAAAGGAAGAGTGAGGAGGGAGGGAGGGGGACAGAGAGGGGAAGAGAGACAGAGGAGGGGCGGGGGAAGGAGAGAGAGAAAAAGAGAGAGAGAGACATCTGGAGTCTGTTCTGTTCTCTTTATTTTCTTCGCATTTGTGAACCACAGCCAAGCAGCCTCTGAATCTGAGGAAGATTCTTTTGCACTTAAAAAAAGGCAAAAGAGAATTTTCCAAAATGTGTAGTTAGAGAGCCCCAAATTCTTGCTACATACATATAGGCTTGGGGAGTAGGTAAAGCACCAAATTCTAAAACGCTGCTAAGCGGGAATGACAGATAGGTGGTGGTCAGGACAAGACAATGGAGGAGTCACAAACTGGTGCCCAAGGCAAGCAGGTTACAAACTATGGTTCACCTCTTGAGGCTGAACATCCTTCACCACCTGTGGGTTCCTCTTCTGTCTGCGAGGCTTGATGCGAGTAGTAGACAGGGGCCTGTACATGAAAGTATATAATATAAATGGACTTAACAGTTCCTTCACCATGATGAGGACACTCCAAAGTTGAGGTTTGCCAATTTTCTTTGCCCATTGGGTCTCTTTGGTCATTGACCGGGCTTTCTTCTGCTCTCTAGGACATTCTTAAGGCTTCCTTGTCCTGGAATTCATAATCACCACCACTAATTTTCTTCTATATTCTCACAAAGCCTTGATTCCTAATAACGATGGTGTTGAATTAGTGTTTATCTAAACTATTATGTCATTTAATTAATGATTTATTTTATTCATTCAATATTAAGAAACCCATTATATGTGAATGAGGCAGTCTCCAAAAAAGGCTAGAAAGATACTGTAGTGTCAAGACCATGTTTGAAAGACTAACCAATGTAGGTGCAAATCAAGATTCCATCACATTTGTTAACCTCTCTGAGCCTTTATTTCCACTTAAGAACAAGTGGAAATATTGTTCCACTGAATTTGTAAGACTGTCATAAAGATTAATATACAATACCTTTTCAACTATAAAATGGAAATAGTAGTTACTACCTCACAACATTCTTGTGAAGATTAGAGATAATAAATGTAAAAAGACTCAGCATAGCCCTTGTCATAAAGATACTGACCAATAAATGCCACGTAGTGTATTCTAATGGGCGTAAAACCTTTAGTAATGAGAGTTATTATAATTTTTATTAATTATAAATACAGTGATTAACATAAAAACAATACATGTATTGCTGTGAAAGATTTTCCAGTAAAATTGATACCCACCCTCTGGCCCAAGAAAAATGTATCTGTACTTAAGTCTGAGTATTTGAAGTGAATGACTTAAATTTGAGAACTTGGGTCCTATCGTTGAATTTAAAATAAATTAGAGGTTAAAAAGTCCCCAAAGCAAGATAGAAGGCTACCTCTGGACTTCCTTCTGCTTTCCTCTGGTACTTTGGTGCCAGATTACTATAGCAACCACCACAGATATGACTGCTGCAGGGAACAGCACCCCAACCACAATGGAGAAGTCTGCAACAAAGAGAACCCAGCCCTGATGAGGGTATGAGAAATTCACCAATATGCATCCCTCTGGTCCTTATTTCTTCATTTATCACAAACCCCATCTCCCTTTTCCTCCAAAGAACACACATTCCCTGGAAAATCTCTCCTGGTCAGTAAAATGAAAATGCATTTTGATCGTGAGTGTTGTAGTATTATGTAGATAGAGGAAGTAAGGGGAAAATCCATATAAAACACTGCATATGGAGTAGGTAAAGCACCAGGCTACTGAGAATCCTTAGAAGGGGTGATGTTTTTAACAACTGAAAAGTGTTGGGCTCAGAGAGTAGAGAGAATAAGAAGTGAGGAGGATGAAAGAAAAGGAGTGAAACATTTTTAAAATTCAGCCTTGGCATCAAACAAAGAAAAAGAAACTGAAGCCTTGAGATCATATCCCTGTCAGCAGCAAATGAGGAGTGGAGACGTTAAGAAGAGAATTGACAGAGGCACAGGTGAACATCTCACCGATGTTTGCTCCATCTCGGGATTATTCCAGACAGAAAAGAAATTATGTGACCCTGAGAATTGCAGAGCAGCTTCAACAGATTTCCTGGGTCTATATGGCATTTTCTCTTCTAACTGCTAATTGAAGTAATGACTATAACTTCCATCTTTTGCTATGCCAAATAGTAATTTCTCTTATAATGATCTGAAACTTTAGAGACCAGGAGGTACAAGTTTGAAGAGCAATGAGAACTACTGCTTTCTTATTAGAGATCAGCAAGGCAATAATTAGATTAATTTTGGTATAATTGTAAAAGATGCAGTTATAGTGTAATAGAAAGTATATAGGCTTGGGGGAAGATTACAGAGTAATGTGAAATTCTACCAAAAAAAAAGATTAATTTTGGTATAAATGCAAGAAAAATTCCCAAGTGTGAACATGCATACACGCAGATAGAGGTAGATATGTCAGAAGTAGAATTCTAAGATAATGACAAATGTCTAAACCTTCCACTCCTCCATAATAATTCCCTTCCAAAAAGCCAGAGGAAATAAAATTCTGAGGTATTTCGGTTGAATATAGCATAGATAGATTCAGAATTTAAAAAAAATGTACTGGCACTAACCTCAGAATTGTAACTATTTTTCAGAAGAGCAACATGATATCAGAGGAAACAAAGAGGAAATTGACTGGACTTCACAAACACCGCTATTTTGAAAGGACAAGGTCTTCAGAGAAAGTTGGGGTATAAGACAGATGGGGAATATTATAATAGGAAGGAGATATGCAGTTGAACATGGAAATAATTGAAGAGAAATTATGCTCTTCTTTTTCTGGTGTTGTTGGTCTGGGAAATTCAGACCAATTCTCCCACTAAAAGCAACTAAGACATTTTTGCCAAAAAAAAAAAAGGGAAAAACTAATTTGGAAAGATTAGTGAGAGGACAGGAATGCAGAAAGACAGAAAGGAAAATGATCCTGGATGGAAGTTCAGAAATGCAGGAAGCAATGAAAAATAAATAAACCAAGTATGAACCCTAATGTCAACTGTGGCCTTTGGGTGATAATCATGTGTCAATGTAGGTTCATCATTTGTGACAATGTACCGCCCTCGTGGGAGATGTTGATAGTGAGGGAGACTCTGTGTGCTGGGGAGGAGATCTTGCATAAGATCATGCAATCTTATGATCGTTATGAAATCTTCCGTATCTCCAAGACATATGGAGATTCTCTGTACTTTCTGCTCAGTTTTGCTGTGAACCCAAAACTGCTCTAAAAAGTTGTGTAGTAATAGTAATCTATTAATAAATAAATAAGTAAAATGAACCAAAAAATGAACATTTTAATGATGATCACTTAAATAATAAAAAATAAATGTATAAGTTCCAAATTAATAAAAAGAAAAATAGAACGTTTAAAATCCTCAATAAGTCCATAAGAAAGCAAGGAAGAAGAGAAAGGGGAACATAGACTAGGGTCCTGGGGCTCCTGGGTGGCTCAGTCGGTTAAGCATCTGCCTTCATGATCATGACCTTCAGCATCAGGTCATGGTCTAAGGGTCATGGGATCAAGTCCCATATTGGGCTCCTTGCTCAGCAGGGAGCCTGCTTCTCCTTCTCTCTCTGCTTCCCCCCCAGCTCGGGCTATCTCACTCTCTCTGTCAAATAAGTAAATAAAATCTAAAAAAAAAAAAAAAAGAATAGGCAGAACAAATAAAAACAATATAATATGATTGTAGATTACATCCAAGAATATCTATAGTTACCTTTAATTTAAATGGACTAAACACTCTGGTTAAAAAAAATATATTGTACAACTAAAATTTTAAAAATATATATGTCATATATATATATATATATATATCCATGTTTTTTAAAAATAAGAAACATATATAAAACATTAGGCTTCAGAAATAATGAAAGTAAAAGTATGGGAAAATGTTATACCGATGCAAAGGAGACCAACAGAAATTTGGTGCAGCTACATTTGTCTTCAAGAACTAAAGACTTTAAAAAGCAAGAATGGACCTACACACAAGCACTGCATAATGATTAAAGTGTTGAGTTGCTGCAAAGACCTAACGATTTTAAACTTCTGTGTAATAATAGCATGGTCATAAAATATATAAGCACTGGTAGAACCAGAAGTAATAGCCAAATTCATAGTTATAGTGAGGGATTTTAATACTTCTGGTTCAGTAACTGATAGCACAAACAAAATCTCACCGGGGTTTAATAGATGTACACATAGCGAACAAACTTGGCATAATGAATATAGGAAACACTTCACTGTAGAATAACAACTGTAGAATACATATTTTTGTGTGCACAGAATATTTACAAATACGGTCATATGCTGAACCATAAAGCAAGTTTCAACAAATTTCAACATATTCTTAACACAGTAGTTTCTCTGATGCTTATGCAATTATATTAAGTATTAATTTAACAATGAGTGGAAAATCTGCATATTCCTATATGTTAAGAAATATACATCTAGAGGTGCCCAGGGGGCTCAGCCGGTCGTCTGCCTTCAGCTCAGGTCATGATCCCAGGGTCCTGGGATTAAGCCTTGTGCAGGGCTCCCTGCTCAGCGGGGAATCTGTTTCTCTACTCCTCCCCCTTGCTTGTTACTCTCTCTCTCTCTCAGAAAAATAAATCTTTAAAAAATATATATACATCTAAACATTTAAAAGGCCAGAGAAGGAAGCAAATGGAAAATAGAATATATTTTGAATCAAATGATCATGAAAATATCATTTACCAAATGGGCTATAACCAAGACTTCTTAGAGAAAAATGTATAGATTTATAATCTTAAAAATTATTTATAATCTTTAAAAATGTGTTTAAAAAGAGGGCTGAAAATTAATGAGCCAAATAAACCTTTCAAAATTGCATTAAGATAAAATAAACTTAAGAAAAGGGAATGGAATAGTATAAAGTATAAATGAAATAGCAAAAAATGTAAAAGAAGAAAACCAAGCAAATCATAAAAATACAAATTTAAAGATTCTGTTTGGATGATATAAAAAGAGAAAAAACAATTCTACAGATCCTATTGATAAAAACATAAGTGAATATTATGAGCAATTTTAAAACCAAAAAAAATTAAATTCAGGTGAAGCAGAAAAATGTCTAGGAAACCATCACATACCAAAACTTATATAAGAAGAAATTTAAAAAAAATCTGAAAGGTCTTATAACTATGGAAGAAATGGAATCTTCCATTTTTATAAAAACTCTTCCAGAGAATATAAATAAATGAACACACTCCAATTCACATTCTTTTTTTAGTAATACATTTTTTTAAAGATTTATTTGTTCATTTGACAGAGAGAGAGAGATCACAAGTCGGCAGAGAGGCAGGCAGAGAGAGAGGGGGAAGCAGGCTCCCCGCTGAGCAGAGAGCCTGATGTGGGGCTCGATCCTAGGACCCTGAGATCATGACCTGAGCCAAAGGCAGAGGTTTAACCCACTGAGCCACCCAGGCATACCTTCAATTTATTTTCTATAATTACCATAACCCTAATACTCAAATTAAGCAAGAAATTACAGGCCAGTATCACTCATGGACATAAAATAAGAGCAAACATCATCCATCAGTATATGAAAGAGATACTGTTTCTACATTGAGTTTATCCAAAATTGCAAAGTTAAGTAAATGTTCAAATATCCATCAATTTATTTTGCAATATTAACAAAGTAAAAGGGTTAAAAACCTTAACCAATAAAGAAAATGTATTTGATTTAATTCTTAGCAAAGTAGAAGTGAACTTCTTTAATCTAATGAAGAAAATCTAAATATGTAACAGAATACCTTCACATAACAGAGCAAAACACAAAGTCTTTACTTTGAGATTGATAAAGAAACAAAGAAGCTTGTTATTATTATTTTTTTTCTGCATTGTACAGGAGGTACTACTCAACGAAGGAAAACAAGTACAAGAAATTAAAATTGTGAAGATAAGAGAGAAAGAAATAAACTATCAGTTTCTGAAACAGTATGACTGAATATGTAGGAAATCTAAAATATTTATAGATAAATTACTAGAATTTTTTAAAGATTTTATTTATTTATTTGTCAGAGAGAGAGAGAGAGAGAGAGAGATGGTGAGAGCAGGAACACAACCAGGGGGAGTAGGAGAGGGAAAACAGGTTTCCTGCTGAGCAAGAAGCCTGATGTGGGGCTTGATCCCAGGACCCTGAGATCATGACCTGAGCCAAAGGCAGATACTTAACAACTGAGCCACCCAGGATCCCCAATTACTAGAATTACTAAGAGAGGTTAGCATAGGTGTTTGATATAAAAATAAAACTGCAAAAATTACTTGAGTTTCTATTTTCCCCAATCTGGTGGAGGCTTTCCTCGATGGTTGGGTTAGAAGTCGTGCCAGAAATGGAATCAAACTACCCACAGTGTTCCAAAACAAAAAGAAATCCTGATGGATGAAGTTGAATTCTGACACAGTGGTTTTAAGAAGTAGACTAAGTAATTCAGAGGAAAAATGTCCCCAATCTGTATCCTGAACCACTCCATCGCCTCCTTGATTCCCTTAATATACAAATTTGATGTCACATAATGTATGATTTCCATCACCAGTGCTTTGATTTAAAGTTTTCAATAAATACTTTAACAATTTGTGTTGGAATTGATTCTTCTTTATTGGATAAGAAATTAAGGGAGAAAAAGCACAAAAAATATAAAAAGATTAGATTTCTAGTAATATGTAGTAATATATGTAGTAGTAATATGTAGTAGAATAGATATAGAATATATGCTTGCCGAAAAAAATTATAAAGAATCAAAGAAAATTTAGGGTGGCATCTGCTTGGTACCTCAATAAAATGAAAACAGATTGCTAAAGAAGATGCAAAATAAGAGAAGACAATAGAGTGGTATGGAAGATGTTTAAAGAAACACAGAAATGTCACTGATCTTTTTAAAATGTCATTATAATTAATAAATAGGAGTGTTAACATTGCTAAAAATTCACTCTATACAGTGCATAATCTTGAAAGACTTTCCCCAAAATAACAGGGGATAGACAATGACAAAAAAGGGTAACAAGAAGGCCACACAGTCAAGATATTGGATACAGATAATTTATATTTCTGAATTAGAAACCAGGGAAGTGGAAGAGAATCAGTTTTAAAATCTGTAATAATAGAAACATTCCTTGTACTGAAGAAAGAATCAAACCCTCAATTTGAAAGTCTTCACTGGCTAACAATCAAAATAATTAAAAGAAAAGAACACTCAGGCATGGCATGATGATTAGTTTTCATTAAGTAGCAATTCTAAAAACATTTAAGGGAAAATAAATTAATTAATTTTTAAAGGGTTATTTCACAACAACAACAAACAAAATCACAGTAGCCTCAGTTTTTGAACATTAACTATCAGTATCTACTTCTTGAAAGAATCATGAAATTAAAACTGAGTCAAAAAATCTAATCCAATCCAACCTATTCATGTTTTCTATTTCGTAATGGAAAAAATTCTTGTAAATGCAACATAGAAAGTTTCATGCAAGAAGAAAGAAGAAATGACTAATGAAAGTGATTTAGCAAATCAAGAGATTAAATAAAATAGAATTTAAGAAGAGGGAAGTCATAGTTTAAAAGGATTTTTAGTGAGTATTGAAACCATTAAAGAATTTTCTAATTAAAGTAGTTGATTGATGTTTCTGTGTCTATTCTCCTACCATATCCAAATACCAGGGGACACATCCTAAATAGCATATGTACATGTGTTTGCCTCTCTATATACATGTAAAAATATATTTAATATTGAAATATCTATGTAATAAAATTCCAGAGCACTAGAAAAAATAGTAAAGAATTTTCAGAAATTTCAGAAAGAAGGTAAAGGGATGTAGGCAGACAGAAACAGAGTAAATTATAGTCCAGTATCAGAGGTAAATGCTATTCTTTCTTGGGAAGTACAGCAAAGAACCAACAATTTTTTATTATTATTAGCATATAAGGTAATATTTGTTTCAGGGGTACAGGTCTGTGATTCATCAGTCTTACACAATACACAACGCTCACCACAACACATACCCTCTCCAATGTCCATCACATTTAAAAAAAATAACCAGGTGTTCTATGGAAGGTTGAATCACCATATTACATACCTGAAACTAATATTATACTGTATATTATCTTACTGGAATTAAAATAAAATCTTAAAAACAAAAACCAAACAAACAAAAAATAGCCCAGGGGAACCTGAGTCGCTCATTCAGTTAAGCATCCGACTCTTGATTTTGGCTCAGGTCATGATCTCAAGGTTGTAAAATTGAGCCCGCCCTCAGGCCCCACACTCAGCATTGAGTCTGACTGAAATTCTCTCTTTCCCTTTCCCTCAGCTCCTCCCCTCCTCTAAAAAATAATAAATAAAAGTAAATATTTTTTAAAAAATAGTCCAAACATCAGAAGTAAATGCTATTCTCTCTTGGGAAGCCAACAGATAGATGGTTTGTTCGGGTGTGTCCCCATCTACATCCTCATCCACATCCCTTGTGTACATAGAACAAGAGTGAGGACAAAGACCCAAGAACTGCTCTCTAGAAGCAATGGTGGATGCAAGGGCCTGAGGAGCAGAATGGAGGCTGACTGCAGATACCCACAGTAGATGAAACAGAAGGGAGGATTAAGGAGAGAGTGCTGAGAGAAAGCAGTTCTCTCAAGATATAAATGCAATGGGGAGCTCTCACCTAGTCCAAGTACTCCTCACCATAGTCACTGGAGATGAGGGTCCTCACCCTGACTGCTTCCCACCCTGATGGCCTAGAGGGAGTTCTCTCTACTGATAGATCTCACAGCCAGGTCTCCCATCTGGAGTAGTATCAGTTGGTACAACAAGCACACAAACAGGCAAAGAAAACCCATGAAAACTAATTGAAGTCAACCTATCTCACTAAGGTCCCACATCCTGAGGAAAAATAGCACAATAAGAGAGAGGGTGAAAAATCAAACTCAAAAGAAATAGAGATGATTCAAAGAATAGAATTGAACCTACAAAAATAACCTAAGCCATATTCTTAGAGAGTTTTATGAGGATGTTATAGCTCTACTTTAAGTCAAAGCTGTTACAAAAATAGAACAATCACAAAACTAGAAAATTTGGGAAATTAAAATAAAGATTGAAAACATAAAATTTGATGAAATTTTTTGTATGTATAGTAAAAGCATAAGGATGTGGAAAATATGTTTCGAAAACAAAAAGTTGTTAGAGAACTTGAAGATTAATATTGGAGGCTCAATATTTAAAGAATGAACAAGCATTCCAAGAGGAGAGAGAAAGGCAATGAAATCTAATGTAATACAAAACAAAAGCCTAGAAGAGCAATTTTCCCAGGTTGGACGTGTAATGTTACCTACGGAAGACCACTGAGGAGTCATCACAATCAGGAGGGGCCCATCCTTCTTTACACTGACACTGGAGCTCATGGTCACACACCTAGAAAAGACGTGATCTTGTTAGTTTCCACACTAGGCTGACCACCAACCCAAGGGCCCTGTTCATCAGAAATTAACCCTCACTCTGTAGCCTTTCAGCTATCTATACAATGTATGAATCTACCATAGGAATGTCAATACCAGGTTCTTGGAAGAATTCCTTTTCATTGAACCAAACTACTGAGCGTTAAGGCAAACTTAATGCTGAAACATTACTTTAGCATCACCAAGACTGATCTAAAGTTACAAAAGATTCAGCAAGATTGGGGAAACATTTTCAAAACTTACAGCATGTCCTTTGCACTTGAAGGAGCAATTGGCTGATTTGTAGGCTCTTTCAACATCTACACATTCCGCGTTAATGCAAACCTGAAAGTGATGTGAAAAACATCAAGCTGAAATCAATACCTAATGGCTTCAACTCTGCAAATTGCTGACTCTTCGGAATTTAGTCTTCTATTATTAGCCATAATTATTGTTATCAAACTTACCTTCTTATTATGGAAATCACAGCATACTTTTGGAAATGAGAAGATGAAGCTAGATAATTTTTGTTAAAAGATTTTTGGAAAGTCCTCTAAAGAATATTTCCTTACTTCACTTGATTCTCCCTAAGTCATTCCCTTAATCTGCCTCTTGAGTCCATGCCTGAGACTGATACTTAGCACTGAGCTTAAGCATTGCACATGATACAAAGCACCCATTCCAAACAAAAATATTATGAAAAAAATGTTAATATAGTATCATCTGCAATATTACAATACCTATCATTTATGTAAAAATAAACAGTACTGTTATTATTCTCTTGATTATTATCAGGGTGATTATCATTTATTGAGAACCTACTAATTTGGGGACAATAAAATTTACCAAGCTTTAATAACCCAGTGCTAAGCACATAATAGTTGCCTATTAAATAATATTGAAGGGATGAATGGACACATGCATAAATGAGTGGTGTTAAGTAATGCTTTGAAAACTGTGCTCCATGACACATAAGGAGTCCTTGAGAAGCAAACAAACAAAACAAAAAACAAGACAAAAGAATATTTTGATTAAAAGCTACATTTTCAACTTACCTTCTTGTTTCCACACTTCGTTCCATTGGCTACCATGCCTATTTCTTGACTGCTGTCTTCAGGATCAAATGTTTTACATGTCAAGAAAGTTACTATATGTCCTCTCCAGGGCAAATTATCTGACCCACCTTGACAGAACAACTTCCCACACATGGCGTCACTAAGGAAAAGCCAAATTTGTTGCAGTTGAAATACCAGGATCCAAACTGCAGTTCTATGCAGTTCTAAATCACTTCCCTGGCTATCGATATATAACTAATCATATTTCTCCCTATAGCAGGGACTCTTGGTTCTCCCTTTATGTCAAATTTCACCTTATTCTTCAGTAATTGAGCCACCAAACATTAGTAAGGCTCATTGTTGCTTAAAAACAAAACCCACATTTCCCAGATTCCTAGGCAGCTAATTTTGGCCAATTGCCTAAGTTCTAGCCAATGGGAAGGAAGCAGAATCTTATGTGTAAATTCTTGAAGGGGGCATTACATGAAGGAGTATGTCCTACTCCTCATTTTTTTTCTCCTTTTGTCTTACTGGAATGCAACGGCTGCCACTGCAGAAGGCATGATAGACCAAGAGGAATGAAGGTCAAATAGACCTGGGAATGAAGGTCATGTTTGAGCTATAAGGAGGAGGGACTTCTGACATCATGGAGGGCACGTAGATAGTTTCTATTTTGTTTCAGCTAAAGTTACTTTTTTTTATTTTCATGAATTGCAGCAGAATAAGTCTCCCCACTATAGCTGTGTCTACATAAGGCTGTCTTGGGTGACACTCCAATGCATCATGTGGGGTTCCTGAATGAACCGTCTCCCCACAAATAAAGATGAAACAGCTCAGCACTCGGTAAAGCCATTCACTTACTACTGCCAAGGTGAGTGAAGTCAGGGCCAATAAAATTGGAGACAATTACTTGATATAATTGGACCTCCTCCAATTCAGGGGAGGGCTGTGAAAAACTACTCTGAGAGGGACAGAATCAGATTCTCCTGATGTTTCCGGTGGCTGTTAGCAAATATGACTGAGGAGTGGAGAAAGGCACACATTCTCTTCAAACTTGAAGAGGCGTTTTTCTTGAGTCACTTAGGTAGAGCTTTGTAATAGGAAGGCCTAGAGCACAGAGAATTTCAGGTCCTCTCTCCACTACAGCCAGTGACTATTCAGAAGTGACTAGGAGGTCAGCCTGTGGAAAGGAGGACATGTTTGTGCCTCTAGTTGCAGGAATGATCCTGGGATCCTACAGTCATTCAGGACAATGTGTGCACATGCTACAGAGGGAAGTGGAACCACCTTACTCTCTTTCCTACTCGCTGCCTCTCGAACTACATATTGGCTCCCAGAAAACACACACATGGCTTTTACAAACATAATTGTTTTCCCTTTTGAATCTGCCCTGATTTCTTATAAAGGAGAGACCACTGAATATTATTATCCTTTAGGCTTAGACTCTCCAAGGGATGACACTTTGTCCAAAATAAAGCTTGGCAACATTTATCATCTGGAAAAATCACTGTTTAACAGAAAAACTTTGAGAAATGTTAATCTTGTTCAGTTTCTTGTTATACATTATGTAGTTCGTGTGAAATTCGGAGAAGGTACCCAGTTTAGTCTACCATAATTTGAATTTTAAAAGTCACCTTAAAATTGTAGAATCAAAAAAATCTTACACAAAGATCTCAAGTCCATTGCTTATGATATTCAAGCAATTTTTTCCATGATATCAATACAAAGAGTAAAGCAAATTCTCCAGCTGAATTGTCAATTTTTTCTCTTACCGTGTTTTTTCTTGGTAATGCAGGGCAACCTTAAATAAAACTATATTAGGGTTGCATTGGTTATTTCTCTGAGTAGATAAATATTTATACTCCTAGAATCATAACGAAACACCTAGATGGAAAAGCACCTAAGTGACATTGAAAAATCCATGTATAGACTTCCAGCCAGGCCCATTCACTGCTGCATGTGCCATCCTCACATTCCCTCTATTTCCCAATGACTGTACTTGATGTCACCCAAAACACCAACCATGAGGGTCTGGAAAGAAGCATTCATTTCTTATTTGTATTTTAACTTAGCGCCCAGCCTAAAACACAGCACATAATAGTCACTCAACGAATGCTTATCAAATCGATGGTGTCCAATTTAACTTTTGCTGTAATTGGAATAAATCGGAACATGTGTCTGGAAGTGCACGATTTCTCTAGTCTATGGAGCAGGAAGGTTCGAACCACAAGACCACTTACGTTGCTTTGCAGGGAACGTGTGTGTCATCCACTTTGCGACAGTACCCATACTTTGACCCACCTTCATTCCTGCTGTAACACGATTTGTCTGCAACCGTGGTCCCTGGAACGAGGCATAGTCAGTAGGGACATATTAGAAAAGGAAAAAAGAGACAAGATATTCAATGTTACAAAGGATTAATGAAATATAAAATTAATGAAATATGTAGCATGAGAAGTACTACTCAGGCATAATCCCATTGACCATTGTCAGAAATATAGGCTGCAATGGTTTGTTATTAAGAAAGCTAGCTAGAATTTAAAATAGTTCTTTAGGGGTATCTGGGTGGTTCAGTCAGTTAAGCATCAGAGTCTTGATTTTGGTTCAGGTCATGATCCCAGGGTTGTGAGATCGAGCCCTGCGACATGCTCCCCCCTCAGCTTGTTGACCCCTTAAGATTCTCTCCTTCTCCCTCTGCCCCCTCACCCTCACATACTCTCTCTCTAAATAAATAAAATCTTTTTAAAAAATAAAATAAAAAATAAGCCTTCAAATCTTTAACTTTTGAATAATGGCTATCTAAATATTTGGAAATGTGGTTGGTTTGCTGAAGATTTAAAAAATCCATCTACATAGGAAGACTTAGCTAGGAGAGCATAATCATTATATTAGCAACCCACAGGCAGACATTGGATGCTCTTCTGCTAATACTTGCTACTGCCACGATTACTTGCTATGCTTAGTCCAACATCTGCTTTATGCAGACACAGCAATAAGCATCACATATTTAATTTCTCGTGCAATCCTCTTTAGATCCCCATCAGATGAGCAATAGAACACAGCAGTTAAGAGCTCAGAAACTAAATCACAGCTGTGTGACCTTGGCCAAGTGACTTAACCTCCCGGTTTATCTGTAAGCTTGAATCGTTTTAAATGAATTTCAATGTTCCAACGTCCAAGATGATAAAATAAGTTTTATTATCATATTTTCTTAATTATTTTACCTTAGTAACATCTATAGGCTCCTTATTAATTTTTTTTTAAAGATTTTATTTATTTATTTATTAGGAAAGATTGAGAGTGAGAGAGAGCAGGTCAGAGTGAGAAGCGGACTCCCCATGGAGCTGGGAGCCCGATGTGGGACTCGATCCCCGGACTCCGGGATCATGACCTGAGCTGAAGGCAGTCGCTCAACCAAGTGCGCCACCCAGGGGCCCTAGGCTCCTTATTATTATAATAAAACATCTACATGAAAAAATTGAATGGTAAGGCATGATAAGGAAAAAACATGTTCCTAAACCCAAATTTCAGAGTTATTGCTGCTAATATTGTGGAAAGTATCATTCATACACCCAATACCACACTGCTCCCCAAATAACAAATATACTTGTCTTTTCCCCTGGCACTAAATATTCAGCAGTATCATAGCTGTAAAAATTGAATTGGATAAATACTCTATCATTTATTTGACTAATGTTTATTCTTTGACTTTGAGACATTTCACAATTATCCATTATCAGTTTTAAAAGTGTTGGCTGAAAATCATTTGTGAAAAAATATTCCCGAAAACACTTGCTAGGTAGAGCAGTACATTTTCTTTTTAGATTTTACATATATTTTTTCCAATCCATCCTGGAAAGACTGTGCTAATTCATGTTTTCATCAGAGTGTGTAAAACTAGGTGGTTTGCCACATCTTCACTGACACTGAGCATTAACTATAATAAAGTTTCTCCAATTTGTCAAACGTTGAAGGAATCAACTTTTCATTTGTATTTCTTACTATATTTGCATTTCCTGACACATCAGTATGTCAGTACTTCATACTTCTTGCTAGTGAGTTAAAATGATTTTAATGTTTTTTTAGACATTTGTACTTCTTTATGACAAATTACCTGTTGATGCCTTGGTCACATTTCCAATATTTGGAACTACAAGTGATTTATAGAAATGATTTGATATTGAAGAGAGTGATCTCCCCCTTTATATATGTTATTAGACTTTTCAAACTTCGAAGATTGATTTGAAATAAATTTGCGATCCCTTATAAATTACAAAATTTGGAATTTTTTTAGGCCAATCTGGTTCTCTGATCTTTTATAGGGGCTACCTTTAAATGTGTGATTTAAAAGATTTTCCCTATTCCATATCAGATAAATATGTTCAACATTAATTCAATAATTTTGAACATTTATGAAAGTCAGGCAATGAGCTCGAACACATTGGGAATGCAGTAGTGAACAAAATACACAGTGTCTGGGTACTGGGAAATTTACAGATCTGCAGGGGTGGCAGATAGCGAAGGGTCAGGCAAAAGGAGAGGGTAATAGTATTTACTGCAGTGGTTTATCACTAGATAATAAAAGGATGCTCAGAACTTCAACTTTATGCAGAAGATTTTCTTTCCCTAGATTTCTGCTGTATACCAAAGTTAGTCAAGGAAGCACAGAGTCTTTCTTTAGCCCACAAAACCACCTTTGTTTCCATCTGTAACTCAGCTTATGAGTCTGCATGATCCGTCAGTGGGAGGGGGGCTGAGGCCAGATTCCTGCCCGCCAGTGCACACACGCGCGCACCAATGGTATCGAGTTTGTTCCAAATTGTGTCTCAAATTGTGTCTCAGCCCACCCTTGCCTGATACAAAGGATTTGTGTTTATTCAGAAATTTTTCTGAGTTCTAATCCATGTATTTCTCAGGTTTCCTTTCTATTGAGTATATTGTGAAACAGTGATTTTTGTTCTTTCCTTTATCTTGCTTTATGTATATTTTCAGGAACTATGAGAAGTTCCTGGCACGTGATAACCCTCTTCAAGTATTTTTAGGAATATGTATTTTCCCTATTAAGACATTCCTTCAGTCATTTAAGGAGGTATAGCAGAGGAGGGTGCAAAAATTGAAGGTAAGTGCACAATGGACATCATATCCAGGAAGTCTGAAGAACTGGCATTTTTTAAATTGTCTTTTTGATCAAGGTTGTTCAGTACAATTTAAGTTTTAGTTTACAGTTTTGGAGATTGTTAAGTTTTATTTTTAACTTCTTTTTTATGGTATAATCAGAGACTATGGCTTCTAAAACTCTAGTATTTTGGGCAAAATAAGCATTTAAGAGATTGCACTTTTCCAAATTGCTCATCTGCATTCCCACAGTCCTTCTTTTTTTTTCTCCCCCTTCCCTTATGCTCTGCCCAGCTCCCAACACTCCTGCCACTCCTACACACACACGGACGCACACACAGACACACACAGAGACTTCTAAGGATGTACTTATCTGAGAAGGATCTTGATTAGGGTTGCCAGATAAAGTACAGGATACTCAGTTAAATTGGGGGGGGGGGGTTTGTTAAATTTAATTTAAATTCCAGTAGTTAACATACAGTGTAATATTAGTTTCAGGTGTACAGTTTTCAATATTCCATAATTAAGAGTCTGTTTTTTTGGTTTGCCTCTCTTTTCCCACTTTGTTTGTTTTGTTTCTTAAATTCCACATATAAGTGAAATCACGTGGTAGGTCTTTCTCTGACTGACTTATTCCGCTTAGCATAATACACTCTAGCTCCATCCATAACATTGCAAATGATGATACTCATTCTTTTTATGGCTGAGTTATAATCATATATATACACATATATACATATACATGAATATATATATATACACCTATCTATATTTTATATAGATATTAATACATTACATCTTCTTCATCCATTCTTCAGTCAATGGACACCTGGGCTGCTTCCACATTTTGGCTTTTGTAGATAATATCACTGTAAACATCAGAGTTCATTCATGTATCCCTTTGAATTAGCATTTTTGTATTCTTTGGGTAAATACTTAGTAGTGCAATTGTTGGATCATAGGGTAGCTCTATCTGTCACTTTTTGAAGAACCTACAAACTGTTTTCCATAGTGGCTACATCAGTTTGCATTTCCTCCAACAGTTCAAGAGAGTTCCTCTTTCTCTATATCCATACCAGCACTTATCCTTTCTTGTGTTGCTAATTTTAGCAATTCTGACAGGTGCAAGGTGGTATCTCATTGTACTTTTGATTTGTATTTCCCTGGTGATGAGTGATGTTGAGCATTGTTTCATGTGTCTGTTGGCTCTCTGGGTGTCTTCTTTGGAAAAATGTCTATTCATGTCTTCTGGTCATTTTATAACTGGATGATTTGTTTTGGGGATGTTGAGTTTTATAAATTCTTTATATATTTTGAATACTAAGCCTTTATGAGATATGTCATTTGTAAATATCTTCTCCCATTCCATAGGTTGCCTTTTAGTTTTGTTGTTTCCTTAACTGTATAGAAACTTTTTATTTTGGTGAAGTTCCAGTAGTTTATTTTTGCTTTTGTTTCCCTTGCCTTCCGGAGACATGTCTAGAAAGAAGTTGCTCTGGCAAATGTCAAAGAGGTTACTGCCTGTGTTCTCATCTGGGATTTTTATGGTTTCAAGTCTCACATATAGGTCTTTCATCCATTTTTAATTTATTTCTGTGTATGGTGTAAGAAAGTGGTCTAGTTTCATTCTTCTGCATGTTGCTGTCCAGTTTTCCCAACACCATTTGTTGGTGACCTTTTCCCATTGGATATTCTTTCCTGCTTTACCCAGTTAAATTTGGATTTCAGATAAACAAAATTTTCTTCGTATAAGCTTACCTCAAATATTTCATGAGACATCCTGATATTAAAAAAATTGTTAATCTAGAATTCAAAGTCGAATTAACTGGGCCATCCTTATTTGTATTTGTCCAATCTAGCAATCCCCAAATTGATCTTTTGTCTTAAATTGCACTTATCTAGGATTTCGAGCTATAACACAGTTTCCAAGAAAGAAGATTGGGACAGAATACTACTTTGGCCATGATTAACCACTGTCGCCTGTTATAACATGAATTTTCCTTTCATGTGCATAGAGAGAGGCAGGAATGCCAGCAACGCTGGGGCTTGTCCTCCTACCTGGTCCCCACAGCTCGGCGCACTGCTCCTGCAGCGTAGGGCACATCCCCATCAGGCAGTAGCCCTCCCCGTTTTGGCAGGGGAAGCCATTGACTCGGAATCTATCATCAGGACAAACACCAGATTTACCATCACACATTTCCGGCAGGTCACATTCATCTTTGGCTGGCCTGCACACTGCCCCAGCCTTTTTAAACTGCAGGGAAATAAAAATGAAGAGAAGGCTTTTTTCCACCTGACTTACTCGAATATCTCAAATTAATGTAAATATTTTCCCTCTGGCCTTTTTTTGGTGAAGTAGTTAGAGGCATCATTCTATTCCAGCTTACATATGCATTGCATAAACTAAAGACATCTCCTATTATATCATTTCTATTGACTTCTGCCAATGGCCTGAGTCTTTAGGTAATCAATATTGCGGAATTTATAGTGCAAGCACTAAAGAAATGTCAATGAGAAAAGTACAGAAGAAAACCCAAGCCTCATCTCATATGCAAAGAAGGGATTTATTTTTTCCTTTGTTGAATGCATTTTTGCTAAGGTTTTCAAGGAGATTTATATCTGCAACTTAAGAGATTAATTGGCAAAGTGAATCTTCTGTATTCAGGCGGGTAAGTTTACAAGCACCAGATCAGTGTGCCCTGAGACTTTCCCAGGCGTCATGTTTCCTAATCCTTAATTCCTTTTACTGTATCCTCAAATATTTCTTTTCAACTCACCTCTTCCTAAGAAATGATTTCTTATGGGAGAGAAATAACTGAATGTGCATTTGATGTATTAATTCCATTGCAATACATTACTGCAAATCTTGCTCTTACTGTCTAAGGGAAAACTTAGTCAAACGAATTCTGCCATTTATGCAGATCTGAAGAGGCCTGTGTGGACCCTGGGAAACATATCTTTCCCTTTGGTGAGGTGAGCGAACATGCTCACCTCAGAAAACTTTCAATATCTTTACATTGATGAGAGAATGGAATCCAAAATTTAATTAAATCATACACAACCCTCCAAATTCAAACTCCGTTGCCCAGCCAGAAGAGCTTTCTTACCAGCTATCACATGAGCGTGTTATATCACATGTTCCATCTTTATTCTTTCCCTCAGTCTCCTCATTTAGGAATTCTCCCTCTTTCTACTTATTTAAAATCTGCACCTGACTTTAAGACTAGTGACAGCCTCCTTTTCCATGAAGCCCCCTCTGACGTCTTCAGGGCACGTTGCTGCCTTTCCTTCCTACACGTGGTGGGAAGATCCCTGAATTTGGATTTGGAAGACACAGGTTTGAATCCTGGCTCCACCAGGGGCTAGGTTTAGCCTTAGAAAAGGGACTTAATCTCTCTGAAAATCCATTTCCCCATCTAATATTTCCTTCACAGATTCATTATGAAACTTAAGTGAAAATATAAGTGGGAAGCATTACACAAAGGGTATATATCCTTATAATGTCTACCTGGGCATTTAATCATGTACTATATTTTCATCTGTTTCAGGTATGTATATCACTACCCTAAAGAAATAGCATGTTCTAAAAAAAAAAAAAAAAGAAAGAAATAGCATGTTCTTTGAAGTCAGACTCCTTTTTTTTAACCTCCCATAATCTCCAACAAATAGCACTTAATCAACACTTGCTGAATACTACTTAAATTCTCAAATTTTCTTCCTTGTGGACTCTTTTCATTTCTTTCCTCTCCTTCTGACATCAAAAAAAAAAAAAAAAAATCCTAAATCCTACCTATAATCTTGTATGCCATCTGTCTACACATTCCTTTTGCAGACAGGTCTTGAGCATTTAAAATGTATGAAACTCTGCGCTAGGTGAGAATGAATCAGTCCCTTGCCCTCAGAAGTCAGTCTAACTAAGGAAACAGACATATAAACAAATAATCATAGTAGAGAATTCTATGCAATGATAGAATGTAAAATCTGAAACTTGAACCTGAAAGGGAAGTCAACAAGTCCCACAGAGAAAATGACACAGAATGCTCACATTATGTCTAAGAAATTCACCCTGAAGTGACTTCGAAGTCTGAAGATAGGGAAGACCCCACATTATTTAAAAAAAAAACAAAAAAACTCTTCCACTGAACTCATTATTAAAGGAATATGCAACCAATTATGAGATTTGGTACAAGAAGGCTCTGTGGCATCAGAAGCAGTGACAGGTAAGAGTCCTCAGTATTAGCTTTGGAAGAGGTCATATTTGGAGTTTGCCATTCAGTGGCTCTCTTATTTTGCACATTTTCTATTCTGAGCTTCTGTTCCCTCAAGAGCAAAGTGAGATAATAATATCTAACGCAAGGGGTTGTTTGGAGATCAAATAGCCGATGTTTATAAACACTCATATAAATGGTAGGCAGCCTTATTTTATAGACAGAAAACTGGTGTTTTGCTATTTCTTTTAACATAATCGCTGAGATTTTTTAATGTGAAAAATAAACAGTAATCATAATTATTAAAATAGAATTAAATAATCTTACCTGACATTTTTCACAGCATTCTCCTAATGCACATTGAAAACTTGCTTTGATTTTACAAGTGTTAGCGTCACAGCAAATGTTGGTACACTCCTAAGAAATACCAAAGACAAAGGCAAATGCCAGATTGGGTGTCAATTTTTTGCCACAATTCATAATATAATTTTTTCATCACACAGATCCTACTGTGATATAGTCTGAAAATAATTTTCAGGAAAATAAAAGAACAAAGTTCAACACTAGAAAAACAGATTTTGGGGGTGCCTGGGTGGCTCAGTGGGTTAAAGCTTCTGCCTTCAGCTCGGATCATGGTCTCAGGGTCCTGGGATTGAGGCCACATCAGGCTCTCTGCTCAGAGGGGAGCCCGCTTCCCCCCTCTGTCTCTGCCTGCCTCTCTGCTTACTTGTGATCTCTCTCTCTCTCTCTCTCTGTCAAATAAATAGGTAAAATAAAATCTTTAAAAAAAGAAAAAGAAAAAAAAAACAGATTTTGAAGCCACTGGTGATTTGTCACAGATCTGAATTCTACTGACATCTTTTTAAATTTGAGTATCTCCTCTAGTTCATTCAGCCTCCCATGGGATACTGAAAATGATCTATTTTTGGTAAAATATGAAAGAAAACAAAAGGAAAATGATAGTTTTCTAAAATAAAATTTATTTAAATAGGTAAAAACATAATTAGTTGAGCTCATCAGTTTTGTACCTATCCAGCAGTAAGTTTAATCTCTAGGATATGTACTAAAAATCTAAAAGTATAGTTCTTTATACAATTTTGACATTTAACTCAACTCTGCATTAAGCAATAGACTTTGTCTTACTCTTCCCACATTTTTTCTGAGAAATCAGGCATCTGCATGAGACTTTGGGGAAGCTCTCACCTCAGAACTTCCTCTGATATCTGTTTAGGTTCCCTAAGAGAGTTACAACTTTTGAGGATTAAAACTCTTGCCCTTATTTCAAATATAAACATCGTCTTGCAAAGATTCCTCTTATCTCATAGAATGAATACATTTGTGGTCAAATTTTGAAATTACTTTAGAGCTGACCCCTTGAGGCCTTGACATGTCACTCATATTAAGAGTTGATAAAATGGGAGCAAAGGTCCCATTTAGAACCTTGGTTGCCCTGTAAATAAGGTAGGATCAGGCTGGGACTCCTAATGGTAAAAACTCCTAAGTCAAAAAGAGAAGAACTAAATCTCAGTGCAAGGTGGCTCTGGGCCTGTGGAAACAAACACTGAGTCTACATCTTGGCTTCTCTCTCTACTAGTCTGTGACCTTGGGTAAGCTACTTACACTCTCTGAGTGCTGTTATGGTGCTATGCCTAAAGTAACCGCTCAGTAGGTCGTAGCCACATAAGAAATATGAAGTTATTTCGGCCAGAAAGAGAGGGATAAGGATACAAAGCCCAGTTGTTGAGTGGTTCTTAAAAATCAAGAAATGGAGAAAGAACCCCAGGAAGGAAATTAGGAAGATCTGTTAAGCAATGCAGTAGTCATTGTTAGAAAGGCTGGCCGGACCAATGTCTACCGATGAACATATGCAAAGTTATAAGAAATGTACAACTTCAGAGTAATACTTTAGTTTTATAGTTTATAGTCTTAGCAATTGAAAAACAAATTAGATCATCTTAGAAAGTATTTGTGGTACCTCGGGAGTCCCACAGTCACAGTCCTCTCCCAGTTCTACCAGCTGATTCCCACAGATTGGGATGGATATGATATCTGTAGGCAATGGAGCATTGAAAAGGCAATTTGATAATTTATCTTCAAAGAACTTGTCATAGCTGACACGGCTGCAGGAGCTGAAGTCTGTAGGTATATAGAAGCTATGAAGATAAGGAAAGAGAAAATGGAACACAGTCATGCCAAGCATAAAGGGAGCAATATCACACATCGGGGATGACACACGCAAAACCCACCCTAAAAGATTAAACCCAACCCACTGCCCAACCGCCAAATCATGAGCTCATTTGGGTGCCTGAATTAGCCCTCCTGGATGGACACAAACACCTCCAGCTTAAGGAAAAGGTACGTCAGATCTTCAAATGTAGCATCCAGGCTGCTGTTTTAAAAAACAAAGATGCGTCTGACTTATCCAGATAATCTTAATCAGCCTTAGGTCATTTTGGCTGTGAAGTCCTACAGGTAGTCAAGTCATACTTATTTATGTGTCTAAGAATTCACTTCCTTCAGAGGAATTACTTTTGGCTGAATTTCTTCATTTCACAAATAAAGATAAGGTTTAAAAATGCAGTAATATCTGGGAGAGATAACAAATGTATGTGACTGGCATGCCACCACTACAGTATTTTGGGGAAGGGTCTGGGAGACTAACCCTAGGTTGAGTAAGCTGCGTCAGGGAAATAGAAGCGAGAAAATATAGAAAAGGGATTTGGGGATTTTTAAAGATAAAATTCTCTGGCAACTTTGCTTAGGCAAGGCAGGAATGTATAATGTCTTTATCCTCCTGCAAGGATGTTCTTCTTTGATCAGCTTTTTCTCCTAGAACCACCCAATCTGAATTCACTGAAAATTTGATACATACTAGTGATTTTCTGAAACCAGGTCTTGTGTAGATAAGATGAAGTTAAAAATATCACTCACGCCAACAGCAAAGACACAATATGCTTAAATGATGTCTTAGTTAACGAAAAATATTACATATAGAGGGACAAAGTGGTTTGGTATAGATATGCATTCATGATCATACTAGTCAATATTTAAAAGCTTGAATGTATTGCCAAAGATGACATGAAAGATATAGCACAGATACAGCCCAGAGTGAGCCAAAAGCTGGGACAGAATGCATCTTCCCAGAGAGCCTCACCTTAGTGTTCTGTCCATCACACATACTGTAGAAGGGCACTTGCAAACATAGGAGTCATGAAACATTCCAAAGTTATGACCCATTTCATGGGCCATGGTCCCTGCTACTCTAAGCATGTTGTCACTGTGGTCCTAAGGGCAAGAATAGGGAAACAGAGCCTCCGGTTTTCAAACCAAATCATCACTCAGGGTATAATTAGTTTTACTAACTGGGGCAGAGAGAGTGATTTTACCTTCAGCTTTTCACTACTCACCATCTCTCTTTCTCTCTCTCCCCTTCCCCCTCTCTCTTTTCCTCTCCTCCTGCCTCTGTCTCTCTCTGTCTCTGTCTCTCTCTCTCTCTCTCACACACACACACACACACAACTTTGGTACCAAATGCGCATCACAGGGCACGTTGCTTGCTCTTGTAATGGGTAATATTTATTAATGAGAAACGTTTATGTGGTTTCCTGCCATGAAAGATAGTGGTGAAATGTCTTCAACGATGATAAGGAATCAGAATTTTTTATAACTGATCTACCTCCTGCTCCCATTGGTTTGCTTTTAATACCTCCTAATTTGATTGAAGACCTTTGATATGTTTGGCTAATGGGGATCTGAAAGTGTTTATTAACCGAGGACTTTAGTACCATTGGTATCTTTTTTCAATTCTGTAACCACCAAGACTAGATATCAGTCACTTCTAGACTTGGCCCATTGCAATGATATCCAGTAGCCAACTTCATTATCAGAGTATTTCTGATTAGAAGTGTTGTACTGGGGGCTCCAGGTTTTTCCAGAAGCAATAAAACAGCACTACAGAATCACCACAGGCTCTAATTTCCCAGTGGGGAGATAGGAATCTGCCAGTTACACCCACCCACAGAAACCTGATTTCCTTATCTACATCATTCCAAAGAATCAAATAAAGAGATCCATACGGCACAGTACAAGACTGGTAAACAAGGAACACTTGTGTAAGTTGGGAAGTTAATACTTACAATGATATTGGATCATTCTGTCAAGATGAACCTGGTAAACCTTGCTATTTAGTAAGAAGGAGTTACTCAAGGGTGGGCAAAAACAAACTAAAAAAAAAATTAAGAAAAATGGAAATATGCTTAGACTGTCCACATTGCCTTATGTGAAGTCCTTAAATTCATGGTATCTTCCTTTAAACAATTATTTTCATAACTTCAATGTTTCTTTCCTTTGGAATGAACTTCATTCTCTTTTCCCTTCTCTGAACCTCACCCATCCTTTGAAATTTGTTTTAAAGCAAATTTTCCTGGTCACATTAATCTTCATCAATAATCCTGTCCTCTGAATTCCTACTACAGTTATCAATTCTATTATCATATATTATTAAGTATTGCTTTAAGTAGTCTAATTTCTCTTCCAATTTTATGGTAAGCTCTTTCAAGTTAGAAAATATATAATTTACTTCTGTTTACCTTATAAACCTCATCACAAATTCAGACTCATAGGGTATATTGGAGATTATAAATATATAATATATATCTTTTATATAAAAGGGTGTGTGTATATATATATATATATATCACCCTTCTACCTAAGATGCACAAAGCTGGTAAGAACATTATTCTTGCAGTAAACACAAGGGCTAGACAGATAAACTTAATTATAATTTTCCTTGATTCTATCAGTCAGTTGTTGCAGGACATCCACAGATCTGGAGACTAAGAAAAGACAGCCCTCCCAAGTACAGATTGGACATAAGAACTGGTTTATCTCCAGCAAGGAATAGAGGAAGAGATGCCACGTACTTGCACGTGGGAAAGAAATTCATTTGCATTCTTAAGTGAATTGCTAAAGGCCCAGAATGTGTCAGTGCAAGAGTATAGAATTTGTAGAACCTCAGAAACAAGGATGCTTTCACACACTTACAGACATTTCTCCAGAGACCTCCTCTCTAGAGCTCATGACAGACATTGGGAGCCTGGCGTAGAACAGAAAGAACTTCTCTTGGTGGAACATGCCAGAAGGAGTGAAGTAGCAGTTGCTGTAGGAAAAGAGCATAAGCCATATCCAGATTTTTCTCCTTCAAGGAACAGAAGCCTGAAGCCACTGGGGAAAGAAACAGCAATCTCTGACAACCTAAGGTAGAACTGAAGACCCAATATGGCTAGGGGATGGGTTTAATCACACACACACACACACACACACACACACTCTCTCTCTCTCTCTCTCTACTTCTGAAACAGGAAGACAAAAATCTCAAGCCCAGGATCCCATATTGATATTAATTAAGGTTTCCTCCCACTGAGGGAGAGTCAGGAAACTCTTCCTCAAAAGACTTGCAAAAGATAGAAAGGAGAGTTTTGCTGCCATGGGAAGGATAGGCAGGATCCCTAAGAAAGTTTTGCTTCCGAGACCCAGGACCTGCCTAAGACTAAAACCAGATAAAATCTAAAGAGAACCCCTACCCCTGCTCCTCACCACCAGATTATAGCAGGCTGGAAAGAGTGTCACTCCCAAATTTGCAATAAATAAAGCACTGGACATAGTAAGATTCATAATTTATAGAACTCATTCAGAGCTGAGGGCACAAGGCAACAAACAAACCTGAAATCCAAGAAAAGGTAGGCTTACATCTGCAGGGAAAATCAGGGCATGAATATTTGTTTACACAGATACCAGACACTAACAGATGCCAGTAATAAATCATATTAAAAAAACAACAACCTTAAAACTGATAAAGGCAGAGTGTGTGTGGTACAGCAAGAAAATATACCAAACATGGGAGCTTTGGACATAGGGGAATTCCCACCTACTCACTGTCTTTTCTCCACATGGACCTCACCAAGTGAAAGCTCTGAGAAAGTCCTCCGAACAGTGTGGGCCTGGATGAGGGGAACAGCAGCAGAAAAGGGATGAAACCCCTCCAGGATCATTCTCCTCCATTTCTGCTACAGGACAAACATGGCCAGGTTCAGGGTGAAAGGAGGGTCTCCCTTGCCTTACTCTAGTCCTAGCCCTAAACCTAGCTAAAGGGCTTTGGATTATGAGAGAAAAGGCAGCAAATCTTGTAACCTAGAGCACCGGCAAAATCTCAAAGAAACTCTAAAAAAGGAATAGCAAGTGGAAAAAAACCCAAACATGCACACACAAAGCCTCTGCCCCTGGAGGGAAGGGGAAGGAAGGGCATGAATATATGCTGGGCTATGTCATGAGAGGCCTCCACCACCAGGCAATGGAACAGGAGCACTGTAAGGACCTACCCAGACACTAAGGGACACCAGACTGAGATTTAATAAGAACAAAGGAGAATGCCCTCTTCCCCCCAGAAGTCTAGTGATCATCCAGTAACAAGTAACAATAACCTACTAAGGAAGAGCCAACAGCTTAAAGAAACTCTGGGGAATCCAGTAAAGACCTAAAGATGAATGTGAAGCACACATTCAGAAAAACCATCTGGAAAACCAGCCTTGACTATAAACACAAAATAATGTGAGAAGAATTTAAAGCCTGTGATGTACTCAGAGTAGTCACAGCAACAACAACAAAATCCCAAACCCAACTCAATTCCTGCTAGATTGATTCAAATCCTCATGCCAAGAGGTCTAACAGAAAGAAATAACTGATCATTTCCAGGCCAAAATACACACACACACACACACACACGCACACACACACACACACACACCTTGGACTAATGTCTTTCACAGGGTGTCTGACTTCCAACAAAAAATTATAAAGCATCCAAGAAAATGAAAAAGAAAAAAAGAAAGGAAAGAAATACCCTGCCAATCAGCAGATCCAGATTCAGATCTGACACAGATGTTAGAACTATCAGACAATACTTTAAAATAACTGTGATTAATAGGTTAAAAGTTCCAGTGGAAAAGATGAATAGTACACACGTTTGGATGAGAAATTTCAGCAGAACTGAACACCATAAGAAAGACTCAAATGGAAACATTAGAAATGAAAAAGATAATAACAGAGATGAATGATGTCTTCAACAGGCTTAACAATAGATTTGAAATAGCTGAGGAAATAATCACTGGTCTTAATAGTTCAACAAAAAATTACTCAGATGGAAACACAAAGTGCAAAAAGAATAAAAAAGAAAACAAACAAACAGCAGAATAGAGAATATAAGTTTTGAGGGGCAATATAGAATGGTCACACATATATATAATTGGTATCCCTGGAAGAAAAAAGGGACAGAATGAAATAGAAGAAATATGTGAAGAAATAATGGCCCAGAATTTTCCAAAATTCATCACAGATACAAACCCCAGATCCAAGAAGTTCAGAGAACACTAAGTGGGATAAATTATCCATTTCTCCCCAAATACTCACTTAGTTACACTATAATTATAATCACACTGAAGAAAATTAAAAAGAAAGAGGAAATCTTAAAGTATAAAAAAAAGACACATTTTAGAGCAACAAAGATAAAGTTTACAGCAGACTTCTCATCAGGAACTCTGCAATCCAACAGAGAGTGAAGTGAAATCATTAGAAGTGCCAAAAGTAAAACATTATTAACTCAGAATTACAAACCTAGTGAAAATACATGCAAAAATGAAAGAGAGAGAGAGTTATCTGAAGCAACTAAAAGACTTCATAGACAGTAGACTTGTATGACAGGAAATATTTTTTAAAAATCTTCTGGAAGAAAAAAATATAAATATACCAGATAAAAACTTGTAGCTATACAAAGAGATGGAGAGCATTGGGAATGTGATAAAGGTGAATGTAGAAAGAGATAAGATAAGCAGACTACTATTTTTTTCTTACTTTAAATTGCATTGAGAGATGACTAAGAAAAATCAGTAAAAATATATTGTATATTTTTAATATATGTGAAGGTAAGCATATGATAATAATAGCATAAGAAATGGAAGGGAGTATTTAGAGGTATACTCCTATAATATTCTTATACTACATGTGAGGCAGCTTAAGAATAGTCCCTTTTTTTAAGATTTTATTAATTTTTTAGAAAGAGAGTATGTGCATGGAGAAGGGGTAGGGGAGAGGGAGAGAGAGTCTTAAGCAGACTCCATGCTGAGAGTGGAGCCCAATGTGGGGCTCGATCTTACAACACTTAGATCATGACCTGAGCTAAAACAAAGTGATGCTTAACTGACAGCAGAGAAAGCTAAAGAAATTCTATTATTAAGATAAGAGCAGAAGTCAATGAAGCTAAAAGCAGGAAAGTCACAGAGCATCAATAAAGCAAAAGCATTTTCTTAGAAATGAGTAAAATTAATAAACTCAGTGAGACAGACCATTAGAAAAAGATGTAAATTACTAATATCATGAAGGAGAAAGGACATCACTACAGAGATAAAAAAATTATACAGATATTTAAAAAAGGATGTTATAAGAATATCATCAACAAATTTAAGCCAATATAAATGAAAAGGACACTTCTTAAAGACACAAATTACCAAGGCTCACTGAAGAAAAGATAAATCCTGAATAGTCCTGTATGTATGTAGGAAATGATATTTGTAGTTAAAAACCTTTCTATAAGGACAACGCCAGACCCATATCGTTTTACTGATGAGTTTTACCAAATATTTTAGGAAGGAATAATGCCAATTTTACTAAGACAGTCCAGAAAATTGAAGAGTTGGGAATATAACATTTTATGTGGCCAGATTTACCCTAATAACAAAATCTGAAAAACACCTAACAGGAAAAGACAACTACAGACTAATATCCCTCGTGATTATATAGAATATAGAAATCCTTAAGGTATATTAGCTTGCTGAATACAGCAAGATATAAAAAAGATAATGGATTATGACCTTGCTGGGTTTATACTGACTACGCAAGACTGTTTCAACATTTGAAATTCAGTCCATATTATTTACCGTATCATAAGCAACAACAAAAACTACATGATCCAGAAAAAAGAGCATTTGACACACTTCAACTGTAGAACCAACTATTTATCTTCAAACAAACCTGAACAATGCCAACAGAATGATAAGGAGTGCACATTGTAGACATGAAAGCAAGGCCCACGGTTGTTCCAGAAAGTTTTGTTGCTCTGCAAGAAAGAAAAAAATAAAAGATATAACAATTTATGATCCTCAACTATATGTTCTGTAGACAATCCAGAACTCTAAATGGTTTACAGAGAAACTCACATTGTGAATAATAACTTAAATATTTCCTTCAGTTTTTGAATTTGCATTAGGCTTTTTTTTTGATATGCAATGGTTGTCATATCACCTAACTACAAGCACCTGGATATAATCATTTTTAATATTATATATATATATGTATCTATTTTATATTACTATTATCACATGTTTTGTTTCAATTTCTATTTTTCTCTCTTATATTTTTTTAAAGATTTTATTTATTTATTTGAGAGACAGAGAAAGCGAGAGAACACGAGAGGAGAGAAGGTTAGAGGAAGAAGCAGACTCCCAGTGGAGCTGGGAGCCTGACGTGGGACTTGATCCCGGAACTCAAGGATCATGACCCGAGCTGAAGGCAGTTGCTCAACCAACTGAGCCACCCAGGCACCCTCTCTCTTATATTTTTATATCCATTTACTTTTGTTCTCTTTTAGCACTGTTTTAGCTATAGTGGGACTTGGAATTTGGGCCCATTCTGAACATATTTGTGTTACTGAAGCATTTATGTTATTGAAATATTTGTTACTGAAAAGGAATTTGAACCACTTGCATTTATTTGCATAGACAATTGATTTTTATCTTTCATAATTTTATTTTTATTTTTTAGCTTTTTCATTTTGTTTTCTTACAATTTGTAATGATTCCATGTGCTGCCTTTGTTATTACTTTGCTATCTGTTCAAGATCCTAGCCCCGATTTGTCTTAAGTAATCTACTAAGAATGCATTATTTTAAAAATTCCTTTAGTAGAGGCTTTTACATCAAAAGTTGAACTTAGGGAGCCTGGGTGGCTCAGTTGGTTAAGCAACTGCCTTTGGCTCAGGTCATGATCCCGGAGTCTCGGGATCGAGTCCCACATCAGGTTCCCAGCTCCATGGGGAGTTCGCTTCTCACTCTGACCTTTTCCCTTCTCATGCTCTCTCTCACTCTCTCTCTTTCCTAATAAATAAATAAATAAATAAAATCTTTAAAAAAAAAGGTTGAGCTTATATCTTCCCGGTTATCATCCTCAAGAATGGAAACTATTGATCTTGCCACGCAAAATAAGGAAAATTAGAGAACTTTTTCCCACTTTACATTTCCTTTGGAAAATTTTCAGATATCTGTTATTTTGAAATGGTATTTTGCATTATACCTGATATTTTAAAGATTCATGGCATTTATATCTTCTTTAAAAATTATATTATAAAATTATTTATACTTAAGTCTGCATTTGTGTGGGTTTAATACTCACTACCAGCTCATTTACAATAAATAAAATCTTCTCCCATTATGGAGTTAGCTATTTTGGTTCCTGTTTTCAGTGGGTAGAGTATAGTTGTACCACAAGTTTCTTACCTGGTTATGCCTAGGTATAGACATATACCTTTTGTTAATTTGTCAGGTAAAGGCTATAATTTTCAACTTAAAGATTTTCAGTGAAAGGACAGTTATTTCCTTCCATCATATCTTTTTAGTGCTTTTATCTTGTTTATGCTAGTCTAGTTAGGAAATCTACTCTTGATATTGGATTGCCACTTGGTGCCCTCTTTAATGTCCATCATTACCCCATGTCCCACCCACCTCCCCTCTAGTAACCCTCAATTTGTTCCCTATACATAAGAGTCTCTTATGGTATGCCTCCCTCTCTGTTTTCATTTTACTTTACTTTTCTTTCCCTTCCCCTATGTACATCTATTTTGTTTCTTAAATTCCATGTATGAATGAAACCATATAGTATTTGTCTTTCTCTGACTGCCTTATTTCACTTAGCGTAATACACTCAAGTTTTATCCACATCACTGCAAATGGCAAGATTTCATTCTTTTTGATGGCTGAGTAATATTCCACTGTTTATATATACCACATCTTCCTTATCCATTCATCTGTCAATGGACATTTGGGCTCTTTCTATATTTTGGCTATTGTGGACATTGCTGCTATAAATATTTGGGTGCAGGTGCCCCACTGAATCACTATTTTTTATCCTTTGGATAAATACCTAGTAGACTCTTTGTGATTTCTAAGCTTCAGTCATGGAAGTCTTGAAGCTTTCTCTTGGTCCTCTTAGAATGCTTTTTCTGGGGGGAAACTAGTCCCCTTGCAAGATATCCAGAGCCCTGAGACTGCCATGCTGGAAGCAGTCCAAGGTAGGCACATGAAAGCTATAGATGCAGAGATGACCAACCAGGACCCGTGTTCCAGCCATACGAGGCAGGAAACTAGACACTTAAGAAGATAAGAAGACTTATTTTAAGTCAGGAAGTTGTAGGCTGATATGTATAGTAGATAGTCAACACAGATTATTAATTCATTCTGATATCCTGTAACAACTCTTGTTTTCTTAGGAAGTAAAACTGGAATAATTTTAAGTCACTTCTTGCTGCTTCCTTCTATCTGATTCCAGCTGCAAACTCTCCAGCAGAATTTTCTCCATTTCTTTTGAGGCATACCTTCAGCAGTCTTGTCTAAATTACAGTCACCAGATTTACTTCCTGGTTTTTTTTTTTTTAATTAGTCATTTCAGTAGGATGGTAGAGGTGTGGGATTAGAATATAAAACGCAATTTTCTTTCAATCCTAGAAGTTTGTCCTGACTAGTGCTTAAAGCTAATCAGGTCTTTTAAAACATTGAATCGAAACTTCTCTCGCCATTATCTATACCTGTCTTTCATTTCTGTATACCTAATCCAAACAGACAAAATTCTGATGAATCATTGCCAAATTGTTAGCTTTTCTTTAAAAATGAAAGAGAAAGAAAGACATAACAAGGTAAAAGCATATTCACCATAAGATTCAAATGAGTACTTTTTAGATTTTTAACCCTCTTGTGTAAGCCACTTCTGCTTACCCTATCCCCTGAGATATGACTTGCTTTGCCAAGCCTTTGGAAAGCTTCTATGCTAAATACCATTTAACATACAAAGGGGAAAATCTATACATACGTGATTAACTGAGCGATATCATGATGCCTTCTTCTTCGGAGGACATTTCCCCTCCATTTAGAAAAATTTTCCAAGGTGAAGCTTGCATTTGGGCTTATCTTTATTTTATCCTCATCATTCCAGATTTCCATACCGACTAAGGCCACGTGAGTATTGAGCTTTTTATAAAGCTGGTCAAAGAGAATACATGTCAAAGGAACTGCATAGTGGGGACATTATCTTTCAATATTTTCAATGTACTTTAAACTTGCAAACTTATTAACAGCAACACTCTAACCACTTTTTTTCAAAACATATTTGTACAATGGAAGTTACTACCTCTTTTCACATCCCTATTTAGGCAAGGCAGACACCGTTAGATATTTCAGGTCTGAAAACTTCTCTTTTTTTTGGAGAAAAGGTCCTATTGAAACAAAGTTCATTTGCTTGCAATGTCAAGCAACATCATAATAATTTTCTGTTAGTAATTTATTACTATGGCTTCAACTTACGTGTATTTACTCAAATGCTTTGCAATGTTCTCAGAGCAATAACATTTCAGAATTAGCAAGGTTGACCCAGTGCTGGTCTGGACACTGGTAAAGAAACATGTTATATGAAAAAGTCCTGCATCTATGAGTCATAATAAGGTAAGTGGTCCTCTAATTCTTAAACCTGGACTGAGCCAAATACTATAATGCACATGGGATAATCCTCAGAAATAATGAATTAATCTTATAAGACAATGTGTTTACTCTAAAAACAAAAGTTTAAATTGCCACTATAGTTTACGAAACTGCACAGTGCTGGTCAGATAAACTTCCAGTTATTAGATGAATGAGTTCCGTGGATCTAATACACAGTTTGGTAGTGATGGCTAATAATACTGTCTTAATTACTTTAACATTGGGGAGAATAATTTTCAAATGTTCTCATCACAAAAAGGCAATAGCAACTACGTGATGCGATGGAGGTGTTAGCTAACCTATGCTGGAAATCATTTTGCAAGTAAATAAATCAATACACTGGACCCCTGAAATTCACACAACATTATATGTCAATTATATCGTAATAAAGCTGGGGAAAAAAGCTATACAGTGACAGGTCTTCTCGTGGGGCAACTTCTTGCTGAGAAACCTGAAGAAATGGCTTTAAGTAGTTTGGAAAACAATAGAAGCATTGAGGCATGCAATTACCATCAAAAGAAAAGTCAGACTCTAACTAGATTAAAACCCTCTCCTTGATGATTCTCTCAACTCCCCTCTTCTGTTCTTGTTTTATTTGACCGACCTGACAAAAATCCAACCTTGGTTGAAACAATTCTTCCCTATGTCTCTCCTGCGCCAGGCCCCGGAACACAAGAGGGAGCACACTGTGCTGACCGTTTCCCCTTGGAAGCCATGACTACTAACCTCAAGTGGGCTCTACCAGTCTCGGCAAACTGGCTGCATTTCCAAAATCCACTTGCTCCCAGAGGCTTCTGCACATTTTTTTCATGCTCACTCTTCTCTTTTAGAAATTGTGATACTTCCTAGTAAAACCACACTTTAAGCAGATGCCCCTGCTTCCAAATTCACTCAGAGTATAGAAGCAACCAGAAGAGAACATCCATAAGTTCCCACCACTGTCTGCCTACCGGCCTACTTCAAACAACCTATGCCTCCCCTTCTTTACTATATGAATGAATGCAGTACGCCTAAGGCCACCTTCTCCACTGATGCACCAGATCTCCAACCTATTTCCAGGTCAAGGAGATTATTCCAGCAATTCTTCCATTTTCCTTGCAATTCTATGCTTAACCTTCCCCAGAATCATTCCCATCAGCATGGGAATGACCATATGGGATGACCCATTATGGTGGGGGGACAATTTTTATGAACCCCCTCCCTATCGCTTATTCCTCCATTTCTCTGATCCCATTTATAGCAAAAGTTCTGAGGGGAATTTTCTGTATGTGTTGTCTCTAATTCTACTTCCTATTCTCATTGGACTCCCTCTAATCAAGCTTGTACTCTTACTCGCTACAGAAACTTGCATCATCCAGGTGACCGACAACTTCTACTTCTAAAATTCAATGGCCAATCCTCAGTCCTCAGAAGCATCTAACAACATTGATCATTTCTTCCTTTGATACATTTTTGTTTCAAGTACCATCCAGAACAACACTATGCCCTGGTTTTCCTCAAAGCTCACTGTCTACTCTTTATTGTTCTCTGTCAGTTTCTCCTGCACTCTGATCTCCCCTCAAAGAAGCACTTCAAGGACCTATTCTCAGTCCCTTTTCTACTTATTTAGACCTACTCCTTTGGTTATCTTTACCAGGATTGGTAAGTTTCTTCTGTAAAGGTCCACAGAAAATGCTTCAGACTTTGAGTCTATACGGTCTTTGTCCTAACTACTCACTACCACTGGCACTGCAAGCTGAAAATAGCCATAGACAATGTGCAAACAAATGGCAAATGGGCATGACTATGTTTCATTAAAACTGCTTTTAAAAAGGCAGCCAGCCAGATCTGGCCCATAAGCTACAGTTTGCTGACCCAGGTCATATGCCGTCTGTATGCATTAAACACTTACGGATTTATATCTCCACCCAGACCTTGCCCCTGAACTCCAAACAATCTTGTATACCTAGAATTTTCACCTGGAAACCTTTTTTTTTTTTTTTTTCGGGGGGGAGGGGGACATCCATGAATCTTCTTTTTAATTTTTAATGATCCAAACTTTTACAATGTTACAACCTGACACATGTTACTAGGTGCAAGACATGTAGAGGGCATTGTCAACGTGGATATGTCTACCCCTCATCTTCGGGAAATCTCCTAGTATTATTTCTCTGATTTTTGAAATGTTAAGGTCTCTAATATTTTCACTTCTTAAATAGAAAAATGTAACATGAAACATGTACACATTTTTAAAAATTACCTAGTCGTAGAACACTTTTATTAAAAATTAATAATCCACCACCATTGCCACCCCCGTGAAGAAACAATAATATTTTTGTTGAGGTATAATTGACATATAACATTATATTAGTTTCAGGTATACAGCATAATGAAATCTTTATACAAAAAAGAGAATGTGTTCAAAATGGAAATCCTCATCTTTCCTCTGAGTCACTATCCCCCTCCATGTTACCCATTCTTAATGTTGCTCAGACCCAAAACCTTGATGTCACTTGACTCTTTTCCTTTCCTTATACTTTTCATTTCTCCTCTCCCTCATCTACCCTGTGGACTTGATCCAGAGATCAGCTATTCTCAACAGATCCATTACCGCTGCTTTTTCTCAAGCCACCATCATCTCTTGCCCTGAATTAGGGAATAATTCCCCTAGCTGGTCTTATTTCTGCCAATCACTTTCCTTCAGTTTATTCCCACCACAATGGCCAAGATGCTCTTTTAAGAATACACATCTGAACGTGTTACACCTCAGCTCAGGTTCTCCAATGTCTTCCTTGCCTATGAAGAATAAGGAAGTCCTCACACAGTCCTACCAGGAGCTGCAGGTTCCGGCCACTGCTACCTGTCTGATGTCATCTGCTCCCCTTACTACATGCACCCACAATGGCCATCCCACTACTCCTCAAATATGATAATCTAGCTTCTGTCCTCAGAACCTCACTCCACTTTGCACACCATCCCCTAGAGTCTGACTCTTCCTCTCCCTACTTAAATGTCACCTTGGACACCTTGGACTTGAGCTTTCCTATTTAACATACCACCCAAGATGAACCTCTCTCTTTTTTTTTTAATGCCACTTTATTTTTTTATAACACTTATAATCACCATACTATTTACTCTTTATTTGGTGTGTTTATGTTCATCTTGAACAAGAATGTAAACTATTTGAAGGGATATTTGTCAGTTTTGTTTCTCACTTTATTTCTGTCACCTAGAAAAGTTCCTGTCACAAAGGTGTTCAATAAATATTGCCAGTTCTTGGGGTTAAGAGGAGTCAGAACGATCTTTGCGGTGAGAAGATAAGATATGGATGACGTTGGTCATTGAATCCGCCTTCCTTTTCTCTCTATCCTTAGAGAACTTGCAGGCTACCACAAAGTGACTCACCCATGTAAGTAGGCAGACTAACTATATGTTCAACTAATAAGACACTAATACTTAAGATTTAAACAGAAGGGATGCAGAAATCATTTTTAAAAGATTTTGTTAATTAGATGACAAAATCATGTTTACAGAAAAAAATCACCATCTTTCCAATTGAAATAGGCTTTGAAATCCAACCAATCCAAGTTCAAATCTTACTCCTACCATTTCCTAACTTTGTAATTTTAGACAAGTTACTTTGCTTCCCAGAATCTGATTCTCTAGCTATAAATTAGGTTTAGGAATATCTCAGAGTTTTTTTGAAGATTCAATGAGATGATGTATTGAAAGATACTACTATGCCAGAGTTTGGCTGATTTTGTTTGTTTTCCCATGTTCTCCCATAGATTGGCTTTCTGTTGGGATTTGCTGGTCTGTGATGTCTCCCCAGGCTTTAAAAAAACAAAACAATTCAAATAAAGCCACCTCTTTATATCTTAGTCAACCTGAGAATAGTGTGGCAAGTAAGTGAGAAACATCTCTATCATGTAAGATTAATATCAATTAAGTAGCAAAATTCCAAAAGCCAACCAGCAGTATTAATCTTGGGAGTACTGACTTTCTTTCCCTGCTTCACAAGCATTCATAGATAAACCCAATGACACCACCTCGCAAATGGTTAAAATTGCACTTGAAGTATACCATACCATGTTGACATAATTGACCATTTCAAACACCCTCTTTCTTATTTTCTCTGGATCTTGATTGTACTTTTTAAACTGAAAAAAAAAAAACCAACCATGACAAAATATGGGCATTGGCAGAAATAAATATAATTGGAAGGTTAAAAAAAAAAGGCAACTTCAGTTTATTTTACTTCTCAGTGGTTATAAATAGCAATCAGTTATAAGAGTTAACAATTAAAAGACAGAATCAAAATGCTTTCTTATTTCTAAATTAAAGTATTTTTGGAGTAGAGATGATGTTTTACCCCTGAAATAGTAGCTCAGTGTAAAGTTATAAGGAATTACTCCAAATATATTTCCATTTAAATACCATGGTTTCATAAGCTGTGCAGAATTGGTGCAAGCAATAGCTTATTAATTTATATATATGAAGGATAAATGGTAAATGCATGTAGTATAATGAGAGGCCGAGCTTTGGGGCCTGAACAAATTAACTTACTCATATTTTCATAGAGCAAAGCTTTCCCTTTTGAGATCACACATGTGAACCTTAGGTTTCCAATATTTGAAAATGCATTCTTGTAAAATAATATAAACAATGAATATTACCCCCCAAAATGCCTTTTTCAGAAGATTCCATTCATCAGTCTTATACATTTATCACTCCCTAATGAGGATAAATTCTAACTTACCAGTGATTTAACTGCTTAATAAAAGACAAAATGAGAAAGGAATTTAGTTGGAAACGAAGTTTGGAGACAATAATAAAGGGTAAAATGCAAAAAATTCACTTTATGCATATCATAGCAGGTATACATTTCTGAAAAGGAAAAATCATATCAGTCTAATTATATGTCAAATTTCCTAGGATCATAACAATTCATAAAAAAAACCAGCTCATGTTCATGATTTTTTAAAACTGATCCATATATTTAATATTTCCCATAATAAATTCATGTAGAAGGGGATTTTAAAAGACACATTTATCTGTTATAATTACCTCACCATTATCCAGGACCAAATAATATTCTATGTATTTCTTATGTTCCAGACCCTTCCAGTCTTTTGATTTCTGTAATAAATATAAAAAAGAAAACTACTGAAACAACATCATTTTCCTAAAGAGTCATTCCTTTATTTGAAATGTATAATTTTAGGGAAGATTAGATGATATCTGTCAATAAAGGAAAACAACATTACCATTTTAACTCTAAACAAGCAGAATTAGCTATAGACGAAGCTCAGTATATCAGAGCTAGGAGGAACATGAGCGATATTCTAGTCTGACTCCTTCATTTTGCCAGAATTTAAATGATTACACATCTAACTAAGAGGTGTGCCGGAACTAAAACCAAAGTTTTCAGATTTTTTGAGCAATGGGCTTTCTCCACTATGCTGCCCTGAAATAGAAAAAAACTCTGACTTAAGCATCTGTCTAGTGTTGTTGGTAGTGGTGGTGGTGGCTTTAAGCAGCCTTTTATCCCTCTCCCAGTGAGCACCCTCTTCCTCAGCAATGGTGCAATGCCTGGAGCCACCATGGCCCCTAGTCTGCCCTCTTCTCCTCAGGAAGAGCTTGATCTCTTTCCCACATTCCAAGCTCCTCTATTTTCTGTTCCTTTTTCTCCACAAAACAAACCAACAACAAAAGACACATTGCATAATGGATTGTTCCATTGAAAAGCAGCAGATACATTATTCATACTAAATAATAAACTATCAAAGTTTTTCATGTTGCATTTCTAGAAGTGCTTATCATTTTTTTAAGATTTTGTTTATTTATTCGAGAGATAGAGAAAGGGAGCACGATTGGTGGAGGAGCAGAGGGGGCGGGAAAGAGAATCTCAAGCGAACTCCGTGCTGAGCATGAAGCCCGATTCGGGGCTCAATCCCACGACCTGTGAGATCATAGCCTCAGCTGAAAGCGAGTCTGACACTCAACAGACTGAGCCAGCCAGGTGGCCCAGAAGTGGTTGTCTTTTAACAGGCAAATGAACTTCCATTAGCAAGAACACAATACTGAAAGTAGACTTTTAGGTGTAATCCAGTAGCTACACACTTCCCTCCCAGCCTCCATAAGAGCCGCATATTCATTAGCACTTCCTGGGCACCACAGGTGCTACCAATAAGGCAGTGAAACTGACATGGTCTGTGGGCTGAAGGAACTCCCACTAGGCAAATTGGCATAGGTAAATCAGATAGTGATAGTGAAGAAGTAAATCAGATAGTGATTAGTGAAGAGGAGTAAATGGAGTCACGTGACACTGAGTGCTGAGGTACTTATTTCAGAATAGATGGTTAGGGAAAGCTCTAAAGAGCTGGGCATGCAGCAGACATATTAATGAAAATGAGAGGTCAGGCAGGGAAGATAAATTGGAAGATAATTCCAGCAGAGAAAAGAAATGAACAAAAAGACTGAAGTGAATTGATATTGACATGTTTAAAGCACAGAAAAAATGTATGTGATTTGTCAGAACATAATGGGGGAAGTTGCCGGTGGGTGGGGAGTTAAAGGTAGAGAGATTACAGAGGGAAGTGGGACCCTAAGCATACGGGGATTTGTAACTTACTGTCATCCCTCCTCTGTTTGACCTCTGATTACAGAGAAAATCTGTAATCAGAGAAATCTCTGATTATCTACACATTCTTCCTAGGTAATCCCATCCTGTGTTATGCCTTCTTTAAATAGGAACTCTGCACTAATTACTATCAAATGTGTATCCCCAAGCTTGGCCTCTCCTCTAAAGGCCAGACTAATAATTATAACTACCTATTTCATGCATCCATTCAGATGTCTAATAGCATACATCTAACGTGGTCAAAATAAAACTACCAATTCCCAAACCTCAAACAAAACCTGCTTCTACCTCATTCTCCCCAGCTCGGTTAATAGTACTACCATTCATCATTTGCTCAGGCCCAAATTTAGAAATTACCCTTGATTCTTTTATCATCTCTGGGAGTGAGTTCTTAGTGGGTTCCTAGGATCATATCACTGGTAGAATTTAAACCCACAGCAAATTGAACCCAAAAGAGATTTTCTTTTGTTAAGACAAATTCTGCCCAGTGTTTGTGGATTCTGAAAACATTAGAAGAGATGATTGGATATAAAGCATCCCCTGAAGAAAATGAAAGCAACTCTGGCAATGACTTTTTATATACTCCTTATGGTTTCAAACAAGCCATATTCATTTTTCTTCTGTGACTAGAAGCTGAACTCATATATATAAGAATATTCTCAGTTCCTTTGGGCATATCCTGTATTTAGTTGCTCACTGCTACATCCCAAGAAGCTATGGTAGTACCTCCAGAAAGAAAACTATTGAATGAGTTCATTCATAAAGACAGCAGGATATTTTATGTGAAAGTAATAATACTTTATAGCTTTGTTATATGTTTTGGTATTGTCAAAGTTGCCTGTTCCTAGAGGGCAAGCATTATATTTATATTTCTTTTGAATCCTGGCACATTGTTGTTAATAGTTAATCCACAAATACTTAATTAAATAAATCATCGATGAACCATGAGGTTTTAGTGTCTCTACAGCCTACTATAGTACTAGTAGTTCAACAAAGACTTTAAGTTTCCATTAATTGCAACTACTAAGACTGAAACCCAGGGCAGCCAGGACAGGATACATGAAAGCACTGCAAATAAAATATGAAAGTATGCATACCACCAGACTGGTGGCAGGTAGAACCACACTCTGCCGAGCTCCATGCGCCCATAATCTGTCATCCATCCCACAGGTGCTGTTGGTCTTTTCATCGGGATCGTACTTGAAGAGAGCATGTTCCTGTCCATCCTGATTTGTGGGGCTTAAAGGTTCAATGAAGTACTTTTGATCTCCCTGACTGAAATAACCCCTGAAAAACATGAGAATCCGGGCTACTTAAAAAATATTCCTGCTTTTGAGTGCGGTAGATTTAGAGACTTCAAAACATTTCCAGTACCACATAATTTCAAGTTCATGGCAGTAGAATATAGTGTAACATTGCAGCTAAAGATACATTTAGAGATGACTTAAACTTATTTTTTTCTATGAGAAATGGGATTTCTTGGGGAGAAGTGACTACTGTAATGTTACATAGCTAACTTACATCAGTGCTGACACTAGCATGGAAATTTCCTGATTCTCACCCAGTGTTCTTCCAATCTAATACTTCGTCTGCTCTAAAGGTGCACTGAAAATGAAGACCTTGGGGTCTTATAAATAAGAGTTAAAATTCTGGGTCTGTAACTTCTTAGATGTGATACCATGGGAAAAACACCTAAACTCACACAGCCTTGCTTCTCCCTTTATAACATGAGAATAATACCTACCTCATAGAATGATTATAAAGATTGAAGGACATAATATATAAAGCAAATTATCAACAGATATTACCAGTTCCTTCTCCGTTATCTCTGCTGAAGCCCCAAGTTAAGATACATTTAACCAACAGTGAGGGAGCACCCTAACAAAAAAACTGTTGTTTGTTTGTTTGTTTGTTTGTTTTGTTTTTTTGTTTGTTTGTTTTTAAGTCACAGAAATTTTTATTGGAAACAAACAGCTGCAGCAAAGTGACAGTGCAGGCTGCCCAATGGGCTAGGTGGCGGGGGAGGGGAGGGCGGGTACAGGTAGGCACCAGGGGCTGGCCAAGCTCAGGGTGGTGACCTCAGGGGCCTGCTGACTGGATCTCAGGCCCTTCGGGCTGGAGTGTGCAGGCCCTCGCCTGATCCGGCACTAATTATTCATTAGTCATTGGATTAAGGGCAGACAATAAGAAAAAAAAGTCATGGTTTCTCCTCTTATGGAGCTTATAGTCAAATGAGGAAAATGGATGTGGATCAAATAGTCACATTTGACTCACAAACAATATAATTATATGATGTAAGTGAAATATTCATAATTACAGATAACTGCTAGGATGAAAAAGCATAAAAGTATATAATAGGAGACTGGTTAAGTGATGTCCTCAGAACTAGACAAGGATGGATGTGAGGAGATATGCAGGTGGCTTGTTGTAATAGTCTGCATAAAGGATCATGGTAGTTTGGACTAGGATATGGCAGTAGAGAAAGAATGCAGTGAATAATCTCAGTGAATATTTAGAACATCTAATCATTAGAGCTTGAAAGTGGATCAAAATGGGTATCCGAGAGGCAAGAGATCATCAAGGAACCTAGGTTTCTGAATTGGGCATGTGGTTGGTTGATTATATCATTCACTGAAATAGGGAACACTGGAAAAACACCAAATTTGGGAGAAAAACATTATTGATGTAGGGTTTATTAAGATTCAGATCTCATTAATCTATCCAGATATGGAATAGATATGGATATATGGAAGACAAAATTAGACAGTCAAGTCTGGGCATCAGAAGAAATATCTCACTGTAGACAGGTGCCTGGGGAGTTATTAATATACAGAAGAAGGAGAGGACAAGCTGAAGAGAGAGTTTAAAAAGGAAAGGTGGAGAACAGCTCCCATTCCTTAAAGAATTGGACTCAAAAACCTATATTTTGAAAATAAGGAAACAAACATACCTCTGCAAGCAATTCGAATGTGTAAATTTACAAACCACTATTAAGAGAAGCCCTATTTCCTTCAAATTTCAAAATCTTTGAACTCCTAGGATTTATATTTAACTACAGTATAATTCATTCTATTTGAGATTCCTCACGTTTATTAAAACACACACACTCACCCCATTACCACAGGTATACACAAACCATTGATGAAGCCTTACCTTAGTCCCCTACAGGTGCTGATACTAGCATCTGAAACTTTTTCATTGATGATGTGTCCTTGGTAATAACAGTCATCCTAAAGAAAAGAAAAAAGGAGTTTTGTAAGGGAAAGTGCGTGTTTCTTAGAGCCACTGCTAAATTAGAATTTGAAAGCTTGAAACAAGATCTATGTTTTCAAATAATTTTATACTAAAGAACAGTTAGCTTAGAGATGTAAAAAAAATGGTTAAGAAGCTTTTTATGGTTAAAATCTTTAATATTTGGTTAATTAATCGGATGATTAAAGAATATTTACTAAATAAATATTGGTATTGCAGAAAAAGGATAATGGGTGAATGCAGTCTGGAAGAAACAAACATATGGATAGAAGTTTAAAGTATGAGCCTAAAAAACATCAGACATTCATTCTTTCCCTTAGCTGATTGCTCATCATTTTCTTTTTTTTTAATCTTCATTGAAGTCCTGCCTTTCTTTTCTTTAGCCACTGTATAGTTAGCCACAATATTGTGCATCATGATTTTTTGATGTGGTGTTCAACGATTCGTTAGTTGCATGTAATACCCAGTGCTCATCACCACATGTGCCCTCCTTAATATCCATCATCCAGTTATCCCATCCTTCCAATCCTCCCCTTCTGTAACCCTCAGTTTGGTTCCCAGAGTCCAGAGTCTCTAATGGTTTGTCTCCCTCTCTGATTCCTTCCCATTCAGCGTTCCTTCCTTTCCCCTGTGTTCCTCCCCACTATTCCTTGTGTTGCACATATAAGTGAAATCGTATGATATGAATGGATAAAGAAGATTTGGTTCATATATACAATGGAATATTACTCAGCCATCAGAAAGGATGAATACCCACCATTTGCATCAACATGAATGGAACTGAAAGGGATTATGCTAAGTGAAATAAGTTGAATAGAGAAAGACAATTATCATATGATTTCACTCATATGTGGATCTCTATTTTTTTTTCCTAACACCTACAAGCTCTTTCAAATGAATGATTTATCAGGATCATGATTGTATGTCTTAAACTATTCAAAGAGTTTCCGCAGACTAAGTTAGTGTGACATCCCCTTCTCCATCTGGAGAAAAATGCCCAATCCCAGCACTTTTCCATGTGGATGTACTTTAATCAAGCACACCTTTCCACTTTGAGACAGATGAGGTATTGACATAAATGTCTGTGCCATCACTGTGAAGAGAATGCCTGAAGGACTGCCAATAGAAAAATGGAGCTCAGAAAAGATGGCAGTGATAAAATACTCCTCACACTACTTTACACGGCTACCTTTCTAAATAAGAGTCGAGGGTAAAAAATATTTAAGGAAAACAGAATTCCATAATTCTGTCAGTCAAGAAATGGTCTTGAGTTGGAGACACCGTATAATCTAGAGAGGTGATCAGTGTTGACTAAGAACACTAGATGTATTTCATTCTTCACTCTTCTAATGAAAATGAGACGCTCCTGCCCACTCTCCTATAGGGAGCCCCTGAAGGCTGGAAGGGGTTACCATGGTTGTCAAGGAATGACTTTGTTCTTGTCAAAATGTACAAATATTAGAGGATGTATTAAGAAATTACTACTTCTGGAAAAAGCACCACTGTTGTAAATGCTGTTTCACTTTCATTATTTGTCTGGCAATGACACTGCCCTTGGGTGCATGGGTCACTCCCAAGTGACAATGATTCGAGGACACTCTTTTACCATTATTTGTGGGCTTGTGGTGACCTCCTCTCCAGTGGAATTATAATGTGTTTCCACATAACCTGGTGCAAGGAGATTCCTGGAGATAAAAAAAAAGAAAAAAAGAAAAAAATTCATGGTTACTCATGCTAATTGAAAAGTGTAGGGGCACCTGGGTGGCTCAGTGGGTTAAAGCCTCTGCCTTTGGCTCAGGTCATGATCTCAGAGTCCTGGGATCGAGCCCTGCATTGGGATCTCTGCTCAGTGGGGAGCCTGCATACCCCTCTCTCTCTGCCTGCTTGTGATTTCTTTCTCTCTGTCAAATAAATAAATAAAATCTTAAATTATTAAAAAAAAAAAGAAAAGTGCATTGATCAAAGTGAAAGCTTCCACTGGATATGCAGGAAAGCTTTGAACTCCTGAGCTCCTTCTCCTCAGCCCTCAAGACAAGTCCAAGCTTGAAGAGGATGCTTACAATGCAAAGACTGAGAGAGCCGAGTCTTTGACGTTCCTGAGTTGTGTGAACATTCCTTAGTGTGGAACAGTGTCTGCTTTCTCATCAGACTTTGATACTTCTCTGAGGGGAGATTTGAGGAAGAAATGGAACTGAGAAGAGTAGTGTTGATAAAAATAACTGAAAAGAACAGCGCTCCTCATCAGTTTACAATAACTACATTTTCACCCAGTCCTTTTCAGTTCCCAGGGACTGCTAACAACTGTAGCAGTTGAAAGTTTTTTGGGAATTGACTTGTATTTGGTAGTTAGGGCCCTTCTGGTATTTTCACTGAGCCTCTCAGAATTCTTTCAATTTACCTGGCAGCACATGGGAGTCTGGATATACCTTTTAAAGATGCAGAGCAGGGAGAAAAGGAAGTAACCAGTATATGTTAAATGCCATCACTGTACCAGCCACTGAGTTAGACACCTAACATGGATCATTCATTTAATCATTTCTGCAAGCTGATAAGGTAATTATGACTTGCTTCATTTTTCAGATGCGATTACACAGCTCAAGTGGCAAAAGATCATACCTAGGGCTGCCTAAAGTCCACACCCATACTATTTCCATTCTCCACACCATTTCCAAGGTCCAGGCAGTTGTGATTTTTTTGCAAAAGGCAATAGTTTATTTGAGGGAAAAATAAAATCCCGCTGTACTATATAGAATAGTTTAGGGATTGAAAGAGTTCGAAAGCACAGAATTAGGGGAGAAAACTACTTTTGAAGTAGTCGAGATACAGGATCATCAAGATCTGAGTCAGAACGGAGGCAGTGAAACTTGAAAGAAATGTTGACTGTAACTGACCCGAATGCAGAGAATAAAAGAACAAGAGGACAACATAAGGCATGAGAAAGCGGGTAGGTTAGTGTGTAGCTAGATGGAAGGGCATCAGGAGAGCCCAATCCGGTTTTACCCTTGACTTATTCTTTGGTCCTTGAATTTATATGATTACATATGTCTTTTCTGTTTTTCCTGATGGAAATAGTTGCAAATTGTTTTAAACCCTAACTTTTGATTATTAGAATAATAAACCATAGTAATGTAGGGGAAGATTTAAAAATCTATCTGCTTTTTCACAGAATTTGATAAAATTATATCTCATGCATTGTGTTTTATCGCTGGAAGGATCCAAACACTAGTAAATTGTCACTTTACTCAATGTGTTTATACTACTTCAGTAGAAACAAATATTCACCAAACCCCCTAGGCCAGTTGAGAGAAAAACTTATTAGCAGAAGTTTCCAAGAGCCTTAAGCAGAAAAAGCCTCAATTAGCACACTTTCCACATACTAACTTGCTGTTGATAAGGATAATATCAGAAGGAAAAACACTTACTTGTTTTTTTTCAGGTAAAGCACTGCGATTTTCCCATTAACTGTAATTTTATACTTCAATTCAGTTTCAAATTTTTCCTGCAAAAATGCACAAACATTTACTTGTGATTATAAACACACACAAATATTCATTTGACTGTGTTCATCTTTTTAATCATTGGCAAAAAATGTCTGCTTTCTTTAATGGTAGTCTGTATAGTTGGTATAGCAAATGTCTGCTTCTAGCCTCTTTTAACAAATTAAACAACTCTGCCAGCTGAATAGACAAATTAGCTGAGGCCTTTCTATCCAGCCATCCACCCAGGCACCCATGCATTTTACAAATATTATTCGAGTGTTAGTTATATGCATGACACTACTCAGTTCTGGAAATTCAACTCTAAGCAAGAAAAACTGACACTTACTGTCAGAAAGCTTATAATCCTGTGCGAAGACAGACAATAAAAGTGATTTATGTTGTATGATGAGGGATATAAATATGAGTGCAATGTAAGATGTCTAACATCTTAAGGTCAGGAAAGGCTTTCTTGAGGAAGTACCATGGAAGCTGAGATATGAATTAGCTCAGGGAGGAAGCAGGGTGGGGAAGTTATTCGAGAAGAAGGAATAGTATGCCCATAGATCCAAAGACCTCAAAGACTCCTACTAATGATTTTTGGTCTGGAAGTATTCTCATGGCTAACTGGAGGTCCAAATATGGGCAAAACAACAAAAATATGTACTCAAAATCAGACAGAAATCATCAGGAAGAAAATCTCAAGACTTTACAATGAGAAAATATCACCTCAAGCAAACCTCATGTGGAGAAGGAGAACTGTTTTGAGATTTAGGTATACAAAAAGAGATACAGAGGACTGCATGTTAAAGAAGATCCTATTAGGGGCGCCTGGGTGGCTCGGTTGGTTAGGCGGTTGCCTTTGGCTCAGGTCATGATTCCAGGGTCCTGGGATTGAGCCCTTCATGGGGCTCCCTGCTCAGCGGAGAGCCTACTTCTCTCTCTCCCTCTGCCTGCTGCTCTGCTACTTGTGCTCTCTCTCCGTCAAATAAATAAATAAAATTTTTAAAAAATCATTAAAATAGAAGATGTTATTGGGTACTGAATTCTAATTTTGTTCTAAAAAACAGAGCTACTAACTGTGGTTACTCTCAATATCTAAAAATTCACTGGGGAGCGCCACAACGTTGTTATTAAAGAGATCTAAATATGGCCGACCAAATATGACTGAGTGTTGTTTCTTTGGCTGGCCTGCACCTAAGGCCAAGCTTTCCTTCTCTTCCCTCTCTCCTGGCCAGGAGCTCAGGGGAGGGACAATAGTGCATTAGACGCTTCAGGTCAGGGGGATTGTGCAGGGATTTGCCATCTCCAAGGTCAGTTGGTATGGCCTGCATTCCCTTTAAATGATTAGTTATTGGAATCCTCTCTGATGTCAAAAACTCCTGGGTATAAATATTCTATACTATAGGTCTGGATGAGGAGAGGCTGCTGTAATTCATTTCATGTTGACGAATAGCAGGAGCTGGGGGAAAAAAAGCCCGAAGGTTGAAAATAAAAGTTATGGGGAATTGTTGTAATCACTTATCATTTAGATTTAAGAAAGGCCCAATGAAATTAAAATATTAGGAGGATAGCAGATATAATCTTCTGCCCAGAAAAGCCTTCCAGATATCAATTTCCTGTCAGTAATGGATTTTAAAGGATTTTGACATAAAATATTATTTGGAGATTATTTTGGAAAAGATTATTGCTTTTGGACCGGAAGTTTTAGCCAACACTGGCATAGAGATTGTAGAGGAAAGGAAACAAGAAGGAAGAAAACAAATCTTTATGAAAGACGTTGCACTAGATGACGTGATACTGTGTCCAAATAGAAGTCCGTGGCAGAGAGAAATGCCTGCTAATAAAAAAATCTATCCTACTTGTGTGTAACCTGGGTCCTGAACTATAGGTGAGGAGAGGAAAGATGCACTTTGATTTGGAGAGTACCCACTAGAAGGAAATGATTTGGAGCCAAAAGAGTAAGGTTAGCTGGTCACAGGGACATAAAAATAAATGTCCTCCAGGAAAAATGCCATGGATAAGGCTGAGTGGGTGGACTGGGAATGCCACCATCCTGGATGTTCCTGGGATGGGAGCGAGAGTGTAAAGCCAAGATGACGCCCACGGGCACACAGCAAATAGCAAACCACACCCTAGAAGTCCCAGGGAGGTTTAATGCCAATAGTGCAACTGTTGTCATAACATACAGTAAGCCGAGGCCTCCAGAAACCCTGGCAGACCTAGCTCAGGCCTGAAATTGTCCCAAAATAAGGGAGGCATTGTGCTGCCAGAGATTCCATTTTGGGGCATGAGCCAACAGCATGGCAGTTTTGGTCTCTAAGGGAGTGTGTGTGTTCTGGAGTCAGAATCCCCGGAAGAGAGGGATTACCTTTGAAAGTTAAGTTCCCAACATCAGAGACCTTGATTAAGTACTTGCCGAATATCTCCCTATGCAGATATATGGACAATGCACTCCAGTAATATCTTTGCAGTTATATGGACAATGTACTAAATCATTCATTTGCCCATTTGTCCATTTGCTCATTTATTCAACAAATATTTAGTTTACCTTATGCCATGGATATAAAACATAATTAAAAATACAATAATGAGGGGTGCCTGGGTGGCTCAGTCAGTTGGGTGGCTGCTTTTGGCTCAGGTCATGATCCCAGCATCCTGGGATCGAGCCCCACATCAGGCTCCCTGCTCAGTGGAGAGTCTGCTTCTCCCTCTCCCTCTGCATGCTGCTCTGCCTACTTGTGCTCTCTCTATCTTTCTGTCAAATAAATAAATAAAATCTTAAAAAAAATACAATAATGAATATAGCATTCAAAGTTTCTACTCTAGCCTTGAGTGTCTGCTCCAGAAAATTTTTCAAAGGTCTACTTCATTCTAGCTCAAATCTTAAGTAACTGGGCCAGGTGTGCTGAAGTCAGAAGGATGGGGCCATGCTCTTAGAATAGTGGGCAAGAAAAGCCAATGCCTCTGGTCTCTGGAGCAGTAAAGGGCACAGTTGCTTAATAATAGGTACACAAGTCCTCCATCTCTTCTGGGAGTGAGTAATCTAGACTAGATCTATGTAGCATCTATGGGATACAGAGATCCCTTCAGTCACATGCATTCCAAATTCTGGATGTTTCAAGTAATTGCTAATCAATTCCTTGCACAAGGAAGACCGATAGTCTCAACCCAAAAGCCATGGGGATAACTTCTAAGAACTTGGCTTCTATCTATAAGACAGTGTTCTTATTGGTCATAAGCTGTACCTGAACCAAAAGAGAAGATTCTATGCCAAAAGAATGTGCCTGCTCTGTGGTAAACAAGGATGATCTGGCCTCTCTAACCTATGCTTGTGAGACAGGTGTGATGTGGCAGAATTCAGTAACCCTGACAGGGCAGAACTGAAATATCAGACATGCAGCAGCATGGGACCTTACATTCATAAACAGAACAATGGCTGGATTCCCAGAAAGACTGCAGGGCTTAGCTCTAGATGATCAGAGGGAAGTAACAAAAGACACATGGTATGACTCACATAAAATACAGAACATCAGTTAAACCTGAATTCCACATAAAGTGAATAATTTTCTCTTTTTTTTAAAGATTTTATTTATCTGACAGAGAGAAACACAGCGAGGGCAGGAACACAAGCAGAGGGAATGAGAGAAGGAGAAGCAGGCTTCCCGCTGAGCAGGGAGCCCAATGAGGGGCCCAATCCCAGGACTCTGGGATCATGACCTGAGCCAAAAGCAGATGCTTAACGACTGAGCCACCCAGGCACCAAATAATTTTCTAAATATAAGCATGTCCCATACAATATTTGAGATTACTTAGAGTAAAAAAAAAAAAAAAAAACGCATTCATTGGTTACCTGACATTCACATTTAACTGGGTATCCTGTATTTTTATTTGCTAAATCTTGTTGTTCTACACACAGTAGAATCTAACAGCAGGAGCTGTAAGAATGGAATCTACACATCTGTGACCAGGATAAAGAGGTGAAATTCTGAAATACCAGAACATGGAAACCACTGGCTGGGAAAAGCAGATTAATGCTTTTGGAATGTTTCTTTAGTTAGGAATTACTTTTAATGGTTCGATCACATTCTTGCTGTGGGGTACTTCAAAGGCATCAGGCAGCCTCTGAGAACATCAATGCCACTTGAATACTAAAAAGCAAACAAGTCTGAGTTACACATATTTTTGAGATGGTTGAAAGCATTCAGTGCTCCCCCCATTACATTCTTCATGGCTAGCATGTTACCTTCTACTATCGAAAATGGAAGGCAGCAAGGGGAAGCTTGCAAATATACTACACACAACTTTAAAAATAAAAATCGAGTTAAAGCATTCAAGTCATTTAGGCACATTTTCCTTCCATTCTCTATGGAATTTGGTGTAATGGTTTTATTTCCTTCAAAAGATAGAGTTGGCATGTTTTGTAGGATTTTATTGAATCAATAGGCATTTATGGAATGCTTTTCATAGGACAGGGGTTGAGAGATGAGGGTGAAGGAGGGGCAGAGGCATGTCAAAGATATAGAAAATACTTTTTTTTTTTAATTGAGCTGGGCCATTGTAAACCAGAAGAGAAGATTAAACTTACTCTCACAGACATGCAGGGACACACACACACACACACACACACACACACACACAACTATAGTAAAATCAGTATTGAAAGAAAATCAAGAGCCAAAGGTGTAACACTGACCATTCCTGAAGCATGGACTATTCCATGTTGACTTCACAAAGAATATAAGATGCCCTGGGCATTACATATATGGAGAACATGTTAAGTAGAAAAAAAATCCTTAAAGGGCAGAAAGGAGGAAACAAGCATATTATTAAGAACGGTCTTGAGAATACCAAAGCTTACCGAAAAGGTTGTGTCAAGAAGCAGAAGGAAAAAAAAGAAAGAAAGAAAAAGAAAATAATTCAAAAAAAAAAAAAAAGAAGAAGAAGCAGAAGGAAGACAAAATGGCTTCATAAACCGTAGCATCAAGCAAAAGATATGATGGTTAGTCATAAGAAGTGAAGGGTGATGAGAGACATAGGTAGGTGTCAAAATATAATTTTGAGCAGGGAGTTAGTAATTGTATTCTGCTTTGCTTTTCACATAAGTTTTCTCAAAATAGCCATAAAAGATAAGCATGACTATTATTATCTCAATTTAAAGATACACTTTGAAGTTCTTTTGTATCTAAACTTATACAGAGAAAATTAACAAAGTTAAGATGTGAGTATAAACAAGTCTTTTCAATTCAGATCCTTTCCCCTTTCACTATGGATCAGGAAAACTTAAGGTTAATACAACCAGTTAATCGAGTTTTGAACTAGATAAATAATGATTGATCATCTATTAGGTACCAGTAACTACTCTATGGTTTTTAAGAGTCATATTGATATGAATACATTAATTGTAGGAGATCTTAACACGCACTATCAGTAACAGACAGATCTTCCAAGCAGAAAATCAATAAAGAAACAAGAGCTTTGAATGACACGTTGGACTAAATGGACCTTATACATATATACAGAACATTCCACCCTAAAACAACAGAATACTCATTCTTCTCGAGTGCACATGGAACATTCTCCAGAACAGACCACATACTGGGTCACAAATCAGGACTCAATCAATACCAAAAGATTGAGAGGACTCCCTGCATATTCTCAGACCACAATGATTTGAAACTGGAACTCAACCGCAAGAAAAAGTTTGGAAGGAATTCAAACATTTGGAGGCTAAAGACCAACCTGCTCAAGAATGTTTGGATCAACCAGGAAATCAAAGAAGAACTTAAACAATTCATGGAAACCAATGAGAATGAAGACACATTGGTCCAAAACCTATGGGACACAGCAAAGGCGGTCCTAAGGGGAAATACATAGCCATCCAAGCCTCAATCAAAAAATTGAAAAATCCTGAATACACCAGCTCTCTTTACAGTTTAAGGAACTGGAAAATCAACAAATTAAGCCAACCCCATGCACAAGAAGGGAAATAATCAAGATTAGAGCAGAGATCAACGAGTTAGAAACTAGAGAAACAGTAGAATACATCAACGAATCCAGAAGTTGGTTTTTTGAAAGAATCAATAAGATCGATAAGCCACTGGCCAAACTAATTCAAAAGAAAAGAGAGAGGACCCAAATTAACAAAATTATGAATGAAAGGGGAGAAATCATGACTAACTCCAAGGAAATAGAAATAATCATCAGAAATTATTATCAACAGCTATATGCCAATAAGTTAAACAACCGAGAAGAAATAGATGCATTCCTGGAAACGTATAAACTTCTAACACTGAAACAGGAAGAAACTGACAATCTGAATAGACTAATATCTAGTAACAAGATTGAAGCAGTGATCAAAAACCTCCCAAAAAACAGGGGTCTAGGACCTGATGGATTCCCTGGGGAATTCTACCAAACATTCAAGGAAGAAATGATACCTATTCTCCTGAAGCTGTTTCAAAAAATAGAAACAGAAGGAAAAGTTACATACCCTTTCTATGAAGCCAGCATTACCCTGATCCCCAAACCAGGCAAAGACCCCATCAAAAAGGAGAATTTCGGACCAATATCCCTGATGAATAAATATGGATGCCAAGATTCTCAACAAGATCCTAGCTAATAGGATCCAACAACACCTTAAAAGATTATTCACCATGACCAGGTGGTATTTATCCCTGGAATTCAAGGGTGGTCCAACATTCGAAAATGAATCAGTGTGATAGAACAAATCAATAAGAGAAGAGAGAAGAACCATATGGTCCTCTCAATTGATGCAGAAAAAGCATTTGATAAAATTCAGCATCTGTTCCTGATTAAAACGCTTCAAAGTATAGGGATAGAAGGAACATTCTTCAACTTCATAAAATCTATCTATGAAAAGCCCACACCAAATATCATTCTCAATGGGGAAAAGCTGACAGCCTTCCCTTTGAGATCAGGAACACGACAAGGATGCCCACTCTCTCCATTCTTGTTCAACATAGTACTAGAAGTCCTAGCAACAGCAATTAGACAACAAAAAGAAATAAAAGGTATTCAAATTGGCAAAGAAGAAGTCAAACTCTCTCTCTTCGCAGATGACATGATACCTTATATGGAAAATCCAAAAAACTCCACCCCCAAACTACTAGAACTCATACAGCAATTCAGTAATGTGGCAGGATACAAAATCAATGCACAGAAATCAGTTGCTTTCCTATATACTAACAATGAAAATATGGAAAGGGAAATTAGAGAATCAATTTCATTTACTGTAGCACCAAGAACTATAAGATGTCTGAGAATAAACCTAACCAAAGAGGTCAAGAATCTGTACTCGAGGAACTACAGAACGCTCATGAAAGAAATTGAAGAAGACACAAAAAGGTGGAAAAGCATTCCATGCTCATAGATCAGAAGAATAAACATTGTTAAAATGTCTGTACTGCCCAGAGCAATCTATACTTTCAATGCCATCCCGATCAAAATTCCCCTGGCTTTTTTCAAAGGGCTGGAACAAACAATCCTAAAATTTGTATGGAACCATAAAGGACCCTGAATTGCTAAGGAAATATTGAAAAAGAAAAACAAAGCTAAGGGCAACACATTGCCTGATTTCAAGCTTTACTAGAAAGCTGTGATCACCAAGACAGCATGGTACTGACACAAAAACAGACACATAGACCAGTGGAACAGAGTAGAGGGCCCATATATGGACCTGCAACTCTATGGTCAAATAATCATGACAAAGCAGGAAAAAACATTCAGTGGAAAAAAGACAGTCTCTTCGATAAATGGTGCTGGGAAAATTGGACAGATATATATACAAGAATGAAACTTGACCAGTCTCTTACACCATATGCAAAGATAAACTTGAAATGGACAAAAGACCTCAATGTGAGGCAAGAATCTTTCAAAATCCTAGAGGAGAACATGGGCAGTAACCTCTTCGACATCAGCCACAGCAACTTCTTTTAGGACATGTCTCCAAAGGCAAAGGAAACAAAAGCAAAAATGAACTTTTGGGACTTCATCAAGGTAAAAAGCTTCTGCACAACTAAGGAAACAGTCAACAAAACAAACAGGCAACCCACAGAATGAATGGGAGAAGATATTCGCAAATAACACTACAGACAAAGGCCTGATATCTAAGATCCATAAAGTCCTCAAACTCAACACCCAAAAAACAGATAATCACGTCAATAAATGGGCAGAAGACATGAACAGACTCTACTCCAAAGAAGACATACAAATGGTTAACAGACATATGAAAAAATGTTCATCATCTTTAGCCATCAGGGAGACTCAAGTCAAAACCACACTGAGATACCACCTTATACCAGTTAGAATGGCCAAAATCAACAAGACAGTTAACAGCAAATGCTGGAAAGGTTGTGGAGAAAGGGGAACCCTCTTACACTGTTGGTGGGAATGCAAGTTGATGCAGCCACTTTGGAAAACAGTATGGAGATTCCTCAAGAAATTAAAAATAGAGCTACCTTATGACCCTGCAATTGCACTACTGGGTATTTACCCCAAAGATGCAGATGCAGTACAAAGAAGGGCCACATGTACCCCAATGTTCATAGCAGCGATGGCCACAATCGCCAAACTATGGAAAGAGCGAAGATGCCCTTCAACAGATGAATGGACAAAGAAATATGGTCCATATATACAATGGAATATTATGCCTCCATCAGAAAGAATGAATACTCAACTTTTGTATCAACATGGACGGGACTGGAAGAGATTATGCTGAGTGAAATAAGTCAAGCAGAGAGAGTCAATTATCATATGGTTTCACTTGCTTGTGGAGCTTAAGGAAAAACATGGAGGGTATTGTGAGAAGGAAAGGAAGGGTGAATTGCGGAAATCAGAGGGGGAGATGAACCATGAGAGACTGTGGACTCGGAACAACAAACTGAGGGTTTTGGAGGGGAGGGGGTGGGAGAGTGGGCAAGCCTGGTGGTAGGTATTGAGAGGGGCACGTATTGCATGGAGCACAGGGTGTGGTGCATGAACAATCAATCTTGTAACACTGAAAAATTAAAATAAACATATTTGGTGAGAAAAAAAAAGCTTAAATTTGTTTTATAATGAAATCACTTTATAACTACGATAAAAACACTGGATGTGTATTCAAGTTTTCCTCAAAATATTCAGTGACAAAATGTATCTGGCATTTAAAAAATTTTTTATTTACTTATTTGTTAGAGAGCGGGCACATGCAGGCGGAGTTGCAGGCAAAGGGAGAGGGAGAAGCAGGCTCTCCACTGAGCAGAGAGCCCAAAACGGGGCTTAATCCCAGGACCCTGGGATCATGACCTGAGCCAAAGGCAGATGCTTAACCAACTGAGCCACCCAGGTGTACTGATATCTGGCATTTTTAAGAGAATGTTGGAAAGCATTTGAGGAAGCCCTATTGATGAGGAATCCAATGCATAAAGATTCCATTTAAATTTAACAGAAACATTTTCTTGAGAAAGAATAATTTTGATAAACAGGGTCTCCATTTGGTTCTGCTATTATAAACAATTCCTTTAGAAGAAATAATCTGTCAGGAACCTTATCCAGTGTGGGGGGTATGTACTCCCAGAGACTGGAGTCTTACAATATTTCTGCAAGTTATTATTTATGTCTCATTTATCTATATTTTTCCTGGCTCCCAGCAGAAGACTACTAGGTGCAGGTATTTAGAAAATTGGTGAATGAATCATGGTGTTTTAGCTTTTATCATTTGACTGAGAATGTGTTGTTTTCATTAAGTAATAAGAACTATACAGGTTTTAATAAATTTCTCTTTAGAAAAGACAAAGGTAAATTTCATGTTTAACCATAGTAATTCATTCTAGCCTAATTTTCATCCACAATATTTATTTTCTACTTTAATGTTCATGGTTTTGTTTGTATGTGTGTACATAGATACATAGATACATAGATCGATAGATAATAGATAAAATAAGTTGTATCAAATCTCTTTGGAAGTACATAGAATTATAAATTACTATAAAGGTATTAAAATTTACTTTCTGCGTGACCTTGGGCCATTTTTTTTTAAATTTTTTTGAATTTTTTTTTTTTTAATTTGACAGAGAGAGAGAGATCACAGCAGGCAGAGATGCAGGCAGGGAGAGAGGGAGAAGCAGGCTCCCCACTGAGCAGAGAGCCCGACACGGGGCCCAATCCCAGGACCCTGAGATCATGACCTGAACCAAAGGCAGAGGCTTTAACCCACTGAGCCACCCAAACCCCTCAATCTTGGACAGTTTATTTCAACTGTCAGAATCCTAATCTTCAAAAGGAGACTGATAATAGAATACTGGGTTATTGTGAAGGTTAATAAAAATAAGGTCAAACAACAAATGCAAATAAATGTGAATATATAAATATGTATGTGTATGTTATAGTTATATATCTGTATGTATATCATATGTAAAAATATGTCTGTATATTTTTTCAAGATTTTTTTAAAGCTAATATCTATACCTGTTGTTCTGTCTCCTTGACCTCTCTTTTACGTAGTGGATGAAGTCTTCTGGGATAAACCACTTCATAGTTCTTTACTCCAGGGAGTTCTTTCATAGCATTTACTGAGGGGGGAAAAAAAAGTAAGGGAAGAATTAATGGAGCAGAACAAATAAACAAGCTGATTGAAAATAATCAGCTCTATTGTATTTCTGATGAAATACAGAGGCTTAACTGAGTTATGTCAGAGAATTAATTTAAGTGTAGAGATAGACAAAGTCAGAAGCCCACACTTTCTTTCAAATCTTGAACCTGTATCTTCAAATATTTCCCCACTGAAAGTGTTTCTCTATTTGGTAAAAATATTTATTTTGGATTTTTTTCATCTCTCTTTGCTACCTTGAATCCTCTATAGAGGAATGTAGCAAACAGTACAGGCAAAAGCTAGTATGGGAAGGCAAAAGCCAAAGTAATATTCTAAGATGCTAATAAATATCAGCATAATTGAGTAGAAGTACTCTGAAAAATACAGGGTTACAAAATTGAAATAACTAATGCATGCCATTTCTGACTCTAATATTTTTTTCTTATATTTTCTAATTGTAATGAATAAAACTAAGATATAGTAAGAAAAGCTCCAATATTGGCTCCATAGAATACTTGGCTTTTGCAATAAAGACAAACTTTCATTTTTGCATACAAAGTATGAAAAATGAAAATTAGAGAAGCAAATTTTAGAACACTTTTACCAGTGTGGAAGGAAAGTTTTTGAGCCAGCAGTCATATTGAAAGAGAATTGAATAGTTACCTCATCTAAACTTCTATCTATATTTTGAATTATTTCTACAAGTTATTTTTTTTTTAATTTTCTTTTCTTTCTTTTTTTTTTTTTTTTTGAGAGAGAGAGAGAGCACGCGCAGGCACGCACGAGCAAGCAAAGAGAGGCAGAGGAAGAGGGGGAGAGAGAATCCCAAGCACACTCAAAGCTCAGCACAAGCCCAACTTGGGGGCCCCATCTCAAGACCCTGAGATCATGTTCTGAGCCAAAATAAGAAATCAGACACTTAATCGATTGAGCCACACAGGCGCCCCTCTACAAGTTATTTTTAAGAGGAATTCTGAGTTTTCCCAGAGCTAACACTTAATTTTTTATTTTCTCTTTTATGTGCCACTTGATCAGTCCTTGCTCTGGGTAGCGTAGTGTGTAAGGAAATGTCAACAGACTAGTTCTTTGGTTTTTCATGGGGTTACTGGTCTACCCAGAATACAGATGCAGTAGGAACTAAACTGTGGGCCCAGCCTTGCAATTACTAACACTATGAACTGGAAAGGCTTTAGTTCTCTGTCTCATAACTAGAGTGCTCTCTAAGGATAATCCCATCTCATTAAATTACTCAAACCTAAATTCTATGGTAATATAAATTTGTTATTATTATTGATTTTTTTAACAAATAAAAGTGACCATTTCTTTTGTTAGTCATCTTGGATGACTTATACACTTATCCCAATGATGCTCCAAAGAATATTTATTTTTAAAAATTTCTCTAAAAACTAAAGCAGAATCTTTAAAAAAATTATAGTTATGTCAATTTTTTTAAATAATTTCAGGATGGCTAAACATACTCGACCACTCAAGAGCCATTTACTTCTAACTTTGAGGATTTGGAAAAGTAATTAAATTGGCTAAAAACTCATTAGGTCAAAAATGAACAATTAAAGGGATGGAATAACGTCTCTTTCACTGCTTTGAGATTCACTATTTTAATATTTAAATTCAATTTAATTAACATATAGTGTGTTATTAGTTTCAGAGACAGAATTTAGTGATTCACCAGTTGCATATAACACCCAGTGCTCATTCCACCAAGAATCTTCCTTAATGCCCATCACTCAGTTACCCCATCCCCTAGCCACCTCCCCTTATGCAACCCTCAGTTTGTTTCCTGCAGTAAAAATCTTCCATGGTTGTGACGCCTAGGTGGCTCAGTTGGTTAAGAGTCTGCCTTCCGCTCAGGTCATGATCCCAGGGTCTTGGGATTGAGTCCCGCCTCAGGCTCCCTGCTCAGTGGGAACTTGCTTCTCCTCTATCTACCATTCCCCTTGCTTGTGCTCTCTCTCTCAAATAAATAAGTCTTTTATCATTTGTCTCCCTCTCTGTTTTCATCTTATTTTTCCTTTTCTTCCCCTATGTTCATGCTTTGTTTCTTAAATTTCACAGGAGTGAAATCATATATTTGTCTTTCTCTGATTGACTTATTTCACTTAGCATAATAGCCTCTAGTTCCATCCACATTGTTTCAAATGACAAGATTTCATTCTTTTTGATGGCTGAGTAATATTCCTTTATGTGTGTATATATACCACATTGTCATTATCCATGTTGATGGACATCTGGACTCTTTCCATATTTTGGCTACTGTGGACATTGCTGCTATAAACACTGGGGTGCATGTGCCTCAAGATTTACTCTTAAAAGCACTTCAAAACACCTTAAAACCATGGATTCAACCCTAGAATACTTGAATTTTGTGTTTGGTTTTAATTTGTTAACTGTTTGGACAGGGCAGATCAATAATCTTTAAGGACAGTTCAAATAGTCTATGATTTTATGAAAATAAATATAGAATTCCCCATAATCTCTTTGAAGAAGTGATGATCATTTGGATAAATTTTTAAGTAGTTATGATAAAATAAGTCTCATTACATTGTCAAGACTTCAAGGAGTCCATAAGGTACCTCAATGACTTCTTGGTGTTACAGAGATAACCACTGGTCATTTTTACTTCTCTTTAATTAATTTTTGGTAAAGGAAAATAATAACATTATTTTTATAAAAAATTATAACAGAAATTCAAAAGCCTAAAGGAATATTATCAATCATTTTCTCAACATTGAGTTGAAATGTTTATAATTATTATAATTATTTCAAAATAATAAGATGCCACGAGGTAAGAAAATTACTCTACAGAAATGAACTGATGGTATTGACACAATTCTCTGGACCTTCTTGTAAACCCCTAATACCAAACAAGTGTACCATAAGGCAACCACATGCTGTCTAGTGTATTGTGTCCAGTCAATGCAATTAGTCCAATTAAGATGGAGTTCATACAGTCATATATTCAATGTTGCATCCAGAGTAACTCTTCTAAAAATCCTGTATGAAAAGTGGTTCCATCCAATACACACATTATTCGGAGAGTAAATATGAGTCCAAGTTGCCCTGAGGTCATAAAATAGTAACTAATCATAACTGATTCTTTTATAAAAGCAAAAAATGATAGCCCACACAACTTTCCCATTCAGAAGTGGTGAGGGGGCGCCTGGGTGGCTCAGTTGGTTAAGCAACTGCCTACGGCTCAGGTCATGATCCCGGAGTCCCGAGATCGAGTCCCGCGTCGGGCTCCCAGCTCCATGGGGAGTCCGCTTCTCACTCTGACCTTCTCCCTTCTCATGCTCTCTCTCATTCTCTCTCTTTCCTAATAAAATAAATAAACAAAATCTTAAAAAAAAAAAAAAAAAGAAGTGGTGAGGGAAATAGGCCAGTCCAGCCACTGCAGGTTTTCTTAATATACACACTCATCTAATGATGTACTGTATTGACTAACATAACATAATAAAAAATATATATATACACACTCATCTCCATGATTCTAGTTAGTATCTAAATCTTAATGTTTTATGAAATCAGAAATTACCAATGACTTAAATATGAAGCCAAATATGTAAATTAGTGGAGAAATTTATTCCCAACTCTTTGATAGCCGAGCACTTCCCAATGACAAACAAAATAAATCAACAAATGAACCAGAGTATTTTTTAAAAGCCTCTGGCACCCTCTCATTTTCTTCAGTTTGAAACCATCAGATTTTCAGCTCTTCTCAAACTCTCACAACAGAGTACATTCTCTAAAAGAAACAGAATTTCTTTTAATGGCTCTTATTTTTATGAAACGAAGAAAGCCCCTGAAAGAATGAGACTTGAATTATAATGAATTAGACAGCAGTTAGAAAAATGCGACAGACCTAAATATTGTTTGGCTCATTCATCCTTAAGGTTGATGGAAATGACGCAGCCTCCTCCCAGCTGAATAACATCAGGCTAATTATTTTGAAGCCTGTGGAATAAACACAACTAACTGCCATCCAGGGATTATACAAATCTGAGATGTAACACAATATGTTTCTACTAATTCATTTTAATACTTGCTTTCTCTCCTTCACAGAGCTCACATGTTGGATTATTTCTGACAAGCAAAACTAGATCAAGAAAAATAAAACTATTATTTTGGATTGGGTTAGATAACTATTTTACTGTTTATTAGTTTTAAAAAAGTTAAAATGCATTGACAAGATTAATATAACAGGCAACCAGTCTGGGTTGTTACTTTATTTTTTAATGAGTTTGGGGTAATTTTGGAGTTTAGCCCGTAATATATAATATTGTCATTTTCATCTTTGTTCAAATCTGTTCCAACCTATTTAAAGAGTGTCTTTCCAAACTGAACACATGACATTCAGACCTGGATCAGAGTTTATTCAATATTGACTTCAGATCGGGCTTCTCTCTACCCCCCTCAAACTATCTGGTGATTTGAAATTTAGTGTAGTAAAAGTGAGTACAAACACTGACGGAAAACACATCCTGATTAAGTCTATCGTTTTGGCTAATAAGATTAAATTATAAATACTTTTGAGGGTCATCTAGTTACCTTATGAAGACAAGAAAGGATGGCTAATTTGAAACAAAATAATTTCAGAAAGTATTGTATCCCCTAGATATCCTGCTGGAATATCTTTTTTTTTTTTTCCTGCTGGAATATCTTGAAGACCTTTCTCTCTTGTCAGTGCCCTTATATCCTCCCCTAAACAATTGTCACTTCCTTTTAAATATTTGTTGTTGTTTTTTTTTCCTATGATGAAATCCTATAAATTATCTCTCTCAGGGGATTGTGAAGGGCATACAAACAGCTGACCTAATTATGTTTCATTCTTTCATTTCACTGAGCACAAGTCATGGTCTCAGGTGCATATTTTTTTTCTTTGGATGACAGGGGCAGATAAACCAAAAGGAATAGATGGGAAAGTGCAACTTGCTTTATTTTTTACATTCTGACTGGGAAATAAATCCATGTGGTAATAATATCAATGGGAATAATACCAAGGAGACAGTTGAAAATACAAGATGGAAGGTAAAGAGTGGGGGTGGCTCTCTGTTCAAGATGGAAGATAAGGGACAACTGCCTATATGTCCCCCTATTCTCCCAAAAGACACTGCAGAACCTCTGTCCCCACTACCAAGTACTTGAAGATCTACAGTTTGAGGCATGATTTCTAAGGAAATTGTCTCTTGGTGCCATGTTGTAAATGGAAAGACAGGGCTAAATCAGCTCATATACCTTTTTTTTTTTCAAGATTTTATTTATTTATTTGAGAGAGAGAGAGAGAGCGAGAGAGCACAAAAGAGCACAAGCAATGGGAGGGGAAAAGGGAGGAGCAGGTTTCCCACTCAGTAAGGAGCCCCATGCGGGACTCGATCCCAGGACCCTGGGATCATGATGTGAGCCAAAGGCAGACACTTAACCGACTGAACCATCCAGGTGCCCCATCATATGCCCAATTTTACTGAAAAAGCTGTCATGTGGGTGGACTCCAAGGTTAGCTATGTGATTCTGTTAATAGAGCCTGCTTGATCTTTATGGGATTGGGTAAAGCTAGTTCCCAAGCAACTCTTATGCTCCAACTAAGTAAAGGATCTCAAAGAATTTTTAGGGATGACACTTTTGGAGAATGTAGGGAAAGAAGATTTCTATTAAATTTGACTCACAAAGTAGAAATTTTGAGTCAATGCCTAGTATAGTTCTATATTTAATGATATTCAGTAAAACTCTCACAAGTCTGGAAAACAAATCAGAAACCAGGGGTGGGGAAAATCACTTTTAGTGACAAAGTGTTGAGTGAGTGCAAGGGTGAAGAGAATCTTTCCCTCCCTAACCTTGTACTTGTGGATAACCTGTTCCCATTACTAAGTCCTGGCAAGCATTCTAAAACCAAGGAAAAAGTTTGCTATTCCCAGGCACTGAAGCTAATGTGGTGACTTAAAGAAGCTCTAGAAATAGAAATAAGCTAAGGAAGTGTTACCCAATCTAATTTAACCAAAATTTAATTGGTAAATTTCTCAGAAATGGAGAGACATGCTAGAAGTGGTTTATTATTGGAAAGTAAAATTCCTCTACTTTTGAATTCTTAAATTCAAAATGGAAGTAAAGTATCAGTTTTAGCTTAGCAGCAAAATTGTTTTAATCAAGTAACAGCACAATGCTTTATAATTATCAAATTGGTCAATTATTTATTTCTAATTGACATATTTATGATTACCAGTTATGGAAGGACTAAACATAAAAATGTGCACTCAAAAGGAATAGGACCAGCCAAACTGGTCCAGATAATAACAGCAGATACTTTAGAAAGCCTTCTGGGGTGCCTGGGTGGCTCAGTTGGTTAAGCGACTGCCTTCCGCTCAGGTCATGATCCCGGAGTCCCGGGATCAAGTCCCATGTCGGACTCCCGGGTCTGCAGGGAAGTCTGCCTCTCCCTCTGACCTTCTCCCCTCTCATTCTCAGTCTCTCTCTCTCTAATAAAAAAAAAAAAAAATTTAGAAAGCCTTCTGCACCAAGAGCTAGTCAAATCCGCTGCATCTTTACTGCTTTAAAAAGGATAAGAATAAAAAAACTTGGAGGATTTTCACTTTTTGACTCAAAGATCATATTCACTATTTAAATTAAATTGTATGAAGTTTTCCCTTTGATGCCTGTGTATTCTTAGATCAGACATATGGGTTCAAGCCAACTCCATGCCTCTCCTTTACGTTGAAAGTTTACATTAGTCATACTCCCCCCAAAATACTAGATCGAAACCAGCCCAACTGGTTAGTAAAATTGGCTAAAAAAAAAAAAATCTATTGAGAGGAGATGAAAAGCAAGCAGTTGACTGACATATTTACCAGAACCTGAAAAGGAATTAGACACTGACCTGGAATTGGAGAAAGGAGGAAAGTGGCGGTCAGAAGAAGCCCCTTCAACATACTGGGGGAGCCCAGGGGCACAGCGCCTGCCCTTCAGGCTCCGAGAGCACTGCTCCGTCTCTCCCTGCCTCCTCTCAAGTGAGACAGAATGAAACTCTGCTTCAGGAAGTGTTTACTAAAGGTGTTGCACAACCTTGGAGCTGTGGTTCTTCGACAATGGCACCGCGGGCGGAAGGTCTGGCCGCCTCCGGGCTTTAGGACTCCTTTACCATAAGCCATTGTTTCTCTTTCCTGCTTCCCCATATTCCCCCCTTGGAAGTAGTATGTTTCCAATATATTACTATAGCCCAATAAGCTACCTTGACATAACTGGCTTTGATGAACCTTGGTTAAGTGTGTGTATTTATTATGTATGTTATAAATATATATAAATATTTATATATGTATTTGCTATGTTAGCAACAAGTTGTTGCAAACGTTATTCTTCCCTCATATACACATATGCTGTCAGTGAAGTGACTTCTGATCTCATCCAGTTATTACATAAAATTCTTTTCCAGTTATCTGGTACTCTGGTCTCACACAATGGTGCTCCAGGGAGCTTGAACTATCCTGAAATAAGAATGTATGACAATACCAGCTCAAGATTTTTCAGATCCCCAAGGGCATTTGTATCATCACTAACAATCAGGAGTTAGGGAAAGACTTCAAGTCTCAAAGGATATAATTTCCAGAAAAGCTTTAGGAGCTGTCACTGGTGGTGGTAAGGCTAAGTTGACCTGTCCAGATATCACACTGTGTAACAAATTACATAGCTAAGGTAGAGTTGCTTTACTAAGTTCCAGATCCTTTATACTTATTATCATATTCATTGTTATTACACTTCCGTATGATAAATGCCATCTTACCACTATTTTGTAGATTAAAATACTAAGTTTCAAAAAGATAAAGGATTCAAAAGATCAAGACTCAGTCGTCCTCCTTTTATATAGTAAATAAGATTAAGCAGTTTGCCCAAGGTCATCTATCTAGTGAGTGGCAGGAGTGGAATTTGAATTCAGTAAATTCAGTATTGTATGAGCTCTTAGCCACACCTTCTTTTTTTTTTTTTTTTTAGATTTTATTTACTTGACAGAGAGATTACAAGTAGGCAGAGAAGCAGGCAAAGAGAGAGGGGGAAGCAGGCTCCCCAATGAGCTGAGAGCCCGATGCAGGGCTCGATCCCAGGACCCTGAGATCATGACCTGAGCCGAAGGCAGAGGCTTTAACCCACTGAGCCACCCAGGCACCCCAGTCACACATTCTAATAGCTGACTTATATACCCAATCTTATTTCTACTGAGAAATTGTATATATATATATATGTATACATATGTATACATATATATTCATATAGGTATACATATATATATGTAATTTCTCAGTAGAAATAAGATTGTATACATATGTATACATATATATATGAAATACAAGTCCCATTCCTATGAAATACAAGTTCCAGAGACAATCCTGAGGTTATGACTAACACCAATTCTTGGTCCACTAAAATCCTTGGTCCACGAAAATTAATACTAAAATTATTAGTTATTCTACAGATTCCAAAGGTTATTTTTGTAATAGATTTCGATGAAAAAGGATTTCTCAAAATATCGTACAGCATTAACTAACAATCACAAGGGAATGTTTGAATCTAGTTACTGAGTCTTTCAGCCATAAGATTAGGAATGTCACAGGTTTCTTTTCTTTTAATCCAAGTTCCACTGCTTTGTCTTCTTCAGAGAACAGAAAGCTTATCCCCACTTTTTGATTGTCATGTGGTTCCCCCCATTAATTCTATGCACGTTCATTAGAACCTGTTATATGTAAGGCACTGAAATCATGGTTGAAAATACTCATTCTCTTTGAGATATTTACAGTCTGGTGAGGGAGATAGGCAAGGACAGTTAACCATGAAGATGTGCAAAGTGAGTGCTATCTATATACCATGAGACACACTATGCATAGGGCTAGGAAAGATTTAGGTACAGAGGTCACAATCTACCCCTAGGGGGGCAAGGAAAGCTTCCTGGAGGCAGGAATAACGAGGTCAATGAAAAATTAACTGAGAAAAAGTGAGGACATTATGTCATAACATACTAGTTTATGGTATTACTTTAGTATTGTTGCAGCAAAGAGAGCCTGGAGGAAGGGGAAGAGATCCTATGTCTGGTTTTGTCACTGTGCAAATGCTGACAATACTGACTCCATATTTGGCCCTCTATCTTGTTCATGTTCATGGGATGACCTCTCGTGGTGCTACATGTTCTAGGACCCTTGAAGGTTAATGTGTGCCCTGACTGAAATGCAGAGAGGCTTGTTCTGGTCTTCCCTAAAGTTGTTTCCATAACCAGTAGAGATAATTCTATTTCCCCCCTACTCCTTTGCCCAAATGTCACCACAAGCTCTGTTAATGTTAGCAATCAAGTAAGTGGATGCAGACTCTGACTTCACCATATGCCCCCTGCATATCTCCTCACTTTATAAAATCTGTAGACAAAGGATCGGACTCTGTGGGAAATAGCTGTGTCACTGTCTGAATTATTCACCGCCAGATTCCCCCATCAGTAAGTTACTCTGACTAGCACTCTGTAAATTGTATGGAGTATCTTGCTTTGCTTTTTGGTCTTCAAGTGCCTTATCAGTTTGGAGGAGACTCTAGTGCCCCTCCTCCATCTTCTCACAATTGATAAGCCAGCCAGGAGACAAAAAACAAAACAAACTTGGGTGAAGGGGCCCTGCACCAGGGAAAGCCCATAGTCTATGGGGGAAATCCCAAACTGGCCAGCCACCTCCACGTGGGAAGACTTGGCCAGGTTTTTCGAGCATTTTAGACCAGCACTTTAGACCACAAGGATGCCCCCAAAACGCCCAGGGTATTATTAGATATCCTATCAGAAATGGTGGGGAAAAGGAAATGGAAGAGGGAAAGTGAACAAATTATTTCGGCAGTAGTTCGGCCATTGTTCTGTGCATTACAAGACACCGGAGAAATGGAATTGTAAGAGACAGCACTTGAGCACTATCTCCCTGTCTCTTCGCTTGTAACAAGTAGTAAAAGAGACAGCACTATCTCCCTGTCTCTTTGCTTTCAACACTCCCTTGGGAAATGTTCAATTTGTTGCATTCCAAGCAATGAATCTTTTGAGTTCAGTTACAAATTTGGACACTCAGATGAGACCTCTGACTGACCTCTTTAAATTCCCCCAGCTCCCAGCAAGTAATGTAGTGGTCAGCAGCAACTCCCTGATCCAGCTCATCTGTGTTGCTGGAGAACCTATGGGAGGGGTGCCCCCCGTCCCCCCCACCACCTGGCGCCTTGTCAGGTCTGTGCACTGCAACTAGCTGAAAAGGCTCAGTGATCACTCCAGACATTTTAATCAGAGTCCTTTCAGAGAGGTGAGTGGCAATTACCCTACAAACCAGCTTTAGGGCTCTGCCCCTATCTCAAGCAGCAGGAAAAAGGAACTTCTGGGGAAGTATTTTAAGAGACAGCCCCCTCTGGAAAAAGAGAGAGAGAGAAAATCCCCTTTGGTAAATGATTCCCAGATGAAGGAAGTCAAAAGAAAATTTTAAGATTACACTGAAGATGATTTTAACACTCAAATGGCCTAAAAGAGGTTCTTTTAAAAAATACCTAATGAATGCGTATGTATATCCAACTTGAGAAAACCAGCTAGTAGACTAAACAACCTGAGTGGAATGCATACTCTGATCGGTCCTTGGAAGTTTCTAAAAACACTGACAGGATAAAATGGAGCCGCCTAGGTATATCAACATATAATGTCATTTGGGTTGCAAACCAATTCCTTGAGGGATTGAAAGCAACTGTCCTTACCTTGCAAATCTTTGCAAAACCGAGAAATGAGGCCCCAGAAACAAGTCAAGTCTTTTTTAACATTTCTGGGGACTCTTATTTAGATCATTCCCATTGCTAAGATTGAAAATTTTTAAAAAGGGGAAAAGAAGTTTTTTAAGTACCTCAGGGTGCCTGGGTGGGTGGGTTAAAGCCTCTACCTTCGGCTCAGGTCATGATCTCAGGGTCCTGGGATCAAGCCCCGCATCGGGTTCTCAGCTCATTGGGGAGCCTGCTTCCCCCTCTCTCTCTGCCTGCTTCTCTGCCTACTTGTGATCTCTCTGTCAAATAAATAAATAAAATCTTAAAAAAAAATTTTAAAAACAACAAAAAAGATCTCTTTTGTTGATGCCTTCACTAGGTAGCTCATCTCTTAACCAGGTCTCTGGGGGAACTCTAGTTCTAAGTATTTTTTTTCTCTTATATGTATAATAATCTCTTATTGATATTTATATTGCTGCTATGGCATAAGGATGCAAGTCACCTCCCAGTGATTGTCTGTAGGGCCATCGTGGAAGAATGACACAAAATCCACCTAATCCCTCCCTCCCTCCCCCCGCCGTCAGTAAGTTACATGAATAAAACTCTCTGTAAACTGTATGAAGTCTCCTGTTTCATTTTTTTCTGGTCTCAAAGAGCCTTCTCAGTTTGAAGGATGCTTTACTGTCCCTCCTTTCCAACACATCGGTAAAATGTCTATTTTATTTTCTATTCTACATAAACTTCTTTTAGTTAACTATCACCTAAAAAAAGAGGATACTAGCAAGGTGATCTATTTTTAAAAAAATTTTTTTACTTGTTATTTATTTATTTATTTATTTATTTATTTATTTATTTATACTTATGTATAACATGCACGATCGGGGCGGGGGAGGAGCAGGAGGAGAGCATACTCCCAGCTGAGTGTGGACCCCACTCGGGGCTGGATCTCATGACCCTATGATCACAACCTGAGCTGAAACCAAGAGTTGGATCCAACAGACTGAGGTAGCTGGACACCCCAACAAGATGACCCATTTTTAACCATCTGATTAAAAATAATGGGCTATGAAATCCGATTTGGAGGCAGTAAGAGTACTACACTAGTACTGTTTTGTACCAGAGTTCCAAATTGTGTAGTTCCTGTATATTGTAATGTATGGGAAATTAGGAAGCCTTTTTCCTTTAATATATGTCTGATACCATTTGAAGTGCATTGTACTTAGTACCCCTAATTCTTTTTTTTTAAGTTTTTATTTATTTATTTGAGAGAGAGAGAATGAGAATGAGAGAGCATGAAAGCGGAGAAGGTCAGAGGGAGAGGCAGACTTGCCATGGAGCTGGGAGCCCAATGTGGGACTCGATCCTGGGACTCCGGGATCATGACCTGAGCTGAAGGCAGTGGCTTAACCAACTGAGCCACCCAGGTGCCCTACCCCTAATTCTTATAAAAACTTTTCAATGTAGATATCATCAACTCCAGGTTCCATCTGAAGAAACTGAGGCCCAGAGGTATTAGGGCAGTTGTCTCAGGGATGCCAGCAGTAGGTAGCTTTTGATGATTGTTGGGTGGTGGCATTTACCAACAGGGTTTGCCCAGATCCTAGCTCCATCCCTCAGGGGACACAGCTCACTGAGTAATGATTGTTAGCAAGAGAAAATCCTTCAGGGGTGCTAACTGGGGAGAGATTGGTAGTAAAAGAATCCTCCAGCACCAAGCATAAGACATAATGAAGATTACTGTCTCAAGGAGGATCTGGTGTTGAGCGCTGGTTTTTTATTGATTCTTTGTGAGGTATTTCTTAGAGCAGAGAATCTATATCAAGGTATGATATCTTCTCCTATTTCCTTTCTGGTGCACATCTCAAGAAAGAAAGTGCTAGGAAAAAAAAAAAAACAGATACAGATAAATGGAGAGGGGAGGTGTTCAAGGTTTAAAATACCGTATCTTTATGGTAGATGGCCTCACCCTCTTAGGAGTGGCTAATCCTAAAACTTGGGAGAAGGAGGATGAGAAAAAAGGACCCAATTACAGGTAGTTTCCTAAGACTCATAGATTGGATCTGATTAAATAAATAAACATGATGATTTTGCTCTGTTCTCTACAAATATATTTCATTCAAGGGCTTCAAAATATCTTCAGAAGAAATTACTGAGAACCACCAAATTCTATGACTGAGAGATCATTCTACCCAAGACGGGTTATTACTGACGCACAGGGAAGACCTCACTGTAACTGTTTCACCCCTAGGACCATAATGACTCTGACCACTTACTCTATTCACTAAGGGCAGAAAAGGAATTGCACACGTGGAAGATTATATCTTTCCTCACTTCACAAAAATCTCTTTTCATCCCAGACTTCTCACTAGCCTTTCTGCTTTCCAATTTAATTGTTTGAAAGACTGTCATATAGAAAGAAGAACAAGTGGTGTTAGCACTGGAACTGAGAGAAAAAGATAATTCGGTCACCATCTACGTGGCCCCACTTAGGCCAAGGATGCAAGGTCTTCTTAAGAGGAAGAGAGAAGGGAGCAAAGCCTTACTGGGTGATGAGAACGTGTCAGGCTCTTTACATGAGCATGGACCCATCTTTACCACCACCTTGAGAAATAGCATTGAAATAGCAAAGACATTTGATCTTTTCTAAGGATGCGTGACAAATCTTGGTACCATTGGGAATAGGATCCTTAATATAAGTTTTTATTTAATTAAAACATTTTTATTTTTTTCATTTTATTTTTTTAAGATTTTATTTATTTATTTGACACAGAGAGAGAGATCACAAGTAGGCAGAGAGACAGGCAGAGGGAGAGGGGGAAGTAGGCTCCCCGCCGAGCAGAGAGTCCGATGCGGGGCTCGATCCCAGGACTCTGAGATCATGACCTGAGCTGAAAGCAGAAGCTTTAACCCACTGAGCCACCCAGGCGCCCCAATTAAAACATTTTTAAACTTCTGGGCTATCACAATTGCTTCTGGAACAGACACAGACATACCACTCCTTCACACCAAGGACAGATTATAAGGTGACTGAATTCTGAAGCACTGCCTCCACTGGTTACCCTGTACCCAGAAATGAACTGCACAGAGTTGACACTGAGTCAGTGCTTCTGGTGTTGCCATTAAATGGTGTGTGGAAGGGCCTGAGGAGCTCAGGGTTTGACATGGCTGGACACATCCTTCTCTATGCTCTATACACACATTGTACACGTGTTGACATTTCATTTAATCACATCTCTTACTTCTACTTAGGGGAACAGAGCAAACACAAACACAGAGTCTGAAAGTAATCTCTAAGAGAAGATAGACTAGTCAAATTCAACATTTTAAAATACTTTCTTAAATATTTTAAACAAAGAATTCCTCCAGAGAATCACTCTATGAAAATTGTCTAAAATATAAAATGGGTTTTATATATCAAGATATTAATTACATTATTTATAAAGGAAAAACTTAAAACTAAATATCCCCAAATAAGGAGATCTACTACATACCTATTGAGTAAAATATTAAACCATTATTTTAAATGATCTGTGCAATGAATTTTAATATTAGGGGCAATCTCTACCGTATAATATTAGAACAAAAGTAAAGCAATAAAGTTATATACAAAATGATCAAAACTAAAAAAAAAAAAAAAAAACTTCACAAACCTATGCAGAGTGAAAAACAAAACAGAAAAAAAAAATCAAAATATGGAGAAGCCTTTCTGTATGTGCTGGGAAGTTGAGGGTTTTTTACCTCTTTTCTTTTTGTATTTCTTGATTTTTAAGTAGTGGTTGTTATTTTTTTACAATTTAAAAATTATGTAATAAATACCAAAAAATAAAAATATTTTCTGAGATTATTGACAGGCCTTCCCTCCCTTAAACTGAGCTCTCCTATAGGATGTATTCAGTCATTATTGTATCCCCCAAACCCCAATATAGTGCTTTAAAAATAGCAGCTATTAACTATGGGTTTGCATGCTGAATTAATGGTTGGAGGAAGATCACACTTATAAAAACAGGCAGAGTCTCTGAACCACAAGCCATGAACGGCTGAGTTTTAGAATAAAAGGAAGAGAAATAGCTAGTATAGTCTTTTAAAACCCAAACCACCTCAAAGCCTTTGCGTTCCCTATTCTAACTTATCATATTCCTACCTGTGGTAAGTAGATAGCGCGACACAAATGAAAGAAAGCTATTTGCTTTCAAGCTTGGTAAGCTTTTTTACATAAGAAAGCCAAGAGATTTTGTTATCACCTTTCAGGTACTATATTTACCTAGGAGTCTAGTTTCTGTTTAGCTCTTAATATTATAATCAGCCAATTACCTGCCGGCACTGAATTATTAGCTCTGTGTTTAAGGCCTGCTACATTCCATTAGGTTCTTTGTACAGGCATATCTCCTTTTGCAGATATGTTTATTTACACTTTTTGCACTTCACAAATTGAAGACTTGTGCCAACCTTGCATCCAGCAAATGTTTTCATTATTATTGTATTGGTTATGGTGATCTGTGATCAGTGATTATGACTGGCTGAAAACTCAAATAATGGTTAGCATTTTTTAGCAATAAAGTATTTTTTTAAATGATTTTATTTATTTATTTGAGATAGAGACAGTGAGAGAGAGCATGAGAGGGGAGAAGGTCAGAGTGAGAAGCAGACTCCCCATGGAGCTGGGAGCCCGATGTGGGACTCGATCCCAGGACCCCGGGATCATGACCCGAGCCGAAGGCAGTTGCTTAACAACTGAACCACCCAGGCGCCCCAGCAATAAAGTATTTTTTAATGAAGGTCTGTACATTGTTTTTTTTTTTACACATACTGCTATTGCATACTTAATAGACTACAGTACAATGTAAACATCATTTTCATATTCACTGAAAAACCAACAAATTTATTTGACTCCCTTTATTGCAATATTCACTGCATTGCAGTATTCTGGAACTCAACCCGCAATATCTACAAGGTATGCCTACACTATGACGTTGTCTTTCCTCTTCATCATGCCAAATCTAAACCAAAAGGCAGTAGGTAATCAGCAAAGATTTATTGGGTCCAGTCGAACTGATTCACCATTTGCATAATCTAACGTACTTAACAAGCAGACAAGGCCTTACTAAGTACAAAGGACAAGGTGAGCACTTTATTATTCAAAGAGAATAAAGATGGATATTGTCCCTCTTTGTATCTGATCCTTCAATTTCTGTGTTCCATTGCTGACCCACACTCTCCCCAGCCCTCCATCTGGTATAGAATGAAAATTAAAATCCAATATTATGTGTTCTTTGACATCTGGGAAAAAACCAGAGGGCCTGGACTGGCCTAAACATGAGTTTCCCTTCCTACCCTATTTCCATGGGTCAGGGCCCCTAGTTAAACACCAGTCTTAATTACAGGACCAGGCCGAGTTCCTGCTTATCTCCTGGATCACGGGCTTCAGTTCCTTGCCAACTTACAGAACTACTCAAGCCAATGACACGCTTCCATAGGAACCAGGGGGGTACCCTGGTTCACTCTGTTCCAAAGTGCGACTCTTGGGTGTTTGGGTGTAGTGTGCACGGCATGGGCAACCTCCAACCCTGGGCTGTGAGTATATGTGACATAAACCGTTGTTGATCTCATCTGTCCAGCGTAAGGGGTTGTGTGTTCAGCCATCCCCATAACTAGGGCAGGTATCGTTCCCTCACCAGTGAGGTAAATAGTAGGCACCCCAGCACAGACATCTCCAGGAACAATGACATGTCCTTGGCCATGAGAAGTGTTCTGTTTATATCTGCTTTGATTCATTATGTTTTTATTTCACAGTTAAACTCCCTCAGGGAAAGCTTATTCATTCCTCTTATTTATAATCAGGGATACAGAGAGTTTTCTTGGGTTTACTCCTGGTCTGTCTACACATGAAAATCCAGTGTGATTAAAAAATCTTCACCATCTCCGTTAAACTCAATTCCACCCATTGCAAAGACTTTTAGGCTGAACAAGACCTGGACTCCTATGCTCTGCGTTCACGCTTCTGTCCCTTCTGACCTCTGACCTCATCTTCTTGTTTGCTCTAATCCAGCCACACTGGGTTACTTCAGATTCCTTGAATACATCAGACATACGCCTGCCTCAGTATTTGCTTTGACTGTCACTTTTTCCTGAAATGGGCTTCCCTCAGATATCTACCTGAATGATCACCTAGTTCAAGTATTTGGTCTAACATCGCCTTCCCTGTGAAAGGTAATCTGATGGTGATTTCCATTTTTCTCTTCTTTAGCACAACCTATCCCCTTGCTGTTTTATTTTTTCCCATTGCAATTATCAAACACTAGCATTCTACAGAATGCATTTGTTTACCTATTTATTCATTTTTACAGTCTGTCTCCTTAAGTTCCATAAGGGCATGCAGTTGCTCTGTAAGTCGGCCCCCGCACTTATAACTCTGTATGTTTCAGAGTAAGAGCCCAGTAAATATTTGTGAATATTTGTTAAATGAGTACATTTAAATTAAGGATTTTTTTAAAGTTTTTATAGTAAGAGTTCTTTCATTTATTAACATAGAATTCTGATAAATATTTTCAACTTTAGACAAGTTTTCAGTAACCCATTTGAGCCTCATAACACACTATTAACAGGAAATCCACCATATTTCTCTTTTACACCCATTCCCCCAAATTATTCAATAAGTCTTACAGTTTTATATAGTTGAGAGTATGGCATGCCCTTCCAAGATATTAGGCATAGAATGAGGATTGGATTCTGACTGGTCTGTTACTACAATTTTATTGTTACTGAACTGAAATTGGTCCATACTGTAGAAGTACTTTTACAGGCCTTGGACCCTCCCTAGGCTATGACGGTGCTCCCAAATAGGTCACTAAGGTTCTTAATTCGTATTGACTTAGCTGCTGTTCACATTGGCTCATTTCTTCCAGAGTAACTTAGATCTAAAGGGATAAGAGTTCTATACTGCTTCAAACCGACTCTTCTCAATCGAACTTATATCTTTGTCTAAAGCCCAGTTCTCCAGCTTAAATTCCCTTTTTAAAAATTTTTTCGATTTTGTTTATTATTATATTCAATTAGTCACCAAGTAGTTTATCATTAGTTTTTTATGTAGTGCTCGATGATTCATTAGTCACAATTTAAATTCCCTTTTCCCACATGTTATTTAATTTAGAGGCCTGAAACGTTCCTCAGTTGCCTCACACAATTGTAAAGGCTGGCGAGTCCACAATCTGAGGGTATGTGGGCCAGCTGGAGAGCCAGAACTGATGTTAGCTCAAGTCTGAAGTCTGAAAGCAGTCTACCGGCAAAATGCCCTCTCTCTCAGCCCTCTGTTGCTCTTTTTTTTCTATGAAGGCCTTTAACAAATTGGAAGAGGCCCACACATATTATAGTCAATCTGCTTTACTTAAGTCTATTGATTTGAATGCTAATCTCATCTAAAAAAAAATGCCTTCACAGAAATAGAATATTGTTTGATCAACTATCTGGGTACTATGGCCTAGCCAAATTGACACACACAATTAATCACCACAGGGCATATAGATTGGGATTTGACTTTTTCTTCCTGGGAAACCCAGGGCTCTTTATTTAAATTGTCACTTTCTCCACAGAGATCTACTGCATACCAAATGGGTATTGCAACTTTTTGACCATCAAAAGAGAGAGAAAAAAAGACCTTGTTATATACTAATCCGTTAATCCTAGAAAAATGTGTGCTGAGTATTTGCGTACCAAAGAAGGCCCACTAAGTGAACCTTTGTAGGACAAAGAGGATCGGTTTCCCTGGATTAGAAATCCCGAACCCATCCTACAAAGTAAGGGCTACCCACACGAGCGATAACTTCTGAAGATGTGACAGGTTAGAAAAAAAATAACCGATAAACACCTAGACTTGAAATCAAGATTCTGATTGCAATTCCTGGATGAATGTTTTTGGGTAGGCTCTCAGACCCAAATGTTCATCTTTTCACCAGGTGGGATCATGTAAACCAGGACAAACAAAAACCCTGAGGCCAATGGTGGTATTCTTACCTTCAGATAAACTAGTTGGAAGAACATTGTTTGACAAGAGTAACATTCAACGAATTTATCTATGTATAACTAAGTCATTTTACGAATTCTGTTCCTGTGTCACATGCTTCTGGGTTCCTAAGAAGTGCTCAGCAAGGTTGATAGGATTAAAATATAGAATAAACTTAGCAGTCCTTTCTGATTTCTCTCTCAACTTAACCAAGCAAACTTGTTACCACATGCTCTTATCAATGTGTGATCATTTATGCACTACATATATGAGTGAAAACCAGCTAATTATTCATGCAGTCAATCGATTTTGAATTAAATAGGTGGAGATCTGCTTAACAGGTCAAGAACAAAGCTATATCTGAGAGTGGCTTAAGAAGAGAGAAGGTAAATGTAACTAAGTGTCAAAAAAAATGTAACTAGGTGTCAAGGAACTGAGAAAAAAGTGAAGAAAGTAAAATTTAGAATATAACATATATGTTAGTGGTTAATTTTTTTGCGTCAACTTGGTTGCCATAATGCCCACATATTTGGTCAAATATTCCGGCTGTTTCTATGAAGGTGTTTTTGATGAGGTTTACATTTAAATCAGCAGATTTATTTGTTTGTTTGTTAGTTTGTTTGTTTAATAGGGAGAGAAAGAAAGAGTACAAGTAGACAGAGCAACAGGCAGAGGGAGAGGGAGAAGCAGGCTCCCCGCTGAGCAGAGAGCCCCTGCGGGCTTGATCCCAGGACGACCATGACCTGAGCTGAAGGCAGCTGCTTAACTGACTGAACCACCCAGGGACCCCTAAATCAGCAGACTTTCTTAAAAAGCACTTTATCGAGGTATGATTGACCTGTGAAAGCTGTACATATTTAATGTATACAAGTTGATGAATTTGGATATAAGTGTACACTTGTAAAATCATCACCACTATCAAGGCCGTAGACATATCTAACTCCTCCTAAAATTTTCTCCCACCCCCTTTATTATTCTTATTTATGTATTTATTTATCTATTTATTGGTTTGATTTGATTTCGTTTGGTTTAGTTTGGTTTGGTTTTTTCCCTACAGAGTTTATTTGGACAGGGAGGCTCTACCTCCAAAAGAAGGTGTTGGGACTCATGGTGCCAGCTAGTGCTGGCAATGCAGGATTCAGTGGGGCAGCGGGAACTTGATCTTGAAGTCCTGAACCTCTTGATGGCTGGTTTGCGGTGCTTTCTGACTCCAATGTCCTCCACCTTCATGACCTGGATGGAGTGCGCCCGTGTGTGGTGCAGGACGCCTAAGGTTTGGTAGCACTGGGTGATGGCCCCTGCAGTGGGCGGTTCCAGGAGCCCCCCGCCCAGGCGTGGGTGCCCCCTCGGAGGAGTCATAGCACACCCAGGTGAGGTTCTCTGCCTGCAAGGGCAACTTCTTGATTACCTGTCCACAGTAGACATTTCCCCTTAAGACTTCATCTTCTTCAGCGGAGACACAAAGTACCAGAAGCAGGACTTGGCGACAACATGATGAGAAGCAAAGATCTCCATGCAAGAGAGGCGGAGTGGGCCTTTGGGTGTGGGCAGGTAGCACCCCACCACTTTTACTTTTGTCCTGTGCTCCAGGCCTTCAGGGCTCACTCTCCACTCTCACCTCCACCCAAGAAAAGCCCCTTTATTATTATTATCATTATTATTTCATGTAGTAAAAATACAACATAGGATCTATCCTCTTAGCAAATTTTAGGTATACAATACAATATTGTAAGCTGTGGACACTGTTCTGTATAGTAGATTTCTAGAATTTGTTACCTTATACGATTAAAACTTTGTATCCTTTGGCCATCAACTCCTGTTTCCCCTCCTCCTACCCCAGTACCAACATTCTACTCTGTGCTTCTTTAAGTTTGACTATTTTAGATTCTACATGTGAATAAGATTATACCATATTTGTCTTTTTATGTCTAAATTATTTTACTTAACTTTCTCCAGGTCCATCCATGTTGCCATAAACAGCAGGATTTCCTTCTTTTTTAAGGCTGGTAACTACTATATCATATGAGCATGCAAAATTTTCTTTGTCCATTCATCCATCAGGGGACATTTAGGTTGTTTCCATATATTGGCTATTTGAATAAGGTTTCAGTGAACATGGGAGTGCAGATGTCCCAAGATTCTGATTTCGATTCCATTTGCTGGGATTGCTGGAGAGTTCCATTTTTAATTTTCTGAGGAACCTCCATCCTGTTTTTCTTAGTGGCTGCACCAATTCACATTCCCATCTCCTGCTGTACACTCCACATACTCACTAGTACTTATTATCTCTTGTCTTTTTGATGCTAGTCACTCTAACAAATGTGAGGTGATATCTTGTTGTCCTTTTGATTTGCGTTTTCCTGATATTAGTGATGCTGAGCACCTTTTCCTGTACTTGTTTTGGCCATTTGTGTTCTTTGGAAAATGTCTATTCAGGTCCTTTGCCCATTTTAATTATATTGTGTAGTTTTTGCAACAATTATATTGTGTGGTTTTTGCAATTATATTGAGTTGTATGAGTTCCTTATATGTTTTGGCTATTAACTCCTTATATGATTTGTAATCATTTTCTCCCATTCTGTAGGTTGTCTTTTTTTATTTGTAAGAGACGTGGGGAGAGAGAGAGAGAGAGAGAGAGAGAGAGAGAGAGAATGGAGGGGCAGAGGGAGAGAATCTTAAGAGAATCTTGGAGCTTAATCTCACAGCCCTGAGTTGAAATCAAGAGTTGGATGCTTAATCAACTGAGCCACCCACGTGCCTCCTATAGATTTTACTTTTGTTGAAGGGAGTCATCAAAATGATGCTGATGAAATTTGTTTAAGTTTGAGGTTCATGAAGGAATGGCTAAGAAAGAATTCTTGAGATGTTTTTGGGTGCAAAAAGGTGATTTTATTTTAATACGGGGACAGGACCTGTGGGCAGAAAGCAGTGCTGGATTGGGAGGAGTGACTGATTATATACTTTTTAATTAGTGGGGGTTAGGGATAGCAAGTCTCTAGGGAATTTGAAGCAAGGCTTTCAGGACCTTGAAGGGCTAGCTGCTGTTAAGATAAGGTTACTTTTAATCTTTTTTTTTTTTTTTTAAGATTTTATCTGTTTATTTGACAGAGAGAGACACAGCAAGTGAGGGAACACAAGCAGGGAGAGTGATAGAGGGAGAATCAGGCCTCCCGTGACGCAGGGACCCTGATGCGGGGCTCGATCCCAGGACTCTGGGGTCATGACCTGAGCTAAAGGCAGACACCCAACAACTGAGCCATCTAGGCGCCCAAGGTTACTTTTAATCTTTAATAAAACATAAATATTAAGGCTCTAAGGCAGTCATGACTTCCTTGAGGAAAGTCACATTTTGCATGTTTCAGGTATCTATCAGATACAAGCTGTAGGATTTAATTTAAGCTACATTTCTCTTGCCTTTGTTCCCCTCATCATTTTGGCCACTGGTTGACCTATGAGATGAACCCAGACACTTGGAGAGTCCTAACTCCCTCCCTTGTCCTTGGAATATGGGTTACACTTGCCTTTCCTGATCCCATAGACTGCTCCAAGGACATAGCCTTGAGACAGTGATATGCTGTGAAGAGTACCTGGATGGCACATGTGACTGAACCCAGTTAGGGCTGCTTCGTAAACTTTTAAGATCTGGGGGGGCAGGTGCATCCTTCTGTCTTTAAAACAGTAATTACCCAAACCATAGGAGAAAACTTGCACTGTTTCTCTGCCTTTTAAAGTTGTAAATCTTTTCTTGTCTTTGAAATGGAAACACCCCAGAATATAACAAAAACACTGCCCACAGAGACTGGAAAAAAAAGAAGGGGGGAGAGAGAACTCTTAAAATACAGACTGCTATAGAAATCCCCTTGTCAATTCATTGCAATGCGCTCTGCTACAGCAGCTAAGCACCAATTGCATATAAGCGGTCCAAAAGAGACTTCCATGGTTAGAAGCTGGGTTTGTAACCCTTTTGTTTTTCAGTGAGTGCTGGGAGAGGTCACTGAGAATACATGACCACAAACTGACCCTTGATCTGGACCCATTCCATTTCATTTGTCCTGGTATAATGTCAGTCATCATTTTAAAATGTATGTTGCAGAAATCATTGAATTCCTTTGTCAATTGCATTATAACACACTCTTACCACCTCTTCAATCTCGGCCATTTTTAAGTCTCTGGTTATTTGCAGACAAATATGGTTTCAGTCTGATGCTTTGGCAAAGAATGTGTTCCTCCAAAAGTGCTTCATCTTCCAAGACATTTATGGAAATGACTTTGACAAGTACAGGTTTCTGATAACTAAGATCAGTTTGCCTTCATGTGGGAGGGACAGTGATAAATCTTTCAAGTATTCCCTCAGTGTTACCTCAAAGCCTCATAATATGTCATGGGATGGTAGCTAGGGACCCATCCTTGTTCTTCTTTCCCACATCAGTAAAATGGGCCCATTAGATTGATAGTATAAAGCTAGCAAGGGAAGCAGATTTGCCTCTACTACAGGACACCATGGAGGCTTTGCTGGAACATCTGTGAGGGAGAAGCTGGGCAATAAACCCATAAAAAAAATTCAAGGCCCGGCACCACTGGAAAGTTCTGGGAGTCATCTGGTCAGGTAAGATGGGTGTTGTCCCAAAAGTTGTGATTGATCAGGTGCAAGCTCATCCAACCCCTAAGAATGTGAGGAAGGTGTAAACCTCCATAGGGATTCGGGGGGTTGGGAAGGCTTTTAATCCCTACATGGCACAGTGCCCCCCTCCCTTGTGCTGCCTGATAAAGAAAGGGTAAATGTGGGACTGGGGATCAGAGCAACAACCTGCCTTTGAGAAGGCAAAAATACTAGTAAAGTAGATTAAAGTTCTGGGCATCTCCTAAGCAGGACCACTATTTGAGTGATTTGTGTCTATGAATTTAGAAGGTATGGATCAGACCATGTGGTAGACACTATATGGGAAGAATGCCCCTAGAATTGGGAGTCCAAGCTCTCGAAGGGGGCAGAAACCCAATATATGTCTTGGCAGTGTACATGGAACTCCTCCAGCTAAAACTTTTCACAAAGCAGTCGGTGGGCTGAGCTCAGGGCTGTCTGGCTGGAGATTGATCACGCATGAGCCTTAAGCCTTTGCACTGACAGTTGGGCTATTCTAAAGAGATTAACTCTATCTATGGTTTGGGGAATACAAAATGGGATCGGACGTACAATGGAATATTACGCCTCCATCAGAAAGGATGAATACCCAACTTTTGTATCAATATGGACGGGACTGGAGGAGATTATGCGGAGTGAAATAAGTCAAGCAGAGAGAGTCAATTATCATATGGTTTCACTTACTTGTGGGGCATAAGGAATAACAAGGGGAAGGAAAGGGAAAGTAAATTGGGGGAAATTGGAGGGGTTGGCAAACCATGAGATACTGTGGACTCTGAGAAAGAAACTGAGGGTTTTGGAAGTGAGGGGGTTTGGGGATTCTGAGCCTGGTGGTGGGTAATAAGGGAAGCATGAATTGCTTGGAGCACTAGGTGTGGTGAATGAACAATGAACTTGGAACACCGAAAAACTAAAATTAAATTTAAAAATAAAGAAAAGAAAATGGGAGGGGATGATCATAAATAAGCCCTTTTGGGAGCAAGATATGTGGGAAAACATTGGGGTCCATTTGCAAGATTCCAAGGCAGCCAGACATGAATGTTTCTCATGTCCCAGCTCCTAAAACACTGACAGCCTCTGGTAATCAGTAAGCAGATGCCTTAGCTTAGGGATGAGCCTTAGCTATTGACCCTTCAGTAGATACAGTGATTAGGTACATAAAAGGAGCAGCTCCGATGGTGCCTAAATAAGATGGCATATTGCCAAGGATGCCAGTTGCCCTTGAAGAATGGTGACTCGGTTAATGCAGTAAGAGTATGTCTTGTGTGTTTTCAACAGTGCCCAAAGCAACTACCAAAAGAATCCCGAGTTCCCAACAAGTGAGGGATTGGCAAATTGATTATATTGGCCCCCTCCCTCTGAGTAAGAGTTCTAAATATGCCTTGCTTTGTGTAGACACTACGTCTGGCCTAACTTAAGCTTTCCCTATTACTGTGCAAACCAGACTGCCATCATTAGGTATTTAATATAATGAAATAAAATGTATAGATACCCTCATTGACAAGACAGTTCTTAGGAAATACGTTTCAAAAGTCATGGCATGCAAGACTGAGCAAAAGAACATGACCTTGAAGAGTGGTTTCATCTCCCCTTTAACCATAGCAAAAGAGTTGGTAGAAAAGAAAGATGGAAAATTAAAGCAGCAGATTAAATTATTAACATGTAAAACCACCTTGGCCAGGTAGACTGAAGTACTGTCCCAAACATTTGAGTGATCCATTTGAGTGATCAACCAGTAGGTCCTGTTCTCCCATATGCCAGACAGGAGACCCCTGCTGAGGCACTCAATACTGTGAAAGCGTGGAAGTCGTGGGAAACAGCCATTTTCCTTATCCTCCCCATGGATCAACATATTATACTACTGAGAGCACAATGCTATTTATAATGGGACATCTTACTGATATGGGTGAGATACTTTACACCTCTGGGTGAAGAGGATCTCCACTAGGATCCCATTGTCCTACTTCAAGCTGGACTTGTTAAAATATGTTATACCTGAAATGGAGCATGCACCCTTGAAAGAGGGGGAAAAGGTGAGGGTCCTGGTCTGGCATGTTCCACCCCCCAGCCCATCTCTTTACGCCAGATGATGCTGCCTCCTCAGGTAACATGTATGGTATGTAACACCAGGTCAGGTTCCTAAAACTACCAACCTCCCTCTTTTCAAGGCCAGGTGGACACTATTTTCCACTGGTACAATAATTTGGCAGCTATCTTTGTCTCCTCAATTGGCCTGAGGATATTATAGCACACATAGAATCCTTTATTAAATTCTCCAAGCAAACCTTAGCTGATAGCCAACAAAACCTGTCCTTAAAGAACACTGAAGAAAAGCTGTCTTCAAAAATGAAGACCCTACACATATTGCATGGACCACTGGGTGTGGTGCATGAACAATCAATCTTGTAACACTGAAAAAATAAAATAAACATACTTGGGGGAAAAACACAAAAATGAAGACCCTAAAACTTTATTACTCCTTCCCAAGAAGTCATGTGTGCCATAATCCAGACAGAATGTTGTGTGTTCATCCGCCTGCTAATGTATCCTCTTTATTAAAGTCACGCGAGGACACAAGTAAACACCCTGAGAGATACGACCCTCAGTTTAGAGGACTTGATAAGTCAGTGCTCCAGATCTTGGGGATCTGAATGGAAAAGGTTGTCACTGATTTTGGGAATCGTGGTCTAATCTGTTTTCTTTTGCATGTGCCTGCTTTGTAGCTGCAGTAGCTGCCTCCGTGTAGCCAGGTAGCCATCAAAAGAGCCACTTCCATATGAGTGAAATCCCTTGTTGATCACTCAGGGTCCATGGCAGAAGAGAGAGGCTTGTGAGATTGTAAGAGCTGGTCTCAAGGGGTGGGATGTTGGGGGAAGTCATCAAAAAAGATGACTTTTAAGATTTGTGGGGGAGGTGCAAGGATCCATTTGTCTTGGTACTACCCCAGAGAAGACTTATATGCAAGTTCCTTTTGCTTCTTAAAACTACCACCACCTACCAAAATGGAGGGGGCTGCCTATTTCTTTGGTTTCTCCCCGGCTTCCATGTTCAGGGGCCAGTTTCTGATTAGGGCCAGGAAGCTCTTGCGGAGGTTACAAACCAACAACATTGGCTGTTTATTTTGTTATGCAGCAGTTTTTTAGTTTGCTGTAGTCCAACTTATTTATTCTTGCTTTTGTTGATGGTGCCTTTGACACATTTGAAAAGTCATCACCAGGATCGATGTTAGTGAACTTGCTGCCTATGTTTTCTTCTGGGAGTTTTATGGTTTCAGGTCTTACACATGTCTTTCATCCTTTTTGAATTAATTTTTTGTGTCCGGTGTAAGATAAGGGTTCAACTTCATTCTTCCACATGTGATTATCCAGTTTTCCTAACACTCTTTATTGAAGAAGATAAGCTTTCCCCATTGAGTACTCTTGGTTCTTTTGCCAAATAGTAGTTGACCAATTATGAGAGGATTTAGAAATGGATTACACCGGAGTTACTGGTTATAAGTGGTTAAACGTATAGAAACGTCTTAAAAGGGGTGTCTCAGTTACCAACTGTCTACTGACCAACTGGTTACCAACTGGTTACCACAGTAACCAACTGTAGCTTAGTTGGTTAAGTCTGACTCTTGATTTCAGTTCAGGTCACGATCTCAGTGTCATGAGATTGAGCCACACTTCAGGCTCCAAACTCAGCAGTGTCTGCTTGAGATTCTCTCTCTCTCTCTCTCTCTCTCTCTCTCCCTCCCTTGCCCCTCCCCCTGCTCTCTAAATAAATAAATAAATAAATAAATAAAATCTTAATAAAAGAAACATCCAAAAAAATTGGCAAATATTAAAAGAAGTATACACACTATGAAAAGTATTTTCTCCAAGAAACAAAGAACAAAGTAACCTGGTCTCGGTGAAGGATGTGAGGAGCGTGTTGGATGTTGGGATCCATGAATCTGCGGTGCGGTTCCATCAATCCTCATACTAGGAAACATCAGAACTAGAAGGGTATCTCTCTACCCAAGCTGAATATAGATAAAATAACCAACTTGGAGGAGATGAAAATACGTGCAGAATTAAGGCAATGGAATGTTACCCTCGAGCTTAGTAAGCACACATGGATGCTTATGAAAGGTCTATAAAACAATTTAGGAGGCAAACATTGCCCTCCAAAATGCACTTCTTTTAAATTTCTGTATAGCAGGAGGAAAAAGGCATGAGAGGAGCAACGCTTAAACATGCAAAGAGAGCTGCCTGTAATAGACAAATGTGTAAGATGACAATACGAGTGTAAGGACCTAATCTTTCTGCTCCAGAAACTCCAAGACCCCACTAGTTCTGCAGAACACGGCGTAGCTTGGACGTAGCAGGACAGCTGGCCACTGCTGCTGGCCACATGGCTGGCAATTACTTAAGAGCTATAGATAGTTAAAGACATCTTCCATCTAGACTATGAGCACTTATATGTCTGCAGTTTTGTGTTTTTTCTCGAACTGGCTTGGATCATAACATTACAATTTTGGAAAATGCATCTATACAGTCATTTTCCAGAGCACATGCTTAGCAATCCTAGCAGGTTGGGCCAGAATGGGCTCTATGCCACTTCACATAGACATAGACAAAATCACGTATGTGTACCTATATATTAGTATAGGTGCGTTAGTGTGTGGCTGTGTGTGTGCAGAGAAAGAACTAGAGATAACTAGATAGCTAGATCGCTAGATGATAGCTAGTTAGCCAGATGTCATACATATGATAGATAATAAACAAATGATGATAGATGGATGGATAGATATAGAAGTCCATATATATAATGGACTTCTAGTCCATATGTAATATAAATTACCAATACCATGAACTTACTGATAATTTATATTTTCTTTATATCTATGTGATTTCTTAGAATTTTCTAAAGTGAACATTATTAACATTATTATTATTTAGAATTTTCTAAAGTGAACATATATAAAAATATATATTATTATAAAATAAGTAAGAAATCAAAACTTTTTAAAAATTTTTCAAAGCTGAAGAATTTTAGAGTGATGAACAGGTCAAGAGTGAAGCTATTTCTGGAAATGGCATAAGAAGAGAGATGATAAGTCCAAGTGAATGTCCAGAAACTGAGAGGTAAGTTAAGGTTTTTGAACATTGTAATCATGTGGGATGATGGCAGAAACTAGGCTTTGAAAGAGGAAAACCTGTTAAATGTGTGCTAAATTCTAGGTGAATATGGAGAAATAGTCCGGGGGCTAAGCAAATGTGGAGAGCTGCCGGACTACAAGGAAAAACATATCCTTGCTGCACGTAGAAGAATAGAGCATGCGAATGTCAGTGGGAAACGTATAGAAACTAACCAGTGCTTTCTCCATTCCTAGGAAGTGACAGAAGGAAAATTGTCTACAAAAAAGCTACAGATGTACTCTGTCTTTGGTGTAGTTGAATGAGGTGAAGAGATGTTAAAAGCGATACAAGTTTTATAAACAATGAAACTCATTCTGGAAGGCACACAAGCATGCCTGGAAGACAGAGCAATGGCAAGGTGACAAGTTAGCCTAAGAAGAACAGAGAGATTTTTAGAAAAGAGTTGAGAAAAAAATTTACCAAAGTAGTTCCATTTGGAAAGATAACCAAGGATGCCAGGACTTGAAAGAAAAAAAGTACAAATCTAGGAGAAAAGATACAGTTGTAGGAGAAAAATTAGGAGGATGCAGAACTAGGAGATGAAAGTTTTTATGTACCTATACTGTCTTGAACAATCTTCCTGTGTCACAGAAACTTCCAGAAGCAATCTCAAATATCTAAAGGCATGCATTTCCTAATGAATCATTGCCAGAGTTACGTGACATAACTTAGCTGCTGGGTGCACACCTTAGAACATGTTTACTGTAGAAAAGGTATTTATCAGGAATAGTGATACCTTGTGAATGACACCAGAGCAGTAGAATAAATAGAATGAAACATGAATCACAGAATCCAAAGAGCTCTATGAGGTTCTACATTGTTATTGCTTGTTCCTAGGAAGTAAGTTGAGTGGCAGGGAGTAAGGAAATTTATAGCAGGAAAGCTGATTAGGAGAAGAACTGATCTGCAGATGAAAACTGTCGATGTACGTAAACAAGTCATAATGAAATTACTGGCCCAGAAACCTAAGTAAATACATCGGCCAGTTTACCTGTCAAAACTTTGTAAATAGCTCCCAAATGGTCTTATTCATGTTCTCAATCTTCTTCCCTCTTTATTTTAGTAAACAACCTTCATTAAAGTGAGAGTAAGTGAGGGTCCTTCTTCAGCAAATGTTAGAATCAATCATGAAGCTACAATGTTTCAAAGTCTTGCACAGGAGGAGAAAGAGACTGACAGGTAAGTGGCAGTCTGAAGACATAGGCAACAGTTCTAGTGATTGCTAACAACCCTGATATAGGATTGAGGGCAGAGAGCAAGGAGCCATTGAGGAAGTGAGGAGAGGACATTAGAATTTAGAACTAATGAAAGGTAAAAGGGACGGGAAGTGTGGGGTTGCTAGCTGAAGCAAAGTTAGCTGCTCCTGTGTGTGGAGAGAAGATAATTGGAAATCGGTGGACGAGAGGGAGAAAATAGAACCAGGAAAGGGAAAAACTGAGCTGGGGAAAATCAAACCTGCTTTCCATAACACACCCTTTTTAACCCCAACAGAGGTGCTGCTGAATGTATCAGGGATCTGAGCTACTGAATAACTAGTTCGGTGGGAAGACTCCTTAGGAAGTCTTTGAGCCAAAACCACTAATTTTCCAAAGAAAGCTGAGGTCAGTAAGGCCAAGTTACTTTAAAAAAAAAAAAAAAAAAAAATCCCACCATCAGTTAATGCCAAAAAGGGAAATAAACTCCGTTTTTCCTACTTTTCAAGCAAAAGCTTTTTTTTTTTTTTTTCTTCAAACTTCTGCTCCAGTTATAGCATTTTTCATTTGTTAATTAGGCAGAAATGGACCAGGGCCAGGGCATGAGATTTGTCAGCATAGACTGAGAGGAGTTGGCATCTCCTAACAGTGTTATAAATAAAGGATGTAAAGGCCTTGTGTTTAGAGGTAAAGCTCATGTAAAAAGTGCATTAGACAATTCAGAAGCTCATATTACAAAACAAATTTCTCCAAAGCCATCTGTGCCCACCAGTTGTGTCTGGAAAAGAGGGACAGGGCTTGCCGTATTTCACGTAAAAGGGTGCGGCCTGTACCAGATTACAAAGTGAGTCATGGCTAATTTCGACTTCTCTTTATCATTTCTCGTTAAAGCTTCATGTTAGAGGGGCACCTGGGTGGCTATTGTTTGAGCCTCTGCCTTCAGCTCAGGTCATGACCTCAGGGTCCTGGGATCCAGCCCTGCATCCAGCTCCTCTCTCAGCAGGGAGCCTGCTTTGCCCTCTGTCCTTCCCTCTGCTTGTGCTTTCTCCTCTCTCTCAAATTAATAATCTTAAAAAAAGCTTCATATCTGAGTGAATTGTGTATTGCTCACCGTCTTCTCCAAAGACCCTATGTACATATTAATCAGGGTTCTATTCTCCTTACTGTTGCTCTAGCATGTTTCAGCCTGCTAATCTTTACTTCTGATAAACTTCAGATGGCATTTTGAGATCAAAGCTACAGACTCAGGACACATCCAGGTAGATAATTTGATTTTGGGCTACCCACAAACTTGAGTTTTATTCTGTGCCACCTCATAATCTGTGCTATCACCCCTGGGTTCTGTCTAGGTCAATTTTTTTGAAGATTTTATTTGAAGATTTTATTGAAGATTATTTGTTTATTTATTTATTTGAGAGAAAGACAGAGCATGAGTCGGGGGAGGGGTAGAGGGAGAGAGAGAATCTCAAGCAGACTCTGTGCTAAGTGCAGAGCCTGGTGCAGGGTTCAATCCCATGAACCTGAGATCATGTCCTGAGCCGAAATCGAGAGTAGGTTGCTTAACCAACTGAGTTACCAAGGTGCCCCTAGCCCATTCTTGAAATGAAAATCTTTACGGGTCCATAAAGAATATATGATGAATTGGAGCAAAAGCTTTTATTCAGTTGCACAGTACCCATTTTGGCAAAATTAGAAAGATAGCGATGCACATAAAAACATGAATTTAGTCCCTTAGGAGATATTTCAGTAACCATCTGCAATACAAAGTAGAAATAGAGAGCTTTTCTAGGTTTTTCCATATTCTCTGTGAAAATCTTTTTAGATATTAAGAGCTGTTTCTACCCAAAAAGGTAGGGCAGAAGTGGTCATTGAATGCACCAGTTATGATAGATAGGCTTTCTTTACTGAAAGGCTTATCAGGACCTTTAATGTTACTATACCTGCTTATATGCCAAGATAGTATCCAGAATTTCCAGAACATATTTGGTGGAAGAATGGTTACCATCTGTTCCAGGGATCTCTGCTGCATAATATATCATCTCACACACATCAGTCCTTATGAAACAATGTATGTAAGTATTGTTATCCCTCGCATTTCCAGGATTTGCCTGGGTTAGGCAGTTCTGGCTTGGAATCTTTCCTACAGTTGCACTGTGATAGAGCTTGGGGCTTGAAACACCTGAGGGATCATTTTCTCCCGTCTGGAGGTTAGCGGTGGCTGTTGGCTGTTACCCAAGCCAGGAATCAGCCGGACCACACACCCAAGATCTCCCCACAGGGCCTGGACATGCCTCAGGGCACTGCCTCTGAGACCTGGGTGGAAGTTGTATTTATAATCTCACCTGGGTCTGAAAAGTAAGAGAATAACACATACTTAGGTGATTTAACACCTCTGTGATCCCACATCATACAAAGGGTGAGTGAATGCAAAGTGCTACTTCCCTGTACGCTGGATTGGAGTTTCCCATGAGCTGAGCAAATCTGAGAATCCTTCTTGTACTTTCACCCCATACCTGGGGTGACCATACTTCTTAGCTCCCCTGGAACAAGCCCCCATTTACTCCTGTTGTCTTGGCCTAACTATAGGAATGACCACTTTTCAGTGTCAGTAGGGCTTGATTTGGATGGTAAATTACATAGTAACTCATCTATCCCCAAACTCTCAATCGGATACTTGCAAGGCTTTCTATTCACTTGTAGTTTTTGGTATGTTCATCACTCTCTTCTCAATTTCTATTACCATGCCTGGATTTTTGTAATGTTCCAGTGTATAAATTTAGCTCCCTTAAGCCTCAGCTTTGTCTCTTCTAGAATACTTTGCATTTCTCATTTAGACTGATCTTTCTAAAACATGACTTCTGTCTTTTCTTGTAGTCTTCACGAATTTCCCCTCCCTTTAGCCACCCCAACTCTTCACAGCAATTGTGCTGGTGTTACTACCTATAGAATCAATCTGTCTCATACCAGCATTTGTGTTAATCCTAAATAGTATAGGATATAAGATATGAAGTGTAGTCTCTATTCCTCTCCAGTAAATTTTATTAGTAGGAATTGTTGCCCCTTCTAGACTCAGGAATAAATGGTCTAGTCATACCTATTAGATTTCTATAGTATTTTCTGAGTCCCTATTGCTGTCTAGAGCTTTGTATCTCCAGAAGAACGTTCTAGATGCAAGTTATGTGGCTGATAGAACTCCTTCTCCAACACAACCAAGTGTTGGCCTAGTCCACTATCTGGTGTTTTTGATTTGGGATTTTGTTAACTTTTTGGTAGGGAGAGATGTCCTGATGCCTTTCACAGTCCTACCCTAAAGACTTGAGTTCTGCTTTAGACCCAAATCAGTGTGAGACATGTCTTCATGGAGAGTTCTCACAAATAGCAATTGCCTCCTTAATCTTGCAGAAATCTGAAAAATAACCTTAGCCTGAATTCTCTACTATTTTACCTGATATTTTATCAGATACTTATCTGATCAGTATATTTATCTGAATATCTGATCCATTGGCCACCTAAATTATTTGCCAAATCATATACTATCTTCTCCACCCACCTGTATCCCTGGTCTTATAGCCAAGTCACTTTCCTGAGCATCTTTTTTGCCGAAGTCCCCATAAATAGACCATATTCTATACTCAAATCTGTAGGGATGATACTATTCAAATTTATTACAGAGCAGGAGGCCCTACATAACTTATCTTCCTCTAGGTGCTCAGACTTCTTTTCTACAATCCCCAAAGCAAATCCTTTTTACCCAGGCTAGCCCAGCAGTCTTTTTCCCACTTACATGCAGAATCTAAAAAAATTTTTTTAAAAAGAATTTGAACTCATAGTAACAGTCGAATGGTGATAACCAGAGGCTAGAGGGTGGGAGAAAAGGGGAGATATTGATCAAAAGGTACAAACTTTCAGTTACAAGATGAGTAAGTTCTGGAGACTTAATGTATAGCATGGTGACTATAATTAATGTGTTATAAACTTGCAATTTGCCAAGACAGTAGATCTCTGGTGTTCTTACCACAAGAAAGAAAAAGGTAACTATGAGAGGTGATTAGTTTGGTGGTGGCAATTGTTTCATGATGTATACATATATCAAAACATCATGTTGTACACCTTAGATATATACAATTTTTATTTGTCAAAAAACTAATAAAATCAAAATAAGTTAAAAAATACTTTATACATAATGCAATACTTTCTATTACTCATATCTATCCTTCTACCTCCCGTACTTAGATACCATCCAGATACAGATAGTACCTGACTTACGATTTTTTGATAATCATGTGAAAGCAATACACGTTCCGTAGAAACTGTACTTTGAATTTTGAATTTAGATATTTTCCTGGGCTACTGAGATGCAATACAATATTTTCTCATGATGCCAGGCAGTGGTAGCAACCCCGGTCAGGCTCCCAGATCACAGGGGCAAACAACTGATACACTTCTAATCATTCTGTACCCATACAACTCTTCTATAGTTAACTTTCAGGATGGTATTCAATAAATTCCATGAGATATTCAATACTTTATTGTAAAATAGGCTTTGTGTTAGATGATTTTGCTTAACTGTGGACTCACGTACATGTTCTTAGAACATTTAACATACACTAGGTTAAGTTATGATGTTGGGTAGGTTAGATGTATTAAATGCATTTTTTCAACATGAGCTATTCTCAATTTACACTGGGTTTATTGGGATATAACCACATTGTAAGTCAAGGAAAATCTGTATTATAAACTCTACATGGCTTAGTTTTCCTGTGATTCCCAAAGTGATACTTTGTATCTAGTATCTCACAATAGCAGCACTCTCACCAGCAATGGAATTGTGGGATAATGTGGTACTTCTATTTTTAATTTTTTTTAAGATCCTCCATACTGTTTTCCATAATGGCCGTACCAATTTACAATCTCAACAACAGTGGACAAGGGTTCCCTTCTCTGCATATTTATGCCAGCATTTGTTATCTCTTGTCTTTTTTATAATGGCCATTATATGGCCACACCTCCAACAGGTGTGGGGGAATATCTCATGGTGGTTTTAATTTGCATTTCCCTAATGCCTCGTGATGTTGACCATCTTTTCATGTACCCATTGGCCTTTTATATATCTTCTTTCAAGAAATGTCTATTCGAGTCCTTTTCCTATCCTTTAATTGGAATACTGATGTTTTGCTGTTGAATTATATGAGTTTTTTTCATGTTTTGGATATTAACTTCTTATCGTATGTACAGTTTGCAAATTTTTTTTCCCATTCTGTAGGTTATCTTTTTACTTTGTTGATGGTTTCTTCTGCTATGCAGAAACTTTTTAGTCTGATGAGTCTCACACTTTTATTGTTGTTGCTATTGCTTTGTTTTAGGTGTCATCAAAAAATTATAACCAAAATCTATATCAAGCTTAATTTTTATATTTTCTTCCAGGAGTTGCATGGATTCAGATCTTCCACTTAAATCTTCAATCTTCTTCAGCCTAGTTTTTATGAATAGTATAAGGTATGGGTCCAGCTTTATTCCTTTACATGTAAATATCTAATTATTACAGCACTATTTATTGAATAGACTATCCTTTCTCCCTTGAGTATACTTGGTTCCTTTGTAAAATATTAGTTGCCTATATATATTTAGGTTTATTTCTGGGCTCTCCATTCTGTTCCATGGTCTATTTGTCTGTTTTTATGCCAGTATTATACTGTTTGACGACTATAGCTTTGCATTATAGCTTGAAATCAGGAAATGTGATTCCTTCTGTTTTGTTCTTATTTCTCAGGATTTCCTTGGCTATTTAGGGTCTTTTGTGGTTTTGTATAAATTTTAGAAATGCTTTCTCTATTTCTATGAAAAACGCCATTAGAATCTTGATAGAGATTGCATTGAATCCATAGGAGGCTTATGACTGGGAGTTTAAAACCAGATTTTGAAACAAGTGAAGATCAAATAAACACAAATCTTAAGGGAAATTAGAGAATTCTTAGAACTTAATGATAATAGAAATATTACCTAGCTCCCACAGACAAAACTCTATGTTCTCTGGAAGGTTAAATTGATAAACACAGGAAGGGAACTATATTCCATCTGGAATCATTAAAGTTGGCCTAAAAGAGAGAATGGCAAAGATCCAAGGATTGTTGAAGACATCCTTTCATTACCAAAGCAGGAAGTAGGTGGACCTCCTCAAACCACTGGTTCAACTAAACAGGAGAGAATAGATAGATAATTTCCTTATCAGCCTTATACCTCTTACTAGGACAACCAGAGTTTGGGGGCAATGTTTCTTTTATTTTAAGAGGGAAAAAGACAATGAGAATATCGAGTACATAAAATAGTAAGAGATGATAGAAACAGAGTATTGTTAATAAAGGCAAAATATTATAGAAAGGAGAGGCTGGAAATACTAAAGGTAAATACCAACATTACAGTTTTTACTTTAGCATTTATCTCCTTCACAGTCTAGATCAGTGATTTTTAACTCTTATTTAGTTCACAAAACCCCTCAGAAAATGTGAAAACATCCATGGATTTTATCCTAGATTAGTGTGAAATAATAATAAAAACAATACTAATAAGTTCTGCCTAGATTTTTATGCAGGGAATACTGACTCCCTAAAGTCCATTTACAGATCCGGTTTCAAAATCAGTGTTCTAGAACGTACACTGATTCCTGATAGTAGAGGTAAACTGTAATAATGTTAACAAGGAGGTTGTTCTCACCCTGTAATTGCCATCATCACCCCCTCAAACTAACCAGCCAGGACGGAGTGAGGCCTTGCCTCTCTAACTGGCCTCCTACACGTATTTTCTTTGTCAGCAAGACCCACTTCCTGACGAGGCGGGGCAGCTGATCCTGAAACATTTTACCCATTTCCTAGAACACTATCATTCTATATTGCATCTATTTAGTCATTTTCGTAGCCTGAGATGTTCACTAGGGATGGTGAGAAAGCCAGGAAAATGGAGTAGACTTTGACTGGAAGTTTTGGGTTCTGGCCTCAGAGCAATAGACTGTGACTTTAGGTAATTCACTTAAGCTCAGTTTTCTCATGTGAAGAATAACACAGCCAGTAAGGTGATTTAAATTTCCTTTTTGCACTTTAGATGCCTCTGAGAAAAGGTGAGACAAGACTTGGATTTGGAGGGTCTGGTAAGATTAATGAAGTGGGGAGAAAGTCAATTCTACATTTTTGGTAAACCTGTATTAAGACTCGAAAATGTGTTAGGAGTTGGCTTTAAAATTTTCTATGAAGACACAGACATATGAAGTTAATTTCATTGAAAGAATGTGGGTGTATTACTTTGGAACAGGAATGTCTTCCATTTATAATACACTGAAGAACATCTATTGAAAATAGACAAACCACCAAGATGTTTTCTTCTTTCTATTATCTCTGTAGGACTGTATTCTCAGGTAAGCCACATCAAGCCATAGACATTTCTGTTTTGTAGGAATATTCCCAGTGTGTCAACACTGGAGAATTTTGGGCTCCTGCTTTGTCTTACTTTTCTGAACTTAACTCTTTATGTTTTCACAGAACTATAGAAGCACACAGTTATGACTATTAAGATGATGAAAATACAAACTGGTTAAGGTGGTACCACTATTTTATAAATTTCATATATATATATTTATGTATTCTTTATACATATATATAGTTATATATAAATTATACACATTTATGTCAAATTATATATTAATATATAATAATATATTTGCATTTATGTCTTCACTTAAAATAGACCAACTTCCTGAATAGATATAAAGATAAAGCAGAACACCTTTCCTGACATTGAGGAGCTTACAGTCTATCATAAAATCCAAACATTTTCTGATCTTTATTGTTTAATATTATTTTAAATGTTATTCCATTTATTTAGCTATTTATAATTTTAAAAATACTTATACTAAGATGTCTTCATTTAATTTGACTTAAGTTCAAAGAATAAATATTTGATAATGAATTCTTAACTTTGCTTTTCTATATAGGCTAAAAAGACAACAAAAGCCAAAGGAAGGATTTTTTATGGTTTTTTCTTTTTCCTAGCCCTACCAACTTCTTTCCTAGTAAATCTTCTATACATCATGTGTGAGTCTAAGAAATCAAATATTGAACTGTTAATTTTAAGACACCTCAAGATTTAAATCAAGTTTTCATATTCTTTTTTTTTAGTGTCTATTATCCTTGTTCTTAACATCTTTTAATTGTGCTAAACACACATGACATAAAACTTACCATCTTAACTATTTGTTTTGTTTGTTTGTTTTGTTTTGTTTTTATGTTTAACCATTAGTTTATTTTTATTTATTTTTTTCTCCATTAGTTTATTTTTATTTATTTATTTATTTTTCAAAATAAATTTGTTTATTTTAATCTTTCAGTGTTACAAGATTGATTGTTCATGCCCCACACCCAGTGCTCCATGCAGTACGTGTCCCTCTCGATACCTGTTTGTTTTCAAAGATTTTATTTGTTTATTTGACAGAGAGAGAGATCACAAGTAAGCAGAGAGGCAGACAGAGAGAGAGGTGGAAGAAGGCTCCCCACTGAGCAGAGAGCCCAATGCAGGGCTTGATCCCAGGACTCTGAGATCATGACCTGAGCCGAAGGGAGAGACTTTAACCCACTGAGCCACCCAGGCGCCCCTTAACTATTTCTAAATGTACAGTTCAGTCATGTTAAGCATATTCCCATCGTTGCGCAATCCACCTGCGGAACTGTTCTCATTTTGTAAAACTCAAACCCTGTATCCCAAATAATTACTTGTTTCTCCCTCCCTTTGCCCCTGACAACTACCATTCTACTTTCTGTTCCTGTGAATTTGACTACTTTAGAGACCTCATGTAAGTGGAATCACACAGTATTTGTCCTGTGACTGGTTTATTTCACTTAGAATAATGTCCTCAAGATTCATCCATATTGCAGCATCTGACAGAATTTCCTTCTTTTTAAAGACTGAATTGTATTCCAATGTATGTATATAACACATTTTCTTTATCCATTCATCTGTTGATGAACACTTGGGTTGATGAACACTCATTGGCTATCATGAATAAGGTGTCTAAATAACTCTTTGAGATACTGCTTTATATATATATCACCAGAATTGGGATTTCTGGATCATCTGGTAATTCCATTTTTAATTTTTGGAGGAACTACCTACTGTTTTCCACAGCAGCTGCACTATTTTACATTTCTGCCATCCAAAATGATCTACAGAATGAGTGCGATCCTTCTCAAATTCCAAATGGCAATTTTGCAGAAAAGAAAAATCCATTCTAAAATTCATATGATCTCAAGGGACCCTGAATCGCCAAAACAATCTTGAAAAAGAACAAAGTTGGAGATCTCACACTTCCTGATTTCAAAAGTTACCACAAAGCTACAGTAATCAAAGCTGTGATCCTAGCATTAATAGAGACACATAGACCAATGGAATAGAATAGAGTGTCCAGAAATAAACCCTCATTTATATGGCCAAATGATCTTTGACAAGAGTGCCAAGAACATTAAATGGGGCAAGCATACTCTGTTCAACAAGTGGTTGGGACTTTACATCATAAACACAGATTAACTCAAAATGGATCAAAGACCTACATGTAAGACCTAAAACCACAAAACTCGTAAAAGGAAACACAAGGGGAAACCTTCATGACCTTGGATTTAGCAATGATTTCTTGAATATGACACCAAAAGCGTAAGGAACAAAAATAAAAATAGATGATATTAGAATAGATATATTAGACTACATCAAGATTAAAATCATCTATGCATCAAAAGATGCCATCGAGAGAATGAAAAGGTAATCTATAGAATGGGAAGAAATACTTGCAAATCATATATCTTATAAGGGATTAATATCAAGAATATATACAGTCCTCCTATAACAACAACAAAAAACAACCCAATCGAAACAACAACAAATCAAAATAAAACAAAACAAGAGACAAATGACTTGAATAGGAGTTTCTCCAGAGAAGTTATACAAATAGCCATAAGCATATGAAAAGATGTTCATCATCACTAAGCATTAGAGAAATACAAATCAAGAGCACACAGAGATACCACCTCATACCCATTAGAATAGTGACTATCTTTTTTAAAAAGCAGGAAAAAAAAAAGGCTTCATATTCTAAGGTTTCTTATAATGTGTTTCTAACTTTATGCCCTGCTAGCATAAGCAGTAGCCTAAACCAGCATATTCATTTTCAGCAAATGACTGTATTGAAAAATAATTCCTGCTGCCACAATGAATGGAGACTATCCATTTACCCACTCAACTTTCTATGAGGGCATACATAACATTCTGGCAATAAAAACAAAACAAAACAAAACAAAAAAGCTGGATTTTCTTGACACGCCCCAATTTTTAGGCATGGTGCTAGAGCCAGCACCAGTAAAACTAACGAAAAGGCAGTATGAAATCCACTGTAAAAGTCAGATAAAATCAGTGGCTTGATTCTAAGACAATCCAGTTCCAAAATGAAATAGAAAGTGCTGGAATTTTATGAAACTTTTCAGAAAAGTCGCCCTGCAAATTTATGAGGAAATTTATAAAGTTGGAAGTTAGTTCCCCTGAGGTTTGTTACCATAATTCTTGGCTCAGACTGCTTTAAAATGTCAACTGGTTCTGAATCAATGTTTCTCTTTATTAACTAATTATTGTGATTACTACTAATAATCATGTAGTAAAATTGCTCAAGTTTCATAAGTGAGCTAATCTCATGATATTTTTGGAAGAATTCCCAGAATGAATAGTTAAGCTAAATATGCAGGGCTTGCCTGTCACAAAGGAAACCAATGGAATATAAGAAACACATGGTGGTAATATAGGGCAGAACTGCATGTATTTCTTGTATTAATTTCCTGTTTCTTGCTGAAGATGCATGGCTATGATTGAGCCTAGGAGAAAATGTATAAGTAAGCAAAGCTTGCTTTTTGCAATCTTTACTCTGTTATCAACAATTTTCCCATCACCATTCCATTTTTGTGGCGGCTTTTTCCATAATATCCCAAGAACTGAGAGTCTTTGTGAATTTAGTGAATATTTATTAATTATCCATTACGTATGGGCAATGTTCTAGGGACTATAGATAAAACAAAGATAGGGGTACTTTGTTGGTCAGTCAGTGGAAAATGGGACTCTGGATCTCAGGGTTGTGAGTTCAAGCTCCTTGTTGGGTATAGAGATTACTTGAAAATAAAATCTTAAAAAAAAACCCAAAACACAGAGATTAATGGGACATTATGTGACTTAACATTACAACCGAAGGGGCCCCTGGGTGGCTCAGTGGGTTAAAGCCTCTGCCTTTGGCTCAGGTCATGATCTCAGGGTCCTGGGATGGAGCCCCATGTCGGGCAACCTGCTCAGCAAGGAGCCTGCTTCCCCCACTCTCTCTCTGCCTGCCTCTCTGCCTACTTGTGATCTCTCTCTTTGTCAAATAAATAAATAAAATCTTTAAAAAAAATTACAACTCAAGATATAAAATAAGACAAATTTGAAAAGGCCCTAAAGGCAGAATGCAATAATTATTGTAAAAGCGATTCACGCCACACTAGATATCAGATTTTCTTAGTTCCTGGACAACAGTTGCATGTCAGATTACCATACATCCATTCCTTTCTTCTATCAATACAGTTCCATCAAAGCAAACTATTTAACCCATTTCACACTAATAATATTTACTAAATATTCATATTATTCACAAAAATAAATGACAATAAAGAAAACATAAGGAGTGTATATTTCGGAGATTTATTTTACTGAATGGTTAGACTCATAAATACTTTTTAAATATGAATCTAATTTCATTTAGGCTAAATGTGGTTGAGTAGGTAGTTGAGTGGGGAAATCAAAGTATTAACATTATAAAGCTAGTAATACCATTAATAGAAATAAGAAGTACTAGAAAAAATGTTCCTGAAGGAAACATAATGAGTTCAATTTTATATATGAGTTTGGTGAGGGAGACCATCAAACAATTGAAAATGAATTGAACTCAAAGATGGGACTGGCATTGAACAAATTGGAGGGTTATGTACATATAAGAATTTGTGAGAATAGATGATAATCTTAAGTGAGAAATCGTAAAAAGAGGAGATAGTTGTAGAAGGCATTTAGCGTAAAAACTGAACGTGGAAGACTAGAATGAAAAATGAGTTCAGTGAAAGAGTATGAGATATGAGACAAAACTGAGGACAGCCATTGTCATAGATACCAAAGAGGGTGCGAGCGCCATAAAGATAGGAACGATGAATTGTAGGAAATGCAACTGAGAAGTCACAGAAAATGAAGTTTGAAAATAGGAGGTGGATAGACCCAAACATTCTTCTTAACAGAGAGAAGGCATCTATTCATCGGAGCCAAAATCGGGGAGAAGTGGAGATTTGAGGTAACTGGATAAGGTATGAAATAGCCATGTTAGATAATGCAACAGGAAGACTGCAAAAGGTCAATTCACAAATTGTGGGCCAGCAATGAAGTACAGACTGGCACTGAATACTTCGGTGGGTAATAATCAAGTCTGGAAGTATATTCTGCAGCTATCCACTTCTGTTTTTATAAGCATATTTTAAACACTGTGGTTATTACAGAAATAAGACAATTCAATATATTTATTTGTATTTTTAAAATATAACCTCAGCTTAGTGGAGGAATGCTGTATCATGCAGGTTTGTGTCAATTTCATAACATTAAAATGGTCTCGTTTTGTCAACTTCTTACAATTATGATCAGCAAGTGGTCTAGCTATTTAAGGCAGTCTTCGCTTACAAGTAAAATGAGGCTCTGCAGGCATTTATATGCTCAACAGTTTTCAGGGTCTGTTTTTATGTAATTATTCACTTACGCCACAATAGTCTGATACATCTCTGAAAACAAATGCTTTCACATTTTAATTTAAAAATAAAAGAGCAGCTGCTGGCCGCAAAAAAGTTTAAAGTATGCCTTTTTAACCAGCAATAGTTCATTTTAAAATAAGCCAGATTTTTTGCCAAGATCACTGTTTCTTCAAGATGTAGGTAGAAATAGATTTGTAAGTATGCTCTTGTCCCTCTACATAGGTTCTTATATAATTTTGAGCAGTTATGCATTTATCTGGAGGAAATGAATCAACTGTGAATAAATGCATGTTTCCAAAGTGGTTGTTTCACAATATGTTTGGTTCTGATATTTACAAAATTGATATATCACAGAATTTAGAATAGTTTGGAATTCCATATAGTTTAGACATCAGTGACATGTGGAAACAAAATGAAAATGTGCAATATTTTTTATGTAGGTGAACTAACACAATGTACCTAACTGCAGAATTAATTATCAGATTAATTTGTAATAGATAAATTGTATAACATTTTCATATCTTAAAATGTGTTTTAGTTAATGTTTAGGTGAAATAATATTTTCAAAATAAAATTCTACAGAAAAAAATCAATATTTCAGTGGACTGGTATACTTATAATATTTTGACAGTAAAAACAAAGAAAGTTAGCAATGTGAATTTTTCTACGTTGAGCTCTCATAAGGTTGAGTGGCAAAAGTTTATAGTATATTCTTCCATAAATTGGTATAATTTTTGTTCTGATAAAAACCATAAGACAAGTAATATCACTTCCACTTCACATACTGATGTTGCCAAGGTCACATAAGTATTAATTGGATGAGCCAGAAATTTGATGGATTTTTTTTTTAGCTTTTATCATTATTTTTTTTACACCTTAATTGAATTTTATTTTACTTTTTTATTAACATATAATGTATTATTCGCCCCAGGGTACATGTCTGTGAATCATCAGGCTTACACATTTCACAGCACTTACCATAGCACATACCCTCCCCAATGTCCATAACCCAGCCACCCTATCCCTACCCCTCCTACCCCCCAGCCACCCTCAGTTTGTTTCCTGAATTTAGGAGTCTCTTATGGTTTGTCTCCTTCCTGATCCCATTTTTGATGGGATTTTTGATAGGCAGCCTGATAGTTGCTAAGAACGATTCAGATATGGAAAGAGAAGGAGGGATTACAAGCTCAGGTAGCAATAGCAGATCTGAGGAGTAGGGGGTAAGGAGGTCTTCTCGTGTTAATCAATCCCTGGGAAAGAGAAAGTTACGTGGAAAGAACTGGATGTCAGTCTCCACCAAGGCTTCTAATATATTGGTGCAAGCCGTGATTTGCCTGGACTCTGCTACCTAGTCAATGCTCCATTCATATTTAGTGCTGACTTCCAACTAACCCCTCAGAGTATGTTAAATTAATAAGATCATCTAATAAAATGAAGTAATGAAGAGTTAATATAAGAAATATTTGCATGTTTTGAGTAGGGAGACCCCATGCCTCATTTTTCATTGTCCTGAATCCTGCAGCTCTATTCCTACCTATCAAATTGTTTCTCAGTAGTGGAGCTTACAGACACATTCCCCGGGGGGTTTTCAAGCACCTTCAGCCTCACACTTCAAACTACAGCAGTTTCCTCAGTGTGGAGGAAATTTTGATGCGGGCTGCATCCCACCCCACATTCCTACTTGCACTCTTCCTGTGTTGTCCCTTTCGCATCCAAGAGGGAGTGTGTAAAAGAACACTGGACAGCCCCATCTGAAGAATTTTCCAATTTATGTGTACATTACTGTAGTTAAGAGCTTTGGTTAATGTTTAGTGTTGGGAGCACAAACTGTGCAATTCTCTTTTTATTAAAGACCAGTGATTATTACTGTGATAGTTATTGCCAGCTGGAGATTTTGAGTGATAGTATTTAAAGGCCATATTAAAGGGAAGCCTCGGTGGCTCTGTTTATTAAGCATCAAACTCTTGATTTCAGCTCAGGTCATGATCTCAGGGTCATGGGATCAAGCCCCATAGAGGGTTCCACGCTCAATGGGGAGTTTGCTTGAGGATTCTCTCCCACTGCTTCGGCCCCTCCTCCCTGCCTCTCCCCCCCTTCCCAGAAATAAATCTTAAAAAAAAAAATTAAAAGGCCACGTTAAAGACCATGCCTCTCTGTTGCTCCAAAGATCTGACTCAGTATGATATCTTATTATGCCTATGTGTGTTTAACTTCTAACTTTGTTTCCCGAAAATGAAAAAATATTAAAGATCAATTAAGTTTCACACTGAGTAGAAATACCATTAAAAGACACTTCTGATTATGTTGTCTATATATTTCAAATGGGCAGTTGAGACAGTCTCTAGACTAGTAGTTCTCAACCCTGCCAATGCCCAGATGTCACCCCAAGCCAATTAAATCATATACTTTAGGGGTAAGGCCCAGATTTTGTGTTTATTAAAAGCTCCCTAAATGATTCTAATGCTCAGTCAATCTTGAGGAACCATTGATCTCAGCCACTTGGCCCATAATTCTGCTTAGTTAAAAAAGCAAAGTAGGGTAAAAAGGAGGTTTCCTTGTGGATGGTTGTCTTCCTTCTCTGCTTACACCTTTCCCTTTGTAAAAAACGTCTTTTTTCCTTCAATAAATTGTTCTTATGTTTTCTACTTTACCATTATGACTCCCTTCCTGGTTATTGTTAAAGAGTTTCACAATAGGAAGTGATTCAATTTTTTACTTTATTAAGATTTTATATATTTATTTATTAGAGAGCGAGAGAGCAGAGGGGGAGGAGCCGAGGGCAGGGGGAGAAAGAATCTCAGGCAGACTCTGAGCTAAGCTTGGAGCCCACCTGAAGCTTGATCCCATGACCCTGAGATCATGACCGGAGCAGAAACCAAGAGTCAGACACTGAATCAGACTAAGCCACCCAGGTGCCCCAGGAAGTGATCCAATTTTGATAAATGTTCAAATAAAGTAAAAGCCTATCCTTTAAGCCCTTATTGTTTCTTAAAACACTCCCCTTAGAAACTGAAAACCAAAATGTAAGAACATTAGGTTTAAAGTAGTAAAAGCTGCTAAACACTTGAACATAAGACCTGAAACCATAAAACTCCTAGAAGAAAACATAGGCAATAAGCTCCTTTAACATAGGTCTTGGCAATGGTTTTTGGAATTTGACACCAAAAGCAAAAGCAACAAAAACAAAGATAAATAAATGGGACTGCATCAAGCTTCTGCACCTAAAAGGAAACAAACAAAACAAAAAGGCAACCTACTGAACAAGAGAAAATATTTGCTAATCATATATCTGATAGTTAATATCTAAAATATATGAAGAACGTATATAACTCAGTAGCAAAAAAATAAAAACAATCTTATTAAGAATGAGGAGAGGATTTGAATATTTGAATAGGCCTTATTTTTTTAAAATAAGATATACAGAGGGCCAACAGGTATGTGTGAAGGTGCTCAATATCACTATAGTCATCAGGGAAGTGTAAATCAAAACCACAATGACATAATATCTTACACCTGTTACAATAGCTGTTATCAAAAAGTGAAAAATAATAAGTGTTGGTGAGGATGTAGAAAAAAGGGAACCTTGTGCACCTTCCACTATGGAAAACTGTATGTAGTTTCCACAAAAGATCAAAATAGAACTCCCATGTGATCCAGCAATTTCACTTTGGGGAATTTATCTGACATAAAAATGCTGACTTGAAAATGCTGACTTCTCTGTTCATTGCATCATTATTTGTAATAGCTAAGACATGGAAACAACCTGTGTCCATTGAACGGTGAAGAGATAAAGAAAATGTGGTATACCCACACACACAAACACACACACACAGAGGAATATTATTCAGCCACATAAAACACAGATAGAAGGAACTCTTGTGTTTGCAGTAACATGGATGGACCTTAAGGGCATTAGGCTAAGTGAAGTAAGTCAGACAGAGAAAGACAAATACCATATGATCATTTTTATGTGGAATCTAAAAAGAGAAAAAAATCGATACAGGGAACAGATTGCTGGTGGTTGCCAGAAGCAGGGGTTAAGGGGTGGGTGAAATGGATGAAAATGGTCAAAACATACCAACTTGCAGTTATAAAGTCAGTAAGTACTGGGGATATAATGTAAAGCTTGACGACTAGTTAGTAACACTGTATTGTGTATTTGAGAGTAGATCTGTAAGAGAGTAGATCTTAAAAGTCCTCATTCAGGAAAAAAATTGTAATTCTATGTGGTGATGGATGTCAACTAAACTTATTGTGATGATCATTTCACAATATATATATTAAATTGCTATGCTGTACAGCTGAAACTAAAATAATGTTATACTTCGGTTATATCTCAATAAATAAAAAAAAAAAACAAGTTGTCTTATAGGAAAAATTTACCAAAACTTTGAGGAGAAGCACTTGGGAAAATTCAAGTATTCTCTTCTCTAACACTGTCCGATCAATGGCCTTATATACGTCTACAATATCAAGATCTAATATTATATCTCATCCTACTAGATAATAAGTATTTATTTAGCATCTGTAATGTACATTCTAGTGCGGACTTAGTCACTTTTCTCTAAGGAGAAATCTCAGGTAATCATAAAGGACACAGGTGAAGTTATTTCAGATTTATTTAGAGCCTTTACAGAGAATCAAGAGAAACAAAACTTAAATGATCCTCACACACCATGTTCCCGTATTCAAACCTACTCTATTTCACCTTGGTTTCTGTTTAAGATTCTGGTGTTTTCTTCATCAAAATCACAGAACAGAGCATGATCTCCAAAAAAAGCAGAATAAATAGGAAATACAGGCAGTGGCCAGGTGCCCTCAATACAGGGCCCACCCCCGCCCATCTTTGAATTCACACCGTGAGTGGTTTGGGTAAAAATAATAGAGTTTGACATTGTCTTAATCAACTATGCTTCAATAAATTCACAGTGTACCTAAAAGACATTGTTTTATCTATCGACATCCTGTACTCACCAAGAAACATTCTCTGACCACATAAGCCCACACCGATTTCTTCCTCAACTGAACACCTAAAGTACTTACTGCCTCCAACACTCATTTGACATTTAGAGCAATTTGTTTCTTAAGATCAGTGATCTCTCTAAGGGTGTGTCTTACTATAGCTCCATCGCATCCTAGTTATAGTTATAGAACTTCTCTTTGCCTCAGTTTCCTCATGGATGTAATAATGATACCTGTCTCATCAATTTATTGTAAAAATAAAATGAGTTACTATATGTCAGGCTCTTAGAACAAAGCGTGGGACACAGTGCCTTGCATAAGCCATCGCTGTGGTGATAGTAGTGGGAGCAAATTAGACTGAAGACTCTTTAAGAGCTTATGTTACCCCATCGTGCTTATCACAGTGTAGATAGCTGGTGTGTATTTGCTGATTTATACTGAAGAGGAATCCTTGGACCTAACTTCTGGGGAACTAAGGATTAACACATTCATGTCATTTTTTTTTAATTTTTTTCAAGATTTTATTTATTTATTTGACAGAGAGAGAGAGATCACAAGTAGGCAGAGAGGCAGGCAGAGAGAGAGTGGGAAGCAGGCTCCCTGCTGAGCAGAGAGTCCAATGCGGGGCTCGATCCCAGGACCCTGAAACCACGACCTGAGCCGAAGGCAGAGGCTTAACCCACTGAGCCACCCAGGCGTCTCCATTCGTGTCATTTTAAAAACTGATTTTTATTGCAAAAGAAATACATGTTTGAGAGGCTTAGCATCAAGTGAATGAATGGTTGTCTCTCATCAGAATCCAGCTGTAATTAACATGTCTGATAACACTGAAAATTGCATGTACCTTGACCTCTCGCTAGAAGACTTGGGCCCAGGCAAAAGCGTAATATGGAGATGACACAGCAAATTACTGGTTAATACAGATAACTAAGGTAAGAGTTCATTTATTGATCTATGACACTATCACTGTTGTTCCATCACCTATCACCAGCTTAGGGTCAGAAACAAGATTAAACTGCTACCAATAACCCAATATATATTTAGAAAAATCACACAAAATAAAACCTTCCTTTGAAGTTCTTCTTTGCCTGTGCCTGGCCCCTCTCTTCCTTTAGCTTTTCAGAATACAATTCATGATATAAAAGAGGAAAAAGGCAAAATAGGAAAAGTACAGTGCTGAAACATAAAAATGTAATGAGATATAATTATACATAAAGAGAAAATCTCAAGTGTGTTCTATATACAGCATTTATGTATTAAATAGCATTAATTTAAAAACGCAGATATCCTTTTAGACTTTTGCAGCATTTAAATGGTGGAGTCTCCAAACTTTCTGTGTCAAATGCTTGGTATATATTTGTACATGTACATGTATATATAGTTTCCCTCATTCCTCCTGGTGTCTCTGCCCTATAGGAATTATTCCCGGCCCTCCCATTTTAAGATGAGAAAATAGGCTCAGAGAGATTAAGTAACCCATCACAAAAGTTGTGGTGAGAATTTGAAGGCCTATTGTAACCTCATGCTTATTTTCAGCAGACCACACTGCCTCTTTATAAAATGTTTTTCCTTCTGCAGGTGGGATACTTAAGCATATAGTCTTTTTGCCATTTATTCAAATCTATTTAGGACAGAGGAGGTAAAAGGAGAAACTGGCTTTTTAAAAAAGGTTTTATTTTAATTCCAGTGAGCATCTAGTGTTATATTAAGTTCAGGTGTACAATATAGTGATTCAACACTTCCATACACCTGGTGCTCATCACAAGCCCCCTCCTTAATCCCATCCCCGATTTCCCCCCATCCTCACTCCCTTCCCTCTGGTAACAATCACTTTATTCTCTAGAGTTTTGTCTCTCTCTCTCTTTTCTCTTTGCTTGTTTGTTTTGTTTCTTAAATTCCACATATGGGTGAAATCATATGGGATTTATCTTTCTCTGACTGACTTATTTCACTTAGCATAATACTCTCTAGCTCTATTCATGTCCTTGCGAATGGCAAAATATCATTTTTATGACAAAATAATATTCCATATTGCGTGTGTGTATTTATACACACACACACATATATATTATATATATATATAATATATGTATTTATGTCTTCTCTTCAATAATGTCTATTCAGGTCCTTTGGCCATTAGTGATTAACTGAACCTCTAGCCCTTCTCCCCACCCCAGAGGTCAGAGAGTGGAACTGAAAGTTCCAACCCTCCAATCACATGATTCATTATCCTGGCAACCAGAACCCCACCCAGAGGGTTTTCCAAAAGTCACTTCATTAACATAAACTCGGGTGTGGTTGAAAGAGGTCTGTTGTGCATAGGAAAAGATGCTTTTTCACCTTTGTAGTTCCAAAGCCATTTCAGACACCAGAGACAAAAAATATTATAACCAAAGATGCTTCTTATGCTTATTTAGTATATTACAGGGTTTTTAGGAGCTCCTGGCTGGAAGCTGAGGACAAAGATCAAGATACGTATATTATATCACAATATTACAGTAAGATGGAGAGATAATGTAACTTTTTTCTCAAATGAATTTTAATAAAAATAGGAAATATTTTTGTTTGTTGTTGGAAAGCCATAAACTATCATTTGCTATCCAGAACCTAAGCTCTGGAAAACATGCCTCTTCAGTTGTCTGAGTTAATTTGCCTTCCCCCAAAGGTTATAATTCAGTGAGTATGATTGCGCCATTGTGTTTTTTTTTTAAACTGCTGGCCAAATCATTTCTTGTTCTCTTCATTCACTTTTAGATGCTACCATTCTAATGATTTCAATGAAACGGTATGTTTCTCATTGACTGTCTATACTAGAGCTTCTCTTAACAACTGGTCCACATCTCTCTCCCTTTTACTCCCTCCTATGAGTGTGCAAGCACACATACACTCATCCACACACACATACACACCCACACACACATACATTCATGGTCCCTCTCCCCTCAAAACAGAAAAAAAAAAAAAACCCAGAAATTTGTAGCTAATGATAAATAGTCATTAATAGAGGCTTTTTGTTTTTGTTTTTGTTTTTTGCTCTAGGCCTAAAGTTAAAAATAAAACAAACAAAACTGTCTTGAAATAAAAATAAGATGGTCCTGAAACTAGCAAAAAAAAAAAAAAAAAATCTCCTAACAAAATAGAAAAGATTTCTTGCTTTCACCTATAAGACGCTTTTGCCCTTTGGAGACCTTTTGTGATGTTGTATTCATAAACCATGTTAGTAAGAGGCTTCACAAAATTCGTCGGCATAATTAGTAACAGTCATTAATAATCATTCTTCCTCTTATTTACCTTAATGATCACGTCACTATCTAGACTCCAAGACCTGCGTTTACTACCACCTGCTTGTACAAATAATCTTTGTCTTACATTTGCCCCCAAGTTCTTCTTTCTGGCTTTCCTCTTGACTCAAGCAAATGAAACCTGAAACCAGCCCCCAGGTGATGGCAGGACTGCCCTAACAAGACCTCACACCAGCCCAGATCCCCCAGACCCTTTGAGCTAAACCTGACTCATGCCAGTGCAGATAGACATTGAGTGACCTCTGGAATGACCTACAATTACCTTTACTCATTAAAATATTAAAATCTCCACCTAACAAAGAGGGAAAGGCATATTTCCCCATGCCTGACCTTATGCCCGCTTCTACATAGGAGGACAAGGCTTCCCTATCTAAACATTCATCCCAACCCTAAACAAAAGGAACCTCATCACCCTCTTTTGGGGAGTCATGGCTCTGGAAGCCATTCTCCATGGTCTCCTTACTTGCTGCAAATAAAAGTTTTCTTTGTAGGACAACTCAACCTGGTGCAGCTTCTAACTCACCAAGGAACAAACTCATGTTGGTTCAGTTGCAATCTCATGTATAAGTAAATTTCAATTACTGTACATTTTTTAATAAAAACACTAGTGTCAGAAAGCTATTTGATAGAGGTGCCTGGGTGGCTCAGTGGGTTAAAGCCTCTGCCTTCGGCTCGGATCATGATCTCAGGGTCCTGGGATCGAGCCCCGCATCAGGCTCTCTTCTCTGCCTGCCTCTCTGCCTACTTGTGATATCTCTCTCTCTCTGTCAAATAAATAAATAAAATTTAAAAAAAAAGAAAACTATTTGATAGACAATGTCCATACCTAAAGAGCATGCTTTCCAGAGACCCCCAAAATTGTAACATTTAGGGTAGACCTCTTAGTAGGCTTTTTGTCACCCAGAAATATAGTATTAAAATATTTTTCAGAGCCCATGTCTCATTTTATGGCTTATTACAGGAGCTAATTGGGTTGAGAGGGGTTGGGATTATCTGCAAATGAAAAGAATGAGCTATTCAAAGAAAGGAATTGAGCTGAGGTATCAACAAACAGCCCTAAGGAAACAGATATGGAAGAAAGATAGAAGAAAGTGGGAGCAGGCATTTAAATTTTATCAATTTATCTGAGAAAATATTACATCCTGAAATTAGACCATCCCTTTCTGAGAGGGGAAAAAGGCTCCAATAAAGAAAATTCTGGAGATTAGAAAAAACAATCACTGCTAAAATGTGTAGGAAGCAGAAAACATTAGATTGGATATTAGAGGGAATTAAAAAGCAAGCTTGAGAAATTCTCCTGAATTCAGAATAAAAATGTGTGCACAGGAAAGAAATAATAATAAAGAGGAACAAAGAACTTAACTATTTGATGCAATATGAATATAACGGAAGTAAGCATAAACGTAGCAAAAAAACAAAACAAGGATATAGATATCACTGCAGAAGTATTTATAATACTTACAAGTGGGAGCATAAATATTCATTATTAAAATATTAGTTGGGGTGCCTGGATGACTCCGTTAGTTAAACATCCAACTCTTGATTTCGGCTCAGGTCATGACCTCAGGGTCATGGGATTCCCCTCCTTCCCCCCCTTTTCAGGCTCCACACTCAGCAGAGAGTCTGCTTGAAACTCTCTCCCTCTGCCTTTTTCTCTGCTCATTCTCTCTCTCTCTCTCAAATAAATAAGTAGATCTTTAAAAGATATATTAGTTAAAATGTAGAATAGTGAGTTAATGAAATATTACAAAGATATTGAAATGGCATTAGAGAAGACATGGAATAAATAACATGGTATAATACATTGTATTATGAAATTAAAAAGAAAATTACAAAATAGTATTATGTGATTCAGATTATAGAAAATATTTTATATATCCCAAGAAAAAATGGAAAAATAAAAAAATATTAATAGTAGTTACAGATGGAGGGAAATATGAGAAACCTTTTTTTCTTTTCCTTTATTTACCTTTTTTTTCCTTCCAAATTATCTATTATAAGTGTGTATTCCATTTTTAATTGAAATCATGTGGTTTTTTTTTTTTTTTTTCTTTTCTGGATAGAATTCAGAGAATGAAGCAAATAAATACCAAATTACTCTCTGAAGACTGTGAATGGGAAAGCCAAAGTCCCCTTACTTCTGTCTGGTTCTCTCAGGGTATTTAGGTGAGTACAAACTGTTGGAAAATACCACCTCAGCAACTCTCAGGGCATTAAATTAGAAATGTACGTAATGGCCTCACACTTGTAATTGACTCTGAGGACAGAATGTGCTAGGGTGAGTGGCTCTAATATAGTATGTTACTGAACAATCCTGGAAGTGTGTAGCTTTTTACTTTCCAATTGGTAATGGACTATTACAGAGCAGGCGCCTATTTGCTGTGGGAGCACATAATTATAGTTAGGTGTAAAGAAATGTAGAATAAATGACCACAATTACACTCGCTGTTCATTCCCTCAGCCCCTCAATTCCTGTCCCATTCATCTGGAAACTTCCAAAAGACTTAGCAACAGATTTATCCTGTGATCATTTAAATCCATAATTTGACATGCCCTTAACTTGCCAAACATATGTTCCTCCAAATTGTTGGCTTCTGGGCAAATAAACTTAACTGAGCTATAACTTCTTCACAATTTTGGAAATATTTATTGTGCTTCCAACAAGAAGCTCTAGGAAAAACACTGAATTTCTTTTTTCCAAAGTTTAGTACAAAGAACAGAGCCATTCAGTGAGGCTATTTTTAGTCAGAAATACCATTTAACATCTTTAAAAATTGTGCTTTCACATTTAAAGTTAGGGATTATTGAATCAATTGAAAAAAGAAGCTCAGATGTTATCTAAAGATATTATAAAAATGAAAAAAAAGTTTGACTGGAATGAACACTAATGTTTTTCTCTATGTATTAAAAAATCACTAGTATAAATTAGCAGCTAAAAATTCAGTTGTATCTATACTACATCTACTTCTGTGGGGGTACTAATCAATTAAATATACATTCAACTGTAGTGTGAGAGGCACTGGTTGCATGCTAAGGGAGAATACAGAGAGGAAATCCATATTTCTATACTTAGGGACTTCCACCATAGCTGAGGTAACAAGATATAAGCATAGAAATAAAGATGTCTAACAACGCAGACAGTGTATGCTTAGGGCCAAGAGAATGAAAGGGCCTTTAACGCTATAAAAGTTCTGGGAAAGAACATTTTGGTCCTGGGGGTCAAGAAAGGCTTTTTGGTTCAGGTCCAATGTAAACAGGGTGTTAAATAGTAAGTAGGACTCAGATATATGAAAAAAAAAAAGTTTGGTTGTCCTTTCTGAAGAGTGGAAAATCCTGAGCAAAGGTATTTTCCTTGGCAATGAGGTCATTGTGTAGTCTGGGTGAATCAGACAGTTCAGAGAATAGTTGCGATGAAAATAAGGCTTGAAAGATTAATTCCAGGCAGATCATGAAAGCTACTGAGAATATCAAACTAAATAATTATAATTTTTGTAATGGAGAACGAGCACTTAGGGTGGTATTAGAACGAGGACATGATATAATAAATTCAATAGGTACCAGGCATTGACCACTATAACAAGTGCCGTACTCCATTCTGGCTGCTGTAACAGACTGGGTGACTAATAAACAGAAAATGTTTTTCCTAGTTCTGGAGGCTGGAAATCTGAGCTTAGGGAACCAGCATGGTAGGTAAGGACCCTATTCCTATTGCAGTCTTCTTGTTCTATCTTCACATGGCAGAAGGAGAAAGCAAGCTCTCTTGGGCCTCTTTCCTAAAGGCACTAATTCCCAGGCATAAACTACTATTGGGAGGAAGTAGTTCAAGATGATAGCACAGGACATTCCCAAACTCACCGCCTCCTGTGAACTACAAAAATCACAGTTGCATATAAAACAGTTCCCTCTGAAAAAGACCTGAGAGCTGGCTGGATTGATCCTCCACAACAAAGAACAAAGGCCACATTCAGACAAGTGGGAGAGGCAGAGCTACTGTTTCAGCAAAAGCCCTACCCTCAGCACAGTGACCCACAATCAGGAGGATTCTCACAAATGCGAGCTTCTCACTGAGATGTGAGGGTTTTGTGCCCCAAATCAGGTGCCCTCAATGCTTAGGACTTGCCCAGGAAAGATGATCCTCCAAGATATTTGGCTCGAAAATCTATGGGGCTTATGTGAACTCCTTTTATCATTGCCACATTATTTACAATAGTCAAGTTATGTTAACAACCTAAGTGTACACCGATGGATAAATGGATGAGGATAAATGATATACAGTGGAATACTACTCAGACATAAAAAGGAATGGGATCTCACCGTTTGTGACAACATGGATGCCCCTTGACAATATTATACTAAATTAAATAAGCCTGACAAAGACAAATACTGTATAATTCCACTTATATGTGGTATCTAAAAATTAACCAAATAAAACAAAACTCGTAGATACAGAGAACAGATTGCTGGTTGTGAGTGGTGAGGGGGTTGGGAGGATGGGTGAAGCAGGTGAAAGGCATCAAAAAGTACAAATTTCCGTAATGAAATAAATGTCATGGTACCGCAGAGTGACTATCGTCAATTTTATTGTATTGCATACTTAAAAGTTGCTAAGAGAATAAATCTTAAAAATTCTCATCACAAGAAAAAAGAAAAATTGTCTAACTTTACGTGGTAACAGATGGTAACTAGATTTATTGTGGCAATCATTTCACAATGTACAAATAACACATTATTATGTTTTACACATGAAACTAATATATTGTATGTCACTTATACTTCAATTAAAATTGAAATTCCAAAAAAAAAAAAAAATTGAAATTCCAAAGAATACTATTGGAACCCCTGGAGTTTCATTGTAGTCTCACAGCATCTCGAACTAAGAACACTAAATATTTCAAAATCAGAAAAGACTGTGGGAAGACTGGTACTTTTAAGTCATACTTTCTGTAAGAATTAATTTTTTTAATAAAATGGAAAAGTTTAAAAATAAGAATGCATGGTGAATAGAAAAACAAATAAAGATGTTTAAATTTTTAGAAGAAATCATGAATGGAAGACACATTACAAATGGTTTGAGGGTAAGATCATTTTTAAATTGTGAGTTCCCATTGTGTGTAATTATGCCAATTTCCTGAAAATCATGCCACAAATATCTTAACAGCTTAAAAATCTCCAGCAGCAAATGGTGAGATGACCTAAACCACTCAAGAGAGGCAATTCAGTACCCAAAGTACACGTGTCAATTGTTAGAGGCTTACTCCTACCTTATAGCACAAATATTATGGAAAAAAATACATACGGTATTGTGGCAAGTTTAAAAGATCAGTCTCTTCTCTTTTTGTTACACTAGCACGAGCCAAGGGAAATACAGTAGAGTCCAATCCAAATTGATGAGACATATACTTTAGGTCAGCACTCTATCTAAAGCCAGGAACACAAGCAATAAGGACCTGGCCCCAGAGTGGAGGACAGGAGGGCACATGGATAGAGATTTGGCTGGGCCCAAACAGAACTCAAGGGCTAATAATACACCCTACATCTCACAACCTGGGTAAGCCTATCCCCAGATATGGCAGGACCTGTAAATGTAGTCACCCATGCAAACCAGCTTTTCACCAGAAATCCCCAGAGTCCAGTATCTTGAACTGGATTGATCATCAGAATCACCCAGGATGTTTTTTGAAAACATTGGGATTCTTGGATCCCAATCTGGATGATTTTCTTTCAGTAAGTCTGTGGCGGGGTCAAGGCATCTATATTTTATAAATGTCTACAAGTGATGGGATGGCCAGCCAGATGTGAGAGCATACTGCCTTAAGTTATTCCAGTCCAGATTTGTTCTTTGGATTGAAATACTTTTGGTTTCCTCTCTTCTATCACTTGTCAGACCTCCATAAGCACACGTTTTCCAGGCAGACTTCATCCTCAACTCCACTTTTTAGACTTGGATCAATCTAGAATGTAATTACTACCTTCTCCCTTATACCAACCACACAAGGCCAGGCAGGACTCTACTTCTATTTTTGTCTATCCCTCAAGGAGAAACATGAGCAGTGCCTAGATGAATAACCTAGAAAGTCAGCCATGAAACTAAAGTAAAGAACTATATGAAGATTAGATGAAATGCCAGAATAAATAAATCATATCCACCCGAAGGGAGAGGCATAGCATAGATTCCAATACTCAGGCAGGAATAAATAGGAGTTTTGCTGGAAATGGAGATTATATATATATATACATATATATATATGTATATATATATATAATTCGTTTCACCTTCATTTTGGGAATCACCATTTCACCCACAATACATCTCCCTCCCTTAAGGAGTACATTTTTCCCTGTCTGAATTACATTAGGAAATGCTTGAGTGACAAAGCTGGTGGACAGTGTTGTGGTGGTGGGGATTTCCAACTTTTTCTATAAAAGGATTTAAGGAAGGCAATGGCATTGCAAATCCAAATCCTTCCAAATCTCATTTGGAAGCAATTTACAGATATATTTCTCTTTTTAAGATTTATTTATGTATGTATGTATTTGAAAGAAAGAGAGAGAGAGAGAGCACACAAGTAGGAGGGGCCAAAGGAGAGGGAGAGATAGAATCCCAAGAAGATTGGGCTGAGTGCAGAGCTTGACACAGGGCTCGATATCACCACCCTGAGATCTCACAGAAACCAAGAGTCAGACACTTAACTGACTATGCCACACAGGTGCTCCTATAGATATATTTCTTTGTTCTCCTAATTATTCAAGTACATGCACGTACACACACACACATCCACATCCCTCCTGAGGACTCCACATCAGATCTCATAGACCATAGAATATGAACTCCTAAGAAGGGAAAACTTTTTTCCTGTCCCATAATCTATAATGATGCTCTTGAATGGACAGGGATAATGCCTTTTTTCAGGGCTTCCCTGGGCATTGTAGAATGTTTAGCAGCACCTCTGGCCTCTACCCAGCACATGCCAATATCACCACCTTTTTCCCTTTAAGATCACCAAAAATGGCTCCAAACATCGCCAAATGTCCCCGCTGGGGCAAAATTGTGCCCAACTGAGAACAACTCTGCTAGTTTATATAGCAAGCTGGTAGGTTAAACTCAACTCTATCAATAATTACAGTAAATTTAAATAAATTAAATACTTCATTAAGTCAGACTTTTAGACTAGAAAAGCAGGTGAGACCAACTGGATGCTGTCTTTAAGAAGTTAATTTTTAGTGTAATGAAAAAAATAAGTTTAAAAGTAAAAAATAGGAAAAAGATGCCTTATACAAACAGAAATAATAAAATAGCTATAGCTTACAGACTTATTTCTCCTTTCCTATCAGGGTTTTTTTTTTTTTTTTTAGACTTTATCAGTTCAGTCTTGTTCAAAATATTCCAAATTTGGAGTTAGTAATTACTGAATCCTTACTCTCTGTCAACTATATGAAGAATAGTGCTAGCTACCGCGATTATAGAGGGAAGTAAAATACTCTTACAAATAGAATGTATGGGAATTCTTTGTACTGTCTTTACAACTTCTCTAAACCTGCAATTATTTCAAAATACAAGTTTAAAAAAAGCAGCCAGTTCTGTGTTCTGATTGGTTAAAAAAAATATATGTCCTATAAACAACTATAACTAAATTTGGAGAATGATGATAGTATATGAATTTTTAAAAATGCTAAAGGTAGAAAAAAAAATCCTCACCAAGAGCTATGATACAACTACAGAAACACGTAGAAGACAGGCCCTTCTGAGCTGAAACAGAGGTAGTAGCACTAAGTGCAACGGAAGCATTTTGAAGTCTATTCTCATTCAGTAATATTTTTCACTGAAAGCATTTGAAATTTTTAAACATTATACTAAGAATCCTGTCGGAGTGTTTGAAGGAGGAAACTATTGCTTTGCTTCATTAGTTCCAGCCTTAAAATGCATTCCTAGTGAAAATTAGCAAGTGACTCGGGCTGTTACCAGCTACTGGGGGGCTGACAAGCTGGTTGTGCGTCTGTTGAACAGTTAACTTCCTACAAGTCAGAACCTGTGTCCTTCCCTATATATTGCTGCCATCTAGTGATCGAATCTTTCCATAAAATGCTGAAAATAAGATAAAATTGATAATCTAGATCTTAAGAAGCTAGAAAAACAAGTATCAATTATACCCAAAATAAGTAACACAAATACTAAATAATAAATAGAAGTCAATAAAATTAAAAATAGGCAAACCAATAGGGAAACCCCTTAAGGTAAAATCTGGGAGTTTGATCAATAAAAAGATCAGTAAAAATGATAAACTTATGGCTACACTGATCAAGAAAAAGGAGAAGAGATACAAATTAACAACATCAGGAATCAAATAAATGTCAGCACTACAGATACTATAAACATACAAAAGGAATTGGGGAATATTACAAACAATTTTATACCAATAAACCTGAAAACCCAAATGAAATGGACAAATTCCATGAAAGACAAATATGACTAAAGTTGATGTTGATACAAAAAGAAAAAGGAAATCTCAAATACTCTTATATCTATTAGAGAAATTGAAATCATTTTATGTATAAATGTGTGTGTGTGTGTGTGTACACTTTTCCTCAGACTTTTAGGTGACCCAGATGATACCACTGAGGAATTCTACCAAACACTTAAAGAAGAAATAAGGCCAACCCTAAACAAGCTCCTTCAGAAAATAGATAAGAGGCAAACACTTTCCAACTCATTTTGTGAGAACAGAATTATTTTTTATCTAAAGCCAGACAAAATACCTCAGAAAAAGAAAACTCATCTGTCATGGACACAAAGGGAAACAAAAAAATTATCAGCAATCTAACCTAGTGGTAGTATAATATAATGTAGTATAAAAAGAATAATATATTATGACCAACCCCAGTTTGTTCCAGGAAGGCAATGTTGGTTTAACATTCCAGTATCAGTCAGTATAATTCACCACATTAATGAAGACAAAAACAACATGTGATTTTCTGAATAGATGCAGTAAAAGAATATTTGAAAAAATGTAATGCCCATGATTAAAGACATTTCTGAAAACCTTATAGTTAACATTCTTCCCTAAAAATAAGCCAAGAATATCCGCTTACATTTATTGGCAGCATAGTAGAAGTTTTAAAGAGCGCAATAAGGCAAAAAATAAAAGGCTTGCAAGTTGAAAAATACGAAGTAAATCTATCTTTATAGAAGACAAATAATGCCTTAAGTAATCTGTGATAAAAGTTTAATATGACTAACATTAAGCTCAGCAAAGAGGCGGATATACAAAATGTATACTAATATACTATCAACAAATAACTCAAAATGAAATTTTAAAGACAATATATAATAACAAGTATCATGAAATAATTAGGACAAATTTTTTTAAAAATATGTATGAAATTGGTACACTGGATATTATAAAACTTTGGTAAGAGAAATTAAAGGGAGCTAAATAAAATGAGAAAGAAACTATGGAAGATGCAAAGTTGTTACAATATCAATTCTCCTGACATACAGTAAGACTAAGGATTAGCTACTGTTGTTGCTAATAACAGATTTTTATATTGTCATGTATACTTACATAGCATACAGCAGCCATAATTGAGGTTTATACATTTTATAAATCAACTCTTCCTACAGTACTCGAACTGTGTGCCAGGACATAAGAGGTTGCCACAACAAACTCACAGTATATTTTACCTTTTCTAGGCAAGGGCAGTGATACTCTGTGTTTGTCTGACCTGAAATATACCATTTAGAGGTAGTTTACAATTTCAACCGTGGATCATGCTGTGTTCCTTTGATAACATATCTCTGTGAAGATGTTTTTTCAGTGGATGGTGTTTTAAAAAGGGTGTGAAAATCTCTGTAGAGCAGGAAATGAGAATGATGGTGTCTAATTTCATTTCAGGCTTTAAGAAGTTTATCCAGGCCTAACAGTCACGCACACATTGATAAGTAATTATGGTTATTTAAAGTGAGATGGAAATACCTGTCTGTGGTCACATGTAATAAAAGGCCCATGGAAAGCGAAGCTTGGGAGTCTATGTGGCCCGTACAATGAAGAGTATATAGGGTTTGAGAATTTCAAGGGAGTGGAGGCGAGCCAGTTGCTTCTAATAGTGGTGGACAACCTAAGCACAGAGTAACAACTTGAAAGTCTAAGATCCTTAGCTCAAGGTATAGATTTAAAAGCAGAGACTTTTAATAACTCTAATACAGTTACAGTCTCATCCCTTGCACCCCAGTAGTCAACGAAATAAACCTTATGGGCCGCCTGGGTAACTCAGTCGTTTAAGCATCTGCCTTCAGCTCAGGTCATGATCTCGGAGTCCTGGGATCGAGACCCATGTTGGGCTCTCTGCTCAGTGGGGAGCCTGCTTCTCCCTCTCCCTCCACTCCTCCCTCACCACCACTCAGGCTTTTCTTGCTCTCTTTCTCATAAATAAATAAACTCTTGAAAAAAAGAAACCTTTCAAATTTCAGTAAGACAACAGATCATATGCCCATTAAATTTTTTTCTATTATTATATCTTCCAAATTTTTTTCTAAAATATTTGTTATGTTTTATTCATGATGGTTTCATTTTTCTTGATCTCATAATTAGAATATTTCACATCCACATTATAATTTGTTATTATATGGAATGTCTAAAAATTTTCATGTATGGGTATTATAATCATTCACTTAAATCTCTTAATTCTAAACTGTTGTCAAACAGTTTATTCATTTTCCTGGTAGGTACATCATCTATATGGAATAATAATTCTCAGTCTTTTTTTCCAATATTTATGTATTCTTTCTCCTAGAAAACATATTACTTTATTTATCTGTATACATCTTTTAATCTCAAGTGTACTAAAATATTTTCCATTTTTGAATAAATATTGAGTTTTTATTTTCAATACCTTTCCAACATCTTTTGAGTTTACCCTATTTTTCTTTCATTTGGCCTATTAAACATGGTGAAATATGTCAACTGATTTTCTATCAATGTTCTTAGTCTGGGCCACAACATTTTATTATTCTCCGGGGACAAACCTAAGTGATTTAGGAAGATTTCAGGAACTGACTTGAGTCCACACCTCCGGCTCCTTAACACTTCCTAGAGCTGACCTGGCAAGAAACAGAGTAGGAGAAATGATATTTTCCTGTTTTCACTTCAACCTGCCCCAGGGACAGAAAACACATGAGCCAGGGTGTGAAATGAAAAAGAAGAAGAATAGCAATTTAAGAGAAGAAAAAGCACCAACTTTGTTAGGGAGGGGTGGATTTTTTTATTGTTCCTTCACCAAATACATGGATTTTATAAGGATCAACTAACTTCCATGTTACCTTTTATCTTATCTGAGTTTTGTTCCTTGAATATAGTACTTGGCCTTTTATGTTAGTCATGTTCCAACTCTTTTTTTTCCTTTTGTTCCAACTCTTATATTAGGTTTCCAAGACGACGTATTCCACTTCTTGGAAGAGCTAATAATTGATGGCTTGCACTATTTATATGAGCAGCACTGACCTAGTAGGTAGAGTTCCCTAGGCATGCCTACTTGACGGTGGGAAATTTTTCATATAACTATGTGCACTCATGTTTGAAAATTATAGTGATTCTTAAAATCACCAGTCTACATATTAAAAATGAATGATCTGCTCAGAGTAAAGGTTAAAACTTGAATACATGTCAAAGTATAAATTGTGCTCTCATATCATAAATATGTCATAATCTTCCAATATATCCATAGCAAAAATAATATATGCAGGGGAACAGAGTGGATTAATTTTTTCTTCATATCGCTTTTTAGGAGAGGAGAAGAAGTGAATGGTTTTTAAGGCTAGATATTGTTTTGTGTCTTTACAAACATTCTTTCACTGACTGAAGAGTAAAGCCAAGGCCAAGCCACAGGGCTACTGACTCTAGCTGTTGGTCCTCCTGCATACCACACAGCCTCGCAAAGCTAGGCTCAGCGGATTCAATTCAGCCCCTGAACTTTTCTTTTCTTTTTTTTTTTATTATTTTTATTTACTTATTTATTTATTTTAAAGATTTTATTTATTTGAGAGACAGAGAAAGTGAGAGAGAGCATGAGAGGAGAGAAGGTTAGAGAAGAAGCAGGCTCCCCGTGGAGCTGGGAGCCCAATGTGGGACTTGATTCTGGAACTCAAGTATCATGACCTGTTGCTCAACCAACTGAGCCACCCAGGCGCTCCAGCCCCTGAACTTTTCTAAAGACCTCATCAACATGTGATCCTTTCTGTCTATCCAATGTTACCTGTTCTTCTAGGGTCACCTCATCTCACTGTCCTTTGTTCTAATTGCTGCAAAATGCACTGTTCTCCCTTTCCCCTGAACAGCAATAAAATTCAGACTATCATATAAATTTTGGCACTCATATGTTTTTAATATAATCCAATTCTATTCTGACCTAGTACTTCACTGCTTTCAAAGTTTTGTCAGTTAGGTTTTCCTCAACCAGCTTCCTTACACTGACAAAATCCAACATCAAGTTGAGCGTCTGATACCCAACATTGCATATGATTAAATAGAATTCTTTGTAGATTCAGAAAGTCCCCAAAGCATGAGGACAGAGAGGAACCTTGGAAATTCAACTTTTCCTACTTCACTGCCTCTGTGTCCATATTGGTGGTTGAAGTGAATAAAAGTTTTAATACAGAACATAAGAAAAATGAAATTTTAAGAACGTACAAAGAAATTAACTGACATTTGGGGAGATGGAAAGGAAAAAGACTAAAAGTCATCCTCCTCTACACAGCCTGAGCCAGAATAGTTCCACTATCATTTATTTTATATTTTGGGTTATATGGAATATTTCTTCCATAAAAAGAGGCTCAGCTGATTAAATTAATTAATAACTTTAAAAACCACTTATTGGATTAAATGCTTTTCTTTTAGGTATAAAGAAAACAGGTCAGCTAGAATAAATAACTATCTGACCTTACCCAACTTGATATGTCAGACTTTAAATGACAGATTTCGGAAACCTTATAAAGAGCTGGCTGTTTGTTCAGTACCTCTAAATATCTTCACGCATCCATTATGCAGCCTCCAGTTTAGGAGGTTTGCCTAACATCTGGTCGAGGGACTAGGTTATCAAGAAAAATATTTATTGTACCTATTCTTTCCCATTCAGAAAGAAAATGCTGATGCTATTTTTTAAAAATTTAAGAATGTTATTTCTTAAAATGTTATTTTAAAAATATTTAAAAAAATAAAGACTACTTGGCATTTTATATATAGAAATAATTTTGTTTAAAAAATATTAATCTAAGAAGGTACATATGCTTTAGTTGTACATCCTTCCGCCTTTAAACTGACATGTTAAAGGGAATAAATTTTTTGTCATGAGTTTAAGCTTCATGGCCAAGTGATTTCTACCTAAGGAAACCACTTGAGGGCACCAAAGGCATTTCTCTCAAAGTCTGCATCCGTTTAGAGGAGGCTGCTTTCCACCTCATTGTAAATTTAGAGGAAGTGGGTGGGGAAGACCAAGGTCTGGGAAAATGACCATAATAATAGTACCTTGTGTTTATATAGCACCTTTCTTCAATTAGCTCAGCATGTTTGGATATGATTATTCAGCTGGGAGCTTCCAGTTGTGGGAAATGAGGCACAAGGCAAACACGTGGCCTAGGTGGGACAGAGGGTGAGACTAATTCTTATTCATTTCAAATGCTCATTCATTATTTTTACACTAAAAAGCTGATGTGTGACCTTTCCTGGCCATTTCCTTAGAAACAATAAGCTGAGAAGTCAGAGTCCCAAACTCAAACACATTTAATGGAAAGCCTCATAAGTTCTACTAGGAAAAGAAATCATACTCCTCATAGCCAAGAAGGGAACTATAATAGAATTCTTTTCATCTATATAAGTGTAGTTATAAAGAAACAATTCCAAAGCAAGTCATGAAAATAACATAGCTTAAATAATTCTCAGTTGCATTTTACTTTTTATTCCTCAAGCAAATCTACTCAAATTTATATTCTAAATTATTCATTTTCTATCCATTCTCTGCTAAAAAAATGACTAAAATATGATAAGAAAAAATTTGAACTTTTTTGTATTTAAAAAAACAAAAAACAACTAAACTCTTGTTCCACAGAAGAAAATACTGTTCTGGAGTTTAATGCTTTAGTGAAATGCTCCAACATGATTTAATAGAGAAACATCTAGATAAAAGACCATTTACCGGACAATTAGATCTGGTTTAGTCATTGACTGAGAAGATGGTTATAGAAAAAGTTTCCATTGACAGATGTGTAAGACATGATTAAGACGTTTTCTTCCTGCCAAGTCATTTAGGGTCTTCACCTGCTTTTGAAAGCCTCACATTTTCTCCAAGTACTAAACATGTGCCTTTAATCTCTGATTAAGATGTGGGCATTTACTCACATGTATGTTTGAGACTGACTGGCCCTTTACAGGCTTGAACTGATTTTTGTTTAAATTTCAGATGATGCTTGAATTTGGCTTTCTTAATAGTTCCAATGATTGTAACAGATGTCTGTTATACAAAGAGTTTCTCCAAGGTGTTGGGGGACTAAAATAATTACAAGTAAGTGATTTTCATGTTATGAGAATAACCACCTCAGACACTCTGCATATCCTAAAATGAAAAGCAATCAAATCATGCTTCTTTCTCTCTCTTATCTCTTTCCCTCCTCCACATTATACCAGTTATATATTGAGTTTTATGGAAAATCTATTTGTACCTTATTTATTTGGATACCTGCCTCATCTGTCTTCTTGTCTAAGACTGGTGCAGATTGACTTCTATAAACTGCCTATAACAATTAGACGTTATATTTCAACATAATATAAATGTGCAGGATGTGGCAATGGAGATTAGGGGTTTTAATGGTGCTTGACTACATAAATAGCTCAAAAATACATAAATCTAAAGTACAAAAAATAAAATACTTCCTTAGACTTGTGCTTATCACCAACAAATTCTTATTTTAAGTTATTGATTCCTCAAATTTTAGAGCTGGAAAGCCAAGCCACAGCAAGGTAAGGCAACCTGCCTATGCATACCCAGTGGTAGCTTTAAATCTTTAAAGCTAGATCTTCTATAGTAGCCTTTATTGTGTTGTTTTCATTAATCTTTATATTCCATGTGGATTTTTTAACTTCTAGTAATAAGTAGGATAGAAAAGCCAAATTTTCTTAAGATAGAGGATGAATCAATTTTATTCCATAAATATTTTAGGGACACTACTCTGTGTGGTGTTCTCTGCTTGACAGAAATGAAGAGGTAGGGTTTGACTTCTAAGATTTCAGAATTACTCCTTATACTTGCTAATCAATTTAGAGAAAATAAACCCTGGTATCTGCAGTTTTAAATTTCCCAATTAGAAGTGTTTGCACAACTGGGAAAAATCCATATGCAATATTAAATAAAATATGGTGTACCTCTTACAACTTCTTTTTCATGATAGTTTTTCTCTACAGTTCTTTCACATAAACATTCACCTGAAAGTGAATAAGTACCAGATTTCATTCAAGATTTGAGAGCTTTAATCATTATTATTCACACATATATGATTATATATGTGTGACTTCCTGAAGGTAGGGATTTTATCTTGATCATCTCAATGTCTCCTAGCATGGGTGACATTGACAATAAATGCCTGGTAAATAAATGATGGAAGTTTGGGTCAATATATGGATGTTTAAATGTTACTATGGGGTCATTCAAGGACAGAGAAAGGAGATAAAAAGGAAAATGAACAAGGATCAAAGTTTAAGGATCAACTACACTTAGGTCATTGCAAAAAGGAAAAAAGTTGGAGAAAAATATGATAAACAATCAGAAGTTTGGGTTGGCAGTTGTGTTAAAGGTTAAAAATGATAGAAAATGTGGTAGTTATTAGAACTCTCCATAACTATTGCAGCTCTCTTTTCTTTGTGGTACATTAAAGAGTGTGTCTCCCTGACTTGTTTTGACTAATGAAATATGGTTGAAAGTGTGTGTGTTATTTTCCACTGAATGTTATGAGAGCCAATGAGAACTTCCCCATGCTTCCTTTTGTTTCCTTTTGGTGACTAAAGGTTTAGTCAAAAAATGCTTCATAAGCTTAGGATGAAGCATGAGAACATAATGAGCATCAGTGTTCCCTGCCAACTCACAAAGAGCATGCAGCATGACTGAGAGACACATCTTACTTGTTTAAAGACATAGATTGTGGGGTTGTTTGTTGCTGCAGCATAACCTCAGCTATCCTGACTGGTATAGAGAGGAAGAAGTAAGAACTTTATTTTTAGATGAGATTGGTTAAAAATAGCCAGAGTTTTCAGTATGAAAAAACCTATTTTTAGGCAGGAAGTAGATTGAAAACTTAAAAAATGAGTTATTGACTAGAAATTATGGACAAATGTGCCAATTATCCATTTTAAATATTTAATATAAAAGGAAGAGAATTATCTCTCATGTATTCCTATAAAAATTTCTTTGAAATATCATAAGAAATAAAATAATGAGAGAAAATGTTTATTTGTATTAGAACCAAGGGAATAGTTCAGCAACATGCCAACGCTTTGAATAGTATTAAAGAAGAATATCTGAAATATACACTCAAGAAAGATGGGATTGAGGGAAACACTGAGTGACTTCCTGTTTACCATAGTTGAAAAAGTCTGTGTTTGGAGAACACAGATCTCATCACCTAGCAGAACTATCATAACATCTCCTGGTGTAGAAAACAAGACACTTGAAGTAAAGGAGTTTCTCTCCTTGGAAATTAGAAATGGAAATTAGAAAAACCTAATATCCATTTTACTGACTTTTGGTTGGGGGAGGTAGAAACTCTCCTTTTGAAGTCACACCCTTGACTTGCTAATAACGGACAAGCTAAATAAAATGGAGGTAATATTCCACTGGCCACTGCTGAGGTTAGCTAGAGAGAGGTGTCACTGGCTAAGTTATATTTAGGCTGCCATAACAGCCTCATAAAAGAAAGTTTTTAGACAGGAGCAAACCTTCCTACATGGGATACAGCCCTCTATTTTCACCAAAATATTTTCACCTGTATTTTCATATATCTGGTGTCAGATATATGAGTTGGCAAAGTTAAACTCTAATAAATATAAAATTTTGCCATCTCCTGTAGGGTAGCAGTGACTTAACTAGGGGCCTAAATGATATCCAAAAGCACCCATTTTACCTCTCCAAAACAGAAAAATATGATCTCTTTCTATAAGATTAGTAAACAGAAACATCACTATAAAGAAGAAATCAGTAAGTAAATATATCTTATGGGACACAGCTACTGAAAGAAGCAGAAGAAAGCTTTAGGCCATCTCTAATTAAACCTTCAAAGAAATCTGAGAGGATATTGCATCTATGAAATTAAAAAAAGAGGACAAAACTCACAACAGAGAAAAAGTTAAAGATGTGATTGCCAAACAAACAAACAAACAAAAAAATGTACAATGGAAAAAGTGCTTAAAATTTAAAAATTAGAGGACATTTTAATAAGTTACTTAGAAAAATCAGAGCAAAACAATAGACATAAAAGACAAATGATCAGAAATACAGATAACAGAATAAGGAGGCCAAATGTAGTCATTATAGGAATTTCAGAAGGAATGAACTGAGGACAAGACATAACACAGAGATGGAAAGAAAATTGCCCTAGACAAAGAAAAATTTGATATTTAGCTGCAGAGGGCTCCCAACTAAAAACCAGGTAATTTTAATTAAAAAAAAAAATACCCACTCCAGCAATATTTTGTCACAAGACATATTAGGGGAAATTTTAAAAATTATTTCTAGAATAAAAAATATTCCATAGGTATTTAGTCAGAAAATAACAGACATTGTTATAGGAAAAACAGGAATTCATATTAATAGTTTATGAAAGTAGAAATACAAATAGTCAATAAACATATGGAGAAACAAGGATTTAAACAAGAGTGACAATTTCTTACTTAATCACATTGGAGTGAATTAAAATATTGTAATGCTTGGGGTAATCAAAAATACTTGGAAATATGTACTCTAGAATATTTTGGGAATATAAATTAGAATAAACTTTTTGTATGGCTACTGATAACATGCAGTTAATACTTTCTGTAAATTTTTTGACAAAACTTCCATTTTCCTTGAATATACCTAAATAAAAAAATCGTGTATTTGTGCAAACTATAAGAATATTCAGCAAAAAAATAACAAAAGCATATCATCAGAAACAAATAAAATAAAATTTGGCCTTTGTACAATCATGAATAATATACTACAGATGTATATGCTTCAATGAATAGAAAAATATTCACAAAATTAGAATAAAAAAGCCAATATATTCACATTTGTTGTTTGGATAAGCTCTACTAGCTAAACAACTCTCCTTATTATGGGGACCAGACAGAATCCTCTTTATCCCTAAGTAACAGGTTTCAGCTCCCTGCCAACCCACAGAAGTACTATTCAAACAAGCCAATTACACACTTCTTTGGGAACCAAGGTTTGCCCCATCCCTTTGATACTACAAAGTCTGTTTCCTACAACCCCTGGTTGTTCACTGGATTCCAATGGCAACCACTGTGTGACCATATGTTGAGAGTTGTGCCCTTCTCCTCTAGGCTATGAGTGTATGTGACTAGCAAATTGTTGTCAAGCACATCTGTACATGATCAGATGTCATGTTTTTGACCATTCCCATAACTCTAGGGTGGAGTCAACCAATAGGGTGAAGAGGAGGCAAATAAAACAAAAAGATTAAAGATTTACATGAAATAGATTGATGGTGCAGTGTCCTTGGAGCAGGGGCAAGCTGGGGGACACCAACAGATATGTAAATGAGTTAATTTTGTTAAGAAAGAGCACTTCATAAAAAAAGAGCTACTCTATGACCCAGCAATTGCACTATTAGATATTTACCCGAAATATACAGATGTAGTGAAAAGAAGGGGCACATACACCCCCAATGGTCATAGCAACAATGTCCATAATAGCCAAACTGTGAAGGAAACTAGATGCCCTTCAACAGATGAATGGATAAAGAAGATGTGATACATATATAAATGGAATATTATTCAGCCATCAGAAGGATGAATACCCACAATTTGCATCAACATGGATGGAACTTCAGGGGATTATGCTAAGTGAAGTAAGTCAAGCAGAGAAAGGCAATTATCATATGGTTTCCCTAATATGTGGAGCATAAGCAATAGCACGGAGGAGCAGAGGGGAAGGGAGGGAAATCTGAAGGGGGAGAAATCAGAGAGGAAGACAAACCATGTGAGACTATGGACCTCAGGAAACAAATTGAGGGTTTCAGAGGGGAGTAGGGTAGAGGGAGGGGGTATCAGGGTAATGGGTATTGAGGAGGGCCATGTTTAGTTTTAGTTTAGTTTAGTTCTGGTAAGCAAAATAGAATCCAAATTCATTGATGTTGGGAGCCATTATTCTTTAAAGCATAGACATGCAGAAGGGGGTCTGAAAATTTTTGATATAAATATAGTGGGTGTAGTGAGGTAAAGACCATCAGAAGGATGTCTTTGGTTCAGCGGAGGTAATAGCAGGAATAATTTTTACATTGTTCTGTATTCCAAGTTATATTGTGTTTTCTTTCACGCCGGGGAGTATATCTTCCATTTCTTTCTTATCCACTTCTAGGAACAGAGGGTGATGCCTGTGGTGGTGTTAGAGGCAGTCCCTTAAGATCCTAAGATCTTACAAGGGCTTTAAATACCAGTGATCACCTTAGACTTGTACAGTTAGACTTCAAATACTTTTGTAAAATTGGGAAATATTTTCATATCATTAATTAGGCTGGAGATATATCCGGATACAATTCTTTCTCTTAAAGCATCCAATCACACTCCCATTTTATCTACCAATGACTCATTTCCTACAAATACGATCCATGGCCATGCCTAGATTTATTCAATTGCTAGTAGATTCAATGCACCCAACTCCAGCAACATACTTAGTACCAGAAAGACATTTATGTAATTAGTTTAAAAGGAGGGTAGAAAAAAAGAACTCAAACAATAGTCAGGAAATTAAATAAAACAAACAAACAAACAAATAAATAAATAAAATTCAATTAAATGTGATACTTGTACAAAGGAAAAACTCTATACCCATAAGTGGCATTTTTTAAAATCTATATTAACATAAAAAGAAAACAAAGTGTAATTTTGAAAATTAATCCTTTTATGCATGTGAAATGTCCAAAAGATTTGTTTATAATGAGAATACGAGTGATTTTTACAGCAATTTTTATAGCTTTAATACCTTTCCAAAATAAATATATATCACTTAATTTAAAATTATTGTACAGTGAATAACAATAATAACAGACCTAAGGCAAACTGTGTCCTATAAAAAAAGAGACGGTCGGCCAGGAGGGAAAGAAAGAATGAGAATTACTGAAGTTTCTCCTTGTAGAACACCAGAGGCTTTTTCTTGGGCGGTAGGAGAGACACTCCCATCCTATCCTCCACCGACACTAGTCCCAACTTTCCCTCCCTTTCCCCTCCCTCTCTTGTCCCCTCTCCCTCTTCCTGCCAGGTAGGTGGTGAGATTAGCTTCTGACTCACCATAATTCATATAGCTTCATTTCCTGTTTGGGACTCTGGCCAGAAGATCTGAGCACAGTGTGATTCACCCACTGTTTTAAATAAATATCACCCAAGGCTTTTCCCAGTCCCTCAGGCAATTTCCCTTTGCCCCTTCAGAACGCTGTGCTTTATTATCCTATTGATGCCTTCGAGATTGCCTAATTAAAAACACTCCACACTTGTCAAGAAGACTTTGAACTTTCAGAAGGCTGCTCATGAGTCTATCCCAGCTGTGAGGGTCATTTGGTTTTAGTTGGGCCTTTGTGGAAAGGAGGCAGGGAAGCCGAAGGGTGCTCCCCGGCCTGATGACCCGACTTCCCCAGGAGAGACATCCGTACCACTCTCCCCAGTGTTCTCCACCATAACCACACTACTGGCTTTTAGAAAACAGCAGTATGAGGATGTGAATAATCATAAAACAAACAAGCACAAGCCAACAAGGATTACGCCCAGGATATGCCCATAGTCTGCCCCTCCTCCAGTTTTTCTCGATGTTTTCTTCACTTTTTTAGGCTTCTCCGCAGGCTTTTCTCCCTTTGAAACATCGTTGATTGTCAAGGATCACTTCTTTCTACCTTCTAGCACTCTGCCTTTAGGACCTCATCCTCCTCTTGTCCTAACTTCCACCAACTGGCTGATGAATTCTAAACTTGGATCTCTCTCGGCACTTGTGTTCTGAGTAGACCCTCTCAGGTGCCTTTTGTTTGTTGTGTGCCCACCCCCAGGATCAGCAGGCTTTGTTTCTGAAGTCTTGCACATCCCCCACAACACACTGTAGAAGACAATTCTTGGGCTACTGGGGCCACTTTGCAAGGACATGTCAAGTTTGTCCCTTGGGGCAGACCATAGCTAATGATCACCACACCAGACTAAAAGCCCAGCTCCCTCATTTGAGCAGAACAAGTTTCATGGTACAATTTATTCTTCAGAGTTCCCCTTGGAATTGGTGGAGGCTGGGACTTCACCTGAAACTGCACCCTTGAGTGACTTCTTCCCCTTCCTTCCTTATAACTTCCACTACTTACTTCTGGAAGAACTTCTTTAGTAAATCACTTGCAGGTAAATTTTAATCTGAGAATGTACTTGATCTGATACGTGACTGGAGTTAAAATTCATCTATCCAGCTGCCTATTTAAACATGGTCACCTGGATGGCTCACATGGACCTTAAACTCTGATTTGCCAATAACTGAACTTACCCCTTTCTTTCTAATCTTGCTTCCCCTTCCCTAAATTAGAAATACATCTGGTCATCCAAGACAGAAACCTAGAACTTATTCTAGATGTTTCTCTTCTCTTCGACCCCTACATTCACTTAGTAACAATTTCCACCCATTTTAACTCATTAGCCTTTCTTAAATATTCTTCCTACCTTCTTATCTCCATTACCACTGACATTATGCTTTCAAGCCTTTATTTCTTTCTAGGCTCTCAACCGTTACTTAAGACTTATCCCCCCAGGCTTCATCCCCCCCCCACACCCGTGGTCATATAACTACCCTTCCCCCAGACCTCAGTTCCTTTCCATCCTCTTCTGCCACATCCACAAATTCACTACTACTCTAAATGAGCTCCACAATGGTTCATCTCCTCTTTCACATATCGGAGTACTGCTAGAAAAATATCACTCAAACTTATATATGGGAGCCACCACAAAATTGTAATTTTCAACCCAAACTTAATTCATTTTGGAATGTAAGAGATCTGTCTTCTATTCTACAACCAATCCAATCCCAGTCCCCAACCCCGTTGTCTATGTTCTTCTTTGTCCCTCCATATATTTTTGTTGCCTCAATTTTCCCAAATCCCAGTTTTTTCTTTCAGTTTTTTTCTCTCTCAAGAAAAGATCTATCTTATCCTGAAATGCACACACACACACACACACACACACACACACACACGTTCAAGCACATGCACACTGTTATGCCCACAGACAGCAGCCACATAAACAAATCATTCTCTTAACTTTTCATTGCACTTTAGCTAATGTCCTATTGCTTTTCACTAGGAATCATCTAGTAATTTAAAAAAACAATTGAGAGACTGTGGACTCTGATAAACAAACTGAGGGTTTTGAAAGGGAGGGAGGTAGGGGAATGGGTGAGCCTGGTGGTGGATATTAAGGAGGGCACGTATTGCATGGAGCACTGGGTATGGTGCATAAACAATGAATCTTGGAACACTGAAAAAATAAAATAAAATTTTAAAAAAATAATAAAATAAAATAAAATAAAAAAGCAATTTACTGTCTCCACCAGAAAACCTCCAACACTCTGTGATTATGCTTTGGAAGTTTTAGCATAGTTTCATCCTCTGTGTTTAAATCATTGATCCATTTGAATTTCTTTTGCTGTAAAGCTTTATCAATAGCCACCTACTTTTTAAAAATGTGAATCAGTTATTCCCCACAATTTATTAAATTCATCTTTTCCATATTCATTCAAACTTTTGCAGAAGCAGGTCTAGCATATAGAAAGTATACAATATATTTAGCGACTATTATGCAAAACATAATTTGCATTTTATTTCTGAATTATATTATTCTTTAACATCTTTTAAGATTTTATTTTTGAGTAATCTCTACACCTAATGTGGGGCTTGAACTCAACTCTAGGATCAAGAGTCGCATGCTCCACAGACTGAGTCAGCCAGGCACCCTGAATTATATTCTTATCTAACAACAGACAATACCCCCTTAATAATACTCTTCTGAGAGTTTTTTTGGCTATTCTTATTTTCTTAGAATAGATTGATGATTTATTATTAAAATCATTTTTATGATTTATTATTTATCATTTTTATGATATATCATTATTTATCATTTTTATGATTATAATAAATCATAATAAATTATGATTTATTATTAAAATTTCTTATTAAAATCATCTTTTCCTGGGGTGCCTGAGTGGCTAAGTCAATTGAGTATCCTATCTCGATCTCAGGGTCCTGGGATCCAGTCCTGCATAAGGCTTCATGCTCGGCGGGTAGTCTGCTTCTCCCTTTCCCTCTCCCTCCCTCCATTCACATTCTCGCTCTCTCAAATAAATAATCTTAAAAAAAAAAAAAAAAGACATCGTTCCTTGCTAAAAACCAAACTAAGAAAACTTGGAGTATTTCTAACATATAAATAACTAGGAAGATCTGGTTTTTAAAGTATTTTTGAGTTTTCTTACAAGAAATTTTTAAAATATTTCAATGTTATTAATTCTTTTAAAGATTTTAATTTCATTGGGCGCCTGGGTGGCTCAGTTGGTTAAGCAACTGCCTTCGGTTCAGGTCATGATCCCAGAGTACTGGGATCGAGTCTCACATCAGGCTCCCAGCTCCACGGGGAGTCTGCTTCTCCCTCTGACCTTCTCCCCTCTCATTCTCTCTCTCACTGTCTCTATCTCAAATAAATAAATAAAATCTTTAAAAAAAAAGATTTTAATTTCATTAATTTTAAGCATCCATTTAAACATTACTTTATTTTGCCACTCATTTCTTTTCCATTGGTTTATTTTCCTACTTCCACACTGAGACCATATCATTTTAATTATGGTTGCTTTGAATCATTTTTTACATCTCATAGGGCTAATTCCTCTCTTATTTGTCTTCATTTAAAAACAATGTGGCCATTTTTAAGCATTTCCTCTTCCAAAAATATAGAAAATTCAGTTTATCAAAATCCATTTAAAAATCTCTGAAATTTTACAAATATTGTATTATACTTATAGACCGGGCATTCTTACAATCTCTAGTGTTCTTTAAAAATAAGAATACTACAAAATTTCCTATGATTATTTTGCATTCTTCAATTATATTAATCCATTTTTAATTTTACATAGTCCTGTCGAATTTATTTCCATATTTTTAAGGTTTTTTAATTTCCAGTTAGGAAATGTTTTTTCTATTATATTTTTAGAATTTGTTTTTGCTTCTGGGATATAATAAGGAGTTAATTTTACGTTTCCCTAGTATCTGTCTACCTAACTGAACTCTTTTATTGGTTTTAAAAATTTTTAGTTGTTTATCAAGAATCCATGAAAAAATGCATACTCAATTGTTGGATTTAGTTTTATATATATTCAATTAAACCATATGAAATTAGCTGCCAGTTTTAAGCCAAGAAGGCTTAAATAGTGAAAATTTCACATGGATATGTGTATATCTACCTGTATCTGTATATATCTACATCTATATAGATCTTATGTATCCTTGCTAAGCTTTTTCTTCTTGATTAATCAATTACCTAGTGACTTATTCTAAATCCTGCCACAGTGATGATATATTTATATTTTTCTTCTTGTCAGTCTATCAAGTTTTGCCTTAGACAATTTGAAGCTTATACAGTTTGAAGCATACGAATTTATCTTTCTGCGCAGTTGTTCTTTTAATGATTATGTAGTGACCACTTTATCTCTGTTACTGCCTTAAAATATTTCTTCCTTAGAGTGTCACACCTTCATTAACTTTCATTTGGTGATTTTCTGTTGTAAGCTTTATCTTTCTACTCTCAACCTCTAAGTGGACTTTTCTTTTAGATATGTTTTTATAACTGGATTCTCTCTTCCTTTCTTTCCTTTTTATTTGACAGGTTTTTAGCTGATAAGCTTTGTCTTATTACTGACACATTTACATTTCTATTTACCATATTATTCTTGTTTCTTTTTACCCTGTTGTTTCTTTTTTTATATATTTTGTATTATGTTCAGTTAGCCACTGTAGAGTACTTCATTGGTTTTTGATGTAGTATGTGATTTACCATGTTGTTTCTACAGATTTTTGTTCTATTCTTTTATTTACTAATTTTGATATTAATACATCATATTTCTGTTGTTAGCTGGTTACCCCAAATTTGTAGCACATTTATTTGCTAATGTGTAAAGTTAATTATAATCTCCGCACTTCTCCCAAAATATCAAAGAACCTTAGAACACTTTAGTTTCAATTATCCACCTTTCATCTTATGTCATATAGTTGGCCAATATGTTTAGTGTTCATCATTATTATTTTATATAGTTAATGGTGGTTCCTATTTTTCCTCATGTTTACCAATTCCTACCATCTGTCTTGCACATCCTATCTTCCCTTTGGTTTTTATTGTTTTCTTCCAGAAGTATATTCTTTGCTTTTTTTTTTTTTTTTAAGATTTTATTTATTTATTTGACAGAGAGAGACATAGCGAGAGGGAACACAAGCAGGGGGAGCGGGAGAGGGAGAAGCAGGCTCCCTGCTGGGCAGGCAGCCCAATGCAGGACTCAATCCCAGGACCCTGGGATCATGAACTGATCAAAGGCAGACACTTAAGGACTGAGCCACCCAAGAGCTCCCAGAAGTATATATAAAGCACTCCCAGAAGTATATATTCTTTAGAAGCTCCTTCAGCAAGAGTATATTAATGGAAACTGTGTTCTTTGTAGAAAATTTGCTCTTATTTCCAATTGTTTAAAAAACCTCTTTTTCTTCAATGTCTTGAGATTCGTTGTGCAGTATTTAGCTTAATCCAAGTTTTATTTATACTTCCCTAAACTCCTTAGGCTTCCTGAACTGAGCCTCTGATCCTTTTGTGGCTTCCTTTATTTTTCAGAAAATTCCACCCATTACCTACTTAAAATTGCTTTTCTTCTCTTTAATATTGCGTTCTCTTTATTCTATCCTTTCAAAATTCTAGTTGGCAATACCACTTGAACACCTGGGCAAGAAGAGTTCCAGTCTTAGATTTCATGTTTTTGAAGGTCCTGCTTTCATCACTACACACACACACACACACACACACACACACACACACACACACAGTATTTAAGAAAATTGTCACTTGTAATAATTCAGCATTCAATGCTGGTATAGTGCAACCTAAAACTTAAAATATCTGGTCTTACAAATAACAGCATCAAGACTCCAAGAAACCTTCTCTTTTGAATTTTTGGGGAAAAATACTGCTTTGAAATGCCATGAATATCCATAGGTTTATGTGATAGCCATTGTCAAAAATAGACAATGCTACTGAAGATTTGAGCAATAGAAGACTACATAATTTGCCAAATTCTTCTTTTCCTAAAGAGTGACTATTAAAAAAAAAAAAGAGTGACAATAAAAGATTCCACCATAACACAATGTATTTCCAAGTAGTGTCTTGGGTCCACTCTGTCATTTCTCTTTTTCTTTTTTGTTTTATTTTTATTACAACTTTTGATTCCATGATACCTGGAGTTTAGGTTGGTCTGCAACAGTTGTACATGGTGATTGAGGAGCATTTCTAATATTTAACAATTCAGATTATTCTTAAATCTGTATTCACGTACATGTAAATTCTTGGTATACCAATCCTTTACATTACTAGATAGCTCCAGATATCACTTTATGAGATGGTAAAATTCATTACATGAGAGCAATTAATTTGATTTAATTAAAATATTTTGGTTATCCATGACAATAATTTATTAAAGTTAATTCTAACAATATTAACTTGATATTAATTTACCAATAGTTTATACATTTCTATTAAAAATCTAGGTGTGATATAAAGTTCTTAGGTCATTCACAAATCTAATAATTATTTAAAATAAGATGAATTTAAAATATATAAGAACTATGGTAACTCAGGGACAGTTTTCTAATTTGACATAATTGTCATTAGAATAAAATTATATAAAAATCTTGTTTTTAACAACATTGGCCTTTTGAAATGAAGAAAAATATAATTTTAAAATGTAATATAATGATTCATAAATTGTGTATGGTTTTGTATATTATTTATCCAAATATCACTGGTCCATAACCAGAAAATCCAAAAATGCACAATAAAAATTGTTAGTTATCTTTGATAATCAGATCATTTTTAGTTTTATGAAAGTCATAACTTAGCACATTTTTATAGTTGTGAATCTTGTCAAGGGAGGAAGATATAATTATTTAATAATTTGTTAGGTTGAATTCTAACTCTCAAATATTTACATATATTTTATATATATTTGCATTTGTACTGACCTGGGCCCCACAAATATCTACCAGATATTACAATCATTTGCATCTCTCCAAATCAATTTTTTAAGCTTCTTTGTGGACACAGGGAAAACATATTTTCTGAATATATAGTAAAAACCTTCATATTCTCTTTTATGACTCTTTACCTCTTTCATATTTTCCATCTCTCTCTCTTGTTAATTCCAAGAACCTTTAACAGCTTTATTGATAAATAATTGATATATGAAAACTACACAAGTTTATGCACATGATTTGATGGGTTTGACAAATTTATAGACCTGTGAAGCCAACACCACAATTAAGGTAATAGATGTATCCATTACCTCCAAAAGTATTCGCATCTGCCTTTGTTCTTTTTTATGTGTGTAGTAACAACACTTAACATGAGATCTACCCTCTTAAATGTTTAAGTGTATAATGCAGTAATGTTAACCATAGGCAACATGGTGTACTGCAAATCTCTAGAACTTATTGATTTCCATAACAGAAACTTTATACTGAGGTATCTCCTAGAGATCCTGATTTTAATACTTTTGAACATTTACTAGAGATTGTTGTGTTATATGATAGATCTATTTTTAGTTTTTCGCGAACTCCACACTGTTTTCCACAACCAGCTGCACCATTTTACACTCTCACCAACAGTGTACAAAGGTTCCCATTTCTTCATGTGTTCACCAAAACTTGTTGGAAAAGTTAGCTGTTATCATTTTAATGTCTTTAATTTGTCAAGATTATTTTTGTGTCCTAACATATAATGTATTCTGGAGAATATTTCATGTGCACTTGAGAAGAATGTGTACTCTGCTGCTGTTGGATGGAATGTTCTGTATACATCTGTTTAGTCCATTTGGTCAATAGTGTTGCTCAAGTATCTTATTGACTTTTTGCCTGTGTGTTCTATCCATTATTGAAAGTGAGATATCGAAGACCCCTACTATTATTTTATTTCTATTTATCACTTCAGTTCTATTAATGTTTGTTTTATACAGTTAGGTTCCCTGATGGTCATGCATATCTGTCTATAATTGCTATATCTTCTTGATGAATGAATTAATTAATTCTTGGTGAATTAATTCTTCTATTATTATATAGTATCTATGTCTCTTGTGATAGTTTTAGACTTAAACTATCCAGTATGTGTTGGATACTAATTTAGCTACACTTGCTCTCTTTGGGTTACCATTTACATGAAATATCATTTTCTATCCTTTCACTTTCAGTCTAAGTGTGTTTTTAAATTTAAAGAGTGTCTGGTAGATAGCATAACGTTGAATCTTGATTTTTAGTCCATTTGGCTACTCTATGTCTTTTGGTTGGGGAGTTTAATCCATTTACATTTAAACTAATTATTGGTAGGGCAAGGCTAACAATCGCCATTTTTGTTCCTTTTTTCTTTCTGTCTCTTTTGTAGTCCGTCCTTCCTTCCTTCCTTCCTTTCTTATTTTTTTTTGCTGTCTTTATGTTTTCTTAATTTTTATAGTGACATTCTACAAATCTTTTTCTTTTTTCAACTTTTTTTTTAATTTAAGGTTTTACTTAGTTAACATACAGAGCCATATTGGTTCCTGGAGAAGAACTCAGTGATTCATCACTTACACACAACACCCAGGGCTCATCACAAAAAGTGCCCTCCTTAATACCCCTCACCTATCTATCCCATCCCCCACCCACCTTCTTCTGAATCTTTTTTCATTTTATTTTGTGTATCTTCCATGGGTATTTTCTTCATAGTTACAACAAAGCTAACATAAAACATTTCCAGTTATAACAGTGTTTTTAAAGCTGATCACTATTTAATTTTGTTCATATATAAAAATTCTACAATTTTACTTCTCACACATACCCTTATGTTATAGATGTCACAATTTACATGTTTTTATATTGTATATTCATTAACAAACTTTTGTAAAAACTAGTTATTTTTAATACTTTTCTTTTTAATTTTTACATTAAAATTAAAAGTGATTTATATGCCATCATTACAATACCACAATATTCCGTACTTGTATATTTTCTTTTAGCTGTGAGTTTTATACTTCTACATACTTTAGCGTTTCTATTTAAGGTCTATTTCTATTTTATTTTAACTTGAAGAACTCTCTTTAGCACCTCTTGAAAGTCAAGTCTAGTGATGATTAACACCCTCTTCTTCTGTTTCCCTTGGTAATTATATATTCTCCAATTTTGGATTGACAGGTGCTAGATACAGTATTCTTGGCTGGCAGTTTTTCCTTCAGCCCTTTGAATATATCATCTTACTCTGTTCTGCATGCAAGGTTTCTATTGATTAAGCTGCTGATAGTCATGGGAACTCACTGGTACGTGATGGGTTGCCTTTGTTTTTGCTTTGGCTTTTGCTTGTGTTTTTTGCTGCTTTCAAAATTTTCTCTTTTCAGGATGCCTGGGTGGTTCAGTTGGTTAAGTGTCTGCCTTTGGCTCAGGTCATGATCCTAGGGTACTGGGATCAAGTCCCGCATTGGGCTCCTTGCTCAACAGGGATCCTGCTTCTCCCTGTGCCTGATGCTCCCCCGGCTTGTGCTCAATCTCTCTCTCTCTCTCAAATAAATAAATAAAATATTTTTAAATAAATAATGACAAAAGTCATTTCAATTTTCTTCTCTGTAAATTTTTTATTTATATATTTTGGCCATTTTCTAATGGTTGTAGGAATTTTGTTGACTTGGAACAGCTAAGCCCCCATCATGTTTGCAAGTGAAGTACTGAGATTATCCTACTCAGACACATTCTCAAGCCTGATGCTACAGCAATTGATTTAAATAGTAAATCTATATTGAATGGATATATACACAATGGAATACTATGCAGCCATCAAAAACCCCCAAATCTTTGCAACAACATGGATGGAACTAGAGGGTATTTGGCTAAGCAAAATAAGTCAATCAGAGAATGACAATTATCATATGATCTCTCTGATATGAGGAATTTGAGAGACAGGGTAGGGGGCCGTGGGGGGCAGGGAGGGAAAAAATGAAACAAGATGGGACCGGAGAGGGAGACAAACCATAAGAGAATCTTAATCTCAGGAAACAAATGGAGGGTTGCTGGGGTGGAGGAGGGATAGGGTGGCTGTATTACGGACATTGGGGAGGGTATGTGCTATGGTGAGTGCTGTGAACTGTGTAAGACTGATGATTCACAGACCTGTACCCCTGAAGCAAATAATACATTATATGTTATTAAAAAAATAGTAAATCTGTTTATGCTACTGACCTATTAAAATTGCTTGGATGGTTCCTTATTAACAAAATAATCTCAAACCTCATAAAATCATAATGTAAAGCCTGCCAACATCTAGCTCCTCTTTATCTCTTAATTCTCAGCTTAAGTTATCACCTATTTCACAGTTACTAACTTGTGACACTGAACTGCTTCACATACCATGTTGCTTTCCCAATGCTGTGTTCTATTCCTAAAATACAATTCTCTTGGTCCTCATTTCAGTCACCAATCTTTTATCCTCTACCCTATAATCACAGCCTTTTCTGAGTTCATTTCTACTCATCCTCAATGATGCATTTAAACCATAACTTCTTTTAATTTTTTAAGGCAGAGTCTTGTGCCACTCCTATGTACATTCAAATTGCCTGTTGTAACTATTAAAATTATCTGTTTGGGGCACCTGGGTGGCTCAGTTGGTTGAACATTGGACTCTTGATTTCAGCTCAGGTCATGATCTCAGGGTTGTGAGACTGAGTCCCGTGTCTGGCTCTGCACAGGGCATGGAGCCTGCTTGGGTTTCTCTCTCTCCCTCTTCCTTGCCCCTACTCCCCTTCTCTCTCTTAAAAAATATATATCTGATTATGTGACAGTCTTTCCACTGGGCTGAGAACTTATTGTCAAGGAGAATAGGAGTCTATTCTACTAATCTTTGAATTCTTAGAATGTAGCATGTATACATCAGTAGTATTTATTAAATAAATAAATGTACCCACCAAATAAACCAGCATAACCCTCCCCAGGGATAGAGAATTAGAAAAAGTGTGGGAGGACAAAATACATGCAACAGTGTACTCCTCCTGCTAATCACTCCCTGCCTTTCATCAAACACACTTTAGGCGATGTATTAGTTTTGAGTATGGTTATACCCAGAAGCAGTGGAGATACTAAGGCTAAAAAGGAAAATGCACACACATGTGTGTATATGTGTGTACGTTTTCAGGTCATTGAGATAGTATAGCACACACATTAAATAAATACCTGTACTTAAAAAGTGCATACAAATGAATTGTTCCAGAATGTGAAAAAAGTATTATCAGAGCCTGGGAGGGTTCATGCCTCTCAAGAAATAAAGACCATTTTCATCTGAGATGAACTAGTGTAATTAGTATGGGTTAGCAATCAGTATCATCATGGTAACATAATTGATATTTTGAGGAGTATTTTTTTTAAGTTTATTCCTACGGTTGAGATGACTCAGGTGTTTCAGAAAACAGAACCAAATAAAAAGTGCAAATGAGTGGATGAGTATGCCATGAAGGCCATTCTTAGATGATCAAAGCTCTGACTATTTCAGTTACTGCCAGTATTATACATGTCCCCTTCATGAGTGCTACTCTAAACAGTTAACCAGCATAGTAGCGGAGGTCTGCCTGGGCTCTTGACTTGGGCCGAGGGTCTCAGAAAATTGGAAGAATTCTGAGATTGAGTATGTTCTCTTTTCACCATACTGTTATCGTCATGGTTACCACAAGAGAAGGAGATATTTAATTCAAAATATTGGGCCTGAATCTTTTGTTTAGGTTATCTGATCTCACTGAACTCCTGCTGAAAGTAGATTAGAGAAAAAAGGAAGGAAAGGGTCCCCAGGCTCATACTAATGGGCAGTTTCCTGCATTGCGGACAAAATATATTTCTAAATCCATCAACCATTTTATGTAGGGCACTAAATTTTAAGAGACAGATTAAAATAGACTTAAGGATAAAAGAGAATAGCAGGGAAGAGAAAGAGATATTTTGTTATATTTGTTTTGTTCTAGACTGCCAGGGGCTTCCATACTCAAAGAGTTAAACAACCAGCCTCAGAAAATAAGAACTAAGGCAATTCTGGCCTTCAGGCAATGAAAACCAGGGACACATTGTCAACTCTCTCTCTCTCTCTCTTTCTTTCTCTCTCATTTCTGCTTCTCTTGGCCACTTGGTTTCACTCTATCTTATAAACCAGTGACTTTATATGGTGGGAAATACTGAATCTAATAGCAATGGGTAGAGAACCTCACAGCTACAGAGTAGAGAAAATAGAGATCTTACTCCACAGCTCCTGCAGTGAAATCTTCCTGGAACAGAATGCATCAGCCAGGCTCAACTTGAAACACACAGCCACCACTTGGCTAAGTCACTATGATTTGTGGGGGTTGGAGGTTGGGGTACTATAATGGGTCCAACTTGGATTGTGTCTACTCTTTTGCTTAATTATTGCATCTGACTAGGGCCAGTGTCAAGGGGTGTGGATGTGCTCTATAAGAACCACAGGGTGGTAGGTAGCAAAGGGTGGATTATTAACAGCAGAAAAAGGGAGAAATTGGGGCAGAAAATAAAAAAGACATCAACTGCAGCAACCAGCAGAATAACATTGATTTTATGGGACATTATGTTCTGTTTCAACAGTGCTCCTGACAAGTGAACTTTGTGAACTTACAAATTGGGGACCGCCTATATCTGAAAAATTACTCAAGGGAAAAAAGGACAATGGTTGTGGGAGAAAGTGCATCATGTCGTTTATCATCTGTTTTCCCCTTGAAGAACAGGCGTGGCTTTCCTTTGGGTTTCTGGTCGTTCCAATGAGGTTGCTTCCTTAGTTAATAGGCCAAAGCCATTGCCCTTTAGGTCAAAGCCCAAAGTCAGTCTCATTGTCAGCAATAAAATCTCTCCTAACCTCTGAGGAGTGATTCAGGAAATTCTTTAGAGTGTCAAACACACAGATTATCTTGCTCACAGGTCAATATTTACTACATATGATATCAAGGTATAAATTAACACCATACAAATAGTATATAGTCTCTATAGTTTATTTTAAAATAACTGCCTTAAGGTTCATGTTAGAATGTTCCTTGTGATGAAAGTTTTGTAGTAATTATCCTTATATTATATATATACATATTTTTGTTAGATAATTACTGCATGGAAACAATATGATGTGAGGTGTATTTGTTTTTCTATAGAGATGCCAAAATAATATAAATGAATATACCCCAAAAGCCATACTATGCTTTTTTGAACATATAGCCCTGTCCTAGGGTACCTCAGTAATTCATTTGTTCTGAAAGAAGACCTATAGGAATACAATGTAGGAAAGTTACTCAGATTTTTGGCAGATAACTCTGGAAAGATTTTTTTTAAGTTATTTCATGCGATTGTTTTACAAATGTTAAAAAAAAAGGAACAAGAACATGGAAAGTTTCCCAATATGCAAAATGCAAAATCCAACATTCACAACTGAAATACAGTTCATAACAGCTACCAGATTCTCAACAACTTCCTAGGGAAAAGCTCCCAGAAAAAAGTAACTTTTTTTCTTTTGTTTGCAAAGTTAAAATACCTTCCTCCCATGCTTTATTTTCTTTCTTTCCCTTAACCGTGAAAGAATGTAAGATTTCGTAACAGCAGACATTCCGCTTGCTTTTGATTGAGTCACTTTATGCAGATAATTTGACCATGTTAGAAAGAGAATTGAGAAAGAAAATGTTCTTCCTATCACTGGCATTCTTTAAACACTCACTGGAGCATCTGAGGTGACAGCATGGTCATAGAGGCAATCGCGCTCTGTGATTTGGTTGTAACCGACCATTCACTGTCAGAGCCATTGAACTAAAGAGTTTTGCATTGGAAACACTGTACATACCTAGTGTGAAACAGTTCAGATATCAAGTAACCCTCAGCTTGTATGGGGTCTGATTTTAGTCTTGTAGTTTAGAAAAAAATAGGTTACAAACCTTGTCCTGTCTTCAACATTTAAAATGCTTCTGTGGGGCACAAATGTTTTATTACTTCCTTAGCTCCTGGTAAGAAACCCACTGACATTTAAATCTGCTCTCTTACAAAGCTAAACTTAGCTTCATTTTGACAGTTTACTTTGGCCCTAAAGGATTTCCTTTAGTCAGATACCTTCAATAGTCTAACTCATCCACTGGCATGGATGGAGTGTTAAATGGAATTAAGGAGGGTGCCTGGGTGGCTCAGTTAAGTGGATGCTTTTGGCTCTGGTCATGATCCTGGGGTCCTGGGATGGAGTCCTGTGTTGGGCTCCCTGCTCATCAGAGAGCCTGCTTCTCCCCTCCCTCTGCCTGCTGCTCTGCCTACTTGTGCCTTCTGTCTCTCTCTCTCTCTCTGTCAAATAAATAAATAAATAAAATCTTTTTAAAAAAATGTAATTAAGGGGGGCGCCTGGGTGGCTAAGTAGGTTAAAGCCTCTGCCTTCGGCCTAGGTCATGATCTCAAGGTCTTGGGATCGAGCCCCGCATGGGGCTCCCTGCTCAGTGGGGAGCCTGCTTCCCCCTTTCTCTCTGCCTGACTCTCTGCCTACTTGTGATCTCTCTCTCTCTCTCTCTGTCAAATAAATAAATAAAATCTTCTAAAAAATGGAATTAAGGATTCATAAGCTCATGTGATTATCATTTCAATTCAAAGGAAAATTTGACCTCTGGGAACTGAAAATGGACTTATTTCATACAATTTGTGGTGACTCTTATGATATAGTTTCAACCAACTGTCTAATGACCATGTCTACTTCCCTCAACTTTTAGCCAGACCACTTGAAATTCAGGTTTAGAAATTCTGTTGGGAGAAGCAATGACAAGTATTCAAGGTATTGAATGTCTTGAAATTCAGTATTTTTTTTAATGTAGAGAGACAGTAAATGGAATTACTTCAGTGTTGATTTTTTATGTTTTGATATATTTTTCTTTTTTTATAACTAGCTGAGATTGAACAGCTAGATTGAAAAAAGTAAAAAGAAAATGATATCAAATTCATGGTGCATTTTTAATTCCAGCCCTGATACAAAATGATATGTCATCTAGAACAAATTATTTCAATTATCTGAAATTCAATTCTGTGTATCATTTAACGTCAACTGCTTTAACCACTGCAAACCTCTTTATTCATTATTAACATATAATAAAATATATTTTCTGATCACAAAATCCAATGAGAATTTTCTTATCAGATGACTCTTGGGATATGCAATCACGTATATCATAACAACGTGGTTCTTCCTAGGGAGAAGGACAGGCCTGTAAAGCTCCTATAAAACTTTTATTTTAGATTTTTATATTAGGTTTATTTGTTGTTAGTGGTAGTTTTCCCAGTTTGGACTCTTATACGATCCAAAAACTGGATTACTATTTGAATCCAGTATTTGAATTACTGGATTCAAATAGTAATTTAAGGACCAGTCCTATTTCATATTGTGGCTCTGCTTTTTAGAGTCTTCCAATTTTGTTTCCAAGGACAGGGAGAGAGAGAGCAAGGAAGACCTTGTAGGATGATTCAGTAGCCAGACTTAGAAATGGCCTATATGATATCATGACTTCTATCATTGCACAGATAAGAACTCCATCACATCTAAAGAGTGGATAACCTGTATCAATTTTGATTGTTATCATATAAATTTTCATATCAAATGAATTCCCTAGGTGGAAGATAAGTGGAAATGATGGACCTATAGCATTACCTTTGCCACAAAAGGTAAAATGAATGAAGTTAAATGAGCTCTACATCCTCCTCCAAAGGTCTGTGGTTTAGTGAATAAAGAGAAAATACAGGATAAGATTCAAGAAAGGCAGAACAAGTCAAAGTTGCAAAGAGCAGCATACAACACTGGACTGTCAATCTTTAGGGGGCCAGAACCATGTGTGATATTTCTCATAATTTCCCACATATTTGCATGTAACTTATGGGCACTTATTAATGTATGTTGTTGAAGATACTTAAAGCTGGGAGACTTGAAGGTGGGATGAAACTGGTGAAAAGAGCAAAAGAAGGACTGTGTACTCTTGAAGACAAACTTTTTTTTTTTAACCTCAGTATATGACCATTAGCCAGTCCTGTCATGGAGAAAAAAGTCAATATGTAATTAAACAATCGGCTCCAAAGACAACCCCACCTGCCCTTCCTTATACGAACATCTCCATCTCTGTTGAAGAACATGCGTCACATCCCCAGTTATGGCAATGCAATCACGTATATCATAACAACGTGGTTCTTCCTAGGGAGAAGGACAGGCCTGTAAAGCTCCTATAAAACTTTTATTTTAGATTTTTATATTAGGTTTATTTGTTGTTAGTGGTAGTTTTCTCTTGTTGTTGGGTTTTTTTGTTTTTGTTTTTTATTTTTCTTTCTTTCTTTCTTTCTTTTTTTTTAGATGAAAAGCAAACACTTATAGATCAAAGAGTCTTGCTTTTGTAGGAAGTTTTCCAGAATCCATAAACTATCCATGAGGACAATTCTTCAAACACACAATGATTTCAACAAAATAAAACAAAGCTGTTGGACTTCTGCCCTACATCGTCAGGGACAAAGGCGTGTCTCTCAATTAGAAAACTCTTTGCTGTAGCCTAGCTTCATGATTTGAAGCCGTCTGCTGATTTCTATCAGTTCTGATGCTAATCTGAGCCCGGTCTCTAAATTCTAAAGGGACAGTGAATACGCTGTCTTAAAAACATTCCCACTCTCTGACACCAATAGAAGAACAGATGAACTTTGGGCAAAGTTAATAATAGCCAATATTTATTAAGTACTTATTTTGTGCCACGCACTGCTCTAAGCTGTTTGTATGTATTAGTACAATTAATCCTTTCTTTGAGAGAAAGTTACTATTTTGGGCCTCATTTCTTTAGATGAAGAAACTAAAGAACAAGATGAGGTTTCTTTCTCAAAGTAACACACTTGGAAAAAAAGTAGAGCTCTTATATTTTGGTTTCAGAATCAAGTTCTTAACTGTATCACATATTGTCTGTGGTGACATAAAATACCATAATCAGTCATCTTCAACCAAAAAAAAAAAAGTGTGTCCTGAGAGAAAATGTTTTTTTGAAAGAGGATGATGCATCCATATTAGAAACTGAGGGTAACAGATACATTCTAGTAGTTCGTGCTCTAAGATATGTCCTCCAGTGTCTCTGACATGCAAAGAGCTTGGAAGTCAACACTCCCATTTTTATAAAAAGAAAAAACTGAATGTACTACAAATCAACTCTCCTCAGACCTACCAGAGAACTGACGTTGTAGGGAAAACTACCACCCACATATGGACACAAAGGTGACTCCAAAGAGTCAACGGCTGAGATCTGCTTACCTAAAGATTAGAAACCACTGGAACTATAAAACTGTAGGAATGGTTACGTGGTAATTTTAATAAATTTCTGGATACTGAGTTGGACTAGCCTATAGGAGAGAAACTCTTAGTAGTCACAGTCTTAAGGGACCCCACAATTTCCTGGACTTTACTTCCACAAAACCCGCCATGTTCTCATGGTGAAATGTTGAAAAAGATCCCCTTTAGCCTCTGGCAGAAAAAAGGGAAGAGTAACAATGGTGAAATATGCCTAAAACATTCTCCATAGCAAAGCCTATTTATCTAGGGAAAAATAAAACATTACCAGAGCCTAATCCCACCTGCCATAAGGGCATTTCTATCACTTCGCCACCCTGTAGCTTTTATGCTTCACCTAAGGGATCTTAGAAACACATGAGAAGGCATATACTTTTGAGCCCACTCAGTGCCAGGCTATCATGAAATTCAATCCTTTTGTGACCTAGGGCTGAAGCAAAAAATCACAAACACTGCTTCAGGGCCCTCTTGCATATGCCCAAGAAGATCATGTCTGCCAGCTCTCCAAGCAGTTGCAGCAGAAGGACAATGTCTGCTCTCTGCCTGTTCACAAGGATGATGAGGTCCAGGTGGTTCAGGGACATGACAACGATCATCAGGTTGGCTTGGTAATCCAGGCGTAGAGAAAGGATACATCATCTACATGAAATGGATGAAGCCTAAGAAGGCTAATAGCATAACTATTCACATGGGCATATAACCTGAGTAGGGTGGTTATTATCATCAGGCTAAAACTAAACAGAAAACAATTTTTTTTAAGATTTTATTTATTTGAGATAGAGACAGTGAGAGAGAACATGAGAGGGGAGAAGGTCAGAGGGAGAAGCAGACTCCCCGTGGAGCTGCGAGCCTGATGTGGGACTCGATCCCAGGACTCTAGGATCATGACCTAAGCCAAAGGTAGTTGCTTAATCAACTGAGCCACCTAGGCGCCCCCCCTTTTTTTTTTTAAAGAAAAAAAATTCTTGAGTGCAGAGCCAAACTTGACAAATTGGAAAAGAGAAAGGCAAATATAAAGAAGAACTTAATGAGAAAATGCAGGATTGGATATAATCTGTTGTGTAACCACAGTTCAATGTAAATTTTTAGCTAGTATAGGCTCCTTTGGAACATTTCAAAATGTCTCTGAGACATTTCATTTCCCTCCTGTTTTGCTACTGACCTGTAGCTCTATAAATCTACTTATGCAATTTTAATAATTCCATGAATGAAAGTTAAAAATGCCATATACCCCCACACCCTTGAAGGTCACAGCTCAAGGACAGAGGATTACTAAAAGAAAGATTCAGTCATAAGATTACAGAATGGTTTTTTGCCCCAACCTTAGATTAGTATTACACTAACAGAGCTGCAGTAGAATAACAGTGGATTGCAGTTGTTAGTTTTGCAAGACACAGACTCTGTCTAAGGAGTAGTACTTAGGAAAGTCCAATGTCAACAGGGGGAAAAAAAAACAAGAACATTAGATGCATTTGAAGCTTCTGGCACCTACAGCTACAATAAACATTAGACACAAGCCACTTCTACTTAGATTAACACAAACTTCACACTAAAGCATTATTTAGTTTTCTTCCTGTTCTCCAAAACATAATGCCAGGCTTTCAAAAAAAAAAAAATGACAAGGCATGCTACAAGGCAAGAAAAAATAGTCAGAAGGGACAAAGAGTCAGAATTAGACTCTGATATAGCAGAGATGTTGGAATTATCCTACTGGGAATTTAAAATAAATATGATTAACATGCTACAGGCTCTAATGGAAAAAGTGGACAAGATGTAAGAACAAATGAGTAATGCAAGCAGAGAGATGGAAACTCTAATATTCAAGAAGAAATGCAAGAAATCAAAACCAGAATGCCTTTCATGGGCTCATCAGTGGATTGGACATGGTTGAGGAAAGAAGCAGTGAGCTTAAAGATAGATCAAGAAAAACTTCTCAAACCACCAAGAAGGTAAACAGACAAGGTAGAAAATGAGAGTTTTCCCAAATCATGTATCTGCTAAGAGACCTGTATGTAGCAAGTAATCTTGACTCATGGTTAAAAACCTATCTGTGGTTTTTCAGGTCTGAACATGGACAGTAACAGACCTCATGGTGGAAAGCTGCACTCTGCACACCAGACTGGGTGTGCGGCTGGTACACTGCAGTTTCTGAAGGGAATTGTACGTAAGGACTCAAGCCTATACGCTGGTCAAGATCATGCTCTTTGTATATTTATGTTCCTAGCCCCAGTGCTTTCATTCTTAGCTCATTTTATCAGAGGCCTTGGACAGATCTTTGCAAACACCTCTGCTGAGAACTCCTTACACGGGGGAGAGGAGGACAGTTTTAACACAGTGTTCCCTACTCCAACTCATTACCCAGTATTTTCACACTCCTAGTCTTTCCCTCTCTCCCTTTCCCCACCCCCACCAGAGAGTTTTGTTTGGCCCTCCTCAACCTTGAGACAACCCTGTATCCATGATTAACCACCTGATCATCAACTGGTACATCATACCATGGAGAAAAATGGGAAAGGAGAGTGCTTTCTCTGATTTTAGCCTCTTGTTTATACCATCTCAGTAAGTAAGGGCTTAACTCTTTCATTTTTGGCTCGTTGCTTTAAATAGCTACTCTGACACATGGAAGCTTGCTCTTTCTTCCAGCTCAGCTTCACTCCTGTTATCCTCCCAGCTAAAATATATTTTAAAAATTCTACAACTCAAGTGCCTGGATGGTTCAGTCAGTTCAGTGTCTGCCCTTCGCTCAGGTCATGATCCTGGGCTCCTGCTCAGCAAGGAATCTGTTTGTTCCTTTCCCTCTGCTCCTCCCCGAGCTTGTGTTTTTTTCTTCTCTCTCTCTCTCAAATAAAATCTTAGGTGCCTAGACAGCTCAGTCAGTTAAGTGGCTTCCTTTAGCTCAGGTCATGATCCCAAAGTACTGGAATCAAGCCCCACATCGGGCTCCCTAATGAGTGGAGAGCCTGCTTCTCCCTCTCCCTCTGTCTGCCGCTGGTGGTCTCTCTCTATCTCTCTGTCAAATAAATAAATAAAGCCTTTTTTAACAATAAGTAAATAAATAAAATCTTTAAAAAAATTTTTACAACTCAATAATAAAAGATAACCCAACTAAAAAAATGGGCAAAAGACCTGGACAAATACTTCTCTAAAGATATATACAAATGGACAAAAAACACATAAACAGATGCTCAGCATCACTACATAGCAGAGAAATGCACAAGAAATGAGATAACACTTTGTATCCACTAAGATGGCTATAATCAAAAAGATGGATAAGATTGTGTTGGCAAGGGTATAGAGAAGTTGGATCCCTCATACATTGCTAGGGTGAATGTAATATTGTGCAGCTGCTTTAAAAACAATCTGGCAATTCCTGAAAAGGTTAAAATAGAGTTACCATATGATCTAGAGATTCTACTCCTCACTCTGTATGCAAAAAAGATGAAATTAAATACAATTAAAAAGAATTAAAAACATATGCCCTTATAAGAACATGTACACAAATGATCATAGTAACTTTATTCACAATAGCCAAAAGGTAAGAATAACTCAATGTTTATCAACTGATGAATGGATAAACAAAATGTGGTATATCCAAATAATGGAATATTATCCAGCAATAAAAAGAAATGAAATACTGGTACTTGCTACAACATAGATAAACCTTAAAAACATTATGTTAAGTGAAAGAGACAGTCAGAAAGGACCACATATTGTGATTCCATTTATAGGAAATGTCAATTGGCAAATCTGTATAGACAGAAAGCAGGCTATTGGTTGTCTATGCCTAGAGGAGTGACAGAAGAATTGAAGAGTGATGTTTAAGGCATGTTGGGTCTCATTTGGGGGCAATGAAAATATTCTAAAACTGATTGTCATGATGGATGCATAACCCTGTGAATGTAATCAAAGCCACTGAATGTTATGCTTTAAAGGGGTGAGCTGTAAGTTATATTAATTATATCTCAATAGAGCTGTAAAAAGATATACTTAAAGTTTTAACATTGTATACAATTTCTGAACGAACAAAGGTGAAATTAATTGAAAATGTACTGACCATATCTCTATATAGCTTAAAATCCATTTAATATTTTTAAATCTTTTTTGAACACAGGTTTATTTCTAGTTCTTAGGATAATATTTGACATACAGTGAAATTCAACAAATACTTATTTAATTAATCAAAAATTTACATAAGTGTGGGGCACCTGGGTAGCTCATTCTGTTAAGTGTCTGACTTTGGCTCAGGTTGTGATCTCAGGGTTCTGTGTTTAAGTCAGACTCCCCTCTCAGATGGGGGTCTGCTTGTCCCTCTACCCTTCTCCTGCTTGTGCACACGCCTCTTTCTCTCTCTCAAATAACTAAACAAAATCTTAAAAAGAAAATTTACATAACTATAATTAGAATACCAGGAGAAGAAAGTGAGAATAGAAAAGAAGAAATAAATAAAGTAATAATGTCCTGAGATTTCCAAAATGAATGATAGATATAGATCCAGGGAGTTCAAAGAACACCAAACAGGATAAATACAAAAAAAAAAAAAAAAAACCCACAAAAAAAAACCCCACACACCTTGGTCACCATATCCAAATCGTAGAAAATCAAAGACATTTGGAGAGTGGAAGGATTAGAATTATAGGATACCTCTTGTCAAAAACCATGCAAGCAAGAAGAAAATGGGGTAAAATATTTAAAGTTTGAAAGAAAAAGCACAACCACCTAAAATTGTTATTCTTTGAAAGTGAAGGAAACAAAGACTTTCAGATAAACAAAAACTGAGAGAATTCAGGATATATTAAAATAACTTATTCAAGGAGGAGGCAAATAATATAGATCCTTTTATAGGTTGAATTGTGTTTACCAAAAAAAAATATGTTGAAGTCCTAATGTTCATTACCACAGAAAATGACCTTATTTGAAAATGAATGTTATCAAGTTAAAATGATGTCATCATGGTGTAAATCCATATTAAAAATGGGAAGGAAATTTGAACACAGAGGCAGACATGCCTAAAGATGAGATAAAGTAGAAATACAGAGAGAATGTCATCTACAAGATGAGAAATGCCTGAAGCTACCAGAAGCTGGAAGAGAGACGTGGGACAGACTCATACCCCAAGCCTCATCCATCACTGATTTGGTTGACTTAGATGATGAAGGTTACTCAGAGGTAATGCTGAAATAATTCAGATTTGGGGGACATGGGGATAGAGTGAACAGCTCTCAGAAGGAACTAAGCTGCCAACATTTTGATTTTGGACTTCTAGCTCCTGAAACTGTGAGACAAATTTCTATTTTTAAATCCGCCCAGTATGGAGTACTTTGCTATGGCTATCCAAGACAGTAATACAGATCATAGTAACAGTAAGTGGGGTGCTGCTGTGACAAATATCTAAAAATTTGAAAATGGCTTTGGAATTTGGTAATGTCTAGAGTCTGGAAGAATTTTGAGGAGTTTGATAGAAAAAGCCAAGATTGCCTTGAGGAAGAGACTGTTGATAGAAACCTGAAGGTTCAACATTCTTCTGGTAAAATCTCAGATAGAAATAAGGGACATGTTATTCATAACTGGAGGAAAGGAAATCCTTATAAAGTGGCAGAGAACTTGTCTGAATTGTGTCCTATTGGGCAGTAAGTATAATTTGTAAACAATGAACTCAGATATGTAGTTGAGGTTGTTTCTGACGAAGTGTTGAAGGCATGGTCTCCTTTCTCCTTGCTGCTTATAGTAAAATGCAAGAGGAAGGAATTGTTAGCCAGAATTCAAAGAAGTGGATTGACCATGTCAGCAGAAACACTACCAGCTTGGACTGAGGGAGACAGAGACCAGACAAAGTGAAGGAAGACTTTCATACTTCTAGCATTCTATGGGCAGGAAACAGGTGAATAGAGTAACTCAGCTGTGTTACTCTTCAAAAAAACAGAAGAATTACCTCATGGGAAGTTCAGAGGTCAATGGGTCTGTCATTGACATTAGGGCTCTGAGGCCAAAGGCTCAGGGCACTGGGCCACAGCCTCCTCCGTTCCAAAAGTCAGGGCCACATCATGAGTTCCAAAGGGCGGGGTTACTTCCCAGGCAGAGAAGGATGAGCCACCACCTAGGGATGCCACCCTAGTCAGCCCAGAAGATATTGAACCAAAGAAGTTTAGTCTCAAGACTTAAATTTAATGGAATTTGCCGTGCTAATTTTCTGACCTATTTAGGACCCATGACTTCCTTTTTCCTTCCTATTTCTTCATCTTAGTACGGGAATGTCTATCCTAAATCTGCCCCACCACTGTATTTTCGAAGCAGGTAATTTGTCTGGTTTCACAGGTTTGCAGTTGAAGAGGAATCTTGCCCCAGAATGAATCACACCCCAAGCTCTATCCACAATGATTTGAGTGATTTAGATGATGGGATTTTAGAGCTAGAGTTGATATTGAAGTGGATAAAAGATTTTGGGGATGTTGAAATAGGGTGAGCAGATTTTGCATGTAAGGAGGACAGAAATTTAGAAGGCTCGGAGACAATTATGAATTGAATTGTGTCCCCCACACAATGATGTGTTCAAGACTTAACCCTAGCACCTGAGAGTGTCACTTGATTTGGAAATAGAATCTGTTCAAGGACAATCAAGTTCAAATAAAGTCGTTAGGGTGGGCCCTAATTCAATATGAATGGCATCCTTATGAAGAGGGGAAATTTGGACACAATTAAACACAGAGAGGGACAATGATGTGAAGATACAAAGAGAATACCATCTATAAGCCAAAGAATGCATGAGACTATCAAAACCTGGGAGAAGGCATGAGATAGACTTTCCCTTGCAGCCCTCGGTGTTGGGGGGGGCGGGGAACAATTTTGCTGACACCTTGATTTCAAACTTCTGGTCTCCAGAATGAAGAGATAATAAGTTCATGTTATTTAAGCCACCCATTTCATGGTAATTTATTATGGAATTCTCAGAAATTTGATTCTGCATAAAGAAAGGAACAGCAATATCAATAACCACTTTCATAGAGCAATTAAAAACAAAAATCGTCAGAGGAGATTAAACTGTATCGTCTATAAAAAGCTTACTTTAAATATAAGAGTTCAAATAGATGGAATGCAAAGGGACAGAGAAAGATATGCCAGCTAACTCTAATCAAAAGAAAGCTGAAGTGGCTATATTAACTTCAGACAAAGCAAACTTCAGAACAAGGAAGATTAGCAGGGATAAAGAGAGAGATTACATAACAATTGATAAAGGGTCAATTCTGCAAGAACATACAACAATCCTAAACATGTATGCACCTAACATTAGAGTGTCAAAAGACAAGAAGCCAAAACTGCTAGATCTGCGAAGAGAAATAGATGACTCCACAATCACTTGGTGGACATCGGGATCCATGAAGTCACCTCTAAATTGATATTACCATCTGTTTGCCAAGTATTCTTTATTTTTATGATTGCCCTAAATCCATAAAAGCATGGATTATATGCATTAAGACACTTAATACCATAACAAATTAAACACGTAACACATATATTCATTATACCCAGACATCTTTCTTAAAAGATCATCACCTCATTTAATAATTACACAATGATCTTTGTTTTTTTTCCTGCAAGTTTCCTCCCAACAGCTATCCTTTATAGGGTGTGGTTAATGTCATCAAGACACCATCCTATAGATGGGCACCCAATTGAATGCTTCTTTTATTCCCTAGAGCACATCCTGGGACCTTTAGATTCAAACCAGAGTTGATTTCTGTAGGCTATTTTCACCCTTAGGGGCGTCTGTAAATCTGTCTAAGAGAAAGTATCATTCTCTTGTTCTAGCCTTTCCTTTTCACCATTATTCATTTTAGATCAGCAAATACCTTCCCTTCTTTTAATTCATTATTGGTTTTCATTCAAGTCATCCTTCCATCCCCAGAGTACAAATGTAAGGTTCAGGAGAGGATTAACCCATATAGGGGGCAGTAATGAGTCTTATCAATGCCCTTTGTCCATTTCAGTCAAATAGAGTAAGGCTGGATGAGCACAAGTTTATGAGCCTCACCCACTGGGCAGAAAATCAGAAACAGATCCAGCTTAGCAAAGTGAGGAGAAGCACAGCCCAATGTCCCCTTAGGAAACTGTATGATGACACTCAAGGATATTGTTATAGCGGCATGCTAAGCTATTCTTTTTTCTGAAACTCTTAAATGAAATCCAACTCCTGGCACTGCAGAATTGGGTAGAGATAAAGAACAGAAAATTAGAAGTAGAGAAAAAGTTTATGTAGGTTCCCAAGTCTCCCTCCTCTTCCTTACCTTCCGTAATATCTCAACAACCTGTCCAGTAGAGAATTCCCTTTACTTTCATGCATATTAAATTTTGACACACATTTATTCAACCATAGAGGCCATCACTTCAGTCCCTTATCACTCTCCCTTTTGTAAGCAAGTATTTCTACTGATCATCCCAATGCTCAGTCAGTTCACTACTTTGTAGAAGTGAACTTTCTTGCATATGATGGTTTTTAATCCATGTTGCAGTGGACCTGCAATAAAATTAGGTGATATGTAAGCAAGAAGTCCAAACTGAAATAATGTCCTCTGTGGTATTAGGGGAGTTTGCTTCACCTATCAGATATGCAAATCCAAACCCAGAATGCATATCTATCACACTGAAGGCCCTTTGGTATCCACCACAGAGCCATGGATTACCGGCCAGCTATGGGTTGGCCCAGATCACCTTGGTATAAGGCCCATGACTATATTTAGTCTCTGATGTTCCTGTTAACAGACAGAGCAATTTTTAGTCACCTTTCAAGTTTCTCTGTGAGACAGTTAGACACATCTTCTTCCTGCCCATTGTCGCATTGCTCAAATGTCTACAGCCACTATCTCCTTTACCCAAAAGTCCACCCTTCAAGTGCAAATGGGCATTCACTTTTGGGTTCAAGTCACCTTAGAAATCAGAAGGGGGTTTTTGATGGGTATCAGCACGTCCCACTTTAGTTCCCTCCTTCAGATCCAGGTTATCAATAACAGAGCACCACAGCAGGATTTTCTGTAATTTTCCAGTCATCTAGAGGATCCTTTTCCGTATCACGTTACCAGTCCATTAGTCGTAATCCAAAAAATCCTGGCTGTTGCCACAGGGTGGCAGTAAGAGACTTTTGCCAGAAGCTACAGTCTGCACACCGGCCAGTAGCAGAAACTCTCACAATCACTATCTCGTTCAGTCCTCTTATCATTTACAGTTAACCTTTAGGATCTATCAGCTTTTTTGTAGGCCATATTGAACTATGACATAAGAAATTTGTGGGCACTAATATCACTGTTTATCCCAGGTCTGTAATTAAAACGAAAATTGCTCTCCAGTGTATCTCATATGGTTTTAAATTAAGTACATGAGTGGGCTCAGGTAATTCTAAAGTTTTCCTATTTAGCATGCCTACTTAGAGTGGAGGGGAGGAGCAGAATTGCAAAATATCCCTTTCCCAGTGATTCAGATAAGGGAAGAGCCCATTCAGACATCACATCCTTTGCAATGATATATTCTGTAAGAGTGAGACAGTAACCATGTACATTTTGCAGCCATAAATCCCCACTTTGAGACATACTTTCACTTGGTAGATTTCTACCCACACATTATCACATTCCCCTAATGTAATTACAGTGCCCGTTAACACTACGTTAGCATGTCTGAATACCAGTGTCAACCAATCCCAGTAAAGTTTCTTCATCACCCATAGGCCCCTTGGCCCAGACCAATGCAAATGACTGTGGGTCCCTAGTGGGGTTTTTCTCTAAGAAACTTGGGCTTTCCCATCACTCACAATCACAATTGTCTCTTTGCTTTGCACTTTTTACATTGACATAGATAGGCTCTGAAGAGATTTTGGACTCTTCTCTTGTGTAATACTCAGATTTTTAATCTGCCAAAACTAGGGTAGATTGAATGAATCTGTCTCAAACATTTTACAATGCGAGGAGTTGGCGCAGGAGTGTTTATAATCTTTAATAGCGATTCATTAAAGTTTAATGACTACTCCAGTTATCCCCTCCCTCTTCATGCCATTTTTAATCAACCATTAAATTGTCCCAATTTCCTCATCCCTTGTATCCTTCTTGCCCCATTTCTTCTGAATAATTCTACTTCTCCTCTGCCATTAAACCCCATTCAGGAGAGCTGAGCAAGGAGATCTGGGGAGCATCCCTCAAATTTTCTTGCCCCCCCCCCCCCCGCCCCCAACAAGGTAGGCACCGAGATGTCCATAGACTTGTAACTCTTTCATCTCAGCATTAACCACCACTGGACTCAGAATCACAGTGTTAGGTTATGCATCATCATATGACCAATCCAAAGATTGGAATGCTGGCATTCCCAGCATTTCAGTAGCCTTGGAGTGTTCCATTTACTATCCAATGAGGAGATGGGTAATTCCCCTCCCTGGGGCTTGTATAACACACTCTTGCCATTATACAGCTTAACCGAATGGGAGTTTGCCCCTCTAACCACATCTCTGTGAAAGTGGCAAACCAGGTTAGGATCCTGGGTCCAATGGCACATGATATCACCTCTAATTCCCCAAACTCCATTTCCATTTCAATAGCAATTCCCAAAAGAGATGCAAAATGGATCTAAAAGGTAGCTTAACTCTATAATTGACTAAATTCCAAGTAAAGCAAATATTTTCCCAAACTGTTCCCGGATACTCCATTCCTCCCCTTTATAGAGAATCCCAGGCCCTAAATGGTGGTGCCAGCAGCTTCACTTTACCTAGAACATCGACAGGAGCAGCAAGCCTCCAATTCTTGGATGAATCTCCCTCAGTTTGACTCTCCTTTGCTTCCCCTCCTTTGGCCCCGGGGCCTACAAATGCTTTTCTGCCTGGCAGTGAAAGGGGTAATTCTGTGGCCTCAGCCTAGAGTGGGCAGGGAGAAACCACCTAGAACCAATGTTTTCATCCCCCTCACCACCCTGTATCTCATCTTTCTTTCTCCTGAACAATGCTTTAGCCTTTACTATCTAAGTTAGATTGGGGGAGGCATTCATTTCAAATGTCCCATCTGGGTCACTAATGGTATGGTACTTGGCTAATAGTAGAGCATTCCCCAGTTTGGGTATTTTGAAGAGGACTCACCACTGGACTCTACAGAGTGTCTCGACCAAGTCTCTTATTTAAAGATAAAGGAATCAAAAGGGGATTAAGAGGTACAAACTTTCAGGTACAAAATAAATAAGTCATAGAGATAAAAAGCACAGTATGGGAAATATAGTAAATTAAGATTATAATTAATGTTGTTTGGTGACAGATGGTGACAGCACTTACCATGGTAAACACTGAGTAATGTATAAAATTGTTGAATCATTATGTTGTACGCCTGAAACTAATATAACACTGTATGTAATTATACTTCAATAAAAAAAAAAATAAAAGTGAAGGATGCAGGACAGCAGGAGAAAGAGGATGCAGGCAAGCAACAAGGATACCCCAGAGACATCACAGGGCCCAACTCCCCAGGGCCCTTTCTCTGAGCACCATGGACTGAGCTCTCTCTTGCTTGAACCAGGAGATCAGGGCAAGGAATCTTAGGTAAAAACACCACCAAATAGCTCTCAGTGACTCCTTAGGCAGTTGAGCCAGGTTATCAGACTGGTTAGGCCAGTTGCAAAGCAGCAGTAAAGAAACGGACCCTCAAAGTCACCGGGGAAGGTTTGGGTCTTAAGCGGCACATCATAAATACTAGTGCCACTATCTTGGCCAAAAGTAAACCCAGACATCCAGGGGTCTGCAGTGGTAAAGATGGAGAAGCTCCAGTCTAAAGGTAAATCAGCTCTCTCTCCACGTATCAATACACCAGAAAACTTAAACCATTTATTGCCTACATTATTATTTAATTATTACACTACTGTTGAATATTAAATAAAAATTGTTTATTTAATAATGTTTATAATGTTTAATAATTTAATTTTAATATTTAAAAAATATTTAATAATATTTAAAAAATATGTTTTATCTCTCCCATTATATCATAAGTGTTTGGATGAATTAGTCCATTTATTAGTTGCTAAACTAATATTTTGGAATAAAAGCATGACAGTGATACAATGAATCCACGAAGAGAATTGATATTGAGATGAATTAGAAATAGATTACTATTAAAAAAAAAAAAAAAGAAATAGATTACTATTAACCCAAGGCACTAAACAGGATTCTGTAATCACCACAGGAGAGATGCCAATAGCCAGTTCCTGTCTGGTGAGATCTAGTATCTCAAAATTTCTATTTGGAATTCATATCACCAAAATATGGCACTGCTTGAGCAATCCAAATTGCTAGTCAATATAATACTGTGGGTTCTATTCAGCTCAGCAAAATAAGAAAAAGTGATAAAATAAGAGGAAAGGAAAAAAATTTGTTATGAACAACTTGATTTTCTTTTTTTCTTTCATCTTTCTTTTTTCATTTTTTTAATTTTTTAAAGGTTTTATTTACTTATTTCACACAGAGAGAAGGGTAGGGAGAGAGCAAGCACAAGCAGGGGAGCTGCAGGCAGAAGCAGCGAACTCTCTGCTGAGCATGGAGCCCGATTTCAGGACTCGATCCCAGGACCCTGGGATCATGACCTGTGCCAAAAGCACCCACTTAACCGACTGAGCAACCCAGGTGCCCTATCTTTCTTTATTTTAAAGAAAATTCTGGAGAATCACATATGAAGAGCTTCTGAGATACTGGCAATATTTTTTTCTTACTTGTATGATAGTTGTACAGTTATTTATTTTAGTTTTTCATTGTACTGGACATTTATGCGTTATTCACTTTTTGAATGTGTGTTATATTTCACAAATTTGAACACAAAATTTAAAATTTATGAGAATTGACAAAATTATTGAGAATAAAATACATCATAAAGTCGATAAGCTAAAAATAAATAATGATCCTATGTAACAGCAATAATAAATCAAAAGATGTATTATTTAATTAAAAGAAATAAAATGAATCTTAATTTATAGAAAAGTATTCCACGGATTGCGAATGGGTATTGGAAAAGTGTAGAAGAGATGACTCCTTACGTATCCAAATGGTAAATTAAGATCCATCTGAGTTGGAAGTCATATCTAGCTATGTTTTATCTAGGAACATGAAAAATTACCTGAGTCATTTTTTTCCACTAAAGCTTCTTATTTCTCAATACCAAGGTCAGACTTCCTCTCTATAGTATTCCTTACTGTTCCAGGAAAATCCCCTTTCCTTACATTATTCAGTGAACTGTCTAAATGGCTCGCATTTTATCAAAAGTGACTTTTTTTCTCTACACAAATAAGATCAAGAAATAGATTTGTTTAAATATATCATTTCCTCCCAGTCTTCTTCTTTTTTTTTTTTTAAGATTTTATTTATTTATTTGACAGAGAGAGACACAGCAAGAGAGGGAACACAAGCAGGGGGAGTGGGAGAGGGAGATGCAGGCTTCCCGCTGAACAGGGAGCCTATGTGGGGCAGATGCTTAACTGCTCAGCCACCCAGGCACCCCTCTCCCAGCCTTCTTAACAGTCTTTCTAACGAATGCCTGCAATGGAGCTATATTTTTGTTTGTCTGCTATTTTTGTTCTTTTTGATCAAGATATCAAGCCTCAGCCTAATTGCCTTATGTGGAGTTCATTTGAAGAATGCTAGTTCAATTTCAGTAAATGTGGTAACAAAAGTATGAAATCATATAAAAATGCCCTTTATGAGAAAGATATGATGTGATTGTCTAAACCGAGGTTTCCGCCAGATGCTGACACTCATTTTCAATAGAAAATGCATAATAATAACTCATTAGTAATTAATTAATTAATTAATTAATTAATATTCGTTAATAAATAATAATTCACAATAGTGAATTATATTTATTTGTACAAGCAACATGATTAATTCTCACTATGAAGTGAATTACTCTTTAGGGACAGAGTTTCCACTGAACTCATTTTTGGTGTTCCTACCACACCTAAGTATGTATTTCAACCATTCTAAGCATTGAAAAAATGAATAGTAAGTTTATTTTTTAGTGCTAGCATTCAATTATTCATTTACTCAAAATAAGCACCTACGATATAAATGAAGTATAATGGAGAAATTTGGGTTTTTTTTCCTCTCCATATAGTCCAAATGGTTAAGTAATTAATAAACACAATATGTCACATTGCTCTCATTTTGCGGAATAAGAGCAAGACTGGATTCCCTGTGGACTTTATGTTTCCCAAGTCATCTCCATGAAGTGGAAAATAAATAGTGTTACTCTTTGGCTGAACAGAGACAAAACAATTCATATTAGACTTTAACAAGAACATGTGCAGTAGTGATGACACCATCCTATGTCTACAGCAGCTGGAGAGCCCAGCGCTCTCTCACATTTAACTGCACAACAACCCTTCGGGTCCATAGGAAGATGTGACCTTCACTTCATGGATAAGATAGCAGAATTCAGCAATGCTATGATATTTGCTCAAGTCATGTGCCAGAAGCAGGGAAGTCAAGCTGAATCCAGACTTTGGAGTCCCCTGGCTGTACTTTCCAGGATCTAACGTTGTCATACAGAGACTTAGGACATACAGATAAGGATTCTGTTTTAGAATTCAAAGCAGCGAATGCATTTTAAATAATGAATGATAAATCAAAAATCAAATTAGCGCTTAAAGAAAAACAACATAGAAGGGTAAGCAATTTACTTTTGTGCCACTAAGATTGTTATTTTTACTTTTTTCCCTTCTTTTAGGTGGCTAATTCACAGCTGAGTTATTAAAGAAGATTTTAGAATTATTATTTTGGCAACCTCTATCAATTCAAAATTTAGTAAGCCTGAAAATCTGTGCTTACAGTTTCTTAAAGCACCATTTGTCGAGTGCCAAGCACTGTGTTAAGCATTCTATAAACATAATTTTCTTAAATGATTCTAATGATCTTATGAAGGGGTAAATATTATTACTTCTCTGTTACAGACAAGAGATCTGAAGTTCAATGAGGTTGAAAACTTATCTGAAAACACATGAGCTAAGATTTGTGTTAACCTACCCTACAAAGTTTGGGTCCCCAACCATTCTGCTATTTGGGCTCCCCATATGGAAGGGGGAAAATCAGGAAAGAATCTTAGAAATTATGTATCAGTATTTCACCTCGAGGGCAAGGAACTCCCCAAATTTATAGAATAGATATCAAGAAGATAATCATGTGTTCTTACAAAATATCTCTGTTAAAGACAAAACACAGGGCTAAATAAATGGACATTTCTAAATTCATTGGGAACATAGGGATGAATGGACTTTTGGAATATTCATTTTCTCGTTAATATCTTCCTCAGAAATGCATACAAATATGTACTTATAAACATTCTTCTTAACATGCAAATTATAAATATAAAGCACTTGGTATTCACTATCAATTACTCATATTAAGTGAATCAATCATGTTTTATTTGGTGCTGATTTTGAAAATTGGGTTCCTCGTTGCAGCAGACTAGAACAGTGAGTAATTGAGGAAATGTTCCTCACTTGTACACTGGTGTATTTTGATATGATTACATAGAACTTTCTGATTTAGAGTCACAAAAAAACTTTTATCTCTTTTATGCATATTCATTATCACACTAGGAAGCAAGTAAAATTCCAATTTTCAAGACAAAGACATTCAGGCTCACAGATGTGAAATTGCTTATGACCATATAAGTGACAACATAATAATTCTAATCCAGTTTTATTGACTGCAAAGCCTGCTATATAAATTTTCCTGATGACCATATCAAATACACATGTTGGCACCAGCAAGAGGGAAATACTCTCATTCTGGGATAGACTTAGGAAGCACGCACAGGAATTCTGCTTTCTACCCAGCGCCTCTGTTCATTGACTTCCTCACCATCTGTTCGTACGAGTGCTCGCTTGAAGCAGGCACCCATGAGGGTAATATTGTCCCTTTTTTTTTTTTTTTGATAGGAGACATACACACATGGAAAGGTAGGAATAATAGTATAGTAGGGGATGCTGGAAAATTTTGACTTTCTAGCAAAATTCCATTCTCAAGTATTTACATCTATGTATTTGCTTAGTTACACTAGACTAGATGCTTCATTAAAGCAGAATATGGAAATAGGCTCTTTTTGTGCTGAGTGTGTGGTATCTTGAAGACAGGTGGAAAACTGAGATTTGTTCCTTTCAGATAAGCCAAAGGAAAAAAAAATCACAGGGATTTCTAAATCACAGGGAGCAAATATCTTCTAAGTATGGCACTCTGAATCTCATTTGGTCTTTGCAACCATGCTTAAGATAGGTCTCAACATTCCCATTTTATAAATGACAAAGCTAAGTTTCAAACAGCTTGAGGGGACTACTGAAGGCTCCATTCTATTCTACTCAATTATTCTTATCCTCACAGGGTTTTTCCTTATTGTGAAGAAAAATTTCCTTCTTGTTCCATCTTTTGGGCTCATAGAAGAAGTCTAAATTTCTGTGTAACACATAAATCGTTAAGGACAAGTAATGGGTCTAACCTAAAAGGTAGAAATTACTATTTAGGATGACCAAATACAAATAAGCAATGAACAACAATAAGGAATTTGAGTAGACGTGTCTGTATGATAGACCCATTTCCCAAAGGCCATCCAGTGCTCCTCTTCAGTGGCAACATACATATTAAAGTAGGTACCATAAACTGAAAATTGTCAGAATGCTTCACAGCAACCAAAAGAGGTATTTATTTTTCCCTGAAATTGTATATCTGAGAAATATAAGGTATAGAGCACATAAGTAAATTTCCTTAAGTCATACAACAGGTAAGGGGTGGAGCCTAGAATTGAATGCCATCAGTCTGACACCACCAGGGCCCTCTAAAGTACTACACTCTGTATTCTACCAGTACAAAAGTTCAGGCAACAACAACAACAACAAAAAGAGAAGGGAAGAGAAAGGAAGAACAAAGCCTTCACCAAAAACTCAAAGGTATTTTTATCTTTTTCCTCTGGGCTATTTTCAACAGCTGGCAATAAGAAGTGATTAACTACTACTACTACTACTACTACTACTACTATTAAATACATTTTTTTTTTTAAATCAAAAAGTGGGACACCTGGGTGGCTCAGTTGGTTGAGCAGCTGCCTTCGGCTCAGGTCATGATCCCAGCATCCTGGGATAGAGTCCCGCATTGGGCTCCTTGCTCCGCGGGGAGCCTGCTCCTCTCTCTGCCTCTGCCTGCCTCTCTGCCTGCTTGTGTTCTCTCTCTGTTAAAATAAATAAATAAAATCTTTAAAAAAATCAAAAAGTGTCGGGATGCCTGGGTGGCTCAGTTGGTTAAGCAGCTGCCTGCGGCTCAGGTCATGATCCCAGGGTCCTAGGATCGAGTCCCACATCGGGCTCCCTGCTCAGCAGGGAGTCTGCTTAAAAAAAAAAAAATCAAAAAGTGTCTTGAAAAAGTACATTGATGATTTTTAAAATAGACTTTACTTTTACAGCAGTTTTAGGTTCCTAGCAAAATTGACCAGAAGCTATAAAAAGTTCTCTTTTATACCCTGCAACCACGTGCCATCCAGAACCCCCTCCACTATCGTATTTTGCGCCATAGTACTACGTTTGTTACTACTATGTACTGAGAGTTGAAAAACCTACATTGATACATCATTATCACCCAAAGTCTATGGTTTATATTAGGGTTCACACTTGGTAGTGTATACTGTTTGGGTTTGACAAATGTAATGGCATGTGTCTACCACCAGAGTATCAGACAGAATAGCTTCACTGACCTAAAAAATCCTCTATGTTCAACCTATTCATTCCCACCCTCAACCTTTAACAACCACCGATCTTCTCACAGTCTACGTATTTTTGCCTTTTTCAGAATGTCATATAGTTGGAATCCATAAAATATGTAGCCTTTTCATCTTGGCTCCTTTCACTTAGTAATACATACTTAGAGTTCCTCCATGTCTTTTCATGACTTGATAGTTCATTTCCTTGTAGTGCTGGAATTCAATTGTCTGGATGGACCACATTTTATTTATCCATTTTCCTACTGAAGGACATCTTGGCTGCTGCCAAGTGTTGACAATAAACCTGCTGTAAACACCTGCATGCATGCTTTCGTGTAGACATAGGTTGTTAATTCATTTGGGTAAATGCCAAGGAGTACAATCATCGGATTATATGGTTAAGAGTATGTTTAGTTTTTAAGAAACTACCAACCTGGCTTCCAAAATGGCTGTACAATTTTGCATTGCTACCAACAACGAGTAAGTGTTGCTGTTGCTCCACATCCTCACCAGCATTTGGTGTTAGTGTTTTGGATTTTGGTCACTCTAACAGATGGTGGGCAATAGTATTTCAATGGTGTTTTAATTTGTAATTCCCTAAGAACATAGGCTATTGGACATCTTTTCATATGTTTATTTTTCATTTGTATATCTTCTTTGATGAGACATCTTTTGCCCATTTTTTAATCAGGTGGTTCATTTTCTTATTATTGAGTTTTCAGGGTTTTTAAAATACTTGGATAACAGTCATTTATCATATGTACCTTTTGCAAATATTTAGTTCCAGTGTGTGGCTTGTCTTTTCATTCCATTAATATTGTCTTCACAGAGCATAAGTTTTTAATTTTAATGAAGTCCAGCTTATAAATTATTTTTGTCATGGATTGTGCCTTTGCTGTTGTATCTAAAAAATCATTTCCATAGCAAGTTCAGGTACATTTTCTTCTATATTATTTTCTATGAATTTTATAGATCAGCATTCTCTGAGCTCCTGGATCTGTGATTTGGTGTCTGGTATTAATTGGGGAAAATTCTCGATCACTACAGCTTCAAATACTGCTAATGTTCCATTCTTCTTTTGGTATTTATATTAATTGTGTATTATATGTTTTGTAGTTATCTAACAGTTTTTAGATATTCTGTTCCATGTTTTTCAGTCTTTTTTCTCTTCACTTTTTAATTTTAGAAGTTTCTATTGATATATCCTTGAAGCTCAGGGACACTTTCCTCAGTCATATCTAGTCTGCTAGTGAATCCATCAAGATAATTCTTCATTTCTCTTAGAGTGTTTTTGGTCTCTAGCATTTCTTTTTTATTATTTCTCAGAATTTCCATCTCTCTGCTTACATTACACATGTGTTCTTGCATACTGTCTACTTTTTCCATTGCAGCCCTTACTTAGCACCTTAACCTTGATTGTTCTAAAGTCACAGTCTGAAAATTCCAATATCCCTGGCATATCTAACAATAGTTTTGATGTTTATTTAGTCTCTTTAAACTGTTTCTGTCTTTTAGTATGCCTTATAATACTTTATTGATAAGCATACATGATGTGCTGGGTAAGTGGAAATGTCAGGGATATAAAGGCCTTTAGTAATGTAGTGGAAAGATGTAGGACAGGAGGCCTTCTATAGTACTACAATTAGATTTCAGTCTTTCAGTGGGCCTAAGTCACTGAGCTATGAATTTCATCAGCACATCTCTCTCTCTCTCTCTCTTTCTCTCTCTCTTACTTACCTAGGTGGGAAGGAAAGCTAGAGTGGGCTGGAGTTTAGTATTTCCCTTCCCCCAGGTTGGTTAGGTTCTGTTTAGTCCAATAGTTTGGACTTTGATCAAATAACTTCTCTTGGGTAAAATTAAGCACAAAAAAACACTCTTACATATTTGAAAATGGTTCTTTTTCTCTTCCCCTTACCAGAAGCATGGGAGGATTCTCTTCCCCCCCGCCCCGCCCCAACTATTCTATGAAAGCTGGGAGAGTTCCTGGAGGTAAAACTCACAAAAGGGTCTGTTGACTGAGTCTCTCTGGAGTTTTGATCTCTCATAGTTGTCCACACAGAGTCTCCAGTGGTTTGTCAACTATAGTTCAGATTTTCCTGCTCTGGTGTACTGGTTCCCACAAAAGTTCTGCTCTGGTAAGTTGTGATACTCTGTACCTGCCTTTCTCTCCAATTTTTTAGGCAGTGGTTTTTTCTGATGCTTCAGTTCTCTGAGTGATCTAAGAAAAGTGGTGGGTATTGAGGAGGACACATATTGCATGGAGCATTGGGTGTGGTGTATGGAACACTGAAAAAATATAAAAAAATAAATAAAATAAAATAAAATGTAGAGTTGATTTTCAATTGGTTTAGCTTATTTATTAGGTTCTAAGATCTTTACATGCCAAACCAGAAACTTTAAGTCCTTAAAGCTTTCTTTTTCCTTTCAAACAGTTTAGTACACCCATACTGTAAACTAGATAAGAGCAGATATGACCAAAGAGTGACAATCTTATAATATTGACTAACCCAACCTGGATTCAGAGTAGCAAGAGTAATACTTTTACCAAGGGATGTAGCTCATAAGAGGGTATGATATTGAGGAATTTTATTTTCTTTAAGAAAGTAACATCATTGCTTTAGATAGATTTGCTAAGTTTCCTGCCTGCCTTTCTTTCTCTTTCCTTCCTTCCTTCCTTTCTTCTTCCTTTCCTTCCTTTCTTCCTTCCTTCTTTCTTTCTTTCTTTCTTTCTTTCTTTCTTTCTTTCTTTCTTTTCTTTCTTTTCTTTCTTTTCTTTCTTTTCTTTCTTTTCTTTCTTTTCTTTCTTTTCTTTCTTTTCTTTCTTTTCTTTCTTCTTTCTTCTTCTTTCCTGTATTTTTTTGGCTTCTCAAACTTGATCCTGCACTTGAATATGTTACCCTTTGCTCACAGGATCCTAAAGGCTATGCTTGAGCAATACATGGTGAAAATGGAAAACATTACAGTGCCTATGTGGCTCAGTTGGTTTAGCATCCAACTTTTGATTTCAGCTCAGGTCTTGATCTCAGGGTTCTGGGATAGAACCCCACATCAGGCTCCTTGCTGGTGGGGAGTCTGCTTCTCTCTTTCTTTCTTTCTCTCTCTCCCCCTTTACCCTTCCCCCTGCTACCACACTCTCTCTAAAATAAAAAAATAAATCTTTACCGAAAAAAAAAAGCAACACGTTGCCATCTATTAGCTTAATTAATACATATAATTCTATTAAAACATAAGAAATACAAGGTACGCAATAACTGTAAATTTGGACAAAGTATAGTTGGACCCCATTCTAATCAATCTCTTAATGTTATTATCCTGACCTCATTCCCTACCTCTATTCTTTACTTCAAAGTAAAACTCATTAGCTCTTACATCAGCGCAGTTGGTCTAGTGTCAAAATAAACCTCTTTGTCTCTGTGTTGGCCACATACAGTTCACTTCATAGCTATAAACTATGAGAAATATCCACTGTCACCTCTTTGTAGAATTGTTACAAAGGCATTTTGTTTTGTTGTTCTTTATGTTGTTAAAATTGAGATTCTGGGATTCAATACATTGTAAAAAGCCTTTTAACTGAAATTAGAAAATGCTATAGCTATTCAAAATATGTCTCTTGAACTACTCAAATATAACAAGCATGTTTGGACCTCAGGCTTTTTTTGTATGTTGTTCGCTCTGCTTAGAACATTCTTTCTCCAGACATCCACAAAAATCATGTTTTCATATTATTTAATCCTCAGAGAGATCTTCCCTGACCAAACTAACATAGAAGCTCCAATCACTTTCTCTTTCTTTAAATGATAATATTTGCTCACAGAAACAAATCACATTGTTGAAAACATCATTTGTGTGTGTGTGTGTGTGTGTGTTGTCTCTCCATACTGGTGTGTGGTCTTGGTCCCTTTTCTATAGTGCTGTGTGCTCATTGCCTAGCAGAGTATGTCTGACAGAGAAGATGCTCAGTAAACTCTGCAGAAGGAATGGATGCTTCTTCCAGCTGTCTCTTCCACTATGTGCACTGAGATAATGGCTCATCAACTTCCTACTTTGATAAATTCTAGGTAAAATAAAATTATGCCTATTCATTCATTCTTGGTTCATCATCTGATTATTGGAGTGCACAGCAGCCCAGGTCCAGCTATGGAATCCTGCCAAAATCTGCTGTATGGCTTAGGGTATTCTCTTTGGGAGGCTAAAAGTTTACTCCAGAGTTATTGCGGGTATTTCTGAATTTGTACACAATCATGGGGCACTGATGCCATTATCTCTAATCAGTGTAATAACTTCAACATACTATCTAAATATCAAATGAAGGTAAATATTCCAGATATAACAGGGTGAAAGTTTTCTTATATACTTTATATTTTAAAAATCTACCTGATAAACAAACTGAGGGTTTTGAAGGGGAGGGGGTCAGGGGGTTGGGTGAGCCTGGTGGTGGGTATTGAGGAGGGCACATATTGCATGGAGCACTGGGTGTGGTGCATGAACAATGAATCTTGGAACACTGAAAAAATAAAAGTCTATAGAAAAAAAATCTATCAGTTAAAATATAAATATGTGTATGTATTATTGCAGGAAGAAAACACTTTAATTAATGATTGTGGGGGCACTCATGTGGCTCAGTCAATTAAGTGTCTGCCTTCAGCTCAGATCATGATTCCACTACCCCTGCTTGTTCTCTCTCTCGTTCTCTCTCTCTCTCTGTTAAATAAATAAAATATTTTAAAAAATTAATGACTGTGAAAACTGTTAACTTTATATATAAAAACAATTATTTACAAACTTTCAGGCATATTTCAAGAATGAATAGAATGATATATTTACAGTTAATTTAAGAGTATTAGATAACTCATGCGGAAGTACCTAACATTATAGAAAATATGTTCTACACAGAATAACAATATTTATGAGAAATCTAAATAAGAGTAATTGGCAGAAAAACAGTTATGAGTTCTTGTCATAATTCTAATAATTTGAGCACTTTTCACACTATTCAAAATAAACTTTAAGAATTTTTTTAGTCCATGTAGTCTCTAAAACTTATTTTAAAGACATCCCACTTATGAATTTTCACACTTATGAAGATGGATCAAATGCCAAAATTTCATGAGAAGGGAAATTTTCAAAATCTTGTACAAAACCCATGGTAAATAACTTTGATACAGAGCAATAAAGAATATAAAGAGCATAAAGAAGAGAAATATTAGAAGAAAATAAGGTTACCTCAAATACCATTATTTTTCATTAATGAAATTTTAAAACAACAAATATTATAAAATTGATTGAAAAAGATATTCTCTTATAGTTCTGATTCTAGGAAAGGAAAAGCTAACAAAATAGCCAACAAGACTGAGATAGCTACTATTTTCAAACTGAAGTTTGATAGCTCATTGGAATAACAATGACTTTCAGTAAGCCTCTGCTCTGCTTGCTTACTGATTTTTCAATTCCACAAAGTTAACAGTGTGAATTTCCTTGAAGAAATATTCATAGAATAGAAAATAAGTTTTAAACTAACGTTATGGGGTTGATGTTTACAAGAAAACAAATGGGATGTAGGCTTTAAGTAATTAAGAAGTTTCAAGTACACATTGCTTTGTTACCACCCATCACCTACATATTCAGAAAGCAATTTTGGCACAAGATGAAGTTAAAAAAAAAAGTCTGTGGCTTCAGCAAGAATATATTGGGGATATTTACAACCCTTTTTTCCCAGCCAAAGACAAACTGTGTGACACATAGTAGATTTGAGCCCTGCTCCATCATGTATACATGAAAAATAATCAAACAAAATGAACCATGACAATTATAGGCTGGAAAGATATCTTGAATAAAAAAAGGCTTAATAATTTATTTACAGATAATTACAACAACCTAGAGGGACCTATTAAATCAACAGTTGCTTACAGAAAATATAGTGAGCTCGATGGAAACTGCTAAAGAAGTAACTAAACAGAAGTGTCTGAAAAGTCCATGAATTTTTTATATTCCATCTGCTTCAAAGATTGTACTATTATTCTACTCAGGTAACACGCTAAAATTGATACTAAATAAAATCTGAGATACATTGCTTTATCTCTGTGTTTCTGGATCTATGGTTTAGGGTAGGTTTTTTTCCCCAGTGATTGTGCAAAACAGCAAGTGAATGCAAAAATATTAGAAATAAAATATATGAGTGATGGTAAGAATCTTAAGCCTGCTTTTGAAAATATTCAGAATATGTTTTCAAGTATTGTATAATGCTTGATCTGAGATTGCTTCAAAGAAATTACATCATATAATGCAATTTAAGTTCAGAAAAGAAAGGATGAAAGTCTTAATAATTTGGCGATGGCATCACCATCAGGTGGACACTCTAGCAGCAGAAGCAGTAAAAAATAATCTTGCTAACCCACCAGTTTCAGTTAAAAATAAGCACCTATTGAGTATGGCAATTATGCAGTAGAGTGACAGCAGCAACCCTATAGATTAAGATACTGGGAAATAATTGTCCTTTCCGCCAATGTGAACCTTATAAAATTTGACTATTCTATATTAATGTAAAAACTGTAAAAATTATCATTAATTTATTGGTAAAATGCTAAATTCTTATATCATGAATTCCTTTCTATGAAAGTAATATTTGCCTTTGGTTAAATATTGATTCTTAGCATTGGTGCCGTCAGCCCCAAAAGATAGGTTCAGAGCTCTTGTCATATATCAGATTTTCTAGAAACAATGGATAAAGGTGAGACCATGCCCCTATCCCTATAATGCTTACATTTCAATGAGAGATAGGAAAGAAACAAAGGTGCGCTATGTGACCAAAGTGTTATGACAAAAATGGAGCAAAGTAAGGAGTGGGCAAGAGAAAAGTTGTTTTATTTTATTTATTTTTTAAATTATTATTAATACTTTTTATTATGTTGTTAGTTGCCATACAGTACGTCATTTGTGTTTGATGTAGTGTTCTAAGATTCATTGTTTATGTGTAACACCCAGTGCCCAATGCAATACAAAAAGTTATTTTAGATAGGGTGGGTAGAGAAGGCTACATAAATAAGTAGGAAAGGAGTACTCTTAGCAATACATACAATCAATGCAGGTCCTAAAGGCAAGAGCATGATTAATGTTTTTAAAAAGCAAAAAGGAATAGAATACCAAACGAGAGAACAAAGAACTAATGGTAGGAGACAGAGTGGGAGAAAAAAAAAATATATAAGAACTTTGAAACTTTTACCCAGGGTCATAAACAGTCTTTGGAGGGATTTAGCAAGAAGATGAAACTATTTGAGTTATATCGTCATGTGGAACATAGGCATTCTGGTGGTGGGGTATTGGAGGTGCAACGGAGAACCCTAAGACTACTGCAGTTGCCCAGAAAAAAAAAAAAAAAAGATTGTGGTGGCTAGTCCAGAGAGGCAGCAGAACAAGTGGTGAGAAGGGTTCAGATGCAGAATATATTTTGAACATAATGAAAAAACATTGAACTTAAAAAGCATGATTCATGATATGTAATAAAAACCTATTACATTTTATTTCCCACCATCTATTTAAAATGGAGGAAAACTTGGGCATCCCCATAACTTTCCTATAATCTGTCTCACAATTCACTTTGGTGATCCCAACATTTTAAGGTCTTAGCATACCCTTTATCTTTCATATTGTGTCATATGAATGTAAAACAGTGGAGGCACATTGATTGACTTAATATGATAGAGAAGATAAGGAATACAAAATCAGACATTGCTCCTAGGTATTTTTAACTTTTAAAAGCGAGTGAAAACTGCCCCAAATGGGGAAGGCTTAGGGAGAAGCAGGTTGATAGGGATGTGAGTCTAAAGCAAGAGTTTAGGACTTCTACCTTCACTTAAGATGTAAAAACCTGCAAAGAATATTACTCTCAACCTATCAATGAAAAAAGCTGAATACTACCATCTTCTTGAGCCCATCCGAAGTCTCAAGGCTACAGAATAACTTATATTTCAAAAAGAAGTCTGCTTATGGAGAAACAAGATACAAGCTCTATCACCTCTAATAGCATCAGAGAAAGAGCGGGCCACCATACAAGTGAATAAGATGAAACTAGTTAAAGTGTTAATGAATTGCTAACGTCTAAGTATGGGCTAAGTAAGTCTGGAATAACTGGAGGCCCCAGAGACAAAAGGAGTTAATATGCATCCTGAGTCCCTGCACACAGACCTCCACTGGGTGCTCATGGGAAAGAATGGTTTGTTTTAGGTTAAATTGTGTCCCCAAAAGAAATTTAAAAAAAAGAGAGAAATATGTGGAAATCTTCATTCTCAATACCTTAGAATGTGACCCCGTTTGGATCTGGGGTTGTTACAGATATAATTCATTAGGATAAGATTAGGCTGGAATGGATTGGCCCTCGATCCAATGGCTGGTTTCCTCGGGAAGAGAGGAGAGATGCACAGAGAGGGTCATGTAATGGCAGAGGGAGGAATTGGAGTGACATAGCTGTAAGTGAAGGAAGGCCAAGGATTGACAGCCATGACCAGATGCCAGAAAGAGGCAAGGAAAGATACTAGCCACAGTCTCAGAGGGGCATAACTCTGCTGACACCTCGGCTTATCCTTCTAACCCCCCAAATTATGACAAAATATAATTACCTTGTTTTAAGCCACTTTGTTTGTGGTACATTGCTATAGCAGCCCTAGGAAACCGAAAGAGGGGGAAGAGCAGGGAACCAAACAATCCTTGGTGACACAGGCCTGTAGGGATAATAGGTGCCTGCTGGGGAGGAGGGAGCATAGAAACTTCTATCCATTTCCCCAGGCCTTCCTCTCTTGTTACGAGTTCAGGGATTTGGGGTTTGATTAAGGAAAAAGATACACCCATGAGGTGCGAGGAGCACAAGTTAGTATGAGGAGGGAACTTCCTTTGTAGCATGAGACCTTCCAGAGACAAGGAATGACATGGGGTCAACTCCCAGAAGGAGAACTGGGAAGAGAAGATTGAAGAGGGAAATTGTGTCTAGGATGATGAGGAATCTCTGGATCAGAGAACTTCACAGCTTGGGGAGTTTTATAGTTCCAAGGTCTGTTTTATCTGTCTAGCAGCTGTTGGTTGCAGTTTCATGGAATATGCAAAAGCAGGTTCTAAATAACTGAAAATATGCCTATTTGGGTTACAGTTAAAGCAATTGGATCAGTAAAAATTTGGGTTTAGCTCTGGCAGGCTTTTGAGATGATGATCCCAGCCTGGTATGAAGTAATCATGGGGACAATATATAGATGCCATTTGGGGCACATTTGTATAACAAACTATCCCTTGATACCATGTTGTTTTATAGTCTAAGTTGTATTTTATTTCATAAATCCTGACTTTGGAACCAGCCATGAAGTACTATACTGATCCAGAATCCTGTAAGTCCACAAATTAGGATTTCAAAGTCTGTTGGCAGCTGGTCTGCCCATTCAGTGGAGGGAAAATCCAAAGAGTAGATCAGAAAAAGAAAAGACTTTGATTTGTTTAATCATCTAGCAATAGAGTAACACTATGGCCCTTTTGGTACATGTCCCTGGCTCTCTGTAAAACGTGGCAAGTGTTATCTACAGGAAGATATATTAGCAAGTGCACAGAAGATCCCCCTCCACCTTTATCAGTCAATAAGTAATGTAAGGCTATGTTGTTATTTAACACCATGGGCCCTAAAGTATGATAAGATTCAGCCATGAGTTCCAGTTCTTGGCCAATTTGTTTAATTTGTGTGGATAACAGCAGGGACATGGCTATCTGTACTTCTTTTCTTCTTTTAAGTCCAGGGAGTCTATCTCCTTTTAAATTGTTTTAGCATTAGCCATCATTGCTAGTAAAATAATTTATGTTTCTTAGAAGTCCTCTTAGAATAAAAGACCGATGGACATAGGACTCATTTTAGCCTTCTCGAGATGTGTCAAGTCATGATGCTACAGTGCCATCTGTTGCCTGATAAGCTCACTTCAAAATCCTCAACTGATAGAGAAGATCTTCAGTTTCAGTTAACATTTTCCATTGACAATCCGTCCAGGCCATTATGAGACCTAATGTAGGCTGAGTGGATTTCAAAGTCATAAAAATTCACATCAGCAAGGTAAATGGACCTGGATCCAAAGTCTTCTTTGTAGGTCAGCCCACCTTCTGAAGTAATTGTGCAAGATTCTTTAGTATGAGCACCATTTTTTTTTTCATCCAATACTATAGCATCTGATTGTTAAAATTCAGACCCTGTTAGATGGAGCTCACTCCCCACCAGATACAGTCTACAAAGCCAGGTAGCCCCCTTTTTTTCCTGACTTAGCGCCTTAAGGAGAGACTAGGCCCCAGGGTAAGAGACAGAGGCTGTGTTTCCTCCTCCAAGCTAGAACATTCCCCTCTGTCTTGGCCCTTTACTTTTGTCTTTTGTCTTTATTATGCTGTGCATGGTTACTGACATAGCAGAGGGTAAATTATCCCAGACACTGTCATGGTAACACTGTGCTGCCTTTTCATCTAAAAATCACCAGTCCTCCATCTCTGGGTCTTCCCACTCTTTATCATCTCTACTAGGACTTTGGGCTCCTACCTCTTCTCCTATTGGCTTCCTGTGACAAGCTGCCACAAGCAAGGCCTAGCACATGTCTTATGGTTTGAACCATTCATTAGAACAACTACCCCTTTTGAGTCCTGGGATAGAACAGGGTAATAAATTTCCTTGTCTTTATTCACTTACACTTAAAGTAGTACTTTAGCTAGCTCAGCCCAAGCATTAGGGTCAGGTGTCACTTTGAACCATTCATTAGAACAACTACCCCTTTTGAGTCCTGGGATAGAACAGGGTAATAAATTTCCTTGTCTTTATTCACTTACACTTAAAGTAGTACTTTAGCTAGCTCAGCCCAAGCATTAGGGTCAGGTGTCACTATCCCTGTGCAGAGAAGCTATAATGATGACATCACAACAGCATAACTAAATATCACAGAGGCATGTTAGCTGGTTGTAAAGGCTACTCTTCCAACCATATTTAGGAGACTGGCTTCAGCCTCATATCTGTACCTTATTGACTTGTTTACCTACCATACAAGTCCCCAGGAATGAGAACGTCCTCTCATCTCAGACTACCCCAAATCTTTGACTTGGCTGTGAGGAATTCCTGCCACCATAGCCTGTAATGGGGTGATAGATGGTCCATCCTTGCTCTACTGGTATGCAATCTCCCCTTCTCCTATTCAATGCCCACAAGTCTTAGAACATCCAGCACCTGCCTCGTGGGGAACCTATGCAGGAGGCCGGACCACTTTCCCTGGGCAATTCACTGCTTCTGTTCTCGTCCCCAGACTGTTTAATAATGTGGGTTAACTCAAATACTGGTGTCACTGCTTAGCCAGGCTAATGAGGCACAGGAGGAGGCCATGAAAAATATAGAGTGTAATACAGCAGAGAGCAAGTCCACACCAGACTAACATGTAAGCATCCGAAATTTGGAGCCCTAATTACTTAAGGATCTCCAGGATCAACTTGCCAAGTTGTTGTTTTACTGACTGGTTACACACCATATGAATTCTTTGATCATCACTAAAAATGACATGGTCCTCATTGCCACTTGTAATGAGTTTATCAGGGGCTGATTAAGGAGAAGTATATGATTACAAGGTAACAAAGAATTAGCTTTATTTAGATGGCTCTTTGACAGATTTTAATATGGTAAGGTTGGCTAAGTACCTCACAGTGTGAGAGCTTCCAGAGACAATGGCATAGGACCACCACCTAGAAGAGGAAAAGGGCAAGGGAATTCTTGAGAGAGGGGAAAATTCGTGAGGAAACATATATGTCTGGATGATGTCATTTAGCAGAACACTGGAGAATCTGTGGGTCAAAGAATTCCAAAGGGCAGCAGTGGCTTGGCATCTTTTATAATCCCAGTGTTTGTCTCATCTAGGACTGGAAGATTTCGAATGTAATTTTGTGGGGTGTATAAAGAAGACAGGCTTTAAATCACTAAAAATATGCTGATTTGGACTGTATTTTTTAGCAACTTCTGTAAAAGTTTGAGTTTGGTCCTACCAAGCTTTTAAGTTAATGGTGCCAGCCTGCTGTAATGAAATAAACAACCTAGAAACAATGTACAGAGGACATCTTTGAGTAATTTATATTACATTCTCATCAGAAGCAAACCCATGGTTGCTGGAAGAGAATAGCATTTTTTTTTTTTTTTTTTTTTTTACTTAGAACATAGATAAAGAATGATTGCTTCCAGGATATGTATAGAAGCAAAGTCTGTCTACTTCTTGGGGAGAAACGAAACCTTTTCAACTGTGGGACACATTGGAATCCTTAGAGAAAAATTCTTGGAGAAAGCATTGCTGCTTGGAGAAATATGTAAGATAAATCCTCTACCTCTGAAGGAAGGACAGCAAATCATTTCTGGCTTAGGATCCTACACCAGTACTAGGCAGAGGTCTTTTGCCAGTGGGATGATGACAATAAATTCTCTCCCTTTCAAAATCAACTACAAATAAAAGCAGAGACTTTCTACCATAGAGAAGATTGGCAGAGACAATGAGAAAGCCTTAAATCTGAGATCCAAGTACAGCAAGACTGAGGTTAAGGTAAGCCTGAGATAGGACCAGGATGAGAGAGGACTGTCCTGTTCCTAGCATGAACCTAGTACTGAGTAACAAGCAATATCTGTCTACTACTAAGAGAAGGGAAGGAGCTTGAGAAGAAACTTCTATGTGGTTCAGACATGCAAGGATGGTTGAAAACTGATGGTGAAGAAGGAGTGCTGATAAAATTCTCTGGTATTTTAGCCCCCAACCCAACGACAAGATAATATAAAACCACTCTTAGAAAACTTTGAACTGAGTGGTACACTATAGATAATAATAGCAACAATAAAACCCAAAGATAGTTCAACTCCTGACTAAAATAAATCATACTTCCACACAAACAGCATGATAGCTAGAGTCATGCCCATTTCCAGTCATGGATACAAGTTACCCCGGTATCTACTATATCATGTTCAGGAGTCAACAAAAAATTATGAGACACAAAATAAAGCAAGAGAAAAAAAATAATAAAAAATAAAAACAAAAACAAACCTCCCCCACCCCACTTCATTGTAAGAACTAAAGCAATCAATACAACTAGACTCAGAGATTAATCAAATGCTGGGATTCTCAATCAGAGAATTTAAAAATAATTTTAATCAATATGTCAGAGGCTTAGTGGAAAATGTGGAAAACATATAAACATATGGGAAAATTCAAGAGAGAAATGACCAATTAAAATGTTATAAATAAAGACACACACACAATATCAGAAAATAAAGAATTCTTTAGATGAATTCCTCAGTAGATTTACTACAGGTGATAAAAGAATCAGTGAAATAAGTCAATATACATTATTTTTAAATATTTAACCTTAAACACAAAGGGAAAAAGAAGGAAAATAAGACAGACCATCCAAGAGTTCTTGGATAATATTTAATGATCAAATATACATGGAATTAAAATCTTAGGAGGCAATAAAATGGGCAGAAGAAATATTTGAAGAGACGATGATCAAGAATTTTCCAAAACTAACAAAATACATTAAACAAGAATCAAAGAAGCTTAAAAAATGATGAATATCAAAGAGATAAACAAATAGTAAAACTGCTAAAAATCAAAGATAAATACAAAATTTTTAAAGCTGTCAGTGGGAAAAAGCTATATACAAAGGAACAAATATAAGACCAAGAGCAGGAATTAGGCCACTCAAAAAGACAATGGAGTATCATTTTCCAGTACTAAAAAAATATAGCAATACAGAATCTTATAAAATATAAATAAAATATCCTTCAAAAATGAAAATGAAATAGAAAACCTCTTCAGACAAGCAAAAGTTTATTCTTTGCTAGAGTATCTGAGCTATATAAAATGTTTAAGGAAATTCTTTAGGCAAGGGTGTGATAACAGACAGGAGTGTACAGTGTTGGAAACAGTAAAAATGAAGTTAAAAACATATTTTTCTTATTTTTAATGACTAAGATGGATAATCATCCTAAGTTTCTTTTAATTATGTAAATTTTGAATTTTATTAGTTACCCACATGTACGAACCAAAAAGTTAGTTGTATAAACAAGTCTGAGGTTCAGGGGATAAATCAAACATGGAAATAATATTGTGAGATAGTAGAATATACATACATTGGTCTTTGTCCCAAGTTCCTGACACAAAACTCCTTGAACCCTTATAATATTCTAAGTGGTATGGGCTCTAAGAGCATCCTTTTTTCTGATATTTGATCGTTGGCCCCAGTTCCTGACACAGGGTTCTTAAATTTCCTGGTAGCAGTGTCTTTTGTTATAATGAGGTGATTCTAGATGGGCTCCTGGATGGGAGCTGGTCACCAGAAAGACCAAGCCATGATTAGAAGCTTGGAATTTTCAGCCTCACCCCCATTCTCCAGAGAGGAGAAGGGATAGAAATGATCAGTCATGCCTAAATGATGAAGTTTCCATAAAAATCCCAAAGTATGGGGTTAGGACATCTTCCAGGTTGGTGAACACATGGAGATGCTAGGAGAGTGGTGCCCTGGGGAGACCATGGAAGCTCCATGCCCCTTCCCACATACCTTATCCTATATGTCTCTTCCATTTGAATATTCCCTTATCATAATAAACTGATAAATAGTAGGTAAACTGTTTTCCTGAGTTCTTTGGGCCTCTCTAACAAAATTAATCAAAACTGAGGAGAGGGTCATAGAGACCTCCAATTCATAACCAGTCAGTACAGGTAACAACCTGGATGGCTGGCTTTTGAAGTGGGTGGGGGTGGAGCACGGTCTGTGGCACTGAGCCCCTAACTGGTGGGATCTGACACTATCTCCAGAAAGATAAGATTAGAATTGACTTAAGCTGTAGAACACCCAGATGGTGTTACAGAATTGCTTGGTAAGGAAAAGCCCGCACATACCCACATCTGATGTCAGAAATGTTGTGAGTATGGTAATCAGGTGTGAGTAGAAGAGAAACCCAGGAAGAGAACCAAGTAAGAGAACCCAGGAAGAGAACCAAGTACAAATATCATTGCATGTAGAAGTCACAAGACTAGATAAAATCATCTGGAAAGAGTATAATTTTAGAATCAAGCATTGAGTCTTAGAAAAGTTTAACATTTGGACATAAGAAAGAGGAAGATAATCCAGAAAAAAAAAAAAAACAAGAGAAAGGGATAGACTCGCAGGAAGAAAGAACACTTGGTGGCAACTCAAAGGTTGCTGAAAGAGGGTGAGACTTGACAAATTTGACAGTTAGCATGGAGGTGGCTGATAATATTGACAAATGCAGTTTAATTTGACTGATGGGGTAAAAATAGCAGATTGCAGTGTGGCTAGAGAATCTGAGGTGGGAAAACTAAGATCATCAGTGTAAATGTATTTTAATTCTGTTTTTAAAATAAAATAAATGTAAAGGAAGCATATATGTATATAATGTAATATATTATAAATAAGTGCTACCAAGTTGATTCCATACTACATAGAAAGCAATTGGATGGCCAATTGCAGGAATTCAAAGAAAAAAATTAATAGAAAATTAATTACTATAATTCATTATAATAGGAAGTCAAAGGAAGCAAAGGTATAATTGCCTATAAATTCCTCAAAAGGAAAGAGTATAGAATATTATTTCAGATCAGACATCTGAAACTCAGTAACCACTTTCAAACATAGTATTTGAAAGTCTTTTTTTAACTTTCAAAATATGATTTCCTAATCTGCATAATTGGGATTATGATACCTGATTTACAGAGTTGTGGGGATTCAGTGGGGTCAGACATGTGAAGCAATTAGTATGGGGCTCATTGTCAATATTGAACAACAATTTTTAATTATAACTTGAACGAACTCCAATTCCTGATTTTTTTAAAAGACTTTTTTCTTTAATAAAATAAAAACTTTTTTTATCTTCATAAAATTATGTATGTTTAAAGTGCACAAATTGACGATTTGGTATACCTATCCTTTGTTAAGTGATTACCACAATCAGGTTATGAACACATCCATCACCTCCCATAGTGACTTCTTTTGTTTGTGTATGGTGAGGAGGTCTACTCTCTCAGAAAATGTCAAGTACATTCTGTATGCATGTACAGAAATGTTTTAAGAACACTTGTGAAGAAAGATGTTTCTAAGAATGCTATTTGCTTGCTACATTGAAAAAAGTGTTATATCAGTGAATGGATATGACTGCCAATTTGTAATGCACACAGAGAAGTGTTTAAAAAAACACTTATGGGCAATGTTTTTGAGAATGTATTATTACCTATAGTCACCATAAAGCACACTAGATCCCCTATTGAATAGAATTTATTCAATATCTTATGACTGAAAGCTTGTACCCTTTGACCAGCATTTCCCCCATTTTCCCTATCCCCCAGTGCTTTGTAACCATTTTACTCTTTGTTTATATGAGCTTGATTTCTTTTTCCCCTAGATCCTAGATATAAGTGAGATCATACAGTATTTGTCTTTATCTCTCTGGCTAATTTCACTTGTCTTGTGACCTAATGTTTGATCTATCTTGGAGAATCTCCTGCATACACTTGAGAAGAATGTATATTCTGCTCCTATTGGATTGAATGTTCTACAAGTCTGTTACATATATACGGTCTTAAGTATTGTTCAAGTCCTGTTTTCTGTCTGGATGATCTATCCATTGTTAAAGGGGGGCACTGAAATATCAAATTATTATTATTTTACTTGTTTCTATTTCTCTATTCAGATCTGTTAGTATTTGCTTTAGATACTTAGGTGCTCCAATGTTGGTACATATAATTTACAATTTTTGTATACTTTTGATGCATTGGTCTCTTTATCATTATATAATGACCTGCTTTGTGTCTGTTATAGCTTTTGAGTTAAAGTCTATTTTAGCTAATATAAGTATAGCTATCCCTGTTCTTTCTTGGTTTCTATTTGCATAGAATATATTTTTCCATCCCTTCACTTTAAGCTTATATGTGTTCTTAAAGTAGAAATGAGTCTCTTATAGACAGCATATAATTGGGTCTTATTTTCTTTTGTTTTGTTTTTGTTTTTATTTGTCCTTTTAATCCTTTTTACCATTCTGTCTTTTGACTAGAGAATTTAATCTATTTAAATTTAAATTTAAAGTAATTATTGGTAGGTAAGGACTTATTAATACTATCTTATTACTTTTTGGTTTGTTTGCAGTTTCATTGTTCCTTTGTTCCTCTTTTGCTGTATTCCTTTTGAATTAATAATTTTCAGTAGTAATAGGCATTGATTTCCTTCTTTTAATCTTTTGTATAACTACTGTAAGGTTTTGTTTTGTGGTTACCACAAGGCTTATATAAAACATGCTATGGTTAAACAGTCTATTTTAAGCCAATAACAACTTAACTTTAGCCATATACGAACACTCTACCCTTTTGCTTCCCCCATATTATGTTTTTGATGTTACAATTTACATTTTTCTCTATGTATCCATTAACAAGTTATTATAGCTGTAGTTATTTTTAATACCTTCATCTTTTAATTCTTATACTAAAGTTAAGTAATTAACATACCATGATATAGTATTAGAGTGTTCTGAATTTAAAACTATACTTAAATTTACCATTGTGTTTTATATTTTCATATGATTTCATATTACTAAATAATATCCTTTCATTTCTGCTTAAAGAACTCCTTTCAGTATTTCTTGTAAGGCAAATCCAGAAGTGATGAGGTTCCTCAGCTTTTGTTTGTCTGGGGTCCTTAGCTCGTTTTCATTTCTGAAGGACCATATTGCCAAGTAAAGTGTTCTTAGTGGGCAGTTTTTATTATTTTTTTTTCTTTCGACACCTAAATGTATCTATCCCACCCTCTCCTGTTCTGTAAGATTTCTGCTGAAAAATTCGCTAATAGCCTTATGGGTGTTCCCTTGCATGTCAGGATTTTTTTTTTCTTTTACTGCTTTTGAAATTCTCTCTTTTAAACAGTTTTATTATAATGTGTCTTAGAGATCTTTTTGTGTTGAAACTTTCTGGGGATTGAATGTCTAAGTCTCCTCCCAGGTTCGGGAAGTTCTCAGTCATTTTTCCTCGAATAAGCTTTCTGCCATTTTCTGTCTCTTTCTCTCTCTCTTCTCATTTTGGGACTCCAATGTTACCTACATTGCTCTCCTTATGGTATCCATTATTCTTCATTCACCTTCATTCTCTTTTTTTTTTTTTTCTTTTCTGACTGGATCATTTCAAATGACTTATTTTCTACCTCACAAATTCTTTTTTCTGCTTGATCAAATCTGCTGCTGATGTTCTTTTTTGCATTTAAAAAAAAATTCTATTCATCACATTCTTCAGCTCCAGAATTTTGTTTGGTTACTTTTTTATGATTTCTATCTCACTGTTAAACTCATTTTGTTCTTGTGTTGTTTTCCTGAAGCTCACTGAGCCTTTTTAAAGAAACCATTTTTATTGAGAAAATCACAGATCACCTTTCCTTTGGGCTGGGTTACTGGAAAATTACACTTTTCCTTTGATGGAGTCATATTTCCTTGATTTCTCACATTACGTGAAATCTTGCATTGTCTTCACATTTAAAGAAAAAGTTGTCACCTCCACTCTTTACTGTTAGGGGAATCTGCAGATGAGGCATCCCTAGAGGCTCCTGGGTGGACTTCCTGATGGAATCCACAAAGGATTAGTAAGATCCAAGTCCCTTTGATGCTCACTGACAACCCTGGATGATGATCTCCCAGCCCCTTCCTGTCTCATTTATGCAGAACACCTCAGTTCCAGATAGAGCAAGAAAAAAGCGGGCCTCTTTGGGCAGTGTCATGTACTACTGGAGAAGCTGGCTTTCCAATCACATGTTCTCACTTTCCTCCATGGGACAAGTTGTGGCCAAGAACATCTTTCTGGACAGTGCTGTGCTGCCTCGGGGGTGGGGTAAGGTAGACAAAGTGAAATTGCTCCTCTTACCCCCTTTAATGTGTCCAGTCTTGGATTTTAATTTTTTTTCAAAATATTTATTGATTGATTTGTTCCAACAGTGTACAAGAAGTTCTCTGCTGAATTTCTGGACTTCTACAAAGGCACCCTTGTCCCTAGGTCACTGTCAAATTAGGTGTTCTTTGGGAACAAGATGGTAGAAAATTCTTTTTCTGCCATTTTGCTGAGAAATGTCTTAAAATAGAGAAAACAGCAAAACTTTAAGATGAAATAATTTTTACTATAGTTATTTACATTATCTTAAAAGTGCCTCAGAAGTGAGTGAAATAGAAAAATAAAACAAAGTGTTTTCTAGTGGAAAAGGAAAGAATAGCATCACATATCTGTAGATGATATGATTCTTCATGTCTATGAAGATAATGACATACAACTTAAACAAGATAATTTACTTGGATAGGATACAACTTAAACAGGATAATGACATACAACTTAAACAGGATAATTTACTAGGATATTCAGAAGAAAGTAAATATCTGACAAATAGTAGTTTTGCTATTTACCAGCAATTCACTGAAGGAATATATGAGGAAACAATATTTCATTAACAATTCAAATTTTAAAATATGAAGGAATATATGAGGAAACAATATTTCATTGATAATTCAAATTTGAAAACATTAGACATCCAAAAATAATAACTAAAATTATAGTTATGCATTAAATATGCAAAAAAGTATTTACTATACAGTATGACTTTTTAGGGACATGAAATAAAATCATATATATACAACTCCCAGATGGGAAAATGCTATAAACATAGCACTCCTTCCTCATCAAATTTACACGTAATTTTTTTAAAAATGGGGAAAAAAATCCATGTGGAATAGATTTTACTTTTAAATAAAATTTTAATTTTATTTTTCTCTTGAGAAACTCTATACTTCTTTGGGAAAAATAAAGAGTAGATGTCAGCCAAAAAGATGTTAAAGAACAAGATTCAGAAAGAAGAGATTTAATATCCTCTCAAAGAGTAAAACATACTATAAACCCATGATAATAAAAATATTTCAATTAGCATAGTACCAAATAGATCAATTTATGTATGAATTTAAACATTATAAATATCATCTTCTAAAGGCATGCTAAAGTGATGAATTTTAAATTAATGGGACTGGAGAAATTAGTCAATCATTGAAAGTAAATTAAATGAGAACCTTATTTTCCATGAGTGCTAATACACACCAGATGAACTTAAGACAACCATATAAATAATGGAACTATTAATTTTTAAGATAAATATAGTTGTAAATCTTTCTTTCATCTTGGCTTTAGAAATTACTTTTCTTTGAGTGCACTAAAGACTAGTTTTCTGAGTTCCAAAAATGGATCTAAAAGATAATTTTTCCTCCAAAATAAGTGGCATTTGATACTGGAAACATAAATTCACAAGATATGGAACAATTAAATCAAGTTTTAATCTTCTCTCCTAGACTCATTCTATGAGTAATAAAATGAAGGGGAATAGTAGCTTAAGAGAGAAAAATAGAAATTTTCATGATTCCAAGCTAAGTGTTACACACTAATGGAGAGGGATTGGACTTTATTCTGGCTGCCTGTGTGTCTCCAAAATAATTGGATCTTGTCTTCCTAGGGAGAGAATTGCATTTCTACATGCAGATCTTAACAAATCAAACTATTTTGGCTTTGACGAAGTGCCCATCTTATTTCCTAAAACTACTCCAGAGATCTGTTCAGCTGGAGGTCTCCATTCACAGGATTAACTGGGATGGTCCCAAATCTTCTCAAGAATTACAGAAAATTATTCTCTCTCTCACTTATGCATACCCTAATCAAAATATATTAGTAAATATTCTTTTATTAAAAAAACATTTAATTCTAAATTCAAACTTTTGATTTACTATTAACTTGGATCTATAAACTTTATATTTCATTCCTATAATGTCTATAATTTTCAAGTAATTTATGGACTAGATTGATGATGACAGAGTCTCATTATAAAAAAAAGTATTATACCACAATTTCTACCCCCGACAATAAGGTGTACATTTGAATAATGTGTGAATATATTTAATCTCTTCTATGTTGATAAAAAGTTACTGTTTCTAAGAAAAAAATTCAAAATGATATTTTTATATTTGACTATATAAAAATTTAAAATATCTGAATGCTAAAGTCACTGTTATGATAACTAAAGTTAAAAATGGGAAAATAAATCACTTTCATCACTTATTGCCCCAAATATTTAATATACTTTAATACTTAATATTTTTAATATCTTAAAAGGTCCTGTGAATCACTAAGGAAAAAGTAGAGCAACGATCTGGCAAGAGATTAATTAAAAATAAGAGACATACAAATAATCAAGAACACATTAATGTATATTCAGATTCAGTAATGATCATAGTAATTCATTCCAGTTGGATATTGGGTATTTGTTACCTGTGGCTGAAATAATTCTAACTGATAAAACTATATAGTTTGAGGTGTGCCTATGTGTGTTTAAATGGGGGCAGAAATGGAGTGAAGGAACAGTAGGCTCTGTTAGCCCTTCTCTCCAAAATATATTCTCAACATCTGTACGTGTCCTCATTTTTACTGTTAGTCTGATATTGCTCTGCTTTGTTTCTTCTGAAGCACTTATCCATAACTGGGAAAAATATTATTTTGAAGGTGGCGAATTATTTATTTGTTTGTTGTCTGTATTTAGCAGAAAGATTGTATAGTCTCAGGTCTTATTTGTGTTATTCACAGCTATATATGCCCATCACCTTGAAATCTGCCTAAAACAGTAGAAGCTCTGTAAAGATTTTAGAATTTGTGACTAAATTAGTAAATGAGTTAAGAATGGAGGAAAAATATTAAGTCATTAAAGTGAAATTTAAGAGAAAAAAAATCAAAACACATCCCCATTTTACTTTACCAACAATTTCTATCTAATCTATTTAAAGGTCATTCCAATGGACTATAATTTTAAAGTAGAATCAAGTATAGTCTTGATTTATCTTTAAGAATCAGAGGTCTAGTGGCAGCTGGGTGGGTCAGTCAGTTAAGCCTTTGGCTCAGGTCATAACCTCTGAGTTCTAGGATCAAGCCTGGTGTCTGGCTCCTTTCTCAGCAGGGAGTCTGCTTCTCCCTCTCCTTCTGCTACCCTGTCACTTGTGCTTGCTCTCTCTCTCTCTCTCTCTCTCTCAAGTAAATAAATAAAAATCTTAAAAAAAAAAAAAAAGAATCAGAGGTCTAAGTAAATCTCATATAATTTAATCCATAACTTTTCTTGTTCATGAGTTAAGTGCTAGAGAAAGCTCAATATCAGGCCACTATACCTTATGTGAGTCTAACAGGAATTCTTTACAAGGTAATTGAGGATTTAACATTGATCATTCAAAGAATAGCTCCTGTATGAATTATACTCAGAATTTTTAAGAAAAAAATTGAGTATTTTAAATTGTCTCAGATATTATTGCTTCTCCAATTTATAAGAAATAAAATTTCTTTTAAAAAAATGAGATACTATTGAAGAGATTTGTATGCTCCTGCTCATAGCAGCATTAGTTACAATAGCCACAATTTGGAAGCAATTCAAGTGTCAATCAACAGATGAATAGAGAATTAATTGTGATCTATACATACAATGGCATATTATTCAGCCTTAAAAAGGAAGGGAATTCTGACACATGCTAAAGCATGAGTACACTTTGGAGACATGGTGCTAAGTGAAGCAAGTCAGACACAAAAAACAAAACTACATTATTCCACTTATATGCAGTACCTAAAGTAGTCAAATGCATAGAGACAGAGAGCAGAATAGTTGTTGCCACAGGCTGGGGAGACAGGGAATGAGGAGTTACTATTTAATGGGAATATAGTTTCAGTTTTGCAAGATGAAAAGTGTTCTGGAGATTGGTTGCACAGCAATGTGAATGTACTTTAACTACTGAACTATACATTTAAAAATTGTTACGATGGTGATTTTTATGTTATGTGTATTTTACCACAATTCAAATATTTTTTAAATGAGATTGGCTATACTTCCAATTGAACTAAGTAAGTTTCTTCCTAAAGAAGAGATGATAAAAAGTAAACAAATTGTTGAGAGATCCTTGAACAATTCTCAAGATATGAACCTTTCCAAGATGTTTTATATTGTGAACTACAATGAGGGATTATTAAACGGATCCAATTAAAAAGTAATTTGGAACCTTCAAAATACAGAAGTGAATGTCAATGCACAAAGCTTGGGAAACAGCCTTCCAGGAGCACCTGTAATCTGAACTTAAAGTCACTCACCAATTATCTCTTATATATATCCAAGACTACCCTAAACATATATTTTTGTGACAAAACTTAGATCTTCCAAATGAAATTATTATATTTGAGCTTTCTTTTAATTGACAGGAAGCATATTTCAAAATCTAAACTTTAAAAAAAATGCCAAGTGGCTTCTTTTGACTTTTGCATATACACGCCACCTCATTTATTTTGATTGGCTTTGGCTATTGTTTTTGGTTTTGGCTTTTTGTGTCATAACAGTCTTTGTCAAACTAGTGAGTATAGGGCAGATTAAACATTTTTGTATTTTATATTTAATTAATCAGTTACATCGTGCATGGAATCGGTTTTAAAGTATCAGCAATTCAGTATTAGAAAGTCATATCACACAGCTAGAAAAGAGAGCTTTATATACCCAAATGAAATTACAACTCACTACTAACTCAAATTTACTTTTTTATTTTTTTAAGATTTTACTTGTTTGTTTGTTTGTTTAGATGGCAGGGGGAGGGGCAGAGGGCAAGGGTGAGAAAGAGAGAGAATTTTAAGCAAGCTCCAGAGGGGGCTCAATCTCACCACCCTGAGGTCCTGACCTGAGCTGAAAGCAAGAATCAGAAGCTTAACCAACTGAACCACCCAGGTGGTTTCAAATTTATTTATTTATTTGTTTGTTTGTTTGGTTTTTGATTCATTTGACAGAGAGAGAGAGATCACAAGCAGGCAGAGAGGCAGGCAGAGAGAGAGGGGGAAGGAAGTAGGCTCCCCACCATGCAGAGAGCCCGATGCAGAGCTTGATCCCAGGACCCGGAGATCACGACCTGAGCTGAAGGCAGAGGCTTTAACCCACTGAGCCACTCAGGCGCCCCTTAAATTTATTTTTTAAATGGCATTATTTACCATGTGCTCTTTCTCAAAGTACTTTTTAAATATTTTCTTTTTAAATTCAAATCAAATGTGGATTGGATGATTTGAGGTGTCAGTGAAGTCCAGAATATTTTCCAATTGTGGCCAAATTTAGAAAATAAACCTACATCACAGGTCCACCTCAGGGCTGTCACCCTTTCAACTTATCCACTAGTTTGTCGGTTTAGTCACTATGTTATCTGGATATATATTAACCCAGGGCTTTACTTTAATATGAAAGCTATTTGTCCTTTCCATTTATAAAGAATGTTGCATTCCTTCTAGCAAAATACTGAGGTTACACTAAAAATAATCTTGTTCACCAGTTTTAGATTAAGACCATCACAAGCAGCATTGTGGAGAATTACTGTAAATGTGTGTGTAATGATTGCTCCAAGTCGTACCAGTAAATTACCATGGACGTAATTTGAAGTATTATAGTTAAATGAAAAAATAAGTTTCTTTTGGATGCAAAAACAACAGTATCTACTTCCAAAAAAAAAAAAAAGGGACACAGAAAATTAAGGAAATCATCCGGGTGATTTACAACTAAATTTCCAAATCATCAAGGCTGGAGCAATCAGATTGTTCTATCTCCCTTCCCCAGTTCCCAAAGCATGTATGGATCCAGCCGGAATGGATTTTAAAGTTTATGTATTTCCTGAGTCACGGCATTTCACAAGTGATAATACACAATGAGAATGCTTCCTGTCCCAGTGGCATAGGATGTTCAACGGAGCTTAATCACATCCATAAAAATCTCTCTTAAAACAAAATGTATTGCTTATGAATGACGTCTATTGCTGTCTAATGTTTCTTACAGGTGGTAACTGCACAGATGAAAAATGACTAATGCACAATACCCAAAATAAATTATATCTCCTCCATCCCCATTTCCCACAAACACTTGTTTTAAGTGAATGGAAATAAAGCCAAAACAATCTGGACTGCCAAATTCCATTGTGCACATAGTAGTCATTTTCATCCTAGGATGACATCCCAACCTCCTTCCCCTTGTCCCTTGCTAATGCCCCTGTCCTTTTAATTACAGAAAACATTCTTCTTGGACTTGTGCCCCAAAGAACTCAGAAGCACTTTTAAGTCGTCTTTTCATTACCAGCATTTCCTGGCTAGAGATTATTGAAAGATAACACCACACATAAGGATGTTTCCATGTACTTGAGTCCTCTCTGCCCATAAAGATTAAACAACTCTCATCATGTAGAGTTGAGAAGGATGTAGGAGACCATGTAGTTCACACTTCCTGTGTCAAAGACCAGGAAAGAGGTGTAGACAAGCAAGTAACTTCTCACACCATGTGCTAGCTCTAGCTAACTCTTAATCTAATGTCATTTCCAGTCTGCCAATCTACAAAGTTGTTAACGTAGCACAGAATCAGGATCAGAGAAGGTGCCCAAAGCCATGTAGTTCTTTAGACTTCAAGTTAAATATTTTTTTAAAGATTTTATTTATTTATTTGACAGAGAGAGACACAGCAAGAGTGGGAACACAAGCAGGGGAAGTAGGAGAGGAAGAAGCAGGCTTCCTGCTGAGTAGGGAGCCTGAGGTGGGACTTGATCCCAGGACCCTGGGATCATGACCTGAGATGAAGGCAGATGCTTAACAAATGAGCTACCCAGGTGCCCCTCAAGCTTAATATTTTAAGCAAGAAGAACTAAGTACTGATTAAAATTGAGTTTTTTAAAGGAATCAGGTAAGCAAAAATATAGGAAAAAAATAAGCTTGAATTTTATTTCCTCTCATGTCAATCTTATTTCCTTTCCAGGAGATACTGAGAGAAATGGGAGATTAAAAGAGGTTGAAGGGACAAGGAAAGACCCTAATGACTCCAAAAAAAAAAAAAAAAAAAAAAGACAAAAACAAAACAAACTGGATAAATCATAGACTGTATCAATCCCAGTCTTGCCTGCTAACATTGATAAACATGAGTCCCTCAGCCACTTCATAGCACCAAATTTTTTGTAAATTCTATTAAGTAATTATGAAGGATAAAATAAAATCAGACTAAGATCTCCAGTGTATTTGTTTCAAGAGGACTCTTGTCAGGTGGAATAAGATTTATTTCTGTGAATCAAATGGTGTATATATTCCTCCTTGTTTTATGGGTTAAGAAGCCCAGAACCAACTTCTCTGCATCCCTGTAACAACAATATAGTTCCCATTGCATGTATTTTTTATACCTATCTTAACTCTGCCACCAATTTATTTTTCTCTTTTCACCTTCTCTTATTTGTAGGGTATTTCAAATCCTTTCTGGAATGAGCTATATTATAAACCAATCATATAATCTATAAATCATATATATTCTCCATTTTTCTTGACTAAAGGACAAAATATCTATAGGCATCAACTGAAAAGAAACATTCATGGTAAAATATATTCTATATGGTGATGAGAATGCCGCTCATAAAGCTTAACCAAGAAACAAACTTTTCCTTTATTTCCTGTCTATAAATAACTCCATTAGGACCTGATATAAGTTACAAGATAATATGCAAAAATAAACAGGACCACCCTCAAGGGAGGAGAATTTGGCAAATCAAAATATATTTCCTTCTCCAAGCACAAAATTAATTTCAAAGTGATAGCTCATTAAAATGAACACAAGCTTTTCAGGCAAGTGAAATGTTTTGGGAAATGGTCACAGAATTTTGGGCTGAGGGGGCTGGGGCAAGACACATGTGTGTACGCACATACACAGTCTTCTCATAGGTCTCACCAAATTCTTCTTGTTCTGCAATTGGACTCCATAGAGCCAGAAGACAAAACCTTGAGGATTGCAGATTTTATGTATACTTGATATTACTCTGGTCAACAGTATTACAATAAAAGTCCCTTATCTTTAAAATGGTAGTAAAACATATGTAACATAAAATTTACTATCTTGATCATTTTTGAGTATACAGCTTAGTGGCATTCAGTACATTAACACTGTTATTCAACCATCACTACATTCCATCTTCAGAATTCTTTGCAGCTCACAAAACTGAAACTGTACCCATTTACGCTACCACTCCTCATTCTCCCCTCCTTGCCTTCTCTGGCAACCACTATTCTACATTCTGTCTTTAGGAATTTGACTACTCTAGATACTTCATGTAAGTTGAATCATACAGTATTTCTCTGTAGCTGGTTTATTTCACTTAGCATCTTATCCTCAGGGCTCATCCATGGTGCATGTTTCAGAATTCCCTTCCTCTGTAAGGTTGCATGATATTCCGATGGAACGTATATACCACAATTTATTCATTAATCTGTCAATTGACACTTGAGTTGCTTCCACTTTCTGGCTCTTATGAATAATGTTGCTATGAACAAGGGTGTACCGATATATCTTCAAGTCCCTGCTTTCACTTCTTTGAGGAATATAATCAAAATTGGAATTGTTGGATCATATGGTAATTCTATTTTAAAATTGCCGAGGAACTGCCATACTGTTTTCCATAGCAGCTGCACCATTTTGCATTCTAGCAAACAGTGCACAAGGGGTCCAATCTCCTTACATCGTTTCCAACACTTGTTATCTGTTTTTGTAAAGTAACCATCTTAACATGTGTGAGGTAAGATCCCAGTGTAGTTCTGTTAGTTTTTGAAATAGGATTTCCAGAAAACTGCTTTGTATTTCAGCCAGTACATTTACGAGGACAACAAAGAATTCAATCAAAGGTGAGTAGTTTTACAAATGGCTCATTAGAGACAAAACAGAGCCTTACCAGGTAGTCTGACTCGAACTCTGTTAGTAACATGAAAACAAGACATCTTCTTTCTTAAGCCTCAAATGACAACTAGGTAATAGTGTAAATTATCAGGCCTGGGTGGTTGTGCTTGGTCATGACTGTTGAATTTCTTCTGGAACAATAGGCGGCAGTAAATAAGATTGTAAGTGGGCCTATTTAAAATCAAGGCAAACGTTTCAATTTATCCTTTTTGCTCCTTTTCCCCCCTAAGCATTTTGCATTTGATAAAACCCAAAACACATTTAGCCCTGAGCAACAACTGCCCCCCTCTTTAAACACATGTGTGTCTCAAGAGAATGAATCCATATGTTTCTGATTCATTTACAATTAATTCATCAAAATGTTGTTTTGATCCAAGAAGCTTTGCTGAAGCTCTCTCATGAGTCTTTTTTCTTAGAAACAGGAAATTATGCCTTGCCAAGAGCCAAACTCAAAACACACCAAAGGGCTTTGAGCTAAGTTTGAAACATTGGGACTTCAACATCTAAGTGACTGCCAAACTTGGGACAAGAACATCTCTTCATCTGTACGTGCGAGCCAAACCCAGATTTAATGTCAGATTAATCTCTGGCTCTTGAGATGCCCAGCATGACTTGAGCCTTTTTGTACAAGCACTATAAGATGCTAGGTGAGCGGCAAAGCAGTATGAAGATGAGAAAGATCAACAGATTTTTTTTTAATTTACACTAACAAGACACAGTGAGTTTATAAAATTGCCTGTCAACAGCATACCCACGGATAACCCTCTGAATAGTGTCCTTTCATCCACTCTGCCTTGTTTCCTGTTTGTAAGCTATTTCAAACAGGATGGCTTAACACCAGGTGATATTAAACACCACAGGGTTCAGGCTGTTCTTTACCCACACATGAAACTTAAACTTTTACAAGGATCAGTGCTATTCAGTCTTCAGTGCTCCAAGTATTAATTCTTTAACCATGTCTAGGATTCTGTTCCTCTTCCACTGGAACTCGTGTAGGTTTCTATCTTGCGTGAATCCTTCTCAGATGTTCCAATCTAGCCAAACAGGTCAGCTTTCTCCAAAACTTACTTAATGCTCTCAGATCTTTAAGTCTGCTCACAGAGCTCAAAATTTCTGCCTAAATGTCACCATCCTTCCTGCTTGCATCTCTAAGGCCATATATCAACCTCAGCCTAATACTATCTCACCTCCATCTGAATAGACATTCACTTTTAGCAGTTATCTTCAGCGCATATGGTCATTACCATACATTCCTCTGTAAAATATCGATACTATCTTACTATAAATACTTACACTATCTACAGTATAATATAGCTAATATCTCTAATATCTACTTATACTATATACTACTAATACAGTAAAATATCTATACTATCTTACTATAATTAGATATACATTAAAAGATGAATTACCCTGAATGTTTCAAATGTTTTTCAATATATTTTTCAAATACTTGCTTCATAACTAGCTGCTACCACTGCGCACTAGGGAGGACAAATAGTGGATGATAATTTTTGAAATGACATAAAACTGATCGCACTTAGAGAATCTCACATGTGATAAGATATATAGAAAAATGGTTTAGTTTAGGTATGACTTTAGTGTTGTACATATAGAAGTTATAGATGATGATGACATCAGAATTTCTAGAACAAAATTTAATATTCATATAATGAATATGGAGGGGAGAGATCAACTTGAGATATAATTCTGCCAAAATTGGTTATATCAATATATATCAATATATATTTGGTTATATTTATTGTTGAGTTACCTTAAAGTTAGTTGTAATTATTGGAAAGAAAAGGAAACAAAAATTAACATACTTCCTTCACTTTAGATCAGATCAATGAAGAATAGCTGGTCAATGATATTAGAGTGTATTATCTAGGGTTTTCCAACAGAAACACAGAACAAATATCACATATATGAGAAGATTTCTTATAGGAATTGACTCGCGTGATTATGGAGGCTGACCAGTCCCATAGTCTGCTCCTGAAAAGAGAGGGAAAAGTACTTGAATGAAGTTTATTACTCTCCTTGTATCCTGTGATTTAAATAGTAAGATGTAAAATTAACAATACTTAAATAATGATATAAAGTCAGTATATCTTATAAAGAAAAGAAAAGAAAAGACATTTACACAGCATAAGTATGTACACCAACAGTCATATCAAAATAAGGAGGAAATACAACTACAGTCCTCATTTTTGTCATTGGTCATGTGATCATAGCTAGTTGTTCTGCCTACCCTTTTTTTTAACTACCTATTCTATATTCCCTTTGCTTCAGCAAACACCTCTGTGGTTTATGATTCTTCAGTTGTGGTGGGGTCACCCAAGCCTTCATTCCTGAAGGACCTGGAGCATTATTAGTTTTGCTAAGATTGAGTTATAGTTTTCTATTGACCTTAATCACAGGGTTTGATAGTACTGAGAGATGCCCTAAGTGATCTCTTGTATTCCAGACATACTCTTCCTAACTTCCATTATAGAGTAGAAATCCAATTTTCCCCTTGTATTTAGGATTAATCATCCCAGCCAGCACCATAACTCTTTGCTTTGCCTATTGATTCAAAGGCATGAGAAGACCAAAGTGGCCTGTTGACAATCTTAACTTAAAGTTCAATAGAATTAGTGTGTCTCCTGGTAAAAACATCCCTCCCTCTGAAACTAAGACCTCTAGATCAGCAGAGCATAAAGTCATGCAAACAGGAAATGTAAGTTTTGCTAGTTGGTCACTAGAATAATAGAGAGGGGTGCCACTCCCATATCCACCTCTTGATCTCTGGACCCATGAATCCCAGCTATGGAAGAAATAGTACCATATATTCAATGCTGAGTCAGAACATGTACAGCCTTCTGAAGAACCTTTTTCCTGCCTTGTGAAGTATTGTCACCTGCCCGGCACTGTAACCAAGTCTTCCAAAGGCCATTCCATTGCTCTACCAAGCCAGCTGCTTTGCTATAGTGGGGAACCTGTTAAGACCAGTGAATTTCATCAGCCACACTCACGGCCCTTCTTTTGTTGTGAAGTTCCTTGATCAGAAACAATGCTGTGTGGAGTAGTATGACAGTGGATAAGGCATCCTGTAACTCCACAGATGGCCATCTTGGCAGAAGCATTGTGTGTAAGGAAGGCAAATCCATATCCAGAGCCTTTATTACAGGAAGGAAAAAAGTATGCCCCTTCTTTGTTGGAAGTGGTTCTTTGTTGGAAGTGGTCCAGTATAATTGACCTGCCACTAGGTAGTTGTCTGTTCACCCCAGGAATGGTGCCATAACGGAGGCTCAGCATTGGTCTCTCCTACTTATAAATTTGGTGCTCAGGCATGGCCATAGCTAAATCAACCTTGATGAGTGGAAGTCACTGTTTTTAAGTCTATGCATGACCTCTATTCTTGCCACCATGACCAATATCTTCAAGAGCCCAGTGGATGATGACAGGGATGCTGGAGAAATAAGATGACTGGAGCCCACAGAGTGGGTGCCCTTTTGATTATTAAAATCCTTGTCTGGGGACACCTGGGTGACTCAGTCAATTAAATGTCTGCCTTTAGCTCAGGTCATGATTCCAGAGTCCTGGGATCAAGTCCCACATCAGGCTCTTTGCTCAGTGCAGACCCTGCTCCTCCCTCTGCCCCTTCCTGCACTTGCAGTCTCTCCCTCTCTCTGATGAATAATAAATGAAATCTTAAAAAAAAAAAATCCAGGGGAGGGGCAATACGGCAGATGAGTAAGACACCTAAATATCAGGACCCAGAAATTCACCTAGATAGATATCAAATTATTCTGAAAACCTACAAACTCAACAGGAGATCAAAGAGAACAAAAGCAGCAATTCTAGGAACAGAAAAGCAACCACTTTCTGGAAGGTAAGACATGTAGAGAAGTGAATCTGAGGTGATATATGAGAAGGTAGACCACGAGGGCTGGGGCCAGCTCCCAGCGAGCGATAGAGCAGCAGAGCATAAAATCAGAACTTTTAGAAGTCTGTTCCACTAAGGGACGTCACTTCAGAGGCTAAGTGGGGAGTGGAGCCCTCACAGGGACAGTGTTGTCTCAGGACCCACAGGGTCACAGAAAGACCAGGGGTGTCTCAGTATGGCAGAGCTCCCAAGTATCAGAGTGTGGAAGCTGGCTGCAGAGAGAGAGCTGAGGAGCTTGGGGTTACCTTAAACTGTGAGCTGAGGCATAGTTGGGCCACTGCTCTTTGAGCAGGGACACCACAAGTGGCAGTTCTGGGGAGAGCCCCTCATTCTCCCTCTGGGAAGAGTCACCTGGGAGCACACTGCAGGTTTCTGCTGGGTTTGGAGACTCCAAATGGGGCCATGCGCCAGAGATAGAAATGCTCAGTCACAGGCCAGGTGAGCTTGGAGCGTGGCCAGAGACCAGGAAGATGGGAGGGACTGACTGCTTTTCTTTGAGGGCACACTGAGGAGTGGGGCCCCAAGCTCTCAGCTCCTCAGGGGTTATAGATCAGGAGGCTGCCATTCTTCATTCCCATCCTCCAAAGCTGCATGGAAAGCATTCAGGGAACAAAAGCTACCAAGAGCAAACCCGAGAAGATTGCTTAGTCTGGTCCCTCGCAAGGGTGGTGCAATTCCGCCTCAGGCAAAGACATTTGAGAATCACTGCAACAGAGCCCTCTCCCAGAAGATCAACAAGAATATCTAGCCAAGATCAACTTCACCAATTAATGAGAACTGCAAAACTTGAGCTATGGGAATATAGCACATACAATTCATAGCTTTTTTCCCATGATTCTTTAGTCTTTCAAAGTTAAATTTATTAATCTTATTTTTTTCTTATTCTATTTTAAAATTTTTCCTCTTTCCTATTTTAACATTTTGTAACTATTTTATCAATATCTTCTTAAAAATCGTTTTAAATTTTCATTGTATAGAATATAGTATAGAATATAGTCATATTCTATCCCTTCATTAGATTTGCCTTATATCTTGTGTGTGTGTGTGTGTGTGTGTGTGTGTGTGTATAATCTTTTTCTTTCTTTCTTTCTTTCTTTCTTTCTTTCTTTCTTTCTTTCTTTCTTTCTTTCAAATACTGGAATACAGTTTTTTCTAACAGATCAAAATATACCCTAAATCTAGCGCATGGCTTTGTTCTAGTCTCCAGCCTGATCATATTCTTTCCTCTTTTTTTTTCTTTTTTCAACCATCTTCTTACCTTATTAATTCCTTTTTTAGAATCTTTTTTAATTTTCATCTTTACAGTCATATTGCATCCCTTCCCTGTGTTTACCCTTATTTTTGTATATATATAAGTTTTGTCCTTTAAAATTTTGGGAGGTAGTTTCTTATAAGAGACCAAAATACACGCAAAATCAAGTGATCAAGTGTGTGGCTCTGTTTTATTTACTGTGCATTTGTGTGTGTGTGTGTGTGTGTGTGTGTGTGTGTGTGTGTATTTATTTATTTATCCTTTCTTCTCCCCCTGGTTTCTGGTCTCTTCTGATTTGATTAGTATATATTTTTCTAGGGTCATTGCTACCCTTTTAGTATTTTGTTCTCTCATTCATCTATTCTTATCTGGATAAAATGAGAAGGTGGAAAAACTCACCTCAAAAAAAAAAAAAAGAGAGACACTACCAATGGCTAAGGACCTAACCAATATGCACACTAGTAAGATGTCAGAAACAGAATTCCAAATGACAATTATCAAGGTGCTAGCTGGGATAGAAAAAAACATTGAAGATACCAGAGAATCCCTTCCTGGAGAAATAAAATTCCTTTCTGGAGAAATAAAAGAACTAAAATCTAACCAAGTCAAAATCAGAAAAGCTATTAATGAGGTGCAATAAAAAAATGGAGGCTCTTACTACAAGGATAAATGAGGGAGAAGAGAGAATCAGGAAGACCAAACGATGGAGAATAAAGAAGCTGAGAAAAAGTGAGATAAAGAACTACTGGAGCATGAGGGGAGAATTTGAGAGGTAAGTGATACCATAAGATGAAACAATATTAGAATAATTGGGATCCCAGAAGAAGAAGAAAGAGAGAGGGTGGCAGAAGTTATATTGGGGCAAATTATAGCAGAGAATATCCCTAACTTGGTGAAGGAAACAAGCATCAAAATCCAAGAGGCTCTGAGAACCCCACTCCAAAATCAATAAAATAGGTCAACACCCCATCATCTAGTAGTAAAACTTAAAAGTCTCAGTGACAAAGAGAAAATCCTGAAAGCAGCTCAAGACAAGTATATAACCTACAATGGCAGAAATATTAGATTGGCAGCAGACCTATTCACAGAGACCTGGCAAGTCAGAAAGGACTGGCATGATATATTCAGAGTACTAAACGCGAAAATATGCAGCCAAGAATACTATATTCAACTAGGCTGTCATTGAAAATAAAAGGAGATAAAAAGCTTCCAGGACAAACAAAAACTAAAAGAATTTGCAAACACAAACCACTCCTACAGGAAATATTGAAAGGGGTCCTCTAAGCAAAGAGAGAGGCTAAAAGGAACATAGACCAGAAAGGAACAGAGACAATGTACAGTAACAGTCATCTTACAGGCAATACAATGGCACTAAATTCATATCTGTCAATAGTTTCCCTGAATGTAAATGGACTAAATGCCCCAATCAAAAGACACAGGGTATCAGAATGGATTAAAAAAACAAGACGCATAGATATGCTGTCTGCTATAAACTCATTTTAGACCCAAAGGCACCTCCAGATTAAAGTGAGGGGGTGGAAAATAATTTACCATGCTAATGGACATCAAAAGAAAGCTGGTGGCAATCCTTATATCAGATAAATTAGATTTTAAGCCAAAGACTATCATAAGAGATAAGGAAGGACACTATATCATACTTAAAGGGACCATCCAATAAGAAGATCTAACAATTGTAAATACCTATGCCCCTAACATGGGAGCAGTCAATTATTATAAACCAATTAATAACAAAATCAAACAAACACATCAGCAATAATACAATAATAGTAAGGACTTTAACACTCCCCCTCACTGAAATAGACAGATCATCTAGCAAAAGCTCAACAAGGAAATAAAAGCTTTAAATGATACACTGAACCAGATGGACATCACAGATATATTCAGAACATTCCATCCCAAAACAACAGAATACACATTCTTCTCTAGTGCACATGGGATATTCTCCAGAAGAGATCATGCCCTGGGTTACAAATCAGGTCTCAACTGGTACCAAAAGATTGGGATCATTCCCCGCATATTTTCAGACCATAATGCTTTGAAACTAGAACTCAACCACAAGAAGAATATTGGAAAGAACTCAAATACATGGAGGCTAAGGAGCATCCTACTAAAGAATGAATGGGCCAACCAGGAAATTAAAGAATTAAAAAAAACTTCATGGAAACAAAGGAAAATGAAAACACAACTCTTCAAAATCTTTGGGACACAGCTAAGGCGGTCCTGTGAGGAAATTATATAGCAATACAAGCCTTTCTCAAGAAACAAGAAAGGTCTCAAGTACACAGCCTAACCCTACACCTAAAGGAGCTGGAAAAAGAACAACAGATAAAACCTAAACCCAGCAGAAGAAGAGAAATAATAAAGATCAGAGCAGAAATCAATGAAATAGAAACCAAAAGAACAGTAGAACAAATCAACAAAACTAGGAGCTGGTTCTTTGAAAGAATTAATAAAATTGATAAACCCTTGGCCAGACTTATCAAAAAGAAAAAGGATCCAAATTAATAAAATCATGAATGAAAGAGGAGAGATCACAACCAACACCAAAGAAATACAAACAATTATAAGAACATATTATGAGCAACTAAACACCAGCAAATTTGAAAATATGGAAGAAATGGATGCATTCCTAGAGACACATAAACTACCAAAACTGAACAGGAAGAAACAGAAAACCTCAACAGACCCATAACCAGTAAGGAGATTGAAGCAGTCATCAAAAATCTCCCAACAAATAAGAGCCCAGGGCCAGACAGCTTCCCACGGGAGATCTACTAAACATTATACCTATTCTCCTGAAAATGTTCCAAAAAAATAGAAATGGAAGGAAAACTTCCAAACTCATTGTATGAGGCTAACATTACCTTGATCCCAAAATCAAAGACCCCATCAAAAAGGAGAATTACAGACCAATATCCTTGATGCACACGGATGCAAAAATTCTCACCAAAATACTAGCCAGTAGGCTTCAACAGTACATTAAAAGGATTATTCACCACGACCAAGTGGGATTTATTTCTGGACTGCAAGGATTGGTTCAGCATCCACAGACCAATCCATGTGATACAATACATTAATAAAAGAAAGAACTAGAACCATATGATTTTCTTAGTAGATGCTGGAAAAGCATTTGACAAAGTACAGCACCCTTTTTTTTAAAGATTTTTTAAATTTATTTTTATTTGACAGAAAGAGAGAGAGACCACAAGTAGGCAGAGAGGCAGGCAGAGAGAGAGGGGGAAGCAGGTTCCCTGCTGAGCAGAGAGCCTGATGCAGGGCTCGATCCAAGGACCCTGAGATCATGACCTGGGCCGAAGGCAGAGGCTTTAACCCACTGAGCCACCCAGGCACCTCTACAGCACCTCTTCTTGATCAAAATTCTTCACAGTGTAGGCATAAAGGGTACATACTTCAATATCATAAAAGCCATCTATGAAAAACCCACAGTGAATATCATTCTCAATGGGGAAAAAACAGCTTTTCCCCTAAGGTCAGGAACATGGCAGGGATGTCCAATATCACTGCTGCTATTCAACATAGTACTAGAAGCCCTAGCCTCAACAATCAGACAACAAAAAGAAATAAAAGGTATCTGAATCAGCAAAGAAGTCAAATTCTCAGTTTGCAGAATATAGGATACTTTATGTGGAAACCCATAAGACACCACTCTAAAACTGCTAGAACTGATAAGGGAATTCAGTAAAGTGTCAGGATATATAATCAATGCACAGAAATCGTTGCATTTATATACACCAACAGCAAGACAGAAGAAAGAAATTATTTGTACTCAGAAAACTATAGAGTACTCATGAAAGAAATTGAGGAAGACACAAAGAAATGGAAAAATATTCCATGCTCATGGATTGGAAGAGCAAATATTGTGAAAATGTCTATGCTCCCTAGAGCAATCTACACATTTAATGCAATCCCTATCAAGATACCATCAACTTATTACAAAGAAATGGAACAAATAATCTTAAAATTTATATGGAACCAGAAAAGACCCCGAATAGCCAAAGGAATTTTGAAAAAGAAAACCAAAGTTGGCGGCATCGCAAGTCCAGACTGCAAGCTCTATTACAAAGCTGTAATCATCAAGACAGTGTGGTAGTGGCACAAAAACAGACACATAGATCAATGGAACAAAAGAGAGAGCCCAGAAATGAACCCTCAACTCTATGGTCAACTAATCTCTGACAAAGCAGGGAAGAATATTCAATGGAAAAAAGACAGTCTCTTCAGCAAATGGTGTTGGGAAACTTGGATAGCCACATGCAGAAGAATGAAACTAGACCATTTCCTTACACCACACACAAAAATAGACTCAAAATGGATGAAAGACCTCAGTGTGAGATAGGAATCCATCAGAATCCTTGAGGAGAAAACAGGCAACCTCTTCAACCTCAGCTGCAGCTACTTTGTCCTAGAAACATCGCCAAAGGCAAGGGAAGCAAGGGCAAAAATGAACTATTAGCACTTCATCAGGATCAAAAGCTTTTGCTCAGCAAAGGAAACAGTCAACAAATCCAAAAGATAACTGACAGAATGGAAGAAGATATTTGCAAATGACATATTAAATAAAGGGCTGGTATCCAAAACCTATAAAGAACTTATCAAACTCAACACCCAAAGAACAAATAATCCAATCAAGAAATAGGCAGAAGACATGAATAAACATTTCTGCAAAGAAGACATCCAAATGGCCAATAGACACATGAGAAAGTGCTCAACATCACTCAGCATCAGGGAAATACAAATCAAAACCACAGTGAGATATCACCTTACACCAGTCAGAATGGCTAAAATTAACCAGTCAGGAAACGACAGATATTGGTGAGGATTCGGAGAAAGGGGCACCCTCCTACACTGTTGGTGGGAACGCAAGCTGGTGCAGCCACTCTGGAAAACAGTATGGAGTTTCCTCAAAAATTTGAAAATAGAGCTACCCTACAACCCAGAAATAGCACTACTGGGTATTTACTGTAAAGATACAAATGTAGTGATCCAAAGGGGCATGGATACCCAAATGATTTTAGCAGCAATGTCCACAATAGTCAAATTTTGGAAAGAACCTATATTTTCATCAACAGATGAATGGATAAAGAAGAAGTGGTATATATATACACATACACAATAGAATACTATGCGGCCATCAAAGAAATCAAAATCTTGCCATTTGCAATGATGTGGATGGAAATAGAGGATATTATGCTAAGCAAAATAAGTCAATCAGAGAAAGACAATTATCATACAATCTCTCTGATATGAGGAACTTGAGAGACAGAGCAATGGGTCATGGGGGTAGGGAGGGAAAAAATGAAACAAGATGGCACCAAGGAGGGAGACAAACCATAAGAGACTCTTAATCTCAGGAAACAAATGGAGAGTTGCTGGGAGGTGAGGGGGAGGGATAGGGTTGCTGGGTTATGGATATTGGGGTGGGTATGTGCTATGTTGAGTGCTGTGAATTGTGTAAGACTGATGATTCACAGACCTGTACCCCTGAAGCAAATAATACATTATATGTTAATTTAAAAAAATCCTTATCTGCTGAGGTTAACCTTTGTTTTATTTTGTTTCTTTCTAATATAAATGCATATAAAGCACATATTCAAGTTTTATTTAACTTATAGTGAAGAATCCACTAGTATGACAAAGTTGGTTTCAAAGAGAATATGAAAGTTAAAAATTGTAGTCAATGAATAGAGAGAAATTCTGAAATAAAATTGTAATTTTGATAAAAAACTGGTTAATAGTCTACAAGGTAAAAATATTTTTTGAGGTTTTCTTCTATTGGACAGCAGAAATAATCACCCCCATTGTCAGTTTTAGAGAGTTGTAAAATATCAGGGCTTTAATCAACTGCAAAGTTACATTCCCCAGAAAGAGTTTTTGCTAATATTAACAAAGCTAAAATATTCTTTTATATTCATTTTTGTGTGAGCATATCTGAAATATAAATTCCTAGAAATGAAATTTCTGAGCATATTAATTTTCTATATTAATTTTTACTTTTGAGAGAGGTTACCAAATTGCCCTGCATAGAAATTGTACTAATTCATCTTACTGTAAACAACATACAAATGGCTATTTCTTCATATAACATCTTTTTTTCCCCCAAAATCCAAATAGGGCCTCTAAATGTACACTTTTCTTGGTTGTAAGAGGGGCCAGATGCAATGACTTATCCTTCACTTTAAAAGGGGGATATATCTTTACACGTTCCACACCACTGGACTCTAGAAATTTCAATGACATATAAAGCCCCTAAATTTTAGTTCAATTCACTTCCCGCTCTTTGACAAGCAAGTATCTTACCTATAAGTCTCAAGTAGTTGCCACTTCTCACTCAGTGGGTTCAATCAACATAATGTCATCAATGTAGTGGACCAGTATAACACCTTGTAAAAGAGAAAGGTGATGGAGATCCCTCCAAACTAAATTCTGACATAGGCCAGAGTTGATATATTCCTGAGGTAAGATATTGAAGGTGCATTCCTGGGCTTTCCAGCTCAGAGCAAACTGCTTTTGTTGGGACTTATGGACAGATACAGAAAAAAAGACATTTGGCAGATAAGAGCTACACAACAGGTACCAGAGGATGTATTGATATGCTAAAGAAAGAAAAACACGTCTGGTACAGCAACTACAATTATAGGTACCACCTGGTGAAGCTTACAATAATTCACTCACATTCTCCAAGACCCATCTGTCTTCTTCACAGGCCAAATAAGATGGTCAAAAGGGGATGTATTGGGAATCAGGACACTTACATCTTTCGAATCCTTCATGGTGGCACTAATTTGTGCAATCCTCCAAGAAGTATTGCTTTTGATTTAGTATTTTCCTAGGTAGAGGCAGTTATAGTGGCTTCTACTTAGCTTTTCCTATCATGATATTCCTCACTTCACAGGCTAGGAAACCAATGTGGAGATTTTCCCACCTACTCAGCATGTCTATTTTAATTATGCATTCTGCAACTGGGGAAAGAACCACAGAATAGGTTCAGGAACCCTACTTATGAGCCCCTACTTTGACCAGAGGACCATGGTGACAGTTTCGGGCTCCTAGAAACAGTGTCAGTTCAGAATCAGTGTCTGATTATTCCCTCTCCCCAATGTACAGTGTAACTTGATAAAGGATCATAGGCCCTTTGGGAAAAGCTGAGAGAATGATAAACAGTATAAATTTTAGGCATTATACCAGGGTTCTTCCTCAAGGGGGCCTGACCTGCCCTTCATTCAAGGGATTCTGGGTCTGTCAACTGGCTCATTTAGGAATTGACTGAAGAGTCAATTCCTATTTTTATAATTTGAGTTAGACCTTTGTTCACTGACCTAGAACTTTCCTGCTTATACAGAGAAAGTAAGAATTTAGTAGGCTTCCCATCTATTTCATTTCTAGGAAAATCATGATTACCTAGCCAAAGCCATAGGTTTGTGCATATCTGACTATTCCAATTGTTCTTTGCCTCTGCTGTCCATTACTGTAACTATACACCACCCACCTTGCCTTAGTGGCTGAGTGCCCCACTTCACCTCTGCCAACATAAACCTGGATCCATCTACTATTGCATTTAGGGTTTCCAATTGAGTGGCTGTTGTTCCCTCTGTAAGGTCTGGCTTACAGAGAAGAGTGATCATAAAGTTTTTCAAGGATGCTGATACTCCCCTCACAAATTTATTTTTCAAAATATTAGTGAAACACATGTCTTCTGGACCATATCAGGAGGGAGTATGTCTTAAATGACAAATTCTCTCCAACATTCCAATCCCTTTAAGCTTCTGAATCCCTTATAATGCATTAAACCAGGAGGCTAGGCATTTCCAACTTCCTCAAAGGGCCTGTTGGTTCAGCCAATAAACGAAAGTGTTAGATCCTTTCTAATTCCCTGAGCTGCAATATTAAATGCAGAAGCTCTGCTTCTGAGTTGATATCAGTAAATCCTGTCTGATCCAACTTCATATCCTTTTCCACCATTATCCCACACCTTAGGCTCCAAGCAAAGATGAGACTCACTTTAGTTTTCTTTCTGAGTCTGCTGGATACTCTGTCTGTATCTACACTCTCTCTACATCTTTAGTAAACTCCACTATCACTTCCTATCAGCTCAAGTTTGATTTCTAACTTTAGCAAAGCCAAGTACCCTCTTAACTGGGCCTGTGGGAACCCCTCTGGATCCTCAGACCCAGCTTTCCTGCACACTATGATCTACCATCAGCAAGCTGGAGAATCAGGCAAAACAGTGGTGTAATTCAGTCAAAATCAAAGGCCTGAGGATCACAGGAATCTATGCTGAAAATCCCAGTTCAGAATCTGGAGGCCTGAAAACCAGGAATGGTGATGTCTGAGAGCAAGAAAGATGGATGTTTAGGACTCAAGAAAAGAGCCAATTCTCCTTTGCTTGGCATTTTTATTCTATTCAGGCTTTCGACAAATTGGATGGTGCCTACCTACATTGGTGAGGAGATCTTCTTTATGTAGTCTACTGATTTAAATGCTAATCTCTTCTATACACACCTTCACAGATACACCCAGAAATAATGTTTTACCAGTTTTCTGGATATCCATTGGCCCAGTCACACTGACCCATGAAATTAACCATCACAGAGGGTAAACATAATTTTTGTTCAATTCCATAAAGCAATCAATTTGAGTTGGGTGAGGTTTCAATTTGAGTTGGGTGAGGACAATATATTTGAGAAAATCTCTGATAACAACTGTTTGAAAGAGTGGCACATAATCAATTTCCATCCCTTAATTGTCAGTAGAATTATGAATTTGTTATCCTAGAAAATAGTTGCTTGGTATTTAGATGCATTATAAAGAGAATCTGACTGATTGGTTTTAAGATTCCAAATTTACACTATATAACTTAAAACTGGTATTTTAAGTTTTAAAATCTTATAAAGTTAGTATATAATTACAAGTTGAGATCTTTAGAGAAAATTAGTTCATTAAATTAGAAAATTTTCATTCTTTTTTTTTCTTCTTTCTCTTTAAATTAGAAAATTTTCTTAAGAATTTGGGAATTGTCAGAAAATTAAAGTACTTAAAACATATTAAAATAATAAAAGTACTTTAGAATATTTTTAAAAACTTTTACCAAGTTTATATGTGGTACCAAATATTAATCAAATGCTTCTTAAAAAGTTATTCCTAATACTTGCTAAACTTGTAAATAGCAAAAGAATGTTACCTAGTGGAATGGAAGCACCAGATCCTCCTTCCCCTGTGGAGATACCAATGGAACAACAATATCTGGACCAGTTCCCTTTGTGAGAAATGCAAAAACAAATTAAGAGGCATTTGCTCTCCCAGGGGGTGTGAAACCAGTCACATAAAAGCTGGTAGGAAGGGGCACCTGGGAGACTCAGTGGGTTAAAGCCTCTGTCTTCAGCCAAGTTATGATCACAGGGTCCTGGGCATCCTGGGCATCAGGCTCTCTGCTCAGCAGGGAGCTTGCTTTCCCCTCTCTCTCTGCCCACCTCTCTGCCTAATTGTGAACTCTCTCTCTCTCTGTCAAATAAATAAATAAATAAATAAATAAATAAATAAATAAATATCTTTAAAAAAAAAGCTGGTAGGAATATTCATAGCATTTGCTCATCACAGTCCCTCTCACCAGCACATTGCAGTGAGGTTGAGAGGAAACTCCCAGCTCCTGGCTTCTCTTGAGGTGGAAAAAAGAACACTGGTCTGTATATCCAAAGTTTACATATTTTGAAGGGCTGCCTCAGAGATTGACTTCTATCTTCCTGAATCTCAGTGCTGAAAGGAAGGAGTTCCAGGTTGGGAGCCGCTGAAAACAAACATGGCTTTCTGGACTACCATACACTCACCATAGTACCCCCTCCTGGTTCAATGCAGAATAACTCCCAGCTTCTCTCTGGGGTGGGAAAAAGTTGAAGCATGTGTCCAACACTCTGGCTTTTCAGAGGGCTGCCTGAGGAACTAGTTTTTGTCCCACAAATTTGGAGCAGTGACAAATTGGCAAATTATTGAAGCCTTGAGGCTGCTAAGAAAAAAAGAGCAGGGAGGTTTTCAGCAGCTCTAGAGAACCTACAATACCACAGACAGACATGAGAGGGAGGAAAAGATTACAAGTTCCTGAAACAAGGCCCCAGCAAATTATTCAATTTGGCAATTTACACACACACACACACACACACATCCAAAGGTGCATCCACAGAAAAGTTTCAAGAGATCCCCATAATCTCTAGCCAAGCTGATGGGTGAAGGTCTTTTCCTATACGAAGCCAGTCCACAGATTGAGAGGTGGTATTTTTTTTTTTTTTTTTTTTTTTAGAGAGAGAGACTGAGAATGAGAGGAGAGAAGGTCAGAGGGAGAAGCAGACCTCACGCAGAGCCGGGAGTCCGACATGGGACTCGATCCCGGGACTCCGGGATCATGACCTGAGCCGAAGGCAGTCACTCAACCAACTGAGCCACCCAGGCGCCCGAGAGGTGGTATTTTTTTCAAATAGTTACAAGACACATGAAAAAACAGGAAAACATGGCATATATATTTGGATATATATGGCATATCTATATCTATATCTATATCTAAAATTTAATTCTAAAAAAACTGAGGTATATGAGTAATCTGACAGATAATTGAAAATAACCTTTGTAAAGATGCTCAACAAGCTCAGGAAAACAATGCATAAACAAAATAAGAATATAAGCAAAGAGATAGGTAATATAAAAAAGAATCAAGCAAAAAGCAACTTGTCACATACAATATCAGCAGATTTCTGAGCAAAAACCTTGCAGGCCAGAAGGGAGTAAGAGGATGTATTTAAAATGTTGAGAGAAAAAAAACTGCCAACCAAGATTAGAATACCTAGCAAAACTGTCCTTCAGAAATGAAAGAGAAATAAAAACTTTCATGGATAAAGAAAAGCTAAGGAAATACACCACCACTGGACCTGATTTAAAAAAATGGTGCTGGGGAAACTGGATATTCACATGCAAAAAATGAAATTGGACCCTTAATTTATATGAACACAAAAATCAACTCAAAATTGATTTAAAGCTTAAATGCAAGAACTGAATTCATAAAACCCTTATAGTAAGACATAGATGAAAAGGTTTTTGTTTTTTGTTTTTGTTTTTTTAAGATTTTATTTATTTATTTGAGAGAGAGAGAGCACAGAAAGAGGGAAGTGTAGAGGGAGAAACAGACTCGCTGCTGAGCAGGAAGCCCAGTGAGGGACTCAATCCCAGAACCCTGTGATCATGACATAAACTGAAGGCAGTCCAGGCATCCAGATCACTCTGCCAAAACAGGCCTCAACAGGGTCAACAATGGCCTTAGTGTCACTGAATCTAAAGGACATTGCTCAGTTCTCATCTTCCTGGACACCTCAGCTCTATTTACCAGTTGACCACACCCTCCTTTGTGGAACACCTCATGTTTCTTCACTGGCTTCCTCTTCCTTACTTTTCACAATCACCTTCCTCTACAGGGCCACTGAATGTTGTTCTCCCTGAGCCTCCATTCTAAACTTCCTTGTATCTAATTTTTTCCTTAGAGATCCTACTAGAACCACTGGCTTCATTTACCCCTTCACTCTTTATCTCACAAATTCTTTCTCCAATTAACTGTATATCCTGCAGTCCAGGCATATATATCCAATGTCCTCTTGATACCTCTGCTAAGAGGTTTCAAGGACAATTCATATTCAACATATTAGCTGTAGCTTATTGAAAACTTACCATGTGCCAATATAATGAGTTCCATGAAAGATGAATTGGAAGCTGCTCTCAAGCAGAACCTCTAGAAAAAGGCTCAATATTTCTGACTTAGTCCACAAATCCAAAGAAGGCATCTTTGGAAGAATGACCTTTATCTGAGAGCTGAGAGATGAGTTGAACGAACCAAGTAAAACTTTGGGAGTGAGGAGAACCTGTCGTAAGTGTGTGCAGAGAGTCACAGTTAAGAACTCCTGGGCAATTTGCTCAATTCTTTAATAGAGACACACAAACCTTCCCTGGTTTTCCTCTCTGTCCAAGTGCTAACCTAATTCTTTCCTTTTTTTTTTTTTACCATCCATCTTTTGAAGACATTTTTCTGGCTCTACTTTTTCATTCTTGAGTCATTATAAGTTGACTTACCAAGTTCTGAAAATGTCTGCACACTTGATGATGTTGACCTTCATAGCTCAGTAGGTGTACCTCACTGACTTGTCATTCCTGTTACTATTTCTTCAATTCTCTTCTTGCTTTTCTGCTGGTCTTTCTCAGTCTTTTACGCTGGTTTCTCCTTCCTTTCCTACCCTTAAATATGGGTTTTCATTATTCATTAGGTTATTTTCCAGAATATCAATCATTTCTCACTTTATACATGTTCTTGGAGAATCCCATCCTTGTCCATGGTTTTGTCATATATATACAATTGGATTTGAAATATATAGTTCCAAATTCACTGTTTTACAGAATCTCAGACTTTTCACTCCAACTGGTTTTTTTTTTTTTTTTTTCATTCTCACTCTGCTCTATAATAAAGCTTAAGGTCAAAATGTCCCAAACTCAACTCATTGTTACCCCCAGAAACATGCTTCTCTTTTGTTATATAGTAATATGATCATTCATCTCCCCATATGCTCAAAGGATAAGCTTGAGAGCAACTGCAACTATTTCTTTTTCTTAATGATAAAACCCAATTATTACCAAATCTCTGGTTATGTTCCAAATATTTCTTTAATTTCTTTATTTTCACCTCCTCCAACTTCTTTTGCCACAAATCTAACATTCATTATTTTGGCTTCAGATCTTCTGGTAAAGAAGATAAACTTCATAAACTTCCTGAAATTTCATAAACTTCCTGAAATTTCATAAACTATATTTAAATGTGTATGCTTTCTCTCTTTCTAATTTATTATGTTTTATTTCAAACATACAAAATGCATAAAATGTGCAATATTTTGGCAAAGGATTTAGAGACATCATATTCTAAAATGGGTCAGCGGTCTCAAATAGGGTAAGAACCATTTACCTAGAACAATCCTATCTCCAAACTTCATTTTCACATATAAAAACGAATTTGAGTATATGCTCCAATCTCTATTTATTCATAAGGTATTCATACACTACATCTCATTGTACAGTCAATATTACAAAAGCTTGATTTATTATTTTAAAAATAAAACATTAATAAAAAGGTCAGTTCTGATATTTTCTTTTCTCACACCAGTGGACCAGGGTTGAACATACTAAAGCACATACTATAACCTAAATAAAACATTTAAATCCAATTATCCCATTCAGAGTTCTCTTTTTGCTACCTTCAGTGTTTGCTTGAACCATTGTCTACTCACGATCTATAGGATAAATTAATACTCTTTATCAAAGCATATAAAACTGCGAAAACTCTCCCTAAACCAGCTTCCTACCTTTATCCTCCTTCCATTTTCCTTTTGTCCTTTTTTCTTTTACCCATCCATTCACTAAATACACCAGGAATTTCTCACCTAGCTATTATTTTGCTTATGCTGCTCTCTCTGCTTAGAAATGCTCTTCTTGGCCTCCCAATAGGGCCAGTGTATTAAGGTATTCAAGCCCAAAGGTTCTGGGACCAGAACACAGAAACTCCAACCCAGCTTTACGAATTACTAGCTAGTGACCTTGGGCAAGTTTTTAACCTCTTGTTGCCTCATCTGTAAAATGGAGATAGAAGCATCACTTTATTAGTAGAATTAATTAGAACAGTGCTTGAAATAAAGTTATTACATATTAAAATATTAGGATATTAGAATTTGTACATTATAGCTATGTACATTAGTTAGCAGTTCTCTTTAAGGAGCAGTTAAATGTACTTTCTTCTGAGAAGTTTTTTCTGACTGCTCTAGCTGAGTTAGCATCCTCATGCCCTCTAATCTTTCATGGGACTTGTTTTCACTTATGCCTTCTATCAGACTACACTCTACTTAGTTGTTATTTCATTAATTTCCTTCATTAATCTGTAAGCTTCTTGAAGGCAACAACCATGTCTTGCTTATTATGTTTGTGTTTTGAGATCCATCAGAGTGGACAGCAGACAGTGTTTATTGCTTGCTTGTCATCACCAGCTGAGACTGCCATCCTGAGAGACAAGAGGCACATGGCTTCTCCACCTCCACAGCTCTGCCTATGGTTATGTGTACTTCTCTAGGGTGTGATTATGACTCAAAGAAACATATCAGAATTCTCTTGAGTGAAAGTGGTGTTACCTAAGGACAGCCCTGAAGTCATTTCAATCTATCAAAAGATGTTAATGCTTAATGAACTGTAAAGGAAGGGAAGAAGGGAAGGAAGGAGGGGCAAGAAAGAAAGAAAGAAAGAAGGAAGGATGGAAGGAAGGAAGAAGGGAGCTATTTGCATGAGAAGAAATTGAGATTCAGAGAAGTGATATACCTAGGTTAATAGAGAGCTAGAAAGAAATAATCAGGATTCAAACCAAGACCTGACAACTAATGTTCTTTTGATTATACCACTCTGCCTCAGAAGTAAATGATCTCTGTTGATGAATCTTAGTGACTGTTGCCTTTCAGTAAGTTCTTAACTAAAGAAGAAAAAAAAATTATATTTCATGCTTCAATCTATTTATATACATATTTCAAATCCTACAACAATGTTGTAAATTAGATATTACTATCTTCATTTAATAAATGAAGAGGCTGTAGCCTGCAAAAGTCTAGTTACGGTTCTGAAGTTGGACAACTGGAGGGTGCAGGGCTGGGTTTGGGGTCCTCTGAATCTGGTCCTCACTCCTCCACACTCTTGCTGCCTCTAACCCTTCCTATTTAGTTGTTTGACCTATTTGACATGGTTACTTGCTCTCTTACTTGGACTCTTAAAACAAAATATTAAAGACAGGTGGCTTAAACAATAGACGTTTATTTCTCACAGTTCTGGAGTCTAGGAGGCCCAAAATCAAGGTGTTGACAGATTCCCACTCTTGGTGAGGGCGGGCTTCCTGGCTTGTAAACAACCACCTTCTCATCATGTGCTCATATGGCCTTTCCTCCTCCTGCAAGTGAAGAAAGGGAGCTCTAGTCTTTCTTCCTCTTCTCATGAGGCCAGGAATCCTATCATGAAGGTCCCGCTCTCATGATCTCATCTAATCCTGTTTATTTCTCAAAGACCCCACCCCCAAATGCCATCATATAAGGGTACATTTATAAATGAGTTAGGAGGGGCACGCACATTCATTCCATATCATCTGGTCTCTCTCTATCAACTGCTCAAACCTTGGTCAACTATGCTAACCATTTCCATGTTGCCAGCATCTCCTCAAACCCAGGGAGAAGAAATGGTGCTGGTTTTCAGCCCACAAGCACTTTTGAGTGATTGTCCATCTTCTTTCCCTTTGTCTATATCTAATATAGTAATGATGATTGTATGCCTCTCTTAATTTGTATGCTGTTATATATTTTCCTGATACATATATCCAACAGATTCTGTCACAGCTGGAAGTGCACTTAAAGAACAGTAAATCAACACTTTCATTTCTATAGAGGAAGAGGCTGAAGCTCAGAGAGATAAAAGAATTTACTTGACGGCTGAGTTGATTTATTCCACCGCATGCCTTACCAAATGAAATCAACTCATTTCTGGATGTTTTTATTACTTACTGAGCTCATAAAATAAGCTTAATGAAGACAAAACTTTTTCTTTCTTGTCTTCTCTGTTGAGAAGATTAAATTCATGACAACAAGCACTTTGGTCATTGTTATATCTCAGTTTGCATCAAATATTTATTTTTTTTAAATATACTCTCAATTTAAAGAACAACTTTTTTGGAGAGTAGAAACACTATATGAAATGTAGACATATATTTGAGACCACAAACAACAAACACAAGTTCATATAAATAAATAGAACTATTTTCTTTTCATGTTCAAAGCTTCTGTCTAAACCTTCTTCACATTCAGAGAATAAAGTCTCTTAATACTTTTTGCCTTTCAGTGAGTATGTGGATCATCAGACCTGTAATCATGACCTTGATGTCTTAATTACTTTTATCAACAATGTAATTCTGTGATATACAAGGAATTCTAGAATTTTCCCCATATTTTCTTTTATATTTATGTTTTTCTTTTCTAGTTCCCCAAATTCATTCAGAAACACCTGACAGAAAGATTGTTAATATTTTGAATCTCATGTCATCCTCTCCTAGTTTTGTTTGTGTTTTTTTGCATGTCCCACAGGTCATGCAAGACTAAGAGACTTGACAGTTTCTCCATGACTCTTCAGTATATATAACTTGCTCTACGACACCGCCACAGAGGGGTATGTTTTCATTAAATGCTTTTTGAATGCATGCATAGAGACAAAAATAATCAAGCTGTAACTCCTAATTCAACTTCTTTCTCCATAGATCGTGTTGAAGTATTTCTGTGAGCATAAGCTCATATAATACTGATGGGTCTTATTAAATTGCTCTGTGCCCTCTGCTTTATATACCATAAAACCTCAGATAAGACTATAATAAAGATTTTATTAATACCTATAAGGAAACCTAAAAGGTAAGTTTATTGCTAAAGTCTGAATCCAAATACCAGTTTAATGACACAATTGAAAAATCACACACCCCCACCAAGTATACTTATCTTCATTCTTTCACTCTGAATAAGCATACTAAAATATGGCTTATCTTAGATTCTTGTAAGCATCAATACCCCCACCATACACACACACAAAATGTAGAACCAATAAATGTTTAAAGAAGGAGAGAAGAAAAGAAAAGAAATGAAGGTGGGAGTGAAATTTGTTTATTAAGTTCCCTCATGTTTATTTTATTGAAATTTATCATTGTCCATAATTGATTACTTCTAAGGTTTCTGGTGTTTGTGTATTTCCAAATCATAAGACTTACAGAAAGACCACACATTTCAGGATGATCTGAATAAAGAATATAAGGACAGTGGGAGGCAGAGTGAGACACACGAACAGGCAAAAGACCAGGAAAATGTGATGGTGGACTCATGTGGCATAGCAGTACCCATGCCATCTCTCAAAAAGTTTGGCTTAAATCAAGTTGTTTTGGGAATGCATTCCTTGGAGATATTTGTCTTCAGTTATTAACTGCCCCATGTGAGCACTGTCAGGCCATCAGTGACTTCTAAAGCTTTAATTTCAGATGAGCAAGCAAGAGGAAAGTATTTCAGTGTCACCCAATTTCGAAATGGAAGGTGGTTTCTCAGATCTTGAATATAAGCACAAGAGTGCCTTCTGTGAACCGGTATCAGACCAGGGATATCAAAAGATGCAAAATGCTGTACAATATATATTATATGTACAATATATATATTATATCTCTGTATAAGCAGAGATTGTGATGGTCTTTAAGTGCATATTATTAAAACCATATTCCCCTCTGGAGAGGATTTAAAGTACAGTGGTGTATTTCCTCTCTTTACATCATTTTGGGACAAAAATCATCTCTAAGTAACCAGCCAGTCTGCCAGGATAAAAGTAAACAATACCTAACATCCAAAAATAAAAATATAGCGAATATTATAAATAAAGTGGAAGGAAGCTATTAGAAAGGAACTCAGAAGGCCGTAGTCAGGCTGTGGCAGTAAGAAGACAAATACACCAGCCTCTGTCATTTTGACATCAATTGACTAATTTGCTCCAGGTTTTCTTGAGGTTTCTTTTAGTGTATTTATAACCACGAAAGCATTTATTTTGGTCCCAAGATAAAAAGCCTTTTACGCAATGGTGCATATTTCTAAGGTAACAATGTTTCCATTGTCAAAACTGCCATCAAAGGGGGTGGGGAGGGAATACTACCTACCCCATTTATTTTGTTGGGCATCAGCTTTACCAAAGTACTGGTTTGGAATGTAACCTAATTTCTATTGCACAGTTGCTAGTTGAAAGAAGGAAAAATGCCTCTCACATGATTTCATCTTTCCTGATATCATGAAGAAGGAAAATATCTTAGACACCAATGTCCTAGGACATTCTATTCTCTAACCTGGTACCCAGAACTCGTGCATGCTGGATTAGACACAAGGGAAGAGGCAGATGTCCAAAAGATAAATTAATCCAGATGTTTTTCCTTTTTATTAATGCTGCACTCCAGCTGTTCCATCTTCATACTGGTAAAGTCCCAATCAGCACACAGGATGAAAAAGCAGAAGGTAGAGGTGTTCCAAAATACTAAGGGGCCAAAATAATATTCTCTACGAAATTGAAGATAACACCCAAAAACTGGGGCCAGAATTTTCTACATATTGACAGTTGTCAGGAGGAAGCAGTTGCTGAGCCTTATCCTCCTATTGGAAAATAAAACAACAGTCTCATGACTCGACTGGCTAATGGGCATATCTCCAACTGTCCTCAATTAAGACTGTCCCCAAGAAAATACCAAAAGAGAGATAGAGTGCAAATATGTGGGGTTTTGTTTAAGCCTTTCTCACACACAAATGAAATAGACCACAAGAATGAACACAGTTTAACAATAGCAAAACAAATTAAAAGTAGTACCAGCCTTCACTTTGCTGGAAGCTACATGCGGCTCAATGATGACAAGTAAGATGTTCATTCTTAGTCTAAAAAATGTTTCCCTGGGACAGCTGTAGGGCATGGCTCAGTGGTCTGAACATCTGGTTTGATGTACCTAGACTCCTTGGAGCCATGGGCCGGAATCCTGATGTGATTCAGTTAACTCTTTATCTTTAGCAGAACTAAACAGAATTCCCAACTCTTTACTGTGTGGTTCTTGGGAAGTTTGGGAAAAGATGTACCCACCCTGGCTCTGCTTAGAGATAAAAGAATTCAAAGAATTAAACTTGACACTTTAGCCCCAAGTTACTTGCTTTCTATTGTTTACTGTCACTGGAATGCCATCTTTGTTGTTTATGCAGGGTCTTTCATTTAAGGATTTCAAAGTACTCTCTGACATGGTCTGATGGTAGCAATGAGCAATGTTCATGTTTTAAGGACAAGAAAAATGAGACACAAGAATCCCACAATATGTCAAAGAAAAGGCAATAATAAAATCTTGTCCTCACACTAGAGTGCACAGTCATTTTATATGACGGAGTTTTCCAGGGGGAGGCCGAAGGTCAGATGAATGTGCATTTTGAACCATAAATAAAGAATTTAGTCCAAGTGATATCCCCTGTAAAATGACTAATCAGTCTGAAACAAAAGAAATTTAATAGCTTCTTTGAACCTTAGTTGTTTAATCTTCAAACAATGGAATTAATGCCCACCTATCTGAGTCCATGCAAAGATAAAATGAGATAACATCTGAGAATGTGTATAATACATAATGGGCGATGCAGAAGAAATGCCACTCCTTCTTTCCCTCTGACTCACAACGATGGCACTATAAAGTAGCCTTTCAGAACTTTCTATTCCCACAACAAGAGGTATAGAAGAGAGTACTTTTTAAGAGTCTGATGTCTGAGCCAAATAATTTGGAAATGGCAAGCCCCCAGAACTTCCTTCACTTGTGTCGTTGTCTTTAAGACGGCACACCCTCTACCCACTTACCCATTCCTGTACACATTCAATACACTTGGAAGTACTTGTTATGTGGTTAGTGCTAGGGATACCAAAAGCAAGAAGTCAGACCTTCACAAGTGGTTTAAGGGTCTAGTGGAAAGAGACAGGCATATATACAAATAGTTACAATGCAAGAGGATGAATGACACAACAAATCATTTCGACAACTATCTAAAGACAGCCAGCGTGTGATGTAATTCCTTTCATTTCCCAGAGTATTGTGCCCCTATCAGCGGTTCAGGAAGATTTTTCTTTTCTGCAGTCAGGTGTTAATAAATGATGACTATTTGCATAATCTTTCCTACCTACTACACAGTTAATCCTCATCCAGCACAGAAGGTTGCTAAAAGGATTAAGTACGTTATTTTTTATAAAGCACATAGTGCAGTGCGCGCACATATAAAGCACTCATAGTGTAGTTGCTATTATTGTAATTATCATGATATCATAATCAAACCATCACGTCATTATTAAATATAGGAAATGTTTATGTCCCAATAATCCTAAAAATGGAGCAAGGACACTGGAGATAAGGATGAGGGCCAGGTGTAGTGCCATATGTAAAATCAAAAAGAGTCCTTAGCCCATAGAGGCTTGATTTACTCAACTTCTACTCCAGGCCAAAGAGCACAAGAGTCTGAACTAGAGCTGTTCTAACTGGTAAACTCAACAGTCACCTTAAAAGCATTCCAAAGGAGCTCCTAAGGAGTGTCTTCCTACTATATCTATTACAGTTCTTGAAATCCTTTAGCAGGAAACACCTTGAATGTCCTTGGAGAAACCAAACATTTCTCTAAATCAGTGGTCTTTAACTAGGAGTGTATTTTGCTTCCTTTCCCCAGGAGACCTTTATACTGTCTGGAGACATTTTGAAATGTCACAACAGGGTAAAGAAGGCATGGGGAGCATGGAAGTAGGCTGCTGGTGTCTAGTAGGTAAAGGCCACAGACGGAGCTAAATATCCCACTATGCACAGGACAGACACATACGCCCACAACATATTTTTCAGGTCCAAAATGTCAGTAGTGCCAAAGTTGAGAAATTTTGCCCTAAAGAAATACATACTTATTTAGATTTACTTAGGTAGACATTCCCATTCATTATCCTTTTTGGTTAATTTCAAACTATGATGTGAATAAGTCAGCTATATCTTCCTTGAACAAGGATAAACAAGGCAAGGAGAGCTAGAGAAAGGGTAATGAGAAACTGGACATTTATTCTGTAAAGAAGCAGAAGAAGGTAATCTAAAAGATGGGAATTTTTTTTTTATTCCATATTTTTTACCCAAGGACCATCTTGATGCCTTTCCTTGCTACATTTTTTTTTAATATAGTGTGGAATGCACACATATAAGGTACTCCATAAATTCCCACTCTATGAATAATTTCCATTATAAATCTAGATTGCATCTTGTCATGCCCTTGAAGAAAATCAAACTAGATTTCTGAAGATTCAAGAATTTAGGGAATGATGTAACAGAATTTATTGAAAACCTATTCCATGTCAGTCAAGTTTCTAGATGTTTGAGATATATCAATGAACAAAGCATCCTCGGGGGGGCTCATATTCAATGAAATTCTGAGTGAAATTCAATAAATTCTTGAATTGGAATGCCTCTACATATGGCATTACAGTTTTCCAACCTATTTATCTCTAACAATTCAAAAAGAGAAATTAGTTTTAAGAGAACTTTTACCTACATGAGAAATTAATCTACTTCCAAGGCAACAAAGCAAAATAATTGCAGTAGATATCCAGTCTATGTAAATTATTAAGAAATTAAGGCTTGGAGTGTGTAAGAAACCAGTTGAAGAAGACATCCAATTCTGAGTATGTTTCTCTGGTCCAGGTGAAAATAGAGATGATAGATTGAAAGATCCATTTATTTTATGAAACACTGTGTTTTAGGAAGAAGCTTTCCACAACAAAACAACTGATAGCTTTTGAAATAGCCTGCATGATTGTGTGAATAACAAAAGTCATTTAGTTTGCATCTGCATTACACTTGAAGCTAGGGCTAGTTACCCTCAATCTCCCTGATTAGTTTCAGTGATAGCATTTAATCACTCCTCCAATTGTCCCAGTCTGGGAAGACTAAAAACAGCTTGGATTTATCCTATTTCTGCACTCTATAAGCGTAGAAATTGTGCAAGCAGATAAACCTTACCTGTTTGACAGCTCTGCTGAAGATGTGTCCCCCTACAGGTAGCAAATCTCTGGGAAGTTTCCTGGGTCCTCCTTTCCCTATATTTTTTCTAGTTTCCTGGGTCCTCCTTTCCCTATATTTTTTCTTATAGATCTTTGTTTATTCAAGTACTACTTTAAATAATGAAATTGTTTTCATGTCTTCTAGACATCACTTATAGGAAGACACTGTATTCAAAGCATCTTTCCTAGGCAGCATCAAGCACAATATCTAGTATCCAAAAATATTAGGTGAATAAAATTAATCAATGGATTCATAAGTACTTGGATGGATTGAGGGGATGGCAGCTCAGGAAATCTTGAGAACCCCAGGAAAATAGAAAGAAGTATTAGTGAGTTTTTTCAGACATTTACTTTAGGCAGAAATCTAAGGAAAGCAACTCTCAACTCACACCTCATCTTTTCCTATTAAACATTAATTAGAATTAAGACCCTTTTCTTTCTTCTTCTTCTAAAAGCTAAATCCTTGATATATTTATAAATACATATTTATTTGTTGAGTTCATAAGATGCATGGAATTCCATGAAAAGAAGCAAAAAGGATTTATACTGGAGCCTGAAAAGACCCTTACAGCTAAGGTATATGTCATCTCTGCTTCTTTTTACTGGCTTTCCAAAGAGATGCCACTAATGAGTAGCCCCAGTGGCCCCTGAAGCCACCACTACCAGCTTAAATTTCTTTCTTTGGTTCTAGAACTCAATCTGAGACACAAGTTGAGCAAAGAATGCCACATATTTATAATAACATTTATACAAGACAATTTCTAACAGTTCACCTCTATACTTATTATATTTATCTGCAAACTAAATAAACACAATAGTGAGGCCAGTGCTGAAGACTGCTAATGAAGCAAGTTACTAGTTTCTGTTCCACCTTCAGGCCTGTCCACCAACACAGAGCATTTATCAGGTGCTGTCCAGTTTAAATTCCATGACCTCCTCAAGCAAGAGATCAGAGTGTGCTATGTGGTTTAAGACCCTGAGATGAGGAATCCACAAAGTTAAAACAAATCAATTGCCTGTACTTGTTTGTTTGTTTTTAAGATTTTATTTATTTATTTGGGGAGTGGAGGGGCAGAGAGAGAGAATCTCAAGCAGACTCTGCAGTAAGCATGGAGCCTGAGGTCATGACTTGACCTGAAACCAAGAGTTGAATGCTTAATTAACTGAGCCATGCAGGTGCCCTCCCTGTATTTTTTATTAAGATTTAATAAATGGCTCTGAGAGGTCAAGTCCAAATCTTTCTTTAGGGAAGCCCAGGACTTAACTTCTACCAAGTATGCCTATGATGGTCAAAGGTCTCCGATGAGCAGAGTAGTCTGAAGGAAAAAGTAGATTGAGCAGTTAGATCTTGAAATGAGAAGTATCAGTAGGTTAAAGAAAGTTGAAGGAATCGTTTTAAAATATTGGATGAGGATGGGGTTGAATTTTTTTTGGTTTAAGGAGAGATTTTTTGGATGGCAAGGCATCATATAAGTGAACATGAAATCAACCAACCAGCATTTTCCAATGGAATAAAAAATTTTGAAAAATGGTATGCAGGCACATCGTTATAGTTACAATATAAAACGTGTTTCTAAAAAACATCTGAAGCCCATTGGTCTATAGGAATGCTTTATAAAGTGGCAGAGGCTTAAAACTTACCTTGGATGGTTTTTGGAACCAGTGACCATTATCATCACCTGGTCTGAATGAGTTCAGAACTTCCTCCTTCCAAAGGAGTCAACCAGTTAGATGATCAGGTTCACTATTCTGCAGGACTGGGTTGTTGCTATAGGCAAACAGTGCTGCCATGTGGCCTTAGAAAGAACTGTATCTTAAATTTCTTGAGTCTCAGTTTCTTCATCTATAAAATTGGGAATACAATCACCTACTTTATAGAACATCAGATAACTAATGACAAATAAAAGCATTTAATATAGTTCCTGATAGTAAGAGATAAATAAGCATTTCCTTTCCTTCCAGCTTTTGTTCAGGAAAAAAGACACCTTCTTCTATTCCCTGTTCTCCTGTAAAGAAACAGGGTCACCTTTCACATACTGCCCAGTTGGGACGCTGTGACATTGTCAAGTGCTTTTCTGCTGTCAAGTTAATGAAGGATTACACCGGCCCTCTCTCCCTGGTCAGCACAGACTGCTTACAGAAAAATCAAAAAAATATCTAAGAGCACTAGCAGGAATCATCTCTGTATAAAAGCAATTTTCTCCAGCTTTATGAGTGAGGGCAGCTGTAAATCACTCATCCCATTTGCATTTATACTGCTTTAAAAAGGTGGAGTGGAGATGGGGAGATGGGAGGGATATCTACCCACTAAGAAATGTTACCCTTGGAAAGAAAAGAAAATGTTTCCAAGATCACCTCCCTGTTTGGCCAGTGACAGGTTATTTGTGCCAGGAGAGTAGGAGGTGGGGAGTAAGAAGTTACATCAAACTCTGTCTCGTGGAGTAAACCTCAAAATTGGAATACCTGTTCTTGGAATTATTAGCTCCATTTGGTTTTTCTTTGCAAATGGAGGAAAAAAGTTTACTTAAGATAGCTTAATCGTTTTGTAATGCCTGATACATAAAACCAAATAGAACACTCACAGTGTTACTGATGGGCCTCTTGGCTTATACCATCTCAATGACATTTACTCTATCCCTGAGCAATTTTAGATAAGCTAAGCCAGCAGCTGGGGAGACCCCAGCTGTAACTAAGCCTGATGTCCTTGCTTCATCTAAGAGAAAGCCCATGGGGCTGAATCCAAGCATCCAAATAGAGAGAAAATATTTTCCACTACCAAGGACAGATAATCTGAGCTATGTTCAACCCAGTCTCTGTGGAATTCTTACTTGAAATTTCTCACTTGGAGGTAAACCGAGGTCGCTTGAAGAATGTCATTGGAAATTTATTGAGAAGAATCTTCCATTTTCAGTAATTATTTTACTCTAGAAATAAATCCATGTGGCCTATAGAAGGAGCAAAGGAGGCCTGTGTCAGTGGTCAGTCTTATGTTACCACTGTAACTGGTGCTCCAGTCAGGAATATTTCCCAAACAGTAGAGTTTATATGTGGAAAACACAGAAAATCACCAGATAAATACAAAATAAAATCCTATTTTAAGTTTAGGTGAAGAGAAGGAACAATGGTTTGGAAAAGTAGGTAGAGTACAATGTTAGACCTCTTCATATTCCCAGATTCATCTTCTACATATAGGGGAGAAGCCATTTCACTATTTCAGTGTGAAGGTTAATATTCAATTGTTAGTCTAGACCTCTCTTCCCTTTAAATCAAGTTCCTCAAATAAACATTCTATAGTTTTCATGTTCACTGTCTTCTTTGAGCCACCAGTTAATTCTTGATAACCAAATTCAATTCTTATCTATCTATCCTCTGTCATCTATCCATCTATCTCTCTATACTTTTTAATCTTTCTCTTTTTTTGATCTCTTGAACTCCTTTTCATGCTTCTCTTTGATCCTGGCTTTTTATTTATATAATTTTGGCTTGTTATTATTATTTTTAAATTTTATTTATTTATTTATTTGTCAGAGAGAAAGAGAGAGAGCACAAACAGGGGCAGCAGCAGGTAGAGGAAGAAGCAGGCTAAGCAAGGAGCCCAATGCAGGACATTATCTCAGGACCCTGGGATCGTGACCTGAGTTGAAGGCAGATGCTTAACCAACTGAGCCACTCAGGCATCCTGTTGGCTTGTTATTATAAGATCTTACTGATTCTACCAATTTCCTCAAGTGTAAAATGATATCATAAAATATTACATGTACGCTTTTCCCTCCACTTCCCAAACCACTCCATTTGTTTTCTTCCTTAGCTACATCTTTATTTTCAATATATCCCTCTTCTTCATGCTTCGTATCCAAAGACAAAACTAATGAAAATTAGTGTCCTAAAATTTCTCCAAATGCCATTTCCTCCATCTGGAATGTCCCCTTCTTTCTCCATTGACTTGGAGACTGGAATTCAAACTTGCTCCTCACCACTCAGTGCAAAGATTGTGACATTTAAAAGCTATAAACAGGAAAATTTGATTCTTTCACCATGTGAGGGAAAAATAAAGATATTTTTAGATATATAAAAACTCAAAAGAACACTATCTAAATACATTTCTGGGAAAAATCCTTGAAGAAGTGTACCAAACAAGCAAAATTGAAGCTGAGCAATACTCCCCACAAGAGAGAAAACATGCCATAGCAGAAATACTGATAAGTTACAAACAGGCAAAACTTAAAGTCAGTCTAAACAAATGTTGATGATATCTGCAAAGTTAACTGCTCTTATTAGAAAAAATATATAACAAATAGAAGTGGGGCATATAAAACACAAGTTAATAATAGCAAACTGAAGCTTAAATTTCAGATTATTTCAGCAAAACCCTATTCTTTTTTTTTTAAAAAAAAGAATAGGCGATAAGCAAAGAGAGGAAGTTGAAACAAGCTAAGAACATATCTTGTTCAGCAAAGAAAGGCTACGAATACTACAATTCTTTATTTTGATAGATAATTTAAATAGATCTGTTAAAAATTAAGTATAACTAGTACTAGAATATAATACATGGGATATATAATTCCTAAACCACTTAAGGAACAAAGAAGAAATAGAAAATGTATTTAACTTACTACTAATAAAATGGGGGTGGGAGAGAACATTAAATTCAAAAATTTCAATACACAGAAGTAAAATAAGGTAGAATAACATAATATGCCCTGAAAAGGGCCAAGCAGATCAGAAGTTACAATAAATATGATTAAGTTCAATTTATCTATTAAAAATAAAGAATATTATATTGTTAACTAGTGCATTATTTCCAAAGGAAATACATAAAACTGAATGACACAGAAAAGTTAAAAATAAAATGGGGGAAAATATATATAATTGAAATGAAACAAAAAGGTATTTTGAAAAGCATTATCAACATTAGCTTAATATTCACCTCAAAGAATAGGCAATCTTTCTTTATACAAATGACCAGCGAATTTGAAAAGATTCTCATCCTCTCCTGTTCAAGAAATTCTAAATAAAGAATTGACAGAGATGTAGCTTTTCCATATATCAGACTGGCAAGATGTGATCAAGACTAATCAGTGTTTGTTAATAGGGAAATAGGTCCACTCAAACATTGTTATGGTGACTATGAACTGAAATAAAATTTGCAATTTTCAAATATTTTTATGTACACTTCGATCTAGCAGTTTTAATTCTATGAATTCATCTTGCAGATAAAATTATGCAATGGCACAAAGATACATATGCAAGGATATTCTTTGCTGCATTTTTATAAGAGCAAAAATCTGTAAAAAATTCATGTTAATCAATAGTAAGCAAAAATTTGATACATTTTTGCATATCCCTATAATAACATCTTAGAAAACACTTAGAAAGAATAGATTAGGGGCACCTGGGTGGCTCAGTTGGTTAAGCATCTGCCTTTGGCTCATGTCATGATCCCCGGGTGCTGGGATGGAGTCTCGTGTTAGGCTCCCTGCTCAGCAGAGAGTCTGCTTTTCCCATCCCCCCATCCCACTCGTACCCTCTCTCTCTCTCATAAAAATAAATAAAATCTTAAAAAAAAAAAGACTAGGCACCTGGGTGGCTCAGGTGGTTGAGCGACTGCCCTTGGCTCAGGTCATGATCCTTGAGTTCCAGGATTGAGTCCCACATCGGGCTTCGGGCTCCACAGGGAGTCTGCTTCTTCCTCTAACTTTCTCTCCTCTCAAGCTCTGTCTCACTTTCTCTGTCTCTCAAATAAATAAATAAAATCTTAAAAAAAAAAAAAGACTAGATTAGGGGTGCCTGAGTGGCTCAGTCGGTTAAGCACCTAACTCTTGGTTTTGGCTGAGGTCATGATCTCGGGGTTCTGAGATCGAGCCCAGGGTGGTACTCTGCCTTCAGTGCAGAATCTGCTTGCCCCTCTCCTCTGCTCTCTCTCTCTCTGGAATAAAGAAATAAAATTTTTAAACAAACAAAACAACAAAAGAATAATTTATATCTGTGTGTACTGATATAGAAAAAGTCTAACATATATAGAGAGTGAAAACAATTAAATTCTATAACAATACGTTTGTACTGTAATTCCATTTGCAATTTTAAGAAGAAAATACAGATTTCATCCATTGCACCATTGTAAATATCTTCATTAATTGGGGAAACATATATAGTCATATCTGATTTATTTCTCTTATCATCATACCTCAAATGTCCTAGCAGTAAAAAATCCAGTATATTCCTAGAAAACATCTCACCTTCCTAACTTTAAATTCTGTAACAAAACCTGGGGTGGGGAGAAAGGTTGGTCTTCCTCAAGCCCACTTCCAAATAGGAGGCAAAGGAAGAGCACTGGAAAGCTGATCAATTCACCAGTACCATCACTTCTGTCCCTGTCTTGGGACATTTCTTTTGGACATCAACCCCTTCAGAGTCTGGTGACCACTGTTCCATTGCCGTATTTGTACCCTCACAGATGCAGATGTCTCGAAGGCTGCAGTGCAGCTGTCTTGTTTCCAAGCCTGCCAATCTGTTAGCACCCACTCACATCCTCACATCTCACCCCCAAATCACAGCACTTCATCAGAGTGGTAGGTCTTGAAGGGGGCTTCAGTCCCAGCCACAACTGGTTTGAGAAAGAGCTCCCCACCCCTTTGCCAATCCAGGCTATGCTATGAAGATCTAGTTGCCATTCCAGAGCACCGCCTTGCCCACCTTCTTACCTCCTCACCCACCCCACCAGCCAACAATCCACCTCCTTACTGGTGAGCACCCTCTAAGGATCTTGGTGTCTCTTGATTCCAGTAGATTTGAGTGGCACAATCTCAATTTATCGGAGAGGTTATAACAACATAGAACTACAAAAGGAAGGGGTCAGAGGTCCGACCTTTCCTCCTGTTATTAATTTAACAATATTATGCATACCCTTCCACCAAAGCAATGGGTCACTTATATTTACATAATTAATGTAGTTCACTTAAATGATGTTTCTTTTAATTAAAAAAAAATCTGCTCCAAGGTGTCACATTGTCTTTGATTCCAGACATAGAAGAGGCTACCACAGATGCATATGCACATGCACACACACACGCCTTTATTATAAACATGAGTCTATTTCCTAACTCTATTCAGTTTGTTGGTTGATTTATTATTGTAACAATTCCATATTGCTTTTATTACTATAGTATTATAATATGCTGCCATTTGATAGCATATATTCATTCATATTTGGATGTTGTTTTCAAATATACTTACCTTTTTGTCCATTTTGTCTTTTTGTGGAACTTGATGTTCCATTGAATTTAAAAACAATTTTGCAATCATTGAGATCTGTACAGTATTAAGTCATTCTATCCAAGAACGTGGTTAAGCTCTCTGTCTTCATTTTGTCCTTCAGTACAGTTTTATTGTCTTCATGTAGATCCTGTACTTTTCCCATTAAGTAAGTACTGTAGGATTTTGCTACTATTGTGAATGGGACTGTTTACTCCATTATATTTTCCAATAGATTGTGAATGTTGATTAGGAAAGCTATTGATCATTCTATGTTGATATTATAACCAGCCACTTTATTATTCTTTTTGATTCTAATAGTTTTTAATTTGATTTACTTGATTTTCTTAAGCAGATATGTTGCCTGTTAATGGTAAAAAACTGTCTTATTGCCATTGTCTATAGTTTTTATTTAATTACTCTACACTGGCTGTAAGCTCCAATACACAACTAAATGATACTGGTTATAGTGGGCATACTTGTCTTATTTATGGCTGCTTCATGAAGACATCTGGTCGGCCATGAATAATTCAACTAACATTTCTCTCTCCCTCAATAGTTAAGAGTTCACAGGTTGCTGATACGGTACAACTGCTAAGGAAAAGTGCCAACACTGAATCAGGCTCTCTATATTTATTTCTGCATCTTCCTTAGTATGTTAGGTCTTAGGTTGCAAAATGGCTCCTTCCCACCACAATTAAATACATACATACATATATATATATATATATATATATGTGTGTGTGTGTGTGTGTGTGTGTGTATACACATATATATGTATATACATGCAATTAGGGACTGTTTGGTGCAATCCTATCAAGAAAGCAAAAGAAGATTTGTGGCATATATAGGAATCTCCAAGTACAAATGAGTGAACAACACTCAATCCTTTAACAATCTCCAATAGCAAGAGCAGTTTAAAAAATAAGTATATAACTGGACATCTTGGTCCCCAGAAAAAATATTAATGTTTTGTTAACAAAGAAAGGAGGAACGGATAATGAGTAGACAACCAACCGTGTCTGCCACACTGACTTTCTAGGGGGTGCATCTAATGTTGCAGAAATTATTAGGTTGTGTACTGCAATCTTTTATAGAGCATTTTATCAGCATGAGGAAGCTGTTTTCTATTCTTAGCTTAATGAGGCCTTTTAAAATCAGGAAAGACTGTTGAATATTATCAAAACTCTTCGTGGCATCTATTGAGAAGATAATATAATGTGTTTGTTTTTCCAATTAATATGTTAATTTAGAGTAATAGATTCCAACCCTTGACTCATTCTTGCAATCTTGGGATAAACAATGCTTGCAATGTGGTTATTCTGTTATTCCATTACTGTATTTAATTTGAAAATACCATACTCTACTCATGTTTTTTGCATTAATGCTCATAAGTGAAATTGATATACAGTTTTCTTTATGCTGTCCCTGTTCAGTTACTTTCATGAAGATTTTATAGCCACATAAAATTAATTTCTCATCTATTTATAATTGAACAGTTCAAACATAATTACCTATCACTTCAAAATTAGGTAGGATTCTTTTCAAGAATAGAGGCCTTTTTCCTTTTTCCTTTTTCTTCTTTTATTTAAATTCAATTTAATTAACATATACTATATTATTAGTTTCAGAGGTAGAATTCAGTGATTCATCAGTTGCTTAAAACACCCAGTGCTCATTACTTCAAGTGCCCTCCTTAATGCCCACCACCTAGTTACCCCATCCCCTCACTGACTTCTCCTCCAGCAACACTGAATTTGTTTCCTATAGTTAAGTGTGTTATGATTTGCATCCCTCTCTTTTTGTTTTAGTTTATTTTTCCTTAAAAATTGGAATTGGAAAAATTAGAATTGGAAAATTGGAAAATTTGGAAAAAAATGGAATTGGAGGGTATTAGGCTAAGAGAAATAAGTCAGTCAGAGAAAGACAAATACCATATGATTTCACTCATATGTGGAATTTGAGAAACAACAGATGAACAATTACATCCATGTTGATGCAAATGGAAAGATTCCATTCATTTTGATGGCTGAGTAATATTCCATTATTTATTAAGGGTTATATTTTCTGTTTTACTTTGATTACAATAACTCCAGATTTTTGTTCTTAATGAATAAAATGCTTTATCCCCAATTTTTTCCTAATACATATATTGTTAAAAACTTGAGTCTATCACTTTGGCAGTTTTGATGTTTTGCTCACATTTTCATTCCTTCCCAAATAACCATTTCTACATTGATTTCTTCTTTTTTTTTCTTTTAGGATTTTATTTATTTATTTGGAAGGGGGAAATATGGGTGGGGGGAGAGGCAGAGGAAGAGGAAGAACCAGGCTCCCTCCTGAGCAGAGAGCCAGACAAGGGGCTCGATCCCAGAACCCCCAGATCATGACCTGAGCTGAAGACAGACACTTAACCAACTGAGTTACCCGGGCGCCCCTGTTTTCCTTAACTTGAGTTATTTTAAAGAATATTTGAGAAAATTTTAATGTGAATATTAGGAAGCATTTCTTTTTATTTACCTTTGTTGTTGTTATCCCCAACAGTGGATGCCTGTTGTTTTGAGCTACCTAGCATTCAGCAGCCCCTCTAATTTAGTGGGAAGCCTCCATTGGTGAGAGTCTCAAAAGAGACTTCAGGGATAAGTATAACAGCAAGAATGCAGTGGCAGCAAAAAAAATCAGTTTGCGAGATGGCACCTGAACTAGACCTTCAGCATGATTTCTGGGGTCTGTCCTGTCCTTCCTTGTTTCTTGCCCGATTCTTCTGCCTGTAGGCAATTCTATAGGTTCCCTATTATCCTTCTAATAGATTTCTTTGCTGCTTAAAGGAACCATGTTAAGTCCTGTTGATTCTAACCAAGAAGTACTTTTACTGGTGATTTATGATTTTCCTACTTTAGAGCTAGAAAATGTCCATAAAATTTCTGCCTTATGGAAATTTGTGGAGGTTTTTTTCCTCAAGGTCTAATAGAGAGTTACATTTTATTAATAATCCATTTTTGCTACTTTCCAGTTTACTAGGTACAGCATTTCATGTATCAAAGTTGTTTCTTACATAATTCAAGTCTCTCTTTTTTCTATTTGGTTCATAAGCTTCTAAGATAAGTGGGTTTAAGTCTCACATTGTTGTTATAAATCTGGCCAGGTCACGGCCATTTTATTGGTGGACTCCCAAATGTTAGTTTCTGTAGGCGTTTCTCTTGGGCCAGTTTCTCCAGAGAAGAATCTTCCAGTCCTTTGCCAAAAGAGATATAAGGCTTGCTGCCAGTGTGCTAGCAAAAGAGTATCAAAAGAGATCCAAGAATATCCCCACAAGACATCTATTTTCTCTTGAAATACTCTCCTCGACTGCTTTTTATACAATGCCTAACCTCTGACTTCAGACATGGTATTCCGACTTCAGACATGGTATTCCAACTTCTCCATGAAAATAACCTCCTCTTCTCTAAAGTGTTGGGGAAGGTGGGCAATTAGTTGTTTAGGGCAGTGGGGGCTGCTAGAGATTAACTAATCTTTAAACAGACTTCCAACCCCCTGATTTTTGGTATGTCCCTGATTCCTTGCTGTCCAGGTAACATTGCTTTTCTAAGATTCTGTGATGCAAATAACCTTGCTTCTCATTTGCATTTATTCTACAAGCCTTTAGGTTTCAGCTGTTTCCAATATGCTAAACAGATTCCACCCATCCAGCTGCTTTCCTTTGTTGCAAATCTGCTGACATCTCTGGCCCACAGCTTCTCCCTCAGCTTTTTCCTTATGGTGATATTATATACATAAGTGGTGATATTATATACATTCATATATTATGAATATATATTCATAATATATTTAAATTCATATCTATGTATATATAATAGGTTTCTTAAAGTAGGTTTTTATTACAGAACAGAGATGTTCGATTTCTTTCTCCTTTCTTAGTTTGTAGTGATAGAAATAGTATTATTTTCTCTCTCCATTTTTTAAAATCTTTTAAAATTTATATAGTATTTTTCCTGAAGTTCAGGTAGGTCAAGGAATGGAATGAGAAAGGTGCCTGGGGTGCCTCGGTGGCTCAGTTGGTTAAGTGTTTGCCTTAGCCTCAGGTCATGATTCTGGACTCCTGGGATTGAGTCCCACATTGAGTCCAGCATGGAGCCGCTCATAGGGCTCCCTGCTCCATGGGGAGTCTGCTTCTCCCTCTCCCTCTGCTCCTCTTCCTGCTCATGCTCTCTCACTCACTCTCACCGCTAAATAAATAAAATGTTTGAAAAAGAGAGAGAGAGGTTCCTGGGATAAAAAATGTAAGGAGTCATTTGCTCCCTAACCCTGCATTTGCATGACCCTGAGAGCGAAAGCCTCCTCTAATACTGTTTCCAAGATGCTTCTCTTGGCTTATCCGAGTCCTTACCCTAGTGCTGAAGTCATTCTTTTTCTGCACTGCACTCAAAGAATAGAAATCAAACAAAAAGTCATATCTAACGTCATTGGCCTTGGGAGTCAAGAGACAGAATTTCGAGCCTCCAGAGTGACTGGATATCAATGGAGGAAATCCCAGAAAGAAAGGAATCACAGAAGAGGAGCTATAAAATTTGTATATACACCTCTCTCAAATTTTTTGCTGATTCCTGAACAATACATGCATGAGACTCCAAGGAGCCTAGTACAAGGCTCAACATCCCTCAGAATAACAGAATTTAAATTCTCTACAGTGTTCTACAGAATCTAATATAATTTACAATCTTTAGATAAAATAAAGTATTTTCAAATTTGTGAAAAAGCTTAAAAATATGACCTATACTGAAGAAAAAAATAGTTAATAGGAACAAAACCTACAAATATCTAAATACCTCAGACTGAATAAACAAACAAGAACTATAAAGTAGCAATGATAAATATGTTATAGCATTTATACGGAAAAATGTGTTTAATGGCAAAACAGTGGGGAATTGAATGTATTGACACTGTATTTCATATATTGAAACTATGAATGAGAACCAGTGGAAATCCTAACACTAAAAAATAGCTAAAATGAAATATTTATTGGACCATAGTAAAAGCAAATTAGACACAATAGAAGAGATTACCAGCGACCTTGAAAACAAGTCAATATTGAATACAAATTATAGTACTTCTTTTTAAAGAACCAAGAGCATAGTGTATACGTTAATGACAAGTCCCGAGTTATCGAATACATATGTAACGGTAATCTCAGGAGAGGGGAAAGATAATGGGGAGTAAAAATACTTGAAGATATGTTGGCTGAAATTTCTCCTAAACTGATCAAAAACAGCATCATACAGGTATAAAAAGTTCAAGCAGGATGAACACACACACACACACACACATACACACACACATACACACACACACAAGAATTCACACTTAGGTACATCACAGTCAAACAGCTGAAAAAACAAAAATGAAGGGAAAATCTTAAAGATTTCCTGAAGGAAGGAGGCATATTACGTACAGTGAAACAGTGACAGCATTGAGCTGACTTCTCAGAATCTATGGAAACCATAAAACAGTGGAACAATATCTTAAAAGTGCCAGAACAAGAGGACTGTCAACCTAGAATTCTATATCCAGGTGACAAAATGAAGACAAAATAGTTATTTTCTGATAAACAAAAGCTTAGAAATTTTATCCTCTACAACTCTGCACTGTAAAAATGTTAAGGGGAGTTTTTTAGACAAAGGTGAAACAATATCAGATGGAAATTTAAATCTGTAAGAAGGAATAAAAACAAGTAGGTATGTGAAAAAACATAAAAACATAAAAGACTAATTTTCTTTTTACTTAAAATTTTAAAAGGAAATTGACTTTTTGAAGCAAAAAGTAATAACAATATATCATAGGGTTTATAACAAATAGTAGTAAAATACATGATAATAATAGCACAAAAGATGGGAGGGCTATAAATGAAAAAATTATCGCTATAAAACTCATACATTATAAGTGAAAGAACATTATTAATTCAAGGTAGTAATACATTAAGATGTATATATATAATCTGTAGTACAAATACTAAAAATTAACTCTAGAGAGGTCCTGGAGTTATCACAAAATCACCCTGAAACCTAATATGTCAGCCAGTAAGCAATGGTTTCCTCCCAAACTCCTCACCCTCTTATCCTCTTATCAAAGTTGTGGGCTATGGAGTTCCTTTCTCCCCTGTTAAAAAGTCTACCCAAAAAGGTGTAAATATGTAAAGAAGCATGTAAATAACTTTCTTATTTCAATCATTTTATGAGTGATATCTAGCTCATGTTTTGATGGCTCTCTGTGATCTACATAATTGTGGTGAGCACGTAATTTCTGGAAGCAACTACAAGAATTAGAGAATCGATTCCATTTACTGTAGCACCGAGAACCATAAGATAACTGGGAATAAACCTAACCAAAGAGGTAAAAGATCTGTACTCGAGGAACTATAGAACACTCATGAAAGAAATTGAAGAAGACACAAAAAGGTGGAAAAGC
>CM052800.1:124079482-124110860 GCA_028533885.1 Nasua narica | reverse complement strand
AGGGTTTTGGAGGGGAGGGGGTGGGGGGGGTGAGCCTGGTGGTGGGTATCGAGAGGGGCACGTACTGCATGGAGCACTGGGTGTGGTGAATGAACAATCAATCTTGTAACACTGAAAAATTAAAATAAATTTGGGGGAAAAAAAAGATTTTATTTAAAAAAAAAAAAAAGAATCAAAGTAATTTTGGACACTGGTTCAGTGGTGTATATAGACCATTCAAGTCCACCCAGAATAAGTTTGCTTAGAGGGACCACCAGCATGCAACTCTTGGCCCTCAACCCACTATATACAACCATAAGTATGGGAGCAGTGTCTAATCACATTCTGCGCATATGCTTTGTGCCCCAGTACACAGAAGTAAGTAATGTATTATGATAAACTTCTAATATGCTTCAGCCAACTGGTTCAAAATAAAGAGGACCAGGGAAGCAAGCAAACACAGTTTTTAGTTTAGGGATTCTAATGCCCACAAAGAGAGTTTATAATAGAAGGAAGATAAGCTATGATCCAGGAAAAAAAAATATTCCTTGTTGTATAGTGGAGTGGCACTACAAGTAATTATAGGTACCTTAGGCTAATCTTAGGAAGCATTCCAGATGCACGATCTATCAGATCAATGAATTAAGGGATATTATTAAGGAACTTTAACAATTGCAGGTCCAGGATTATATGTGCCAATTTTAATATGTATGGATTAAAACATAAAAATATGGGTCAAGGAGGAGAAAGAAATGGACATTTTATCAATTTCAAATTGTTTCCCTGGTGATTAAAACCAGAAAAAGAAAGTAATTTCTCCTCTCTCCCTCCCACTTCCAAGGCATTGTTTGGTCCCAGCTCAGGACAAAGAATTTCTGCTTGCCCATGTTGGATTAGGGTAGATACTGGGATGCTGGTCACTTGAAGCTGTCCTTCATAGTTATCATCCCTAAAAAAAACAAACCACTTCCAAAACTGCATTCCTTACCTGGAGGTTCTGATTTAGGCCTTATCAGGAAGAGTACTAGTTTGTCTGTAAACCAGAACCCTAACTTGAATTTGTATGTCATCTTACTTGAGAAAAATTTTATAGAACCTCCTTTTCTACGTGACATTAGGCTTAGTAGTATATCTTAGAGCATCGAAGTGAGAGACAGAGACTGAAAATGTGGATTATAGCTGTGCTCTACCCCTCTGCCTCTACCTATGAGTTTGAGCAACTCCCTCCATTTTCCTGAACGTTCGTTTTCTTTTCAGTAAAAGGATAAATTTCAATTTAAAAATGACTCTTAAATCATTTTGTCATAAATTTTTTGATGATTATATTGAAGTGATAGATAAACCCCCTCAACAGAATAATGCACAGAGTTAGACAAATGTTTGTCCTCTCACATCTTCTGTTTTCCAGTTGACACCTTCTAAGACCAAACTAACAATAAAATAAATAAAGATGATACAGATATAGATATGGTAGATATAGACATATAGATATAGATACATAATTTAATCTTGGCTGCTAAGGAAACTTAGTTATCCAGTGTTTTTAGATATTTTACCAGAGGCCAGGCCTCCTGATGTCTTCCCTTTCGCACTCTTCTACACGCAGCACCTGGCGTTTCCCCGTTCTCTCCTGCAGGTGAAATGCCAAAACCCATGGAGGCAAGAACTTTGCAGAAAGAGCAGTGGTTAAAAGACTGAATGGCTGTGTGGAAGAGGAAATGGAAGACAAGTAAGGAGATCACAATTGGCAGAGATGTGTCGATACGGGCTTCCCTAAATATCAGAAAGAGAGGCTTTTTGTTTCCAGATAAGAGACAGATTGACAAATTTCTCCCCACTCTTTGGTTTCTGTATGGATTAGACTACTTCGTTTGAACATGAATGAAAGCCTTAGTCTTTAGGGGTGTGTGTGTGTGTGTGTGTGTGTGTGTGTGTTTGTGAGAGAGAGAGAGAGACTTAAATCTGACCTTCTGCTTTCCAGGAGATCCCTGAATTCCTATGTATAAGATGGACATTCAAAGAGAGCTACCCATGAGAAAAAGCAACCAACCATTTGCTTTTTAAGACTTTTTTACCACCTCCCTCAACGTGACACACATTATAAAATTTCACTTTTAATTTCAGGGATTCACAAATCCCTAATGTCCATCCATGGCATCCAAAATGAGAAGCTTTAAATTAGATAATAACTAAGTTCCTTCCTTTTTTTTTCTTTTTTTCAAAACAAACTTTTATTATTATTATTATTAGGCCTTCAAATATTTTTTCTTTTTTTTATTTCAAGTTTTTATTTAAACTTCCTTCTCTAATATCTGGAGTCTACACCTATCTTTACATATACCTCTTCAAGGTATATGTTTTACACTGGAGAAAATAAATGCACAGATACAAAATAACTGCTCAATCACACAAATGATCAGTGAAGAACCATTCTCAATGGTTGGTCTCCCCCAGACTTAATAGAGAATCACATTCACCTTCACCACTTGAAACAATCCTGCCAGTCCTGGAAGAGAATGAAGAAAATAAATGGGAATTCATGCTGGACAGAATTTACCCAACCAGAATTCAACCAAAAAGAGCAATGAATTAATTATTCAGCAAAAGTCCCAGGTGACAGTCAAGGTTTTTTCCAAGTAGATCAACAACTGCAGTCACTAGAGCCCTTGCTAGAGTGCCCACCCTTTCTCCCTACACGACCCTGCACATTTAATCAGTGCCCATGTGTTCCAAGGTCAATATTCTCCTCATGAATTAACTAAATTTCATTCTGAAGCACTTCAAATGCAACAAAAGTTGATCCACTACAAAGATGAAAGAGCTGCTTAACAGCTGTGTTAAGGGAAATTAAAACAATTGGACACTCTTTCTATTGGGAATTAAACTATTTTCACTAAGACACACATACCAGTGTGCTGGAAGAGCTGACAACAAACAAATTGAAATGAATGATGACAAAGCAAATTTACTCTTACATTTGGAACTTATGAAAAAGGCAAAATTTTTATCTTTAATTTTTAGGAACTAATTTTTATCTTTAACAATCTTCTCTCTTCAAGGAAATCTGTCCCTATAAAACTCCAGTAGATTTTTTTTTTTGGTAGAGAAACACAATAATTTTATAATGTCAATGTTATCAATTCATACAGGTTTACAGAAAAATTTTTCATAAAATATAACCAAAAGTCAAAATAAGAGTTGTGGGTTAACTGATTAGTCATCATATCTCACTGGATTCAATATCAGGCCAGGTCCTGGCTCACCAAAAATGGTAACTGAAGAGAGTTTAATAAAGGAGTAATTTACAACATACATCACACCTTAGTCACAGTTCTCCAAAGAAACAGAACCAGTAGGATGTACATGTACAGAGGCCAGGGGGTGGGAGAGAAGAAATTTATTCAAAGGATTTGGTTCATGCAGTTATGGAAACTGAGAACTCTCAAGTACTCAAGATCTCAAGATCTGTAGTCAGCACGATGGAAACCCAGGAGAGTCAATGTGTACTTCCAGTTCTAATAAAAAAATCTCAAGATTGGGGCGGGGGGAGCAATCATATAAATTCCTGTCTAAAGCCCAAAAGGAACCCACAGACTCCTTTGAGTCTGAAGGCCACAAAGGACTGATGTCTCATATCAAATACTCAAGCAGGAGAAGTCCCCTCCTACTCAGTCTTTTTGTTCTATGCAGGCCTTCAACTGATTAGATGAGGCCCATCCACATTAGAGTGAGCAATCCGCTTTACTCAATCTACTGATTCAAATGTTAATCTAATCCAGACATTCCTCACAGAATACAAAGACAGACACACTCAGAATAATGTTTTGACCAAATGTATGGGCAATCCTTAGCCTACTCAGGTTGACACAAATGATTAACCATCAACAAGGGATTAACTGAGTTTGAGAAAACCAAATGACTGAAGATAGTATCCCTATCCTGGCTATCAACAATCAAAAGCTACAACCTCTTGGTCTGGAAGAGGAAGTCCTTAGCACATCCCACAGAGTACAGAAGTTGCTCAAGGACTGAAACCTTTGGCAGGGAGGGAGCAATAGAATAAATATCTAAAAGATCAGCTTCCTCCATCATAGTTCAGTATAGAAAAGAGTAGATATCAAAAATGAAATAGCAAAAGAAAAGTACCCAGTATAGCATTACCTTTAAAATCAGGGAAAATAACAAAAGTTATAAAATCATGACCTAAAGCTATAGCTATGCATGCATGCTGGAATCTACTTGGTAGCTACTATGGTCTGTGAATTTTATCGACCTAGTATCTATATAACAAAATACAGATACTGATGTGCCATCCACACCTATCAAAAAGAACCTCTGAGGTCTGATGTCAGGCATGAATATATTTTTATGTTTCTACATATGATTCTTTCCCATATGTAGGACACTACCTTTAAGGATGGTTGTTTTCATCTGTCATCTAGTTATTTTGGGATCACATCTCTGTTTCAAAAATAAGCTATAATAATTGTTTTTTTTTTCAAAGATACAGTGTTTATATGATGCCAAAAACTCATGTGACTTTTATTTTCATTGAGGTGGTTCATTGATTACTGATGAGTTATCCCATACGTACACACAGGCCTCATTATATCGGCCTGAAACACATGATGGGAAACACAGCCCATCTGTACCCCTTCTCTGTTACAACAATGCTCCCAAAACAACAGAGAAGAACTTCCTTCCCTAGATGAGAAAAACAGGGTCACCAAGTCAATGGTCAGATTCAAGGAAAATTTCTCAATCCCATCATTTACTGAGAGTCTTTTAGCCTGGAATAACACCTGTGAATTCTTTCCTTGGTCCTGTTTTCTTTGTTGACTCCATTTGAAGGCTGCAGCTTCATCTCAGACCTTCTGAGAAATGAGGCATTTGGAGAACATGCTCTGCACACATATGTGACAGAGATAGTCATAATGGAAGGATACAGGGAAGAGTACTTTTACTATATAGATACAGACCTGTGTGCTTTATATGTATTATCCCACTAAAATCCTGCAATTGTTCTATATCATTATTAGCATCACTATGCAAGTGTTAAGATGATAAGTTTATAGCTCAATGAAATTAAATAATAGGCTAAGGTCACATAGTTATTAAGCAGCCAGAATCATGGTTTCGATGCCTCCAAACACCATAGTCTTCTGGATATCTTATACCTCTGCCATCAAGTTGGAAGGCTGAAGAGAAGGTTAAATCAAGCACTGAGACAAACCTTAGGCTCTGGAACTATTTTTCAAGATATGCACAAGTAGATTTGCTTTCAAATATGTGTAAGGGGTGACAGGACATGTCTGTGTTTGGGACACAAGTGATTTCAAAATGGGTTTCATTAATTTCTCACATGGGGGCACAGAAAACTTATCACGATTATGCCTCAGTGCATCCCTCTGGCTGAAAAGGTCACAGAGATCTCAACTGCCAGAAGGAATAGCAGATCCTTGCAACATGGCAGGGTCAATAAGTGACAGGCAAAACTGTGAAGGGGGAATTAGCAAAAAGCACATCATTTCAGATATACATATCTATATAATACCAGTAATCCTTTTAAATGCACAGTCATTTGTCATTTTTATCATTAAGAAGTAAGCGATCATTTTGAAGAATACGTTGTTTATTGCCTCCTTGAAATTCTGCAGCCCATGCAGTTATAATAAAAATATAGGTTTGCAGTATTTATCTTGAGGAATAGTAATTGACACAAGAAAGATAAGGAATCTAAAGACAGATAAATTTGTTCTCAGCCTTGGAGCTCCCATTTATTTGCTATGTGACCTTCAAAAGATTACTTGATATACTTACGTCTATGTATTATATGCTGGGAGCTCTCTTATGAGTTTTCTGTGAATTAATTCATATAATTCCATAATAACCTCATAAAGTTGATCCCATTATTATTCTTTTAAGTAGCAGAGCCAGGGTTAAAATATAAGCAGTCTCCTCCAAAGCCCAGTTCCTAACTACTCTACTTCACTATCTAAATGCCTATACTATTTGGTTTGTGTAATTATTAAGATAACATGTTTTATTGAAGAGACTGTCTTTTTGGAGAGGATGTGGAGAAAGGGTAACCCTCTTATACTGTTGGTGGAAATGCAAGCTGGTGCAGCCACTTTGGAAAACATTGTGGAGATTCCTCAAAAATGTAATGACCCTGCAACTGCATAAAAAGTATGACCCTGCAACTGCACTACTGGGTATTTACCCCAAAGACACAGATGTAGTGAAAAGAAAAGCCATATGTACGCCAATGTTCATAGCAGCAATGGCCACAATCGCCAAACTGTGGAAAGAGCTGAGATGCCCTTCAACAGACAAATGGATAGAGAAGATATGGTCCATATATACAACGGAATATTATGCAGCCATCAGAAGGATGAATACCGAACTTTTGAATCAACATGGATGGGACTAGAGGAGATTATGCTGAGTGAAATAAGTCAAGCAGAGAAAGTCAATTATCATATGGTTTCACTCACTTGTGAGCATAAGGAATAAAAAGGAGGACATTAGGAGAAAGAAAGGAAATGTGAGTTGGGGGAAATCAGAGGGGGAGACGAAGCATGAGAGACTGTGGACTCTGAGAAACAAACAGGGTTTTGGAGGGGTGGGGATGGGTGAGCCTGAAGGTGAGTATTAAGGAGGGCACATATTGCATGGAGCACTGGGTGTGGTGCATAAACAATGAATCTTAGAACACTGGAAAAATAAAATAAAATTTAAAAATTAATTAATTAATTAATTAAAAAGATAATATGTCTTAAATGCCTAACAATGATTAATAAAAGCGAGTTCTTTTTGGTAAGCTAATCTCATGGAGGTCTTTCCTGCCCCACCTCCACCTTACCCCATACTCAAAGGGGAGTAGTGTTGCTGTGGATTGATTAATTTTAAGGATAATCATTGGCTTTCATTTTTCTAAAAGTAGGACCATAGTAGAGGATATATAAGTAAGTCTATTTTAGGAGAAAAAGCACACTTTTTCTTGCTGGATGATATATTCTGAGTAGTCTCTTCTTTATTTTTTTCATTGTGTTAGGTTAGTCACCATACTATAGGTTATTCATTCAGTTTTTGATGTAGTGTTCCAAAACTCATTGTTTACATGTAATACCCAGTGTTTCATGCAATATGTGCCCTCCTTAATACCCACCATCAGGCTCACCCATCCCCCACTCCCTTCCCCTCCAAAACTGTCAGTTTGTTTCTCAGAGTCCACAGTCCCTCATGATTCATCTCCCCCTCTGATTTCCCCCAAATCACTTTTCCTTTCCTTCTAATATCTCCATGTTATTCCTTATGTTCCACAAGTAAGTGAAACCATACGATAATTGAGTTTCTCTGCTTGACTTATTTCACTCAGCATAATCTCCTCCAATCCCATCCATGTTGATGCAAAAGTTGGGCATTCATCCTTTCTGATAACTGAGTATATTCCATTGTATATATGGACCAACCACATCTTCTTTATCCATTTGTCTGTTGAAGGGCATCTTGGATCTTTCCACAGTTTGGTCATTGTTGAGTAGTCTCTTTTTTTATCATTAAACAAGTTAAATGAAGAAGACATCTTTGTGTCTACACATCACTATGATATGTTATGCCTCATAACACATCAAACTAAAAATAAAACTGAAATAATCTGCAGATTTCAAATTCAAAATGGCATCTCTTTAGTAAGCTCTGGTAAGACTTCTGACTCTTATACTAAGAGCCAAAAGGATACAAACCAATGAAAAGTCACAGCAAAAACGACACAGAAGAGCAATAATCTTCACAGGAAGCAGTAAAAAGCAGATTTAATGCTGTAGAAAAATTAAACCAATGATGTGGAGCCAAATATTCAAAACTCTCAAAGAGACCAAAAGGTTAAAAAAAAGAAAGAAAAAGAAAATGGTAAAAAGAAGAATGAAATAAAATGGTAGAAAGAGAAGATATATTCAGTGCTCCAAAGATCAATGCCTCTGAAAATGTACAGTCAATTCTCATTATTTGTAGTAATTATTTTCTGTAAAATTGCTCCAAACACTGAACTAGTGAGTTCTGAACCACTGTTGCTAGGGGAAATATAGGGTCAAGTTCCTGCAAGACTCTGGTCACATTTCCTCAACTAATCAATACATAACTTTTTAAATGTGTATCTGTGTTTAAATATACCTTATCTCATATATATTTATATATACATATACATATATACATATATGTGTGTGTATGTATAATTATAATTATATATATTATTTAATTATATATTATATAAAAATAATTATATATAACTATTTTAATGTTTAATTAACATTGAACTCAAAGCCAGTGGCACTGTAACTCATATCTGAAGGGAGCTTATCTACCACAAGTTTTCTTTATAAGGCACATCACAGCCTTCCTGCACTTAGAACACTAGACAGCACTGTAGCACTATATTTGGGAGACATTTTAAATAGAAAAACCACCAACAAAAAGAATGAAAATGTGAAAAAACATGGCACTAAATACAACATATATATGTGGGTATACACACACACATATATATGTGTATACATATACACATATATAAGTATATACATATATAAGTGTAATCAAATACACTTATGCATGTAAACATTGTTTCATATAGTGAACATATACTAGAAATACATATATCAAAATAATAGTGATTGCTTCTAAAATTTGTGCCAAAATGACTTTTATTTTCTCCTTAATGTTTTACTGTATTTCCAAATGTTCTAAAGTAAATATGTTTTACTTTTTTAAAAAAAGATTTACTCTTTTGGGGTGCCTGGGTGGCTCAGTGGGTTAATGCCTCTGCCTTCGGCTCAGGTCATGATCCCAGAGTCCTGGGACCAAGCCCTGCATCAGGCTCTCTGCTCAGCAGGGAGCTTGCTTCTCCCTCTCTCTCTGCCTGCCTCTCTGCCTACTTGTGATTTCTCTCTCTCTGTCAAACAAATAAATAAAATCTTTAAAAAAAAGATTTATTCTTTTATTTGAAAGAGTGAGAGAGAGAGAGAGAGAGAGCATGAATATGGTTTGGGGGGAGAGGCAGTGGGAGAGAGAGAGATATTCCTCAAGCAGACTCCACACTGAGTGGGGAGCTCAACTTGGGGCTCAATCTCATGGCTCTGAGATTACTACATGAGCTGAAACCAAGAGTCAGATGCTTAACCAACTGAGCCACCCAGGTGCTCTTGTGTTTTACTTTTGAAATCAAGATTAGATATATTTAAGAAGAGGGTCAGTCATAAATATAAATAATTCAGACTTTTTTTAAAAAGATTTATCTAAAAGAGAAAGTGCAAGTGAGTGGAGGGAGGGGCAGAGAGAGAAAACCTTTAAGCAGACTCCCCACTCAGCCTGGATCCCTACATGAGATCATGACCTGGGCAGAAACCAAGAGGCAGAGGCTCAACTGACTGAACCACCCACATGCCCTTAAATAATTCAAATTTTTAAGAAAAAAATTGGACTGAGAGGACACTTCTCAAACTTCAGCCTCCTATGTGAGATTGTCAGGTTTTTTTTATTTCTTCCCTCAACCTCCCTGTGTGCTCTTAAGAACATGAGGCCCAACTCTCCCAAGGCAAAGGCCAAGTACTGAACCATTATCAAATTTTTTTTTTTTTTTTTTTTACAAAACAACACATCAAAAGTTTAAAAAAAAATTAAATTCTCAGGCACAGGTACTGTAAAACGTGGATGGGCACCCTTCCAATGAGCTCTCGGAAACACGCAGCTGTAGTACTCATGCGGAATGTTTTCTGTATCTTGCAAAGTGTTTTCTCACACGTGGTGCCCGTGGGCCCCGCCGTCGCCGTCCCCGCCCTGCATCTGCAGCTGCATCTGCGCCTGCATCCTGGCGATCATCTCCTGCATGCGGCGGAGCTCAGCTTCCTTCTCAAGCAGGATCTGGTCTTTATTCATGTCCTCATTTTCCACTTTTCTGCCGCCTCTTTTGAGCCTCTCGGAACGGAAGTTTTCATAGTGAAGGTCCTGGGTCACCTCCTGGAGATCCTGCATGTGGGTGATGAGCATCGTCCGCAGCTTCAGAAAGTCGTTGTGCTCCGGGTTCTCCACCTCCACAACGCCCCACGGGTAGAGGCGGCCTCTGACCTTCTTGCCCTTGGCTTCTTCAACTGATTGGATCCAACCACCGAGAACGGGATACTGGCCTTGAGAAGTCTAGTCTGCTCTTTAAAGTCCTCATCTTCATCTGATTCCGCATCAGGCAAGTGATAGATCTTGATGTTATGTTCTTCAATTTCATCCAGAATCCTCTTCTTCAAGCGCTCCCGTTCCTTCAGGGTGAGGGTGTCGGCTTTGGCAATGACGGGCACGATGTTCACCTTGTTGTGTATCGCTTTCATAAACGCGACGTCTAAAGGCTTAAGTCCGTGTCCGAAGGGCGAGATGAAGTAGAAGCAGCAGTGCACCCTGTTGTCAATGATGTGCCGCCTGTTCATGGTTTGCCTAGGTTCCATAGAAAATAGTCCTACTAGAGCTACTCATGTGTTTATACCTGTTTTTTTTTTCTGAATTACTGGTTTATTATAAAACTACATAATTCAGGAACAGCCAGATGGAAGAGACAGATAGGGAAAGCTATGTGGGAAAGGAAGCACAGCTGCCATACTCTCTCTGGGTGTGCCACTCTCCCCAAATTTCCACATCCTCACTGACCCAGAAATTCCTCTCCTACCATTTTTAATTGATTTTAGACTCCAAAATAGGTTGTTCATTGTGATATTGTAATTGATGTATAATAAGCCATAGCCTGCAGCATCTACAAACCTTGTCAAATCGTGGATTCAGGGGCAGGAAGGTATTTCCTTGGAGGTAAGTAGGAAGAAGTTACATTAGGGAAAAGAACAGGGTGTGCAAAGACATCCCTGGTAGGAAGACTAGATTCACACTCATCAAATTTAAATACACACACACACACACAGAAGCATTTTGCCATATGTGGCTGATCAAGAAAATGGATGCTTTGAGTAATGAGTCATTATCCTTTCTAAGAGTTGCTTAGAAAATTAAAAAAAAAATTTGAACTTGAATTCTGATCTGCAACCATAAACAACAATGAGTTAAATGTGCATATGTGCTTGTGTATTAAATATTAATTTTGCTATCATGGAGCAATATAGATTAAGAGAGTGTGGCTGGGCACTTGTCCCTAGGAAGTCACAAAGAGGTGAAAAGCAGCTCTGTTTCTGCTGGAAGAGCAAAGAAGGAAGGGACTAATAGCCAGGGAAATAGGCCAGATTGTGGATATTAAACCCAAAAAAAGCACAAACACATGTTACCCTGAAAATAGTACTGGCTGGACAAATGGAGGACTGGAAGAGGCTCTTGAGAAAAAAGTGCTGAGAGCATTTTAATTCTCTTCAACCATTTGCCTTTCGCCATGATTGCAAAACCCACAACAAAGGGAGAAAGGCTTACTCATTGTGGAGGGAGCCTGTGCAAAGTTCATCCCCAATGAAAGTTATGCTACTGAACATACAGTGGCCTTAATCTATTACCCTTCTATAGAACTTATGAGGAACCCCTTCCACCTAATTCTATAGTTCGGATTTTCATAAAGACCTCTTGGGTTGTTCAGTTGTGAACACAAACAGATTCTCTGGTCTACTTTCCCATGGGCCATACCACTATTCTTCCTAATCCAGTGACACAGAAACTAAACCATCCCTCGGTTCTGGCTCAGGAGGTCACGGGGTCTTGGCCAACAAGCCTGTGACTGTTCTACTCTTAACAGTTCTCTGTGCCCATTTTATTGAGCATGGTGCTCTCATTCTTCCCTCTACCTACTTTACTGCAGGCAAATGACTTATTACACAGAAACCTTGAAAAGGCATTGGCACAGCTGGTAAAGAAGACACACAAGCCCCATAGAGAGATGTCCTTGATCTGATGCTTCCTGACAAGTGTTTATTAGTAATCTCGAGTAGGGAAGAAAGACACAAATATTTTACATCATCACCTTTATATTAAGGTGTAAAGTGTTTATCAAGAAGACAGAGCTTTTAATTCAAAGTAGATGAAAATTTATCTCTAAGGCAACAAAGAGAGATTAGTATAATGCAAAATTCCTTTATCACTCTAAGCTTTTAGTTTATTTTTTTATTCAGATATTTTTAAAGCAACTTTCCCACCAAATCAAATTCTCACATGGGGAGAAAATAGACTACATCAGGAAGTACTCTTATTTAGAGGGGAAAAAAATTCATTTTGAGTAATCATATAGCATTATAGAGATAAATGGTGCATTTATCAGCAAGAGATAAGTATATCACAGAGATCAAAGTAGAAGGAGCCATTTACCTGGGATTAAGAGCATCAGTTATCCCTATGTGACCCAGTGTGGGCTGCCATTTGAATGCATTTTAGAATCAGTCAGGATGGTTTCATTTCTTCTTCAATTCACTCTCCTATTATGTTAGTAAGTTGCAATTTAGCCTTCCATAACTTTTTTTTTGTACATTTACAGGCATTATGTTCTCACATAAGATTTCGGATTAGACAGTTTATGTTTAAATACAAAAAAAGCACCTTCGCATTTTTCATGGACACAGCACACACACAGAAGAGTTAGTGTTCTCAACTCTACTTCCAATTGCTGATTGTTTTCCAATGACATAACTGCTATACTGCCCCAAATTTTTAGAAATCATCATATATTAAGCAGTTTTCAGAATATTGATCATTCCAATCAACTCTGAAGAAAATATATATCTTCAAATTCTTGCCTTACATGCCCTTATTCAAATAGTTATCACTGGCACAATGAACTCACAGCAATAGATCTCTCTCTGTTTTCAGACTTTTCCTTTTCCCAACCAGCATTATCATGACTGTCCTCCAGAAGGGCACTGTGACAAAAACATGGGCACGTGGCTGTGTATGTTGGAGAGGGCAATGGTGAATCCCTCCATGACTTTACACGGCTAAATCATGGATAATCATAATTTACTGGCTAACATACTCCTCCCAAATTACAATTTCAAGGTATGGAAGGAAATAAGAACTGGAAAGAGGGTACTGGCAAATGAAGAAAGACTTCATCCTTACTCGTTCTTATACAATAATTGTGCTCACTTGTAATTTCTCTAAAACAATTTTATTCATGTGGATTTCTAAACAACAGCCTATAATATATCTAATGTTAATCTCAATTCCAACTAAATCCCACCACTTCTTAATTTGTTTGGAAAAGATAACTGTAGTGCAATAGGGGAAAATCAGTTTTTAGGCATCATTCACAGTCTGATCTTCCCAATTAAATTACTTTATTTTTTCATACCATCTTCGAGGTTTGCATCAACTTATGCCATATACATATACCAACATACACACGCAGAGATAGGATATTCTAACAGTGAATAAAATTATATACTCTATAATTTACATGCAAAAATTATGTGTATATTATGGACATGTACATAGATGTTATATTTCTTGATTACTAGAAACATAAACATTACCATGCACTCATTTAGTATTTGATGTACATATATTTATTTACCAATAGTCCTCTCATTACTATGACCGCAATGGCCACCCATTTTGGCTTCAAATTACTCAAATTTTCTAAACCTCTATTTCTTCACTGAGGTGTAAAAATCTGAATAATATCTACTCTACTGCTTCACTAGAATGTCAGGAAGGCTTTAGAGACTCGGTGTGGAAATGTCCTGTGAGAAGATAAACCCTTTGAAATGTAAGGTGACATTGCTAACAGACATTGCTATTATGTCTGTCTTTCACAACTCCTCTCCAGGTGGGATGTTTCTGCCATGTCCTCACTTTCCATCAAGCCACATCTCTTCCTAAAAGACTCGGTAAAAATTCAAATTCCACTGGAAGGCTTTTAAAATGCATTCTACTCTATACCATATAAAACTTCTGAGTATGTGTTCTTAGTGCCTCTCTTGGGGAAGATCTTTAATGAAAAAGATTAAACTCTCATCTTTTATAATGAAAAGCCAAATACAATGCTTGAGACAAAAAAATAATTTAATTTGATTTAATTAATAATTAACATTATAAACATACTATTCAAGACATATATGTTAATATCAAAGGAAAAAACTAACATAATTTAAAGCTATTACCTATGAGGACTAGCAGATGGAAAGAGGTAGGGCAGAGGAAACTGTTGTTTTATGATTTTTGTAAAACCAACTCTGTAAGGTTTATGCCTCTCTAATTTTTATAAAAATATAAACTTTTTAAAAAAAGTTAAAATAGAAAAAGTTTTTTTAAAATGCCTTGCACAGTGCTTATTACACAGTTCATGTTTAATCAGAATTTTATCATTCCTTTTATATCAGAGAGCTGCTTTAAAAACCAAACAAACAAACAAACAAAAACACAAGAAACAGGAGACTGTGCCTGACTTCTAATTGCTCTCATTGCTTAGTGATCAATGTGAACTCGATCATGACCTCTGTCCCAGTAACCTGATCTTGTCTACTAATCTTAACATACCAACTCAGAAGGAAGCACCTATCCACGCTTCTTTCAATGTCAGTGCCCTGGAATCCCATCATTCCATGGCTTTCAAAGACTATCTATACTCTAATGAATTTCAAGACTATCTATTTTCTGAAGACTATTTATACAGTAATTTATAAATCGAACCCTGAATTTTGCTGAACCCCCAAATGTATGTAATATGCATTCCATTTAAAAGACTTGGAAGTTCAAATTCAATGTGGCCAAAGCCAAGCCGCAGCTCTTTGCTAACAGAAAGAGCTAACAAAACTGCCTCTTTCAGTGTTAACTGAGTTGGCAAATGACTTCACCAGAAACCCAGCTAGTGTTCAAGCTAGAAACCTGAGACTCAACCTTGACCACTCCCCCTCCCTCACTCCTCACATTCAATTCAGAACCAAGTCATGCACTCCTGAATTTTAAAATACATCTCAAAATTGTACACATTCTGTCATCAAATTATTCTACCTCAAAAATGAGAGCTTTCTAACTAGTCTCTTTGTTGCATGATTTGCTCTTCTTCAGTGGATTTTCACACAGCAGGCAAAGTGATTTTCCTAAACATAATCTGATCAGGTTATTCCCTTGATTGAATGTTTCAGTGGGTTCCCACTATACTTAGGTCCATGAGGTCTATAATATCTGGGAATATCTGGGAACAGACTGTTTCTCATCATTTTGTACATTTCTCCCTCAAATTTACTATGCCCTACCATACCAGCCTCCTTTCAGCTTCTCAAATGCACCAAGCTGTTTCCCTGCTTCAAGGATTTTGCACACCAGACTACCACTGACTGAAATGCCCAGCTAAACACTTGACAGCTAGCTTGCACCTACTTATATTTTAGGTTTCAGTTCAAATGTCCTTTCCTTAAAGAGTTTGTCTCTGATGCACTAATATAAACCAACATTTACCACAGTCTTTACCTTTGTATCTATTTATACAAACACTTGTTGATAGACTCCTCTCCGAAGGTCTGGCAAGTCAGGGACCATATCTATTTTGCTATTCACTTTACCCCAGGGCTGGCACATCATGGGTGCATGAAGCACTATTTTAAAGAATCATGAACCATATGAATGGTTAGTCCATTCCAAAATTTTGAAGTTAAATAGACTGCAAGAAACTAGCCAATGGACAATCTGTAGGGTTCTTGCTGGAAAAAGCCCTTAGATAACAAGCCCTTTCACCCAATTTCCAAACTCCACAGGTCAAAGGCATAGCAGACTTCTTAATAGTTTCGACAAACTTAGCTCTGGAGGACCAGACCTTCTTCTTCCCTTGGCTCCATTCTTGTATAATATGAACATTTTCTTATTAAAAAGGAAAAGAGCATCTAAGGTATTTTATTATGAGTATTTGTTCAGTGAAGAGAAGTTTACACAGCTTGTGGAGAATTATTCAGCAGGAAATTAAACCTCCGTAATTCTGAATTTTCACTTTGCTTTCAATTGGCAATGCTTCCTGGCAAACGACTCTCCCCTCTAGAACATTCGTAATACCACATCCGCCATCAAAATGTTCTTTCAGAGCCAAATCACAAAATAGGTTAGACAGGACGACTTTCTGGAGGTCTAAGATACTAGGTATAGGTAGATAAGCTGTGAGCATCCGTGAAGGCATTCAAATATGACCAGCAAATAATACCTAAGTTCTGCACAGTAATTTGAAGCTTATGAAGTATTCACATAAGATAGCAGATCACAAAAGAAAACTCTCTTACATCATCAGTGTGAATATATTTTCTGATTTGAGTTCCCCGTCAATATTATGAGACTGATCTTGTAACTCCGTTTTACTGGTGAGGCGAATGACTAGCTTGAGAAGTTTAAATGACTTGTCTAAGGTCACAGAACTAGTGCCCCAAATGCAGGACTCAAAATTAGAACTTTTGACATTTTTTTTCCCTCATAGACCTTCTCTTCAACAGTGATCTGATCATTTGCTTCATTTAATGAAGAGAATTAACTTCAGCTGCAATAAATAGTGGATTTATATGTGTTTATTTATTTATTTATTTGACAGAGAGAGAGAGAGAGAGAGAGAGAGAGAGAGATCACAAGTAGGCAGAGAGGCAGGCAGAGAGAGAGAGGGAAGCAGGCTCCCCAGTGAGCAGCGAGCCCGATGGGGAGCTCGATCCCAGGACCCTGAGATCATGACCTGACCGAAGGCAGAGGCTTTAACCCACTGAGCCACCCAGGCACCCCAGTGGATTTATATGTTAAACAAACAACTGATCGTGTACTAAGGAGAGCCAAATTGATTTTTTTCTTTTACTTTCTCCATTTAACAAAGAAAATGAAATGCTTTTTCTGTTGTTGTTTCTTGTTCTGTATTGTGTTTTTATCTCAACTAGGTAGAAGACTTTAGATGTACATGAAATAACTGAACAATTATTTACTTTATTTCATTACATGTAAAACAGCATGGATTGTTTCACTCACTGTTTTTTCTGTGTATTTAGAAAGAAAAGGAAATACTCTGCCAATTTAATCAGGATAAACCAGGAGTAAGATGAGTCCCAATTTCAAAAATGTTTTTAAACACTCTAAATATGCAATTAGAATCTATCAAGTATACAGGAGACTTTAAATCAGTATGATAGAAAGAATGTTGTCCTCAGATATCTCTTTAGAAATTCATTTTTCCCTTCTGTTCCTTTGTCTAAAATCTTAATTTAAGCCCTCATCATCTTTTGCCTGGGCTCTTACTAGGCAAAATCTCTTGTTTTTTCCATTTCACTTCTCATCCCTCCAATCCGTCCTCCTATCAGAGTGATCTTTCTGAAAACAGTTCTGGGAATGGCTTCCACAAATTAAAACACTTGTGGATCTCCTACATGCAGGATTAAATTCAAACTCCTTAAATTGACATCCAAGACACTTTACAACTGATCCCCAAACTGCTTCTGGAGTTTCATGTCTCTCCACACCTCAGTGTGCACTTGGCCCACATACTTAACTTCTCACACTGTTCTCCGAGAACCTCTATTGCAGTACGCACACAGAGGCTAATATTCTGTTTTCTCTCAGAGCAAAGTCATCATTGTCCTTCTTTTGTTGGTAATATCTTACATTTACATAAAATTTCAGTCCAAGCAAAACATCCATAAAGCGTTCTCCATCTACTTCCAGGCAGCCTGGGAGAGCTATACAGGAGAACTAGTAAATACTGAGTCCAAATCATTTCCTTCCAGATGAGGAAAGAGACCCAAACCAGCAAAGTATTTTACCTAACATTATACAGCAAGGTAATGACCATGTTAGAACAAAAATTTATAGCTTCTCATTCCCAGTTCACTTTTTCCTGCACTTACGTGGGCATAAACAAAAGAATAGATGAAGGTAAAATCTAGGACCATCCCTGGTCAGCAGACCTCTGGGTTCTCCTCTAGCTGGTGAACTTCCATCTGGTGTCACCTAGACCCCCAAGAGGCAAAATCATGTTCTGGGAAGTCAGTCACAAGTGGATTCAAATCTCTGTGTCCTCCCTTAGATTGCCCCACTCCTCAGAACAATTATCTCACAAAACATTGTGAGGATTGAGCGAAATGTTACTATTTCAAATGCCTACCTCCCACAATGTCTAACATAATTAAGGTTCAATAAATGTTAGCTCTTTTACTCATTTCTTACTAGATGAGGCCTACGTATGGTTGCTTTCAAATTAAATGCTTGTTAAACCACCAATGTAGTTAAGGAACATTTCACTTAATACATCTGAATAAACATATAGCTTTGGCAAAAATTCCCCAGTAAGGGTAACACTGCCCCATTTATTTACTGTACACGTGTGTTCACTTACAGAATGGAGTGGGTAACACTGCCACCAAATGTCATAGCTTTGGGTTACTGATCCCTTAGCTGAAAAATGGATCAACTGGGCAAACAGAAGGAAGCAAACAAATCTACGACTATAAATGTCAACACACACACCCAGAAATAGGGAGAGAGATCAAAGGCAGATTATAGCTACCCAGGAGAGACACCAAGAAGATTCGCATTGGGGCAGCAAGATCAAGGCACCCAGAAGACCTTTGCAGGACTTCCAGCCATATCTGGAGAGAAATCAAAGGCTGAATCCTTGGCTATTGCATTTCAAAATAAATAAAGACTCCTCTACTTCCTTCACAAAAGATCGGCCAAGCTAAATTTATGCTCTAGAATATTACCCTGGGAGCTGTCCCTGGAAGAAATCATTTTAACCCTAATAGCGCTCTTTGTTTTGAATCCAAGTCTTCTGCCTTTGCCCACACAGCCATTAGCAGATGAATTAGAAAAACTCCAGTCAAAAAATATTTATTGAGCAAAATGATGCAAAGTGCTATATTAGGGGAAGTGCCAGTCCCCAGAAATTACTGAAACATCTCAAAGCAGTCTAAACTTCCTTTATTATTAGTTCCTTCTTTAGGATTAAGCACTGCGTTCTTCCTTCTGAGGGTCCTCCTTTATGTGTCAAAATCATTGATCTGAGAATAAAACATTAGATTAACAACATCTTCCCAATGGAGAAGAACTGCTGACATCTGAGAGGATAAGATTGGGAAGAAGTCATAAAATATATTAAGAGAGGAGGAAAGAAAGGTAGAAGGAGAACCATGAAACAAATTGTCCTACTTCTGTGTAGTTATATTTTCTGTGTTATAGAGCTAAATTAAAAATAGATGTTATCTATATGCTAATTCCTACCAATTCATAGTGGCTTTCTGGAGCTTTATGCTAAGGATTGTGAGCTCATTTCTGGATGCAGGAGGAGAGTTGAGTGGTGTTACACAAAATGTGGATTTTCTAAACCTTGCCATAGGTGAAAAGCACAGCATTCGAAGCCAGTGTATCTACATTTGAATCTGGGCTCTGTCCCTTACAAGTCGTACAAGCCTATGTACATTTCTCCATTCTATGACGCTTCTTATCTACAAAGCAGAAGACAATAAAATTATTATATTTGTTTGGGGGATAAAGTTGTAAAATATTTAGCCTCTGGCTAATTTAAAAAGAAATACTTTATTATGGGGTATTAAGTGGCTTACAAAACCACAGAAAAGCCGGAAGATCCAGCTCTAAACTGACTTCCTGGAACACTTCCCACTCTCTAGCATCACGTTGCTTCACTAGGATGGCAGGAGAGTTGTTCCTACCAGGGCAAGAAGGTGCCACAGTAGGAAGCCACCAACTGAAAAAACCATCATGCCTATGCCACACCCTTATTCAACAAAATGAATATTTACTGTCTTCTCTTTCCCCTGCTTAACTCAGTTCTGAATCAAAACCCCCAGGGGTACCTCTATGGCTGGAACCGAAATCACATGCAGCTCTCTAACTGCAAAGGAGTGTAAGACCCTGAGGTTTGGACCTCTGGTATATCTTGTTTAGAAGGGCAATGCTGACTATGTTGTCTTGGTGGGTCAACCAGATGTCCTTCCAGGACTAACACTATGTTACTCCAACTGCTGAGTTGTGCTGAATTGAGATTATTGGTGGCTGACATCTCTCAGCTAAGTCTTCTCTCAGAATCACCATCTGTTGAGAGAGCTATATCACTCAAAACCAGGCCCACTCCCCAGGGCACAAAATTTAATTACTGGTCTGCATGAGAGTATGGAGAACCAGAAGTTTTGCCTCAAGGCAGCATATTTCTGAAGATCATCTCAGTGTCAGAGATCCTCATGGAATGACTGAGTCCTTCATTGTGACTGCATTACAGGTCAACCCCTTTCTTGGCTCAATCCTATGCCCTTCCTTTCCCACAGCTATTGATCTCATGGTCAATGTAGACTTCCTGCAGACAAGTATTCCCCTCAGAATCTGTTCCTGATCTGAAGATCTGAAGATCTGAAGCCTGACATTAACAAACACGTTAGAAATAGTAGGTCGAATAGAGGTTGAACAAGTCAATCCTCAATATTCAGCACAACTTTTGAGTATAAAAATGGTATGATTCATATGAAAAAAAAAATCCCCAGTGCCTGGGGGGTGAGCCTGACCCAAGGTGAGCCAATAGATATCTACTTAGTAGATATAGCTAAGATATAGCTAATGTTTTTTGAGTACTTACTGTGTTTCTTGATACTATTTTAAGTTATTTGTATAAACTAATTCATTTAATCTTCATAATAAGCCTGTTAAGTAGGTACAATCATTATCCATTTTACAAATAAGGTAAATAAGATGCAAAGAGTTTCATTTCATTGTTAAACAGACAAGAAGGGGAGGTGGGGGGAGAGGCAGAGGGAGAGAGGGAATCGTAAGCAGGCTCCAAACCCAGCATGGCGCACAGCATGGGGCTTGATCTCATGACCCCAATATCAAATAAAAATCTCATGACCCTAATATCAAAATAAAAATCAAGAGTCAGACACTTAATTGACTGAGCCACCCAGACACCCCATAACTGTTTAGGATTTTAAACCACCTGCTCTAATTCTAGAGTGTGTATTCTTAACCACTTTTCTGCCTCAGTATTACATTTGTAGCCAATAAAATCACACGCACACATGAACACACATACACATGTGCACACACATGTCCTTAAAAGAGAGTAGAGGGAGATACTACTACAGAAAAAAAGGCTAGGTAATGATAGAAGCAGAGATTGGAATGTTGCAGCCACAAGTCGAAGAATGATGGCAGCCACCAAAATCTGGAAAAAGCAAAGATAAGATTCTTTCTTGGAGCCTCCAGAAGAAAACAGCCTTGCTGACACCTTAATTTTTAGCCTCATAAAACTCATTCAGATTACAGATAACAAATATACTTGTTTTAAGCCAGTAAATCTGTGGCAATTTGTTTCAATAACAAGAATTGATCTAGTGCCATATAAAAGTATAATATTTGCATTGTTATGTGCAAGCATCTCTTGAAGAATTAGGAGTTAATCTATCTGTCCAGACATTGCAGGTTAATGAGAAACATTGAATGAATGCTGAAAATAAGATCTTGACCTTGGACTTCCTACCACCACCTACTTCATCAACATGGGACAGCTGCCTAACGAGGAATGACACTCAGAAATAATGAATATGTGCTTTCTTATCAGTATTAATAGGTTAAGTTTCTCTCCCCAAAATTAATATCTTAGAGTTATAAATTGCAAATAGGCCAGGTCAACTAGTAAATAACCCATAAGGAGATTCACAATTAAATCTTTGAGTAGCTTTTTCTGTGTTGCACCTGACAAGTGGGCTTATACATAATCAAAACAAGAACCCATAAGAACTGAGACCCATATGGACCCAAACATAAGACAAACAGGACCAGCTCCCATCTGCTAATCATCTGCAGAGGGTGAGAAAAACTCACTCCATATCAACATTCTTCATTCCTGAGCCAGCCTCCTTAAATCCTTTCTGGAACAAAGTGGTTATATAGATAGTGGATATAATCAATAGCTCCCCTTATCTTTCCTACCTAGTTATAAACAGGTTTGGTCACAGCTATGGTGAGTCAGGAATGAGAGAAGTGGTCATTTTCTGAGCATTCTTAAATCACCATCTCCAGGAAACCTGTAAATAAAGAGGACCTACAAATAAGGTGATATTGACTACTGCTTCTCAAAATACCTGTGGCTAAGGAACAATTTTTTTTACTGAGGTAAATTGGTATAAGACATTATATTTGTTTCAGGAATACAACATAACAATTCAATATTAGTAAACACTTATGATTGCCACCATTCTAGTTACCTCCCATCATCACACAACTCAGGCATTTCTCCCATCCTCTAGCCCCCTCCCATCTCATAATGGCCAATCTTTTCTCTGTATCTATGTTTCAATTTTTGTTTGTTGATTTGTTTTGTCTTTTAGATTCTACGTATCAGTGAAATCACACAGTATGTCTTTCCCTGTCTGACTTATTTCACTTAACATAATACTCTCAAGGTCTATCCAGGTTGTTGCAAATAGCAACCTTCTTTTCTGTGGCTGAATAGTTTTTAATTAGGTATATACAGACCACATTTTCTTTATCTATTCATCCCCTGTTGGAGCCTTCAGTTGTTACCATATCCTGGCTACTGTAACAATGTTGCAATAAACAGAAGGGTGTAAGTATCTTTTCAAATTAGCATTTTTGTTTGCTTTGGATAAATACCCAGAAGTACAATAGCTGGATCATATGGTAATTCTATTTTTAATTTTTCGAGGAACCTCCAGAGTGTTTTCCATAGTCAGCTGCACCAATTTACATTCGCATCAACGGTTTATAACGTAAACTATTTTTTCTCCACACCTTCTTCAACACTTGTTATTTCTTGTCTCTCTCTCTCTTTTTTTTTTTTTTAAGATTTACTTATTTATTTTAGAGGTAGGGAGGGACAGAAAGAAAATCTTTAGGCAGACTCCCTGCTGAGAGCAGAGTCAGTCTTGCAGTTCCATCTCGGGAGCAATGAGATCGTGACCTGAGCCTAAACTAAGAGTCAAACGTTCAATAGAGCCGCCCAGTGCCTTGCTTGTCACCTTAATTTTTATAATAACCATTCTGATAATAACCATTCTAACTGGTGTGAAATGATAGCTCATTGTGGTTTTAATTTGCATTTTGCTGATAATTACTGATGCTGAACATCTTTTCATGTGCCCTTTGGCCAGCCATATGTTTCTTTGGAAAAATGTCTCTTCAGATCTTCTACCCATTTTTAATTGGATTGTTTGTTTTTTGCCCTTCTTTTCACTGCATCTGGGGTAAATACCCAGTAATGCAATTGCCAGATCATAGGGTAGTTCTATTTTTAATTTTTTGAGGAATCTCCATACTGTTTTCCAAAGTGGCTGCACCAACTTGCATTCCCACCAACAGCGTTAGAGGGTTCCCTTTTCTCCACATCCTCTCCATCATGTGTTGTTTCTTGCCTTGTTAATTTTGGCCATTCTAACTGGTATAAGGTGATATCTCAATGTAGCTTTGATTTGAATTTCCCTGATGGCTAATGATAACGAATATTTTTTCATGTGTGTGTTAGCCATTTCTATGTCTTCATTGGAGAAATATCTGTTCATGTCTTCTGCTCATTTTTTGACTTGATTATCTGTTTTTGGGGTGTCGAGTTTGAGGAGTTCTTTATAGATCTTAGATATCAGCCCTTTGTCTGTAGTGTCGTTTGCAAATATCTTCTCCCACTCCTTGGGTTACCTCTTTGATTTGTTGTATGTCTTCCTTTCTAATTCGGACGCCTTTTTATTCCCTGCCTAACTGTTGTGGCTAAGACTTCCAATACTATGCTGAATAAAAGTGGCAAGCAGGAGCATCCTTGTGTTGTTCCTTATGTTAAAAGAAAACCTGTTGGTTTTTTGCCATTGAGTATGATATTAGCAGGGGATTTGTCATATAAGGCCTTTATTATGCTGAGGTTTGTTTCCTCAGTACCCACTTTGTTGAGAATTTTTATCATAAAAGGATATTGAATTTTATCTCTTTTTCTATACCTATTGAGATGATGGTATAATTTTTGTTATTTGTTAATATTAAGATGGTGTATCACACTGATTGATTTTGCAGATGTTAAACCATCCTTCCATCCCTGAAATAAATCCCACTTAATAGTGGTGCATGATCTTTTTAATGTGTTGTTCAACTTGCTTTTTTCCAATAGTTTGTGGAGAATGTTTGCATCTATGTTCATCAGAGATACTGACCTCTGATTGTGTGTGTGTGAGGGGGTATCCTTGTCCGGTTTTGGTATCAAGGTAATGCTAGCCTTGTAAGATAGATTTGGAAATATTCTCTCTTCTTCAGTTTTTTTGAAAGAGTTTTAGAAGGATAGGTAATAAATCTTTGAATGTTTGGTAGAATTTACCAGTGAAGTTCTCTGGCCCTGGACTTTTGTTTGTTGGGAGGTTTTTGGTTACTGATTCAGTGCCCTTACGAGTAATCAGTCTATTCAGTTTTTCCTTTTCTTCATGATTCAGTCATGAAAGATTATGTCTCTAGGAATTTATCCATTTCTTCCATGTTTTCTAATTTGTTGGAAAACAATTGTTCATAGTAGTCTCTTACAATCTTCTGCATTTCTGTGGTATCAGTTTTAACTTCTACATCATTTTTTATTATTATTATTATTTTAGGCACAACTGCTGTTGTTTTGAGTGCTTCTGTTGTATAATCCCATTTTTTTAACATTTTTATTTTTTTCCCCCAAATATGTTTATTTTATTTTTTCAGTGTTACAAGATTGATTGTTCATGTACCACAACCAGTGATCCAAGCTCTACGTGTCCTTCTCAATACCCACCACTACATCGTTTTTATTTTATTTATTTGAGTCCTTTCTTATTTTTGATAAGTCTGGCTAAATTTTGTTAATTTTGTTTATCTTTTCAAGGACCAGTTCTTAGTTTCATTGATCTTTTCATTTATTTAATCTTTATTTCATTTATTTCTGCTCTGATCTTTATTATTTCCTTCCTTCTATTAATTGTGGGTGTCATTTATTCTTTTTCTAGTTCCTTTACATGTGAAGTTAGGTTGTTTATTTGATATTTTTTTTGTTTCTTAAGGTAGACCTTTATCTCTACAAACCTCCCTCTTAGAACTACTTTTGCTGCATCCCAAGGTTTTAGATTGTTGTATTTTCATTTTAATTTGACTCCAGATAATTTTTAATTTTCCCTTGATTTCTTTATTGACCCACTGATTGTCAGTAACATGTTGTTTAATGTCCATATACTTGTGATTTTTTTCCAGCTTCCTTCTTTTAACTGAGTTTTAGTTTTTTACCATTGTGGTTGGAGAAGATACTTGATATAACTGCAGTCTTCTTAAATTTATCAAGACTTGTTTTGTGGCCTAACATATGATCTATCCTGGAGAATGTTACATATTCACTTGAGAAGAATATGTGTTCTGACGTTTTTGAATGGAATGTTTTGTGTCTATCTTTTAGGTCCATCAGGTCTAATGTGATATTTAAGGCTAATGTTTCCTTATTAATTTTCTATCTGGGTGATAGAAATGTAAGTGGTATATTAAAGACCCCTACCTTGTATTGTTGCCAATTTCTCCACCATGTCTATTAATATTTGCTTTACCTATTAGGTACTCTTATACTAGGCACATAAATATTTACAAATATTATAACTTTTGTTGGATTCCTTTATCATTATATAATGTTCTTGTCCTTTGTTAGTCTTTTTTTAAAAGTCTATTTTGTCTGATACAAGTATAACTACACCAGCTTTCTTTTTGTTTCCATTTGTATGGAGTATCTCTTTCCATCTCTTTACTTTCAGTCTGTGTGTATCCTTAGATCTGAAGTGAGCCTCTTGGAGGCAACATACAAATGAGTCCTGTATTCCTTATTCATTCTGTCACTCTATGTCTTTTCATTAGAGAATTTAGTCTATTTACATTTAAAGTAATTATTGAGGGGCCCCTGGGTGGCTCAATGGGTTAAGGCCTCTGCCTTCAGCTCAGGTCATGATCTCAGGGTCCTGGGATGGACCTCCGCATCGGGCTCTCTGCTCAGCAGGGAGTCTGCTTCCCCCTCTCTCTCTGCCTGCCTCTCTGCCTACTTGTGATCTCTCTCTCTCTCCATCAAATAAATAAATAAAGTCTTTAAAAAAAATAAAGTAATTATTGATAAGTATGTACTTTTTGCCATTTTGTTGATTGTTTTCTGACTGCTTTGAGGAGTTCCTCAGGAGTTCCTCTCTGTTCCTTTATTCTTGTTTCTCTTTTCTCTTGTAGTGTGATAGCTTTCTTTAGTTATATTTAGATGCCTTTCTTACTATCTTTTGTGGATCTACTATAGAATTTTGCTTTGTGGTTATCGTGAAGTTCACATATTACACCATATATAAGATTTTTTAAGATATATATATATATATATATATATATATATTTTAAGTTGATAGCAATTAAATTTGAAAACTATTCAAAAAACTCTATATTTTATTCCTCCATTTTGTTTTTAATGTTATATTTTACATATTTTTATGTGTGCATCCATTAACTATTGTGACTATAGTTAATTTTATTAGTTTGCCCTTAACCTTCATACTAGTTTTATGTTGTTAATCCACTCACTACCTTTACTATATATTCACCTGTGAAAGTGTAATTTTATTTAAAATTTCCAAGTCATCTAGCTCTAACACCCTTGTAAAATGCAGTCAAAATGAATCACTAGAAAAGTGAAATTTGAGTAAAAGAATACAAAATGCAAGCCCCATCTATTTTACTTATTAGATACAACAAACATAAATTTACTCTTTTAAAATGCTATTAAAATTTCTGAAAGCTTACTCTTAACTTCTATATTGTCACTGATTACAAAAACAGTTCAAGGATGGCATCAGTCCACATAACACACTTTGAGGAGTGCTGATCTATATCACCACTCTCTAGGTTGAAAATATAAGTAAAGTAACCACAAGATTCAATATGCAAGATGCCATTTTCTAGTATCGACTACACTTCTAGGTAATTTTAGTCAAATATTTGTGTCATGTACTCATTCTGCTAGTTCTGAGAAGTCTCTATAGTCTTGTACACAGTATTTTTAAAATAATTGAAACATTCCCATACACTTTAAATAAGGATATTTACTATTTCTAGAATTTTAAAATTATCTTGGCTTCAATCTTAAGTTGACAGTGTCTTGAACTCCTTGGAATATGGGAATTATGGAAGGCTAAAGTAATGATTATTGAAACAATTCATAATTGTAAGCAAGTAGAATTGTATTTATCAAATACCTTCATACAATAAAATTCACTTGCATGTTTGCTTGAAGGGATATTGCAGAGACACCACCCCAGCACCACTGATTCAAAATCTTTGTTAGTGAAACCTAAGAATTCACATTTTATATTAAGCAACTCATTCAATGGTTAGACATACAAGTGATTAAGAACTAGTGAATTCAGTTTTTTAAAAAGCATACTTATAGTACAAAGTTTCTCTTACCTCTGATAAAATGCAATTAAACTTTATTTTTACATCATTTTAGAGCTTTGAACTACATCATATTGATGTTAGTGTGTGCTTAGATCAGATATTTTTCTATCTCATCTTCTTTCAATTAAAATAGCTTGAAGTATTTTGAAAATAAACTTTTTTTTTCATTTTTTGTAATCTTTATTACAGAAATTGTTTGGCAGGAAAATGTGAAATACACATCAGGGGAAGAGATGTAATGACTGGCTTTAAGGAAAATGACACTTGTCCTAAAATAGTTGAGTCATTTGGGATTCATTTAGTTCTGGCTTATTGGGAGAACTGATCAAATGAATGTAGAAAGTGAGTCATTGGCACTAATCATCTATAGAGTGACTGGTTCTGGAAATTCAGTTTGATGGGAGCACAAGCCTCAATGGAATTTTGCCTTATCTTTCTAAGATTCCATGATTCAAAAGGGTATGTCTTTATATTGACATCCAAAACTCCCATTTCACTTGACTGTATTGGAAAACACTGAGGGGGTTTTTGATTTTGGGTTTTTACCCTTTCGTAGCTTCAAAACAAAATGATTGCATAAGAATTGAATCTTTGGGAACATGGTGGCATGATTTTCAGGGAATAATAAGCAAGATCAATAGGAGAATAAAGCATTCATTTTGAATGACTGTTATGTATCAAATATTTTATATACATGATAACATTTAACCTTCACAAACTTTACAAGAATATTAGGATTCCCATTTTATAAATAAGGAAAGGGAAGATGAGTGAAGTGAGGAACAAGCCTAAAATCCCACAGCAAGTAAATGTTAGAGTCAGACTGAATCCAGCTTTACCTTATTCCAAAGTCAGTGCTGGTTCCATTACATGGTGAGGCCTCCTCACCAAGATCGGTTTTACAGGTGTGCCTTTGCCTCAACAGTGCTTATTCATTCCTAGGTTCAGAAATCTATTGTTTCCTATCTATGCTTTACCCAAAATTATACTGCCTAGATATAAAAAAGCTTAGATGTAATCACAAGGGATGAGGCACCAGAGAAATCCGCATAATGATTTGTACAAGTGATTTGTTGCAGGCACCGGAGAGTCCAATAAACCCATCTGACATTCGACCACTTAGCCTGATTCCAAAAGACAATTTCCTGTGGTCCTCACTAATTGAAAGAATCTTGGTTTAAAGTTAAAAAGTAAAAAAATAAAGGACTTTCTAAGTTAATGAGGTTGACTAGATTTTTCCAATTGAATCCTCTATTTCGTGAAGCCAGATAAATCGTGAGATAGAGATTAATGGCATTATCCCAAAGCATAGAGCACTAGAGTTGGGCAACAAGAGATGAACTAATACATCTTATTTTTTTTATTATTGAATAAATTCAATGAAAGCCTACAGGAATGAGTTTCTTGGGAGCCACAAGCATTAGTAATATAGTTCTTAGATACGTAAAATCTGAACACCCTTAAAACTTTACTCTTAAGAGTCTTGAACTGGCTACCTTACAAAGATATGCCTCTTGTCTCTCAGGGCAGCCAGCAAGAGAAATGGAATGGATGAGAACAATTCAATTACCTTTAGACAAGACTTGGCCAAAATACTTCTTTAGCCCACAGTTAGTCGTAACTATTTGACTACTACCAAATCTCTTTTCTTATTTTCCCCCACAGAACACAGAAATCTACCAAGTTACTCTTAATAAACCAATTTTCAATTTCTTATGGATAAGATATGACAGCCAATCAGAGTTTCTGAGCAGAATTAAAGAATATTGGTTGATATAATTTAAACCAGAGTAAAGATCTGTTGCTATGGATACCCTTCACATAGGGAAATAACATCTTTCTATTGGAATCCTTGGAAAAGTGGTGTGGATATCTTCCCTCAACTCCTTTACCACCATCTGTTACCTGCCTCAAGGATGCAGGGGGAACACAGTACCAGATGGTGAATCATTATGTTCCCTATCATTTTTCCCTCTTTTTCTTGGCCAATAGAAAGCTTAGAAAAAGCCCATTTTATGCTCAAATGCCATAGTTTTCCTCAATTTTGTTGTTCTTCCTCAATTATTCTGCTCCTCAATTTGTGTTCTTCTTATTATTTTTCAGTGAGTTTTGGAAAAGCTTTTTCTTTTTAGAAAAGTAATACACTAAATGCAGTGTGGTATCCTGGCTGAAATCCTGGAATAAAATAAGAACATTAGTTCATAAACTCATAAAATCCAAAAAGCATCTGTAGTTTAGTTAATAGTAATGCACTAATGTTAACATGTTGTTTTAACAATTGCACCATAGTTACATAATATGTTAACAACAAGATAAGCCATGTGAACAGTAGATGGGAACTCTACTATCTTTGCAACTTTTTATAGATCTAAAATTATTCCAAACTAAGTTTTTTTTCTAAAAAATTACATATTTATTATAGAAATTAAAGATAAGCATAAATATGAAGAAGTAATAACAAATAATTAAAATGTCACTCATAGATATTTTCTAGAGATATCTTTAATATCTTTAATCTATAAAGATATCTATAGAGATATCTTTAAATTTAATTTAATTTTCTATAGAGATATATAGAGATATAAAGATGTCTTTAATTTTCTGTAGAGATATTTCTCTATAGAGATATCTTTAATTTCTATAGGGATATCTAATAATTTATAAGGCTACATACATTATCCTCACATATGTTTTTTAGCGACTGTAGTAAGTATAATTGCATGTCAAATATTAACATAGAATATTTATCCTTTCAACATTCCATCATTTGTCCTACAAAATGTCTACATGGTATTACACTCCTCAGATCTATCTTAAATAATTGGAACGTTGCAAAAACGTTCCAATTTTTGTTTATAACCATGATTATTAACTTAATAAAAATTTCCATAAAATTATCATCTGAATTAATGGTATACCCATTTCAAAAAGAAGTATTTGAGAATGCCCATTTTGCTATATGTTTTCCCAAATCAAGTATCACTATTTCAATATGAGATAATTTTATAATATTTTTAATTCTATTTAACAGGCAAAAATAATAAATCATGCTTTTAACATAAATTTCTTAAAAATATAATGATGTTTACCTGTTTTGTGAATGTTGAGTTTGAGAAGTTCTTTGTAGATCTTAGATACAGCCCTTTGTCTGTAGTGTCATTTGCAAATATCTTCTCCCATTCTGTGGGTTGCCTGTTTGTTTTGTTGACTGTTTCCTTTGCTGTGCAGAAGCTTTTTATCTTGATGAAATCCCAAAAGTTCATTTTCGCTTTTGTTTCCTGAAAGAAGTTGCTGTGGCTGATGACGAAGAGGTTACTGCCTACGTTCTTCTCTAGGGTTTTGATAGATTCCTGCCTCACGTTGAGGTCTTTTCTCCATTTCGAGTTTATCTTCATGTATGGTGTAAGAGAATGGTCAAGTTTCATTCTTCTACATATAGCTCTCCAATTTTCCCAGCACCATTTATTGAAGAGACTGTCTTTTTCCACTGGATATTTTTGCCTGTTTTGTCAAAGATTAATTGACCATAGAGTTGCGGGTCCATATCTGGGCTCTCTATTCTGTTCGACTGGTCTATGTGTCTTTTTTTATGCCAGTACCATGCTGTCTTAATGATCACTGCTTTGTAGTAAAAAATGGGCAGAAGACATGAACAGACACTTCTCCAAAGAAGACATACAAATGGCTAACAGACACATGAAAAAATGTTCCTCATCTTTAGCCATCAGAGAGATTCAAATCAAAACCACACTGAGATACCACCTTACACCGGTTAGAATGGCCAAAATCAACAAGACAGTTAACAACAAATGCTGGAGAGGATGTGGAGAAAGGGGAACCCTCCTCCACTGTTGGTGGGGATGCAAGTTGGTGCAGCCACTTTGGAAAACAGTATGGAGATTCCTCAAGAAATTAAATATACAGCTACCCTATGACCCTGCAATTGCACTACTCGGTGTTTACCCCAAAGAAGCAGATGCAGTACAAAGAAGGGCCACAT
>CM052800.1:124062345-124078982 GCA_028533885.1 Nasua narica | reverse complement strand
AATTTCAGGCCAATATCCCTGATGAATATGGATGCCAAGATTCTCAACAAGATCCTAGCTAATAGGATCCAACAGCATATTAAAAAGATTATTCATCATGACCAGGTGGGATTTATCCCTGGGATGCAAGGGTGGTTCAACATTCGCAAATCGATCCATGTAATAGAACAAATCAACAAGAGAAGAGAGAAGAACCACATGATCCTGTCAATAGATGCAGAAAAAGCATTTGACAAAATTCAGCATCCGTTCCTGATTAAAACACTTCAAAGTATAGGGATAGAAGGAACATTTTTTTTTTTTAAGATTTTATTTATTTGGCACAGAGAGAGAGAGAGAGAGAGAGATCACAAGTAGGCAGAGAGGCATGCAGAGAAAGAGGGGGAAGCAGGCTCCCTTGCTGAGCAGAGAGCCTGATGTGGGGCTCGATCCCAGAACCCTGAGATCATGACCTGAGCCGAAGGCAGAGGTTTTAACCCACTGAGCCACCCAGGCACCCCAACTTCAGTTTCTATTATTGTATAAATTGTCTGGCCTTCAACAAAAAATTAAAAAGCATGCTGAAAGGCAAGAAAAACAGTTTGAAGAAACATGCCTGCATCGGAATCAGATTCAGATACAATTCCCATTTTGGAACTATGTGACAGAGAATTTAAAATAACTATGATATAAATGGACAATGTACAAGGACAGATAGGCAATAGAGAGTTGGAAACTTTAAGAAAGAATCAAAGGAAATACTAGATTTCACAAAAATACTACCTAAATGAATGACTTTGTCGAGCATACTAGTAAATCAAACACAGTAGAGAAAAGAATCACTGGACTTAAAGGTAGGTTACAAGAAGCTTCCTAAATTGAAAAGTAAAGAGAAAGAAATGAACAAAAAAAGAATAGAATATCCAAGAAGATCTAAATAAATGGAGATATATTTCAAATTCATGGACTGACAGACTCAACAGTATTAAGATGTCAATTCTTCTCAACTTGATCTATAGACTGAACACAATCCCAATCTTCGCAAACTATATTTTAGATATCGACAGACTGATTTTAAAGTCTATATAGAAAGGCAAGATGCACAGAATAACCAACACCATTCTGAAAAAGAACAAAGGTGAAGGACACACATGACCCTATTTCAAAAGTTACCACAATGTTACAATAATAAAGACAGTGTCATACTGGCAAAAAAAAGACAGTTAGATGAATGAAAACTATAGAGAGCAGAAATATGTTCACATAAATATAGTTAAGTAATCTTTGACAAAGATGCAAAGGCAATAAAATGAAGAAAAGATTTCAACAAAGGCTGATGGAATATTTGGACATCCATATGGAAAGAAGAAGGAAGGAAGGAAGGAAGGAAGGAAGGAAGGGAAGAGGAAGAAGAAGAAGGAGGAAGAGGAGGAGGAAAAGGAAGAAGAAGAAGAAGAGAAAGAAGAGAGAGACAGAAAGAGATGAAAGAAAGAAAGAAAGAGAAAAAAAGAGGGAGAAAGGAAGGAAGGGAGGGAGGAAGGGAAGAGAGAGAGGGAAAGAAGAAAAGGAAGGAAGGAAGGAAAGAAGGAGGAAGGGAGGGAGGGAAGGAGGGAGTGAAGGAAGGAGGGAAGGAAGGCCTTACAATTTTCCCAAAACTTAATCCCAATGCATCATAGACCTAAATGTAAAATTTAAAACTATAAAATGTCTAGAAGAAAATCTAAGTGACCTTGCGTTTGTGATATTTTTATGTACAAAACAAGAAAATATGATCCATGAAAGAAAAAATTGATATGCTGGAGTTTATCAAAATTAAAATCATCTGCTGTGTGAAATACAATTTTAAGAGAATGAAAAGATAAACCACCAACTGGGAGAAAAAAATATTTTCAAAACACCAATCTGATAAAGTACTTGTAGCCAAAATATGCAAAGAACTGTTAAAATCAACAATAAGAATATAAACAACACAATTATAAAATGGACAAAAGATATAAACAGGCATCTCACCAAAAAAAATATACAAATGACAAATAAGTATATTAGAGATGCTGTCATTTTTCATTAGGAAATGCAAATTAAAACAACACACTTACTAGAACAGCTAATTTTTTTTAAATAATAAAAATATCAATTCTGGCAAAATGTGAGCAACAGGAACTCTCATTCATTGCTGGTGGGAATGCAAAATGACAAAATGGTGCAGCCAATTTGGAAGTCAATTTGGTTGTTTCTTACAAAGCAAAACATGGTCTCGCCATATAATCCAGCAATTGCACTCAAAGATATTTACCCAACTGATTTAAAAACATGTCCACACAAAAACCTCCACATGAATGTTAATAGCAGCTTTATCCATAATTTCCCCAAGCTAGAACCAATAATATGTTCTTCTGTAGGTGAATGAATAAATAAACAGCCGTGGATCTATACAATGGAATACTATTCAATAATAAAATGGAGTGAACTATGTGTTTTAAAATGTAAGTTTTATCATTATTCAGGTACAGCGAGGCCAAAAAATTAGGAGATAATTGCCACTGAAAAGATAGCTTGTTATTCAGATCTCAAGGGGGGGATCATGGCAGGCTAAAGGGGACCACATGGGAAAACACCAGGATCAGAGGCAGAAGGAACATGGGGAAAATGTGGACAAAAGCTTTTATTGTGGTTTTCACTGGAAGGAATGAACAAGGAAGAGTAAGAAGTAAGAAGAGTTACAAAGAAGAGTAAGAAGGCAAAAGAGGTTTAGGATTAGTTACTTTGAATATTTCAGTGGGCTCTGAGTTATAAAGGTCATCCCTCATTGTCTGGTGCTTGTCCCCAAGTCATTAGGGCAGGGAGATAGTTCTCACCGAAATATGAGAGCCTGACAAAGAAGATTGTTGGTGGTATGGGCTCTGGATTGGTTAGTTTGCTCATAGGTATGCTCGAAGGTGATTTGCTATTAATCAGCTAACCTTGGTTGGGGCAATCCCTCCAGAGTCAGCAAGACCCCACAATGTAAAAGCATGAAAAACAGAAACTAGGAAACATGGTTATTACACGGAAGCCATCCAAAATCATGGATGACTCTTAAATCCATATTGCTAAGTGAAAGAAATCAGGCTGAAAAGGCTCTGGGATTCAATGTATATGATGTTCTGTAAAAGGCAAGCTATAGAGACAGCAGATCAGTGGTTATCAGAAGTTTATAAATAGGTGAGGCACAAGAGAGGTTTTTTTCATGCAATGAAACCATTCTGTCTGATGACCATATTGTTGATAAAGGATACTACACGTGTCAAAATCCGTTGAACTTCACAGTACAAACCTTGATGCATGTAAATATGTAAAAATCATTTAGCATGTTGAGGAATCCTAAGATAGAATGCAGAATATAACAAAAGAATCTAACTGCTTTACAAATGTATGGAGTAACTCCTTCCTTCATGGAAAAGAGGAGAGAAAACTGCTGACCCTAAGCAACTGTGAGACTAAAGCAAAGGAAAGTGGATATAAGCACTGCGCTTTGGTTGATGGAGGTGGCCCAGTGGAAATATGGGTTAACAATCCTGAACCCACTATACATGTATTTGTCTGGTCCGGCTTCCATGACAAAATACCACAGACTTGGTGTCTTCAACAACAGAAAGTTATTTCTTCATAGTTCTAAAGGCTGGAAGTCCAAAATCAAGGCAGCATCAGGGTTGGTTTCTGTTGAGATCTCTCTGACTACCATCTCACTGTACCCTCACCTGGCTTCTTCTCCATGTGTGTGCAGACAGAGAGCGATCTCATGTCTCTTCCTATTCTTACAAGGACACCAATTCTATAAGATTAGGGCCCAGTACTTATAATTTCACTTAACCTTAATTGTCTCCTTCAAGGCCCTACCTCCATATACAATCACATTGGGGATTACAGTTTCTATATGTGATTTTTGGGGAAACAAAAACATTCAATCCATAACACGTTTGCTAGAACAGAATAACTAGGCAAATGTATGACAGAAGGCAGAAATCAGATTTCTCATATTTGGAATGGGAGTTTACAGAAAAGCAAGAGAAGGCTAAAATGATCCATGTGGTAATGGATTACTTTTCATTAGTATGAACTCATACTTAGCTTAATATAGATGCAGATGGTTATATAGAGAAATATTTACAAATATACACATATAGACAGTTTAGTATACGCACATTTATTTTCTAGCTCTTCAGCTGGGAGGGCTTAGAAGCAATGGCATCACAGAAGTACTGAGTACACTTAGCACCCAGATCTTGGTTTCTAATACCATTCACCAGTAAAAGGAACCTAGTCTCCTTGGAGAAATGTCTGGTTCCAGAACCAAGTCGGGAAATACACAAGATGTGCCAGGAGCCTCTTGTGGTGGCAGAAAGTAAGGAACTACTCAGGAAACCCATGATGATTGTGATACAGCAAAGGAAAAAAGAGGCCAGCTGAAAGAGCTCCTAATGGCCAAAGATGAAACAATATGAACAACAAAATACAGTATTGGATATAACCCAAAGTACAAAATAAATAATCATGAACACATATCAGTTTCAATAAAACACTGCAAATAATAAGTGAGGGAGAAGAGATACTCCCATTCAAGAGAATTCTAATTTATGTAAGTACTCCACCCCCAACCTCAAGGGAGGGAGTATAAGTCTCCACACCTTAAGTGTGGGCTTTGTATAGAACTTCCTTCCCAAGAGTACAGTATGGAAAGGGGGTAAAAGAATAACTGTGTAATGGAGAAACTTGACAAACGCTACCTCAGTCAGATGATCAATGTGTTAATGTTGACAGTGACAAGTCATACTGATGTATGTATCCTTGAGATAATGTGATGAGAATGGCATTTGATTTCTACTGTCTTCCCCTCCACCCAAATAACTCCAATATACTCATAAGAAAGATATCAGACAAGTTCCAATTACAGACTATTCTACCAATTACCTAAGCTTCAAAACTGTCAAGGTCATTAAAAACAAACTCTGAGAAACAATCACAGCCAAGAGAAGCCTAAGTAGACATGATAATTAAATATAATGTGGTATATATAATATATAGTATATCATATGGAATGTTGTATATATTCATGTCTACTCTGTATAAGGGAATACAAATTACAATTTAAAGAAAAACTGAATAACTTCTTTGGGTACCCAAGAGTATCAGTGGTTATATAAATTACCATATACATTTAATCCTCATCTTCTACCTCTTCATATAGTATGTACATTTGTCCCACCTACATTTATTGTCTCTGTCTTTGTTCAAAGATTCATTCCACAAATTTATGGAATTGACCACATGCCCAAGGTTTAAGAGAAGTAAGTATACAGACCTAACTGCTCTATAGAAATCCATCTTAAAAACACTCTAAGGATTTTAATCAATAGGAAACTCAAAAAACATAGAAAATAATTTTTAAAAACCTCTCAAAGGGTTCAGGAAAAGCAACATGAGTGTTGGCAAGGAAAAAGCTGACCAGTTATTTTTCTAAAGACTTCATGGGTATCCATAACCTGCTGAATTTTTAAAATCTAGTTTTGTCCATCAGCCTAAATCTCAGAAGATTTTTTTGTCAGCATACTGAATGGGACACAGAATTTTTTTAAAGGCTGTGCAATATGTCCAGGATGTCAAACAAGCTCTTCTGTCATTCAGGCATATATGATAGTGCTTTAAATATCTCAGGCAGATAGTCATGCTGCAAGGAGCCTTTGGCAGGAATCTCTAGGTGAATCACAGTGTGGATCTCTAGGATTTTGGAGCAGTTGTGTCACTGTCTCTCAATAACTTTTTCTTAGGAACAACTTTTGCCTTTACTACTGGAATTTGGTTGAGCCTGAATGGCAATCATGAGACACTAAGTTACTTGTCAAAACATGTGACTTGTGTAGTCTATCTTTTATTGGGGTTGTTTGACCTACAAAGCCAAAAAGTTAGGACTGCATAATGGCATTCCATAATCAAATGAAAATATCTAAAAGAGTAAATTTAAGGAAATCCTGAAGTTCTAAGAAGAGATGGCCAGAGGTTTCTGATTTGTGGACAGTGACTAAGGACTTAGCTGAACTATCAGGGAGGAACAAGGTTAGAAAACTGTCCATAGAGATCCTAGGAAGAGGTACATAGACAGAATACCCCTCAAATGGGAAGACTCTAGAGATATTTTTCCCTATATGAATGCTTACCAAAGAATGTCTTCAGCAGAGGAGGACCTTAATAATGAGGTACATCAAACTATTCTTTTTTATGGCCACTAATTACCAAACACCATTTTCCTTGCCCAGGGGGCTGATAAACAAAGTACTTAAGGCAGCATGATGTAGATTGTGCATGTGCTTAGCAATATAGACTTGCTCCCTCCACTGTAATAGTTAATTTTGTGTCATCTTGACTGGATCACAGAATGCCAAGATATTTTGATAAACATTATTTTGGGGTGTGTCTGTGAAGTATTTCTCACAGATGAAGTTAACATTTTAACTGGTGACTGAGTAAAGTAGATAGCCCTCCCCAGTGTGGGTGAATATCATTTGATTCACTGAGGGCATGAATAGAACTAAAAGGGTGGAGGAAAAAAGAATTTTGCTCCTTCTACTTAATTGCCAACCTAGGACATCAACCTTCTCCTGTTGTCTTTGCTCCAGGCTCTCAGGTATTCAGACTTAGACTAACTTACACCACCAGCTTTCCTGGATCTCCAACTTGGGGATGGCAGACAGTGGGATTTCTCAGTATCCCCACTGTATGACCAATTCTTAATAATAAAGCTCTTCTTAATAGATATCCTATTGGTTGTGTTTCTCTGGAAAACTCTAATACACTCACTATGGCTGATCTACGTGCAGTGACCAACCCGCCAACAGTAGAGACCAATAATATCCTCCAGTACTGCATTCCCAGAAAGGATTAGGCAGCTACCTGGTAGCCAGCTACTAGGCTGATTATGTTGGGCCACTTCCATCATAGAAGAGCAGCACTTTGTTCTCACTAGAAAGCAGACACTTATTCTGAAAATGGATTTGCCTTCCTGACTGCAGCCCTTCTGCCAAAACCACCAGCCATAGACTTATAAAATGCCTTATTCACAGTCACGATATTCTAGATAGCATAGCTTCTGACAAATCATTTTATAGTGTGGCAATGGCCCATACACACGTAATTCAGTGGACTTACAATGTTCCTATCACAGTGAAAATCTGATAGAATAGTAGTATGGCCTTTTCAAAACTTAGCATGGTGTTAGCTGGATGCAACACCTTGTAGGGCTGGGGTAATGTCACTAGAATATGACACATGCTCTAAATTAGTGGCCAATGTATGGTGCTATTTCTCTTATTGCCAGGATTCATGGATCTGGAAGTCAAGAGGTGGAAAAAAGCATGGCTTCTCAAACCATTACCTCTAAGGATCTATACATGAACAAAATATTTGCTTCTGATCCTTATAACTTTGTGTTTTGCTGCACTAGAAGTCTTCATTGCCATAGAAAGAGTGCTTCCATCAGGAGACACAGCAATATTTCTATTAAACAGAAAATCAAAACTACCCACCTGGCCACTTTGGGCTCCTCATTCCAGTGAGCAGACAGACAAAGAGAAGGTTACTATACTGGCTGAGGTTATCGATTTTAACTCAAGGGGAAACTGAGTCACTACAAGATTACAGGAAGAATGAGAATTATGTTTGTAAAGGAGGAGATCCCCTGGGATGACTTGATTGTACTACCATGCTATGATTAAAATCAATGGAAACTAGGCGATCTAATACAGGCAAGACTTCTTACCCAGACACTTAAACAATAAAGGCTAGGGTCACCATACAAGTAAGGAACTACAACCAATGAGTTTCCCACTGAGAGTAAAATAGCTAGTAGAAAGAGAAAGTTATGGATACCAACCAAAACTACATGATCTATTGTAGAAATGAAGTCTGCAATGATTATAATAGTTCTTTTTCATTTTCACGTGAATATCATTGTATCTCTAATCAATACTTTTTTCCCCTCTCCCCCACTTCCCTACCATCTGACATAGTATATGTTAGTAGTTAATCTATACATCAGGATGAAACTACAGAATACCAAATGGGGAGTAGAACGGATAAAAGCAAATATCAAAGATGGAGAAAAGAATTTTGCATCCTATCTTGGGGACAGGATTAGTGTGTTTCCAGTTGTACAGGAAATAGTTGAATCATATTAAGTGAAAGCATGATTTTGATACTGTATTTCAAAGTTAAATATGGTTGAAGTGTACGTGGGTACCAATTTGACAAGTGGCACACTGTGGTAGCTTTGTTCTGTATCAGATTAGGTATATTTCCCAGAATTCTCTCTTTATATGGCTCTAAGCAAGAGTTGGCCAATATCTGCACAAGAAAGAGGAAATGGAGCCATAGTCATTTTGTTACTAATCTCCGAAGGTCAGTGAGAGGTCAAGTGCTGCTTGCAGTGCATTTACATTAGCAATGATATACACTGTCATTGATCACCTTTTTGGTATATGGCAGCACCTGAATCCACAGCAACTCCTAACTGCCAGATGTTCTTCTGCTGCTCTGAGACTTACAACAAGAACATGCACAGCCTAAGGCACCAGGTGCTAGCATCTCCTGAAGGTCATCCATGGGAACAGCTCCAAATAATGAGAGACAAACAGCCTTCAATTTGTTCTGATGGGTTCAACCTTTCTGGTTCCAGTTTTCCTTGTTCCTATACATGTCCAAATTTTCAACCTACATTTCAGTCTGGTTGAACCATAATGGTTTCAAGATCAATAGAGGCTCATACCAGCATTGTAAAAATTTCCCCAACAGTTCCCACCATTGCATAAGATTTAAATCTTATAATAAATCTCTTACCTTTTATCACTCACAGCTCTACTTCTCTGAATGAACCCAAACCGACACATTATGTCGTAGTCTTCAATCTGAAAAGAGGAAGGTAATAATCAAATACCAAAAAAAGAAATAATATATATGTAGAGAATGAAAATGAGTTTAACTATTATAAGATGACATGTTCATTCTCCTTTCATAGCCTAGAAATAAAATTTTCCCTTTTTTTTTTTTTTATTAACACAGCTCTTGTTAAAACCACATGGCATGGTGGGTGCTCCAGCCAAAGGAGAGAGCAAGCTGGGACTAGTTTTAGGTGAAACCAGGACACATTGAATAGGAAAGAAGGATTGTCCTCATCCAGGAAAAGATCACCAGTCCAAATCAACCAAACATGAACCTTATCTGTAATAAGCATCTACTGGGCTCATTGAAGGGACTAGCCCAGGATTAGGCAACAAAGGCTGCTGGTCATCTGGCAACATTGGTAACATCAGCAGATGCTTTAATTATAGATTAAGGAGGTCCATCTGGTCTAGACACGGAGACAAATGGAACGTTTGTGTCTATTAGTTGTAAGACTTCAATCATGGCCATATCTTATTTCTCTTTGTATTCCAGAGCCTGGTTCTGTGCCAACAATGTAGTAGGTACTTAGTCATATTGTTGAATGAAAAAACAAATGAATGACCTTGACCAGTCAGGCTAGGGACAGACAAATTGACAATGTTAATGTTTGCTGGCATAAATACCTGCTATGGAGTAAGATGGTTTAAAATACATTTTTTAAGTAGTGTAAATGTTATCATTCTCTTTCCATATATATTTATGTATAAAGATACATATAACTTTTATATATATGAAACATATATTTATATATATGAAACATATATATATAACTTTTATATATATGAAACATTATATATATAAAACACATAAAATAGATATCAGTAGATCAATAAGAACTCTCCTAGTTCCAGATATCTAATTCTAGATCTCTCTATGTATATATGTATATAGTATGAACTTCTCCTCTGACTCTCTCTGTATATGTACATATATGTGCATCTATGGGATGTACATATACAGTGAGGGATAGAGAGATCCCAGATCATAGATGTTTAGAGCTAGAAGACATTTCCTGATATTTATTAATTTAACTCTTCTGTAAGGTAGATAAAAAGCAGTTTTACTTTTCATAGGAAATTGTTACCAGCAAAATGTCATCCAAGCAGAAAGTAGGAAATATAAAGATTTATAGGGAATGAGGATAATAAATATTACCAAAATCAGATATGCAGGTAGGACCCCCTTTTTTTTTCTTTTAGCATGAGCACAAAGAGTCAACTTCTGGCTGCTTCACCTCCTCATTTGCAAGCCCAGCCCTGGTTAGTTTCTAAGCCTATCACAGAATGGAGAGAGAATATATCAGCAGTAGCCACTGAAAGTTGTCTCCTTCTCATAAAATAATATCTAATATGTCTGGGGATTTCTATTCATATCTGTGTATTCTTTCCTTCTGCCAGTCCCACTGATACACAAAGAGCCTTCCCCTATCCCTAGCCCACACTGCTTTGATCCAATCTTAGATATTTAGCTTTAGGTTTTCTGACTCCATTGAAAGTCTCCCTGAAGGGCTGATCTTCCTCCTTATACCTTCAGTTACAGACCATCCAACTTCACATACTCCCTCTCCCCTGGACTTTAATGCTAGTCCTGGATTAAGCTTTCTCAAATATGTATACCTGCTGATACTGTGCCAAGCATGGCCGTCCACTTAGCATTGGATTTCCTGACTGCTCATGTGGTGCCAGCAGCATGGTTTTGTCTGTTGGTTCTCTCTTTGGTCTGACTGCATACTTCCTAGCATGCATACCATCTGAACATGCTGTGAGGAATGACACCCCTGGATGCATTTCAGGAGGTTATTAAAGAACAAACGTCAGGGTGGATAAATGAGAAATCCGATTTACCGCAGCAATTCACATGTTCTTTTGGTAAAACAGACTCCATCTCACAAAGTCATTTTTAATTCAGATGCTATTGTTCTACACCGTACAACTACCACTCTAGTAGAAATCTGAGCTTATTCTTTTGCCCACAAATTTACACTATAACAGAGTTCCAAAGACATCTTCAAACATGGGCTTCTTGATGTATTATTCTCTGTTAGAAACTATTCTCGAATATCCTAATGCTCTCATATGAATTCTATCATAAGACTCATACAATTAGCTTTCTCATTCCTGTGCCTTGAAAGACAGACTAACTTAATCTAATGTGTCCAAAAGAAGAAAAAGAAATGGGAAGAAGGAAAAAGGGTTCATATGAGTTCATAAATTCACAACAGAAAAAAACTGCCTGAAACTAGTCCTGAAATTATCTGGTAATCTTTTCCTACTAAGTCAACATATGTCTGTTTTAGAAGACTAGTAATTAAATTGAGGAAATCTCTCTCATTCCACAAAGGTGCTAAAAATGACAGTCAGTCCTCTATGGCTAAGTATAATTGAAAATATTTTTTCTAGCTACCCAAAAAGTAGAATATTAAAATTTACATTTAGAAAGTGCTACTTCCAAAATGTATTTAGATCAAAGTCAAGGGAAAACAAAATAATGATTTACTCCATAATGTTAAAAAAAAAAAAAAAGGAAGAAGAAAATCGGTAGCTCATGGTAGAAAATAGCACTGTGTCATTTTCTGTTAGTAAAATACAAATAATGAGTAATCAGTCAAAATAGGAGTATTATGGTACATTGTGTGATAAAGACTTCTAGTATTATAGCCAATGTATTCTCTAGGGATTGCTAATTGCTCTACTGGATTCCTGAGCATTTTACGTATACCCCTAGTACTAGAGATAATAAGTACTGTTAATTATTTACATATCTATATTCTCAATGAGAAACTGACATTCACAAAGATAGTGAGTATGTAATATTCATCCTTATATTCTCAACATTTAGTGCAGTGTCTAACAAATAACAAGTACTCAGTACATACTGGTTGACTGAATGTTTAATTGACATAGCAGCTGAAATATCTTATAATACGTAACCCCATAAGGTTTTGAATTGGCTCAGAATTGCTGGTTCTATTTTTCCATTGAGGTGCAGACCCTACCCACCCTCTTCCCTTTAGCCTAGATATGAAAGTCATATCTAGGCTAAAATAACCAAAGGGATGAAAAAATAAGGGCAAGGCCATTAGAACTGTGAACATCAGAAGAGTATAATCCCTATTCACAAATATCAACGTCCTACTAGATATAGTACAAATAGGATCGGATTAAAACCAACAGCCCAATCACAACTTTGTTCTGCTGTCCTGCCAAGGACATCTTGATATTTATCTTCCCACACTCTCTAATTAATTTCATCCCTGTGTGCAACCCCACTTTACAATGTCAACATGGCTTGCCTTCTTGTCTGTCTCAAGTTTCTACCCATTGCCACACTTTTATTTTAATTTTGAAGTTATATTACAAGGTCGAAGCTGTGCCAAAACCCTCAATATCCCTCCCTCTTAGCCTAAAGTTAGGAATTGACATGAAACTACTTCTTGTGAAAATCAGGGTGGATATAACAGGATAGATGGCAATCAAAATCCATTAATATGAATAGAAAGTGGTAGGTATCAAGAGTAGTTTTAGCAGAATAAATTTTAAGATATGCTTGTGGGAAAAAGTGAGAGGTGAAAAGAAGGCAAATTTCCATTTACATTCAAAAGTTTTTATGAGCTTAGAGAAAATAATGTTGAGAGATTTAGAAACTTTAACAAATGCTTGCTGTAGTGCATAATGACTCCCCATATTCCAACTTGTAAGTAAAATGTACATAAAGAAAATGAAATGAGCAAAACCTATTTTTAAAAGATTTTATTTATTCATTCGACAGAGAGACACAGCGAGAGAGGGAATACAAGCAGGGGGAGTGGGAGAGGCAGAAGCAGGCCTCCCACTGAACAGGGAGCCCAATGTGGGGCTCCATCCCAGGACCCTGGGATCACGACCTGAGCTTGAAGGCAGATACTTAATGACTGATTCACCCAGGTATCACAAGCAAAACCTATTTTTTAAAGGTTAGAATCCTTTCCCTTGGAATCTGATAGAAAGAGAATATGTATACGTATTGAGACTTTGTAAGTAAAAAGTACTTAACAAAATGACTTCTGCTCCCTGTTATGATGAAGTAATAGGGACCAGATTTATACATTTGACTTAAAAAACAGACAAGATATAGGAAACAGTGGCCTTTACACACTGGACAACAAGTGAAATCATAAAAATGATTCCTGAAGAATCAAACTGCTGAACGAAACTAAAAGAGCACTCTGATTACCCCAGCTTACACCTGGAAAAATTTGCAGCATAACATGTGTAAGTCCAAGCAGAACCTGGCATTGCCTGAGTTTGAAGAAGCAGAGGTCAGGATTCAAGGAGTTCATGCATTCTCAAATTCATGAGGCAGACTACCAGAGAGGAGAGAGTGAGCATCGCAGACCATCAGAAGTTTTCCCTCAAGACTTGCTTGCTGAGTACTGATCTTGCACGCATTTAAAGTAACTGCTAGAGCTAAAGAGGAAAGCACCAGAACACAGCAGGAAGAATGTTCTGTAGAGCTCACAAAACGATGGGAATAGTTCGTGTTCTCAATAGCCATAATGGAAAGATTTCTTGACACACAGCATTAAGTAGAGCAGGAGCCAGTAAAATATGGCCACAAGTCAAATTTGGTCTGCCGTCTGGTTTGAGTTTTTTGGTGTTTTGTTTTTGTTTTGTTTTTGTTTTTTGGTAAAATTGTTGGCACACAGCCATGCTAACTTATTTACATATTATCTATGGCTATTGTGTATTATCTATTCTACAATGATAAAATTAAGTATTTGAAACAAAGACCATTTGTTCCATGTGGTAGAAAATATTTATACCTAGTGCTTGAGAAGAAAGTGTTTGCCAACTTTTGGAGTAGGATCCTCAAAAGTGTGTTGCCTTAGTAGTTGGACCAAATTAGCACTAAACTAATAGCTGTTCTCCATGCATATAAGAAAGCTTAAAAACAAACTTCTAAGTAACTTGCTTATGTCTCAGAATATAGACCGGAAAACATTTTAAGAAATAAAAGAAAACCTAGAATCCAGGGCGACTGGGTGGCTCAGTTGGTTGAGCGACTGCCTTCGGCTCAGGTCATGATCCCGGAGTCCCGGGACTGAGTTCCATATTGGACTCCCGGCTCTGCAGGAAGTCTGCTTCTCCCTCTGACCTTCTCCCCTCTCATTCTCAGTCTCTCGCTCTCTAATAAATAAATAAAAATCTTTAAAAAAAAAAAAAGAAAAGAAAACCTAGAATCCAAAAACATAAGATCTACAATCTAAGATTATAATTATGCTTAGCTAGTCATGAAAAGAAGCAAAAAAAAATCACTATTAACAAAGAGAGTTCATCAAAAGGGGCAGATTCAGAAAAAATAATGATAGAATTAGTGGATAAGGTTGTTAAAATAGCTATTATAAATATAACTTAATGTGTTCAAGAAGGTGGAAGAAAGCATGGGCATGATAAAAAGATTAATAGAATATTTTAAAAGAAACAAATTAAACTTTTAAATATTAAAATGTACATTCTGACATGAAAAGCATCCTGAATGATAAAGTAAACATTACAGATGGAAACACACACACACACACACACACCCCACACACAGACACACACACACACAACTTAAGACACATAGCATGAGAAGCTGTCCAAAATGAAACACAAAGACAAAAAAAAAGGACTTAAAAGTAAACAGAGCAATAGTGAGCTATGGGCAATTTCAAACAGTATAAAAAATATATAATTGGAATCATAGAAGAAAAGGTCTAAAGAATGGAACAAAAAAATTTGTAGAAATAATTGCTAAAAGTTTCAAAATTTAAAGGAAACTCTAATCCCATAGATTCTAAAAGCTCAAAAAAAAACCCAACCAAAATAAATATGAAGAAAACCACAAGATGACACATCATAACCCAATTGTTGCCAAACAATGATAGAAAGAAAATCTTAAAAGCAGTCACAGAAAGAAGACGCATTTCACACAAAACAACAGGGTAAGAATGATGGCAGACTTCTAAGCAAAAACAACACAAGTAAGTAAAACAACACTGTTAAAGTACTAGAAAACTAGTACAGAATTAATATAAAATTCTATACCCAGCAAAATATCTTATTATGTTATAATATGCATGAAGTGGTATACAATTATTAGAATGTAAACTGTTATAAGTTAGACTATACATTTATGTAAACCCTAGACAAAGAAAGCAATAAAGGAAATAAAATTCAAGTCATGAAAAAAATATTCACTTGATCCAAAAGAAAGCAGAAAAGGAGAAAAATAAAAGACTAAAAAACACAAGGGACAAATGGAAACAAATAACAAGATGATAGATTTAAAGCCATGCATACAATCACATTAATTGCAAAGGATATAAAAATACCAATTATAAGGTAGAGTTAGATTAGATGAAAATAGATGACCAAACTATATTCTATCTATAAGATCTATCTATAAGAATGGTATTATATATAAAAACACATACAGGTAAGATATATAAAATATACCATGCATATATACACATACATAAGCACACAAACAGAAGTATCTACTTTGATATCCGATTATGGTCAGAGAAAAAAATTACAGGTTACTGCATAGTGATAAAGGGACCGTTTAATCAAGAAGAAATAAGCAACTTAAAAATGTATTCACTTATTAACATGGCTTTGAAATATGTCAAACAAAACCTGAAAGTAGTAAAAGGAAAAAATTTCTTTAAATCCACAAATACTGTTAGAGATTTCAAATTCTTTCTGTTGATAATTGATAGAAAAAAGGAAAGGAAAAGCCAGGAATGTTATAGAAAATTTGAACAATACTACCAAGCAGCTAAACCTAATTCATGTTTATAGATCATTCCACTTCCACATTCAGAATATACACTCTTTTAAACACACACACACACACACACACACACACACACACACACACACCAAAAAAAAAAAAAAAAACTACATGAAATAATGTCCAAGATAGACCACATTCTGGGTTATAAAATAAGCCTCAATAAATGTTAATTTTTATTATTAAAATATTACAAATATTGAACACAAGTTGGAATCCACAACAAAAAGAAATCTTTTTTTTCTCCCCAAATATGTTTATTTTAATTTTTCAGTGTTACAAGATTGATTGGTGGTGGGTATTGAGAAGGGCACGTTTTGCATGGAGCACTGGGTGTGGTGCATGAACAATCAATCTTGTAACAAATAGAAATCTTAAAACTAGTGATCTATTTGGAGACTTAATACTCCCCTTCGATTGCCACAAGGGAAATTAGAAAATACTGTGAACTCAATGAAAAAAAAAAAAGTGAAACATTAAAAATCTGTGGGATTAAGGAAAAACAATGTTTAGAGAGAAATCCAAAGCAACAAATGCATATGCCAGAAAAGTTGAATAGATTAAAATCAATGATGTAGATTTGCACATAATAAATTGGAATAAGAATAATAAATTAACCCAGTGCAAGCAGAAGGAAAGAAATAAAGATTAAGCAAACTTAATAAAATAAATAAATAAACTTAATAAAACTGTAAAGGTAAAAACAACAAAGAAAATTCATGAAACTAAGAGCTGCTTTGTTGTTTTTAATATTAGCAAAATTGCTAAACCTCTAATCAGACTGATGAAAGAAAGAAAAAGAAAGAAAGAAAGAAAGAAAAAAAGAAAGAAAGAAAGAAAGAAAGAAAGAAAGAAAGAAAGAAAGAAAGAAA
>CM052800.1:123970685-124061845 GCA_028533885.1 Nasua narica | reverse complement strand
ATCGGAGGGGGTGTTGAACCAGGAGAGACTGTGGACTCTGAGCAACAAACTGAGGGTTTTGGAGGGGAGGGGGTGGGGGGGGTTAGCCTGGTGGTGGGTATCTAGAGGGGCACGTACTGCATGGAGCACTGGGTGTGGTGCATGAACAATCAATCTTGTAACACTGAAAAATTAAAATAAATTTGGGGAAAAAAAAAAAAAGTGTAATGAAAAATGGGTTTTTCCAGACAAACAAAATCTGAGGTAATTCATCACCCTTATATCTGTTCTGCCAGAAATGCTAACAAATTTGGGGGCCAGAATGAAAAGGATAAAGGTCAAATATTGGGGCTACAGAAAGAAAGGAAGAGCATTGCAGAAAGAATAAATGAGAGTAAAATAAAAATTTCACTTGTCTTGTTAACCAATCTAAAAGATAATTAAAGTAACAATTAGATTCTCAGCAATGGGAAGTGGGGGAGGGAAATGAAACGATGGGATCAGGAAGGAGACAAACCATAAGAGACTCCTAAACTCATGAAACAAACAGGGTGGCTGGGGGATGGGGGGGTATGGACATTGGGGAGGGTATGTGCTATGGTAAATGGTGTGAAATGTGTAAGCCTAATGATTCACAGACATGTACCCTGGGGCAAATAATACTTTATTTGTTAATAAAAAATTAATTAGTTAATTTAAAAAAAGAGATTCTCAGCAATGTCAGTGGCATGATGGAGTAAGATATCCCTCCTTATTGTTCCCATTTTTAACAACTAATTAGGCATTCATTCATGAACATAAGGGTCTCTATAGGAGTTGTACAATCCAACATCATATGCCAAGGGACCTGAGAAGACTTCTGTTCACCTGTGCATCCAATAATAGGCAGACAGACCTTGGACTGTCTATCTATGTGCTATGGAACCAGCAGGAACAGATGAGCCTGCCTCAACCCCTCTCAGCCATAGTTAGAGAAAACCTGAAGAACAGTGACTTAGGAAGACACCCACAATAAGAGAGATTTTATTTAAGTTCAGCCTTCCCAAGGGAAGATTTCACTATGTTGTTGAGGAGGGCGGGGGGAAATACACACACATGCACACGCACACATTGGAGAGGAAAAGAGGAATTTTGCCATCACTGCTTCTCCCTCCAAGGTGTCAGAGAGAGGCTGAACTGGCCAGCAGCAACCTCTCCTGAAGGAGAAAGAAGACTGGTGAGTGAGTGCCTCACTACCCAGCTGTGCAGGACACTGCTAAAGAAACCCACTTCTCTCCAGCAACACCCAGAGTACTGAGCTGGGACTCCATGACTGGGAAGATGGAGGAGATTTGAAAAGAGGAAGATAAGAACATCAAAAGGGGGGAGGAGCAAGAGAGTGGACAGAAGGAGACCTAGTATCATCGGGTCCTAGGAGTTAAGCTAGATGGTTATCAAACCATTCTGAACACCTACAAACCCAACAGGAGATCAAAGAGAAGAGCAGCAATTCTAGGAATGGAAAACCGACCACTTTCTGGAAGGTAGGACGTGCAGAAAAGTGAATCCGAGGTGATATATGGGAAGATAGACTGCAGGGGAGGGGCTGGCTCCCAGCAAGCGGCAGAGCAGCAGAGCACAAAATCTGAACTTCTACAAGTCTGCTCCACTGAGGGACGTCACTCCAGAGACTAAGTGGGGGGTGGAGCCCTCATGGGGACAGCGTGATCTCAGGACCCGCGCGGTCACAGAAAGACCGGGGCTGTCTGAGTGCGGCAGAGCTACCAGGTATCGGAATGCGGAAGCCAGCTGCAGAGACAGAGCCGAGGAGGGGCTCTCAGCTCAGGCTTACCTTAAACCGTGATCTGAGGCACAGTCAGGACACCACTCTGCAAGCAGGGTCCCCAAAAGTAGCAAATCCAGGGAGACTCACCTTCCTCCTCCAGGAGGAGCAGAGCGGGAGTGCTACAGGAATTAATTGGGTGGGAGACTCCAGAAGGGGCTGTGCACCAGAGACAGAAATGCTCCATCACTGGCCAGATGAGTTTGGAGTGTGGCCAGAGACCAGGAAGACGGGAGGGACTGACTGCTTTTCTCTGAGGGCGCACTGAGGAGTGGAGTCCGAGCTCTCAGCCCCTCCGGCTGGAGACTGGGAGGCTGCCATCTTCATTCTCCACCTCCAAAGCGGTACGGAAAGTGGTCAGGGAACAAAAGCTCCAGAGACCAAAACAGCACAGATTACTCAGCCTGCCCCTGGCAAAAGCGATGCAATTCCATTTCTGACAAAGATCCGAGAATCACTGCAACAGGCCCCTCCCCCAGATCAGCAAGAGCATCCAGCCAAGACCAAGTTCACCAATCAATGAGAACTGCAGAACTCCAGAGGTAGGGGAAAGCAACCCAAAGAATTCATGGGTTTTTTTCCCCCATGATTCTTTAGTCTTTCAAAGTTAAATTTTATTCTTTTCCTACTCTATTTTTTAAATTTTTCCTCTTTCCTATTTTAACGTTTTTTAACTATTTTATCTTATCAATACCTTTTTAATATTTTTTTAATTTTCATTGTTATAGTCCTATTCAATCCCTTCATTGTATATAACCTTAATTTTTTTTAAGATTTTATTCATTTATTTGACAGAGAGATCGCAAGTAGGCAGAAAGGAAGGCAGAGGGAGAGGGGGAAGCAAGCTCCCTGCTGAGCAAAGAGCCCAATGCAGGGCTCAATCCCAGGACCCTGAGATCATGACCTGAGCTGAAAGCAGAAGCTTTAACCTGCTGAGCCACCCAGGCACCCCAACTTTATTTTTTGTATACATATAGGTTTCTTTTTCTTTAAAATTTTGGGATACAGTTTCTTCTAACAGATCAAAATATAACCTAAATCTAGCACATGGCTTTGTTCTAGTCTCCAGCCTGATCACATTCTTTCATCTTTTTTTTTCTTTTTTCAACCAATTATCAATTCCTTTTTTAGAATCTCTTATAATTTTCATCTTTACAGTCATATCCCATCCCTTCATAGTGTTTACCCTTATTTCTTTCTGTGTACATATATAAGTTTTTCTTTCTTTAAAATTTTGGGAGACAGTTTCTTCTAATAGACCAAAATATAACCAAAATCAAGTGTGAGGCTCTGTTCTATTCACCAAACTAATATATATATATATATATTTTTTTTTCTTTTTTTCCTTCTCCTTTCTTCCTCCTCCCACCCCCAATTTGGATTCCTTCTGATTTGGTTAGTGTATATTTTTCTGGGGTCATTGCTACCCTTTTAGTATTTTGTTCTCTCATTCATATATTCTTATCTGGATAAAATGACAAGGCAGAAAAACTCACCTCAGAAAAAGAACAAGAGGCAATACTGATGGCTAGGGACCTAATCAATGCAGACATTTAGTAAGATATCAGAACTAGAGTTCAGAACAAATCAATGAAACTAAAAACTGGTTCTTTGAAAGAAATAATAAGGTTAACAAACCCCTGGCCACACTTATCAAAAGGAAATGAGAAAGGACCCTAATTAATAAAATGGTGAATGAAAAAGGAGAGACCACAACCAACACCAAAGAAACACAAACAATTATAAGAACATATTATGAGTAACTATATGCCAACAAATTTGACAATCTGGAAGAAATGGATGCATTCTTCAAGACATGGGAACTACCAAAACTGAACCAGGAAGAAATAGGAAACCTCAACAGACCCATAACCAGTAAGGAGATTGAAGCAGTCATCAAAAATCTCCCAACAAACAAGGGCCCAGGGCCAGATGGCTTCCCAGGGGAATTCTACCAAACATTTGAAGAAGAATTAATACCTATTCTCCTGAAACTATTCCCAAAAATAGAAATGAAATCTTCCAAACTCATTTTATGAGGCCAGCATTACCTTGATCCCAAAACCAGATAAAGGCTCCATCAAAAAGGAGAATAACAGACCAATATCCTTGAGGAACATGGATGCAAAAATTCTCACCAAAATCCTAGCCAATAGGATCCAACAGTACATTAAAAGGATTATTCACCATGACCAAGTTGGATTTATTCCTGGGATGCAAGGTTGGTTCAACATTCACAAATCAATCAATGTGATACAATACAATAATAAAAGAAAGAACAAGAACCATATGATACTCCCAATTGATGCTGAAAAAGCATTTGACAAAGTACAACATCCTTTCCTGATCAAAACTCTTCACAGTGTAGGCATAGAGGGCACATTCCTCAACATCATCAAAGCCATCTATGAAAAACCCACAGTGAATATCATTCTCAATGGGGAAGAACCGAGAGCTTTTCCCCTAAGGTGAGGAACATGGCAGGGATGTCCACCTTCACCACTGCTATTCAACATAGTACTAGAAGTCCTAGCCTCAGCAATCAGACAACAAAAAGAAATAAAAGGCATCCAAATTGGCAAAGAAGAAGTCAAACTCTCACACTTTGCAGATTATATGATACTTTATGTGGAAAACCCAAAGACCCCACTCTAAAACTGTTAGAACTCATACAGGAATTCAGTAAAGTGTCAGGATATAAAATCAATGCACAGAAATCAGTTGCATTTCTATACACCAATAGCAAGATAGAAGAAAGAGAAATTAAGGAGTCAATCCCATTTACAATTGCACCCAAAACCATATATACCTAGGAATAAATCTAACCAAAGAGGCAAAGAATCTGCACTCAGAAAATATAGAGTACTCATGAAAGAAATTGAGGAAGACACAATGGAAAAACGTTCCATGCTCATGGACTGGAAGAGCAAATATTGTGAAAACGTCATCCTATCTAAAGCAATCTGCACATTTAATGCAAACCCTATCAAAATATCAACTTTTTTCAAAGAAATGGAACAAATAGGGGCGCCTGGGTGGCTCAGTTGGTTAAGCGACTGCCTTCGGCTCAGGTCATGATCCCGGAGTCCCGGGATCGAGTCCCATATCGGACTCCCGGCTCTGCGGGAAGTCTGCTTCTCCCTCTGACCTTCTCCCCTCTCATTCTCAGTCTCTCTCTCTCTCTCTAATAAATAAATAAAAAATCTTTAAAGAAAAAAAAAAAAAAGAAATGGAACAAATAATTCTAAAACTTATATGGAACCAGAAAAGACCACGAATAGCCAGAGGAATGTTGAAAAAGAAAACCAAAGTTGGCGGCATCGCAAGTCCAGACTTCAAACTCTATTACAAAGCTGTAATCATTAAAACAGTATGGTACTGTCACAAAAACAGATGCATAGATCAATGGAACAGAAGAAAGAGCCCAGATATAGACCCCCAACTCTATGGTCAACTAATCTTTGACAAAGCAGGAAAGAATGTCCAATGGACAAAAGACAATCTCTTCAACAAATGTTGGGAAAATTGGACAGCCACATGCAGAAGAATGAAACTGCATCATTTCCTTATACTACACACAAAAATAGACTCAAAATGGATCAAAGACCTCAATGTGAGACAGGAATCCATCAAATTCCTTGAGGAGAACACAGGCAACAACCTCTTCGACGTCAGCTGCAGCAACTTCTTCCTAGAAACATCACCAAAGGCAAGGGAAGGAAGGACAAAAATGAACTATTGGGACCTCATCAAGATAAAATGCTTTTGCTCAGCAACGGAAACAGTCAACAAAACCAAAAGACAACTGACGGAATGGGAGAAGATACTTGTAAATAACATATCAGATAAAAGGCTAGTATCCAAAATCTATAAACAACTTATTGGGGTGCCTGGGTGGCTCAGTTGTTGGGTGGCTGCCTTCAACTTGAGTCATGGTCCTGAGGTCCTGTGATCGAGCCCCGCATCAGGCTCCCTGCTTGGCGGGAGGCCTGCTTCTCCCTCTCCCACTCCCCCTGCTTGTGTTCTCTCTCTCACTGTCTCTCTTTCTGTCAAATAAATACAGTCTTTAAAAAAAAAGAATTTATCGAACTGAACACCCAAAGAACAAATACTCCAATCAAGAAATGGACAGAAGACATGAACAGACATTTCAGCAAAGAAGTCATCCAAATGGCCAACAGACACATGAAAAAGTACTCAACGTCACTTGGCATCAGGGAAATATAAATCAAAACCACGGTGAGATACCAATTCACACGAGTCAGAATGGCTAAAATTAACGAGTCAGGAAACGACAGATGTTGGCAAGGATGAGGAGAAAAGGGAACCCTCCTACATTCCCCCACTACACTGTTGGTGGGAATGCAAACTGGTGCAGCCACTCTGGAAAAACAGTATGGATGTTCCTCAAAAAGTTGATAATAGAGCTACCCTATGACTCACCAATTATACTACCGGGTATTTATCCTAAAGATACAAATGTAGTGATCTGAAGGGGCAGGTGCACCCAAATGTTATAGCAGCAATGTCCACAATAGCCAAACTATGGAAAGAACCTAGATGTCTATCAACAGATGAATGGATAAAGAATATGTGGTGTATATATACAATGTAATACTATGGACCCATCAAAAAACCCCAAAATCTTGCCATTTGCACAACGTGGATGGAAATAGAGGGTATCATGCTAAGTGAAATAAGTCAGAGAGACAAAACAACCTCCTTATTTTAAAATTCCCATGACTCTGTGGCACATGCTTATTTTGGTAAAACATGCCTTGGAGATGAAAATCTTTGTGGCTCCCATTGATATTAACAAGAAGATGGATATTCTCTACGCCCAAATTTTAAATGTACACATATGGATTTAAAGTTGGAATTTTGTGGACACCTATTCATAAACGTGCTTGGAAATTGCCCCAGAAACAAGAATAGAAGTTGTATTTAGATATAGTCAGATGTTAAAGGAAAAGCTTGGATTACAAGTTCTCCAAGCAACAATCTAGCTTCAATAATGTAGCAATCTAGATAGCCTATCTCTGAACTGATGACTTATTTTATTCTGGAAGAGGAAAAGATGGAAGGGAAGGAAATGTTTACTAATGCAAGCAAATCTTTTTACAAGCAAGAGCAATGGAAAGACCAAAGATTGTCCATGTTAGATGTTGTGCCAACTCATTGTATATAAAAAATTCAAATTTCATTGGTTAAAAAGGAGACTTATTTTGTAACAATGGGAAATGCCTTTGAAGTTATATTCCTTACTTTTTTGCTAGAAAGTTAAAAATAATCTTTCCAATATTTCGTAATTTAGCGGATTTATTCACTTAAGTAATTCAAGACTCATTGTGTTAGAAATGAGTAACAGAAAATAAGGGTCAAATATCATTCTCTAAGTAAAAACATTAACTATTCTTCTATGGAAGGTGGAGATTTATGCGATCTTTAAAAAAGCATATCACACAATTTCCAAAATGACTAACTACATCCATAGTTATTTTATCACATTAACAGTGAACACTGGCTGCAAAATAAATCAAAAGATGCTTTTGAGCACTGTGAAATGGTACTGATCATACTGCATCTTACAAATGAAGGTGATTAAACGTGCAAAACCTGCCATAAACTTCCTGAAGATTAATGGAAAATTAACAGCCACTTTGTCTTCCTGCTTGTGTGCTGAGCAAAATTAAACTCAGGGGAGAATCTAGGATCTCTTTAAACTCCAGCTACTAATTTTCTAGGAAGGGCTATGGATGCTTGAACCCCACCTCCACCCCCCAGCCAGGCTTTGATGTGCTCCCAGCAATAAAGGTTTAGAAGTTATGCAGCAGATCCCCACCACACCCTCCCCAGAATCTGACTTGTTTGTGCCTTTCTTTCCCTGCGATTTCACTGTGTGTTTAGCCCTCCCCAAGCAGCAGTTTCCTTAGCAACGGACTTGCCCTTTTGGAGGCTCAAACTATGACAGCAGTTTGCTGGCATGGCTCTCCCAGGCTTCCTCGCTGTCTCTCTCCTCTGTCTCCCTCATGAATGCTCAAAGGTCAAAAAGTAAAGTCCGTGTTGTTTCACTCATTTCAAACAAAGAGTAGGAGGTTAGAACAGGTTTGGGAAACATTTTATCTGGACTAACTCATAAAAAAGTGCTAATCTAAGTTTATATGGTAAAGAACTATTTTCCCTGACCATGAAGGAGGAAAGGTAGAAACAGAGAGTACAAAGGATGGAATCTGGAGGACTGGCTAGGTGGGAAAACAGCAGAAACTCAGGATGAGTTTGTGGGAAAACAACATAATCTGTTTTCCCCTTCACTAGATTTTAGAATCACCGGAGGGGATGCTGGGGACCAGTGCGAACAAGATTTGATATAAGAATGAGCTCTATAACTTAGTGTTCTGTGCCTTAGACTTTGAAACTTTTTATTAAAGTTCACTTTTTAGATATAAATTTTAGACATTTTAAAATTATAATGCAAGAAGCACTCGATGAGTCGCTTACTGAATTTTAATAGCATTAAAAGCCTGGAGATCATTCTGTGCTGATACAATACTATATATCTTTGGATAGAAATTGGAAACATCCATTTCATCATGAAATAGTCATTAAGGGCCTACTATATGCCAGGTATTCTTCTAGTTTTGGGGAACGTCACCAGATAAAACAGATTTTTTTTTAATTTTTTCTTTCCTTAACAATATTTAGATTTATATTTTTGCAAAAATGCCATGGATTAAAAGGACTGCAGTTTTGCATTTGTCTGTTAAAAATTCACAGGTGAAGTTGTTCAGGTGGGAATGCTACTAAACCAGCTGTGCTTCAGAACCAAACATACAGTTGGCGAGGCTTAGTTCCATTTGCTCGGGGTCTTTCCTGCCCTCCATAGTGGACATAACCAGTTGTACAATAACAAATAACCTCAATTAATTCCATGATGCCATCCTCCACTCATACACTGCTGATTCCTGAATCTGTACCTAGGTCCTTAAGTTGGAGATCCAAGCACCCTACTCTTTACTAGACAGCTCTGCTTGGGCATCCCACCGCCATGTTAGATTTAACCCACTCAAACTCAGCACCTCTTCCTAGAGCACGTCACCATATCAGTAAACTGCACCATTATTCACTCATTGTCTCAATGCTGAAAATAAAGTCATCCAAGGTTTTTCCCATCTCCAGTGTGTCCCCATGTCCCGTAGAACCTATCCTTTAAGCTCTTTTGAATGCTTCCACTTCCCTTTATTTGACCATGCTGAAATCCTAATAAAGTACCTCCTGACTTGCCTCCCTTTTTGCTTTGTCACTGTGCCTCCCTTCTTGCCTTCCCTCTCCAATCTGTTTTTCAGCTGAATCTACCTGAGATTTGTAAAAAGAAAATCTGATTGTGTCTTCCCCTATGGTTATAACCCTTCAGTGGCTCCTTACTGCCCTCAGGACAAATGTTTTATTTGACTTACCGAGTTTCATGCTCATCATCCTATCTCATCAAACCATACTCACTACCTTCAGCTTCATCATCCTCTCTTTCCAAGATGTACTCACTACTTGAAGTTTTCTCTTAATACTCCAGGGACTTTCTTATTGAGCCTTTATAGATACTTTTTGTCTTAGAATGTGCATATCCCACTTGTCATTACTGTGTCCTTCAGATTTCCAGGCAAGCTTCTCCTGAGACATAATTCCCTGATCTATCAAAACTAGATAAAATGGGTTTTGCATGTGTGTGTGTGTAAGTAACAATCACTAATTACTCGCATCACACTGAAAATGTGTCATTTCTCCCACCAGACCAGAAATTACTTGAAGGCAACAACCATGTATATATTGTTCACTCTTGAATTTCTAGCACCAGACTGATAATTTTAGCATAAAAGTCATTGATTAACTTGTTGGTTGAGTGAATTAATGCATTCTAGATGTTTAAAGTTGTTAATTTGAGTTGACTGATACTGAGTTCATGGATTACTCTCATATGAGCTTTTTAGCATTGAAATCTTTATATAAAAGGCAAGCTAAACAAACTTTTACTCACTTATATATTTGTAAAAATTGCCTCCCTCTAAGTTTTTGGAGCATGTCTTCTAGTGAAACTGGTATCTTAGAAGACTTAGTTACTGCTAATATTTGTGTCCCCCAAATTTATTTCATTTAAAGGATGTTTGCAGGTTTATCATAATAACTAGGAATGACCTGAACCAAGTCTTTCTTCAAGAAACAGAAGGAATATTTTTCTTAGGCTTCTAAAGGGAAAAGATTGAAATATTTAGATGTCAGATAACATAGAGCTAAATATGTTCATTTTCTGTTCAAGTGATATGCTATGCTATATGATTTCTATATCCTGAGAAAAGAATTCATTCCAGTCAATTTCCAGAAAATATCATTAGACACATAAACATTTTTAATTACATTCAAGAAAATATTTATTCCCTGAATGACTTGATACCTACTAATATGATTTAAATATAATATCTTCAATAAAATAATAAATAAATAAGTAAATAAATATAATATCTTCAGCTAGTTTTCCTAAAGATATAGAAACCATTCCATAAAATATTCTTCTGCTGACCTTTAATAAATGTCAACCTTAGGGAATTTAGATAAAGCCGTGTGATCCAAATGTAGTAGAACAAGAATAGAGTGATGATAAATAATTTTAACTCACTCTTTGATGGGAGAGGTTTCTCTCTATCTCACTCCATCGAACATAAAATATTCCAGATGTGTCAAAGATTAAACTAAAAGAAAGCAAGAAAGAGATAAAGGGAGAGAGAAAGAAAAAAGGAAAAAACCAAAAACCTGTTAAATGAATATATATACTCTCACTGTTCTTTTTCAGACTGACAACATAAAATAACATGGTTTATTTACATGTTTAAAACTTTTAAAAATTTTAGATCAAAAAATATGAACAAGGAATAAAAAGTCAACAACACCTTGAAAAAATATTTGCAACACATTTAATGGACAAAAGATTAAGATCAGGATATCAACATTTAACAAACTCTAGCAATCAATGAGGAAACACTTAGAAAAACCCAAACTAAGCAAAACCACAGAAGGAATCCTTCTTCTTGTCTTAAATCTACTCTAAAAAGTTTTTTGCTTCCAAATCAACACTGAAACAAACCAACCATTCATGGCTTTTAATTCTACCATGCTCCAATAGAGAAAATAGAAGCCACCCTAGGTATTTCAAACTGAGAGCATTTAATATGGGAAATTGGTTACACAGCATTGGAAGAGCTGAAAAGCCAAAGGAGGGATGGTGCCACAATCTGTACATTTAACCACAGTCAGAAGTTATACTACTTCGGGGGTTGGAGGGATCCAGGGCAGATATAGAATTGTCAGAACCCATAAGCCAAGGCTGTCTGGGGAAGCTGGAACCAACAAGAGGAGGGTCTAGTGGGTAGTTCAGACCACAGTGAGAGAGAAGACATTCTCTTCCTCATCCTGCACTTATTTCAAGTCCTCAGATGTGTTATGGTCTCTCTTCTCTGGACTAATTTCCAAGCCTAATAACTCTTCTACTCTCTGATTAATTCTGGCTAACTCATAATCAATATCCAGGAATCTGCTCAAACTTCACTCTTTCCCAGATACCTTCCCTGTTTCTACAGCCTAAATAAAGTCTCTCTATAAATACTCCATGTTAATCCTCTTTTATAACACTCACCCAATTTTACTGGAATTATAATGGAATTGTCTGCCTTCTTGAACAGACTACAAGCTTCATAAGAATACCAACTTAGGGCTGTAGTTTAGTTTGTTTCCTGCTGTATGCTTAATGCATGAAACAATCTGGCACACAGCATGGGGATTAACAAGTAATGGTTGGATGGATGAATTTCAAATAACAGAGATTTGATACATCCTCAATTTTCCTTTGAAAACCCACCCTTCCCTTCAATCCATTCAGATCAGGTAGATCTGGCTCCAACATTTCTACACTCCATCGTTGAAGCGTGAGTATATGTTTCTGGTCTGGCCAATAAATTCCATTCATCAATACCATGACTAATGTAGGAATAGTTAAATAATCGCTTTGGTCAGATAGACTCAATCTTGGGACTTTTTCTGAGTTCACACTTAAGATCCATTCCTTTTCTGCTGAGACTGCTGAGGTGAATGACCCAAGCCTAGAACTTCTGGTAACCATTTTGTCATGAAGAGGGTAGGGTCGGTACCAAATAAGAAATTGAGCTTTAATCTGGGGTGAGAACAATGGATGACCGAGTCCTAATAGTGACATCCTTTGATGTCATCTCATCCTTTGAGCCTATGAATCCATTTATGCTTAAAGCCAAATACACAACTGAATTTTTAGCTATCTGATCCAAAAAAATCTCTGGGTTAAGCCTATTTGGTTTCTGGCACTCAGAACCGAAGAGCCTTCACTGATTTCTTTATCAAGCACCACCAATAATTCTGATCCTCTTTTCATGTATCCTGATCTTATTCCTTAACCTTATTACTTAGAACAGAGCTTTGTCTCATCTCTATCGCTTAGGTGGTACAATCAAGGAACTTATTTCTTTAATATTTATTGGCATCTGCAGGCTCTGGTGATGCATAGGGACTGTGAACTACACAAACCTTAGCATTCCAGGTTTGCTGACTAGGGCAGAGGTTTTCCAACTGCCAAGACATAAGCAGCACCTGGAGAGCTAGCTAAAAATGGTATTTCACTCTCTCCACTCCCAGAGATTCTGATAAGAGTACTTCTAGAGGTAGGGTTCTAAAATCATATTTTTTAAATAAAAATCCCAAATGACCCAGGATGTCTTCAGATTATACCTAATGAAATTCATGAGGCAAAACCAGACACTAAATACTGATTGCAAAGAAATAATTAGTGTTATAGGAGTCTGTTCTGGGAGGGAGCTTACACCAGCCCAGAGAATCGCAGATCTCTCTCTGAGAAGGGGACATTTAAGCTGTGGCAGAGCATGCCTAGGAAGAAAGCTCAGCAGCAAGATGGGGGGGAGAGTGAATGGACAGAGGGCATGTATGTGTAAAGGCACTGAGCAAGAGTGATGAGGGCACATTAGTACATAGTTACACCATCCTATCCTTCATTCTCAAACACATCACTCTTTTCCTAACTCTTGACCTTTCCATTTGTGGTTTCCTCTGCCTAGGAAGAAATGCATTCTAGAAGAAATGCATCTCTTCTAGCTCTTCAGGTGATGACATAATTCTCATCCTTTGTCTTCTAGAAGCTTTGGCAGACTCCATCATTCCCACCTATAGCTTCCCACCCTTGTCCCATACCTTCCACCTTGCTGGCCTGACTTCCAACTGCTTACACCTGCATTTCTTTACCTGAGGTTTTCTTCTCTAGTCAAATGTGCAGTAGGCAGAAAATGCCAAGGAATGCCCTCCTTAATGCCCACCTCATCCCTGGGACTCTCAACCAATAACTGACTGTGTTTTATAATTAGCAGAGTTCCTGCTTCCCTCTGATAAGATAACTCAGAGGCCACATTCAACATGATTTTCAGGAGTTTCCCAGGAGGATTCTTTTTTTTTTTTTTAAGATTTATTTATTTATTTATTGACAGAGAGGAGAGAGATCACAAGTAGGCAGAGAGGCAGGCAGAGAGAGAGGGGGAAGCAGGCTCCCCGCTGAGCAGAGAGCCTGATGCAGGGCTCCATCCTGGGACCCTGAGATCGTGACCTGCGTCAAAGGCAGAGGCTTTAACCCACTGAGCCACCCACGTACCCCACCTCAGGAGGATTCACCTGCAGTTGCCCAAGTGACAGCAGAGTTGATGAAGCACCCTTGATTGACTCTTCACCCTCCTGTCTCACTTACGCACCACTCTTCCCATGATTTCTGGGATTCCCTTCCAAATAAATTACTGTACTGGAATTCTTACCTTAGAGTATATTTCTGGAGTAACCAAACTGAGAGAGGGGGCCTCTTATAACCACTCTCTCTATGGAGGACACCTCAGTTACTCAAATTTATTGCCTACTTTGTTTCCTTCAGAAAACTTATCACACTCCCTAAAAGTCATGTTTGTTTATTGTTTACTTCTTTTTTATTTGTTTTTCTGAGACTTTGTGTATCTTCTTAACTATTGTGCCCCTTATAGCAGCAATGTCCACAGTAGCCAAACTATGGAAAGAGCCTAGATGTCTATCAACAGATGAATGGATAAAGAAGATATGGTGTATATATACAATGGAATACTATGCAGCCACCAAAAAATGAAATCTTGCCATTTCCAATGACATGGATGGAACTAGAGGGTATCATGCTAAGTGAAGTAAGTCAATCAGAGAAAGACAATTATCATATGATCTCTCTGATATGAGGAATTTGAGAGGCAGGGCAGGGGGTTGTGGGGGGAAGGGAGGGAAAAAATGAAACAAGATGGGACCAGGGAGGGAGACAAATCATAAGAGACTCTTAATCTCAGGAAACAAACTAAGGGTTGCTGGGGGGTGGGGGTGAGGGGTAGGGTGGCTGGGTTATGGACATTGGGGAGGGTATGTGCTATCATGAGTCCTGTGAAATGTGTAAGACCGATGATTCACAGACCTGTACCCCTGGGGCAAATAATACATTATATGTTAATAAAATAATAAATAAATAAAATATTATCGTGCCCCTTACCTACTAGCCCAGTGTCTGGCAGGTAATAGGCACTCAATAAACAGTTGTTCAATGAATAAAATGAGTGAACCAGATTACTACATCTTCTTTGTCATGCCACAATTGTGCAGTGATTATATTTTGTTATTAAAAGATAAAGTAGATTGTCTTAATGAGGATTTTTATGTGACTTCCAGCTATATAAGACAATCAGAACACTGAAATATTATGGAATGTTCTAGTAGTATAAGGGAAATAAGTGACAGAAAGAGGATGCAATCCAAGTTTTCTAATCCAAGTCTAGTGGGATTGTTAATGCACTTTACCAGTGCTTGTTCTGTGGTATATAAGTCCAAGTTTCCTTTTCAGGTGTTGAGATGGGTCTGCATCAAGACATTCACAGTTCTTGCTGGCCTCAATTTCCTTGTGCCAGAAATTATGTGATTGTTAAATGGTTGCTCAAGGTCAGAGGTGCAGCTGTGTCCAAAATAACAAGCATTCATTATATAAGACTAACTGGCCTGGATGACAACCGAACCCTTGACCATGACCTTGTTAATAATATCCTCCAAACAGACTGCAACCAGAATCTGCAATCTTTATTTTTTTACTTCCTCCTTCTATTTTGCTTAAACACACTTTGTGGTCATACCCTAAAAAAACCCTTCCCAGAATATTTTGTCCCTCTTTTAGTTGTGAAGTTTATTTCCTTTCATAAATTCATATATTCTTAGTTTCCAGGATTCACAATCCACACTAATAGGTCTATGTTTCTCGTATCTACTGGAATGACTCCCCCCAAAATCACCCATTCATCCCAAATTAAAATATCTTTCCACATTGAATTACCTGCCTTCCCCTGCTTTCCCTTATATTTTTCTTTTTCCGTTATACTACCAAGGTAAGCACACTGTAGGCCTTTAGTAAGTACCTGCAGTCTGCATCTCAGGGTGCCCCTGCCTGCCTCTGACACTCCTTCGCTTTCTCCTTCACTTTCTCCATCCTTACTGAAACATTGCCCAAGGTCATGCCCTTAGTCAGAATCTTTAAAACTCAAGATGTGACCAAAGAACCATCCACGTAACATGTGCTATATGAAGGGCGTTGATAGGAGCTGTAGATTAAATGATTGATGAGCTAATAGAAAGCCCAAAATTCTAGACCAACAAATAGGGTCTTGATTGTATAAGCAAGAGGGGCTGTGAATGCATCTTCATCATCTTCATGTATATAATACTCTACTGAATGTGACAAGAGTTTGGTTTTTCTTTTTTTTTAATTTTGTTTATTTGAGAGAGAGAAAGAGAGAGAGAGAATGAACAGTGGGGAGGGTCAGAGGGGGAGAGAGAGAGAGAGAAAGAAAAGCAGACTCCCTGTTGAGCAGAAAGCCCTATGTGGGGCTTGATCCCAGGACCCAGAGATCATAACCTGAGCCAAAGGCAGACACTTAATCAACTGAGCCACCTAGGCAACCCTGAATGTGATAGGGGTTTAAAAACAGATATAAGCCTACATTTCACATCCCAGGCATGCAGACACTCTTGCCAACATCTAGTTAGAAATCTTTATTATACAATCTTTTTAACATTTTTTTAACCTTTTGAATCAAACATGAATGTGGAAAATAATGTGGAACAGAGAATCTAAATCATATAGGTAAGGAAAATGAAAATCTATATTTTTTAAGTAAACTTGATTTATAATTATATCAATTTCCTTTAATCATTAGCATAATATGTGAGAGATATCAAAGGCTCTTTCTAAACCACCCAGTGTTTTGCAACCCTGGATGAAATGATTATTTTTCTCCATTAGGTAAGATCTTTTCACCTTGGAAAGATCTAGATAGAGTTAGCACAAATTCCAAAGTTAGGCAGATTTAGTCTCTGGTCTGAATCTGCCATATCCTACATATGGAATATTGCACAAGCCATTTAATTTCACAAAGGTTCACTATACACATAAAAAGAGGAATTGAGATTCTAGGTCATTTTTTACAGTTTTATTGAGCTATATTTCATATACTGTAAAATTTACCTACTTATACAGTTGAGTAGTTTTTACTATATTGACAGAGTTATACGACCATAACCACATTCTTATTCTGGAACTTCTTCAACAGTTCAAAAAAGAAACCTCATACACACTGTACTCACACACTATTCCAACTCTTGACCCTGCTCCAACCCTAGGCAACCATCAAGCTACTTTCTGTCTCTATGTATTTGCCTATTCTAGACATTTTACATCAATGGAATCATACAATAGGTGATCTTTTGTGATCGTCTGCTTTCATTTAGGAAGATGTTTTCAAGGTTCATCATGTATCACTATTTTATTCTTTTTTATTGTTGAAAATAACTCCATTATGCAAATATGCATATTTTGTTTATCCATTCATCTGTGGATGGATATTTAGCTGTTTCTACTTTTTGGTTATCTGGAATAAGTCTGCTGTGAATATTCACTTATAAGTTTTTTTAATATTTTATTTATTTAATTGACAGAGAGAGAGAGCAAGAGTGAATAAGCAGGGGGAATGGCAGAGGGAAAGGGAAAAGCAGGCTCCCTGCTGAGCGAGGAGCCTGATGTGGGACTCAATCCCAGGACCCTGGGATCATGACCTGAGCCGAAGGCAGTAGCTTAATCAACTGAGCCACCCAGGTGCCCCTCACATATAAGTTTTTATGGACATATACTTTCATTCCTGGAATTCCTGGATTATGTAAAAACCCTCTGTTTAGCATTTTGGAGAAGAGTAAAGTCGTTTTCCAAAGTGGCTTCACGATTTTACATTCCCACCAGTAGAGTGTGAGATTCTGATTTCTCCACTCTTATCAACACATTATTTTCCGTCTTTTTTTAAATTTTTTTTGGAAATCATCATAAATGTGAAATGATATCTCATTGTGATTTGGTTTGCATTTCCCTAAAAATTAAAGATGTGAGTATTTTTTCACAACTTACAAAACTTCTTTGGAGAAGTGTTTATTTAAATTTTTGTCCATTTTTTAATTTGGTGGTGTGTGTTTTTATTGTTGAGTTATGGGTTCTTTGTGTATTTGGATACAAATGCCTTATGAGATACATGATTTATAATGATTTATATAGGATTTATAGTGCATACATGATTTATACATGTATAATGATTTATACATGATTATAAATAATTTCTCCCATTTTGTGTATTATCTCTTCACTTTCTTAATAGTATCTGAATCCCAAAAGTTCCCATTTTGATAATTTCAAATTTGTAATCTTTTTCATGTCTGCTTTCAGTATCATATCTATGAAACCACTAATGGAAAGTCACAAAGATTTGTGACTGGCTTTTCTTCTAGTAGTTTTATAGCCTTAGCTCCTACATTTACATTTATAATACATTTTAAGTAATATCTTTGAATACACTGTGAAATAGGGAACCAAATACATTCCTTTGTATGTGGATATCCAGTTGTCTAAACACTATTTGTTGAAAAGAGTAATCTGCATCTCACAACCCATGCAATGGGAGAAGATATTTGCAAATGACACTACAGACAAAGAGCTGATATCCAAGATCTATAAAGAACTTCTAAAATGTAACACCCAAAAGCCAAATAATCAAGTCAAAAAATGGGCAGAAGACATGAACAGACACTTCTCCAAAGAAGACATACAAATGGCTAACAGACACATGAAAAAATGTTCATCATCTTTAGCCATCAGGGAGATTCAAATCAAAACCACACTGAGATACAACCTTACACCAGTTAGAATGGCCAAAATCAACAAGACAGTAAACAAGTGTTGGAGTTGTGGAGAAAGAAGAACCCTCCTACACTTTTGGTGGGAGTGCAATTTGATGCAGCCACTTTGAAAAACAGTATGGAGGTTCCTCAAAAAATAAAAAATAGAGCTACCCTATGACCCTGCAATTGCAATTCTGGGTATTTACCCCAAAGATACAGATGTAGTGTTAAGAAGGGCCATATGCACTCCAGTGTTCATAGCAGCAATGCCCACAATAGCCAAACTGTGGAAAGAGCTGAGATGCCCTTCAATAGATGAATGGGAAAAGAAGATGTGGTCCATATACACAATGGACTATTAGTCATCAGAAAGGATAAGTACCCAGCTTTTGCATCAACATGGTTGGGACTGGAGGAGATTATGCTGAGTGAAATAAGTCAAGTAGAGAAAGTCAATTATCATATGGTTTCACTTATATGTGGAACATAAGGAATAGCATGGAGGACATTAGGAGAAGGAAAGGAAAAACAAAGGGGGGAAATCAAGAGTGGGAGACAAACCATGAGAGATTATGGACTCCAGGAAACAAACTGAGGATTTTAGAATGGAGGGGGATGGGGGATAAGTAAGCCTGGTGATGGGTATTAAGGAGGGTACAGGTTGACCTGGAGCACTGTGTGTTATATGTAAACAATGAAAGAAACACTATATCAAAAACTAATGATGCACTGTATGATAACTAATGTCACATAATAAAAATGTAATAATGAATTAATAATAAAACCTTGATATCTGTGGGGGGAGAAAAGAGTATTCTGCCTCTCAATTTGTTGGCATCCTTGTCAAAAATAAATTTTCCGTGTAATAATAAGTGTAAGGACTTATTTATGGACTTATAAATTATATAAGTCCATTATAATTATATGTCTATTATAATAATAAGTGTAAGGATTTATTTATGGACTCTCAATGCTATTCCACTGATGCATATGTCTATCCTAATGCTAGTGCCATTCGGTCTTTATTACTATAAGGTTTTGTAGCAGGTTTTGAAAAAGCAAAACATGAGTTCTCCAAATTTGTTCTTTTTCAAAATTGCTTTGACTATTCTGAGTCCCTTGCATTTCCATATGAACTTTAGGATCACCTTGTCAACTTCTGCAAAAAATAACAAAATAAAAACAAAACAAAACAAAAACTGGGATTTTTGAAAAGGTTCTGCTGAATCTATAGGTCAGTTGGGGAGTGTTGTCTTAACTATGTTAAATCTTTAAGTACATGAACACAGATGTCTACATAAACTTAGATCTTCCTTAATTATTGCAGTGTTTGTAGTTTTCAGGGTACAAGTCTTGAAATTTTTTTTTAATTAAATTTATTGCTAGATCTTTTTTTTGATGGTCCTGTAAATGGGATTATTTTTAAATTTGTTTTTAAATTGTTCTTCATTAGTGTGTAGAAACAAATTTGTGTATATTGATCATGTATCCTGACACATTGTTGAAAAAGTTTACTAGTTCAAATATTTTTAGTGGATTTCTTATCAATTTCTATATATGAAACTATATACAGAATCATTTTCCAATGCAAATCATTGTACTTCCTTTCCAAACTGGATGCTTTTTATTTCTTTTTCTTATTTCTCATTGCCCTGCTCAAAACATTCAGTACATGGTTTAATGGAAATGGCAAGAGCAGTATTTTTGTTGTGTCTCTCTTTTTTTAAATTATTATTATAATTATTATTATTATTGAAGAATAGGTAACATACAATATTGAATTCATTTTGGGTATACAAAATAGTGATCCAATATTTTGTACATTTACAATATAATTAACCATTTTCCTCATGTGGTATATTGGATCCCAATACCTTATTTATTTTGTAACTAGGAGACTGTGCCTCTTAATCTTATTTTGTCCATTTACCTATTTCATCCATCCCTTCAAACCCCTCTCCTCTGGCACCATCATCTTGTTCTCTGTATCTATGAGTCTGTTTCTGTTTTCTTTTGCTTTGTTCTTATTTTTTAGATTCCACAATAAGTGGAATCACATGGTATTTGTCTATCTCTGTCTGACTTATTTCACTTGGTATAATATCCTGTAGGTCCCTCCATGTTGTTGCAAATGACAACATTTCATTTCTTTTAATAGTTCACTTATATTCCTTTGTGTATACACATTACATCTTCTTTATCCATTCATCTATCAGTGGACATTTAGGTTGCTTCTATATTTTGGCTATATATACACTTATGTTGTAGGTCCCCCTCAGAGGAAATTCTGTATGTAGTTGGAGATTTGTTGTGTCTTTAGGAGGAGATGAGCTCAGAATCATCCTATACCATCATCTTGAACCCTTTCCCTCTTTGTGTCTTTTTTTAGAAGAAAGGTATTCCATTTTTCACCAATAAGTATGTTAGCTATGGGTCTTTTATAGATATCTACCAGGTTGAAGTTCTTCTATTCCTGGGTTTTTTTAAAGATTTTATTTATCCGAGAGAGAAAGAGAGAGAGGGAAAGAACAGAGGGAGAGTGAGAGGAAGAAACTGACTCCCTGCTGAACAGAGAGCCCAACATAGGTGTCCATCCCAGGACACCCAAGATCATGACCTGTGTCAAAGGCACACACTTAACCAACTGAGCCACCCAGGCACCCCTATTCCTGGTTTTTTGAGTGTTTTTTTTTAATCATGAAAAAGTTTTGGATTTTATCAAGTGCTCTTTCTGCATTTATTAAGATGACCTTTGTCTTTTTTTCCATCAATTCAGTTTATTCACTGATTGGTTTTCAAATGTTGAAACTCTCCTGCATTTCTAGGATAAAAACTCATTAGTCATGGTATGTAATACTTTCCATATGTTGCTGAATTTGGTTTGCTAGTATTTTGTATAGGTTTTTTGCATTGACATTCATAATGGATATTAGTATATAGTTTTATTGTGATTTCTTTGTCCAGTTCTAGTAAAACAGTAATACTAGTCTTTTAGAATGAGTTGAGAAGTATTACTTCCCTTTATTAATCTTATCATTTTTTGGAAATGTTTGTAAATGATCAGCATTAATTCTTTTTTAAAAGTTTGAGAAAATTCACGACTTAAATCATTTGGTGTCTGGTCTTTTCTTTGTTGGAAGTGCTTTTAATTACCAAGTGAACTTTGTTATAGGTCTATTCAGAGTTTTATTTATCCTTCAGTCAGGTTTCAATAGTTTGTGTCATTTTAAAAGTTTATCTATTTTACCTAAATTCTTCAGTTTGTTGGCACACAGTTACTTACAGCATTTTCTTATACTTTTTTTATTTTTGAAACGTCAGTAGTAATGGCTTCTCTTTCACTCCTGATTTAACAATTTCAATTTTTTTTCTCTTTTTTTTTATTCAGTCTTTTTAGAAGTTTGTCAATTTTACTGGCCTTTACAAAGAATCAAACTTTGATTTCATTGATTTTCTTTATTGTTTTTCTGTTCTCTCTCTTTTTCTATTCTCTATCTCTCTATTTCTGCTCAACAGTTTATTTTTTCTTTCTGTTTCCTTTGAGTTGGTTGTTTTGTTATTCTATTTAAGATGAATGGTTTAGTTTTTGTTTTCAGATTTTTTTAATATATTTGTTAAAAACTACAAATTTTTTCTAAACACAGCTTAACTGCTATCCGTATCCTTTAGTATTTTGTTTTCATTTGTCTCAAAGTGTTTTCTAATATCCATTGGAATTTCTTCTTTGATCCATTAGTTATTTAGATTGTTGTTGAATTTCCACATATTTTTAAATTTCCCAAATGTTTTTCTGTTATTTCTACCTTAATTCTATTTTCTTGGTAAAGATATTTTCTGAATTCAAATCTTTTGAAGCTTGTTGTATGGTCTAGAATAGGATCTCTCCAAAAGAATGTTTTGTGCACACTTGAAAAGAATGTGTATTCTGCCATTATAAGGTGACATTTTCTATAGACATCTTTTAGATCTAACTGTTCAAATATTTGACTTCCATGTTGACCTTCTGCCTAGTTGTTCTACTCATTACTGAAAGTGGAATATTAAAGTTCTAAATATTATTGTTAAATTTTCTATGTTTCCTTTTAATTCTGTCAGCTTTTGCTCCCTGTATTCAGAGGCTTTTGGTGAGGAGAGGGTGCACATTTATAATCATTATCATTACATCCTCCTCAAAGACTGCACTCATCATAAAAATGTTCTTTTTTGTCTCTAATAATACTTTTTGTCTTAAAGTCTACTTTGAATGTTATTGGTATAACTGCTCCAACTCCTTTTTGACTGCTATTTACATGGCATGTCTTTTTCCATCCTTTTACTTACAACCAATTTCTGTCTTTGAATATAAAGTGTATTTCCTGTAGACAGCATACTGTTGGATCACATTTTCTTTCTTAAATCCATTCTTCCAGTTTCTACTAACCTTTCTTGAAGTTCATTGCTTCCTTTCTGCCAGCTCAAATATATTACTCCTTTAATATTTGTTATATTCCTAAAGTTAATTTTTCTCTTCTGTTTTTATATTTTTCAACTCCAGGATTTCTCTCTAGTTATTTTTTATACTAATTCTTTAATAACATTTGCTATTTAATGAGACATTATTGTCCCTGTTTCCTTTAATTCTTCAGACATAGCTTCCTTTAGGTCTTTGACTTTATTCAAAATAGCTTATTCAAAATCTTTGTCTAGTAAGTCAAACATCTGGTTTCCTCATGGAGTTTCTAGAAAAAGACTTAATTTTTATTGTAAATTCACCTTTCTAAATAAAATTATTATAACATCTGTGAAATCAGTTTCCTCCATCTACCCCCAAGTTTTCTTGTTATTCTTGTTTTTCTTGCTACTAATTATTTGTTTAGCAGCGTTCTGTATGCTCTGAAATGTGTGGCCTCTGAATTCTCTGCTAGCCTTTTGTAAGTCATTATTTTTATTTTTAAATCTAACTTCCTAAAAGTGATACCTGGTTCAGTATAACTCAGTGGTCAGAAAATAGTTGGTTTAAAAATTTCATTACATCCTTTGTCTTTAAATTTGTCATCCTTTGCTAAGGGGATCTGTGTGGGGGAAAAATGCCTTAAAACTTCAGGGAGTTTATGAGACAGTTGGAGCTTTTACTTTCTACTTGTTCAAAGCCTCAGCTTCAGCCATGGTAAGCAACTCGTGTCTTCTCCTATTCCAAGTCTTTCCTGGGCATTCGTACACATGCAGTCATTTAGATCCCCAGCAATATATCTAAGTTTGCTATGACTCTCCAGCTCTCTAGAATTTCCCTTTAAATTCTTCAGCAATTTTCTTGCTTGCCCAACTGAAATCACAGCCTTAAACACCAGACATTTTGCCAGCAGCTTGCTATTATTATGTTGATAATGTCCTGGGGGTATGCTTCCTCTACACAAAGACACACATACACACACACACACACACTGAGCTGGGTTCTAGGCAAATTAAATAGCCACTACACTCTGAAAATAGAGATTTCCCACAGTATTTCACATTTGGGCAAAATATTGACTGTGCTCTGGGAATAGTACTTTTAACAAATCTCAAAAAGCAGACAAAGACCCCATCAAAAAGGAGAATTTCAGACCAATTATCCCTGATGAATATGGATGCCAAGATTCTCAACAAGATCCTAGCTAATAGGATCCAAGAGTACATTAAAAAGATTATTCATCATGACCAGGTGGGATTTATTTTCCCAGGTGGGATGCAAGGGTGATTCAACATTCACAAATCAATCAGTGTGATAGAACAAATCAATAAGAGAAGAGAAAAGAACCACATGGTCCTCTCAATAGATGCAGAAAAAGCACTTGACAAAATTCAGCATCCGTTCTTGATTAAAATGCTACAAAGTATAGGGATAGAAGGAACATTCCTCAACTTCATAAAATCTATCTATGAAAAGCCCACAGCAAATATCATTCTCAATGGGGAAAAGCTGACAGCCTTGCCTTTGAGATCAGGAACACGTCAAGGATGCCCACTCTCTCCACTCTTGTTCAACATAGTACTAGAAGTCCTAGGACAGCAATCAGACAACAAAAAGAAATAAAAGGTATTCAAATTGGCGATGAAGAAGTCCAACTCTCTCTCTTCACAGATGACACGATACTTTATATGGAAAACCCAAAAGACTCCACCCCCAAACTACTGGAACTCATACAGCATTTCAGTAATGTGGCAGGATACAAAATCAATGCACAGAAATCAGTTGATTTCCTATACACTAACTATGAAAATATGGAAAGGGAAATTAGAGAATCGATTCCATTTACTGTAGCACCAAGAACGATAAGATACCTGGGAATAAACCTAACCAAAGAGGTAAAGGATCTGTACTCAAGGAACTACAGAACACTCATGAAAAATTGAAGAAGCTGGGGCACCTGGGTGGCTCAGTGGGTTAAGGCCTCTGCCTTCAGCTCAGGTCATGATCTCAGGGTCCTGGAATCGAGCCCCGCATCAGGCTCTGTGCTCAGCAGGGAGCCTCCTTCCCCCTCTCTCTCTGCCTGTCTCTCTGCCTAATTGTGATCTCTCTCTCTCTTTCTCTGTCAAATAAACAAATAAAATATTTTTAAAAAATGAAATCGAAGAAGCACAAAAAGGTGGGAAAGCATTCCATGTTCATAGATCGGAAGAATAAACATTGTTAAAATGTCTATACCGCCCAGAGCAATCTATAGTTTCAATGCCATCCCGATCAAAATTCCACCAGTTTTTTCAAAGGGCTGGAACAAACAATCCTAAAATTTATATGGAACCAGAAAAGGCCCCAAATTGCTAAGGAAATGTTGAAAAAGAAAAACAAAGCTGGGGGCAAAACATTGCCTGATTTCAAGCTTTACTAGAAAACTGTGATCACAAAGGCAGCATGACACTGGCACAAAAACAGACACATAGACCAGTGAAACAGAATAGAGAGCCCAGATATGGACCCACAACTCTATGGTCAAATAATCTTTGACAAAGCAGGAGAAAATGTCCAGTGGAAAAAAGACAATCTCTTCAATAAATGGTGCTGGGAAAATTGGACAGCTATGTGTAGAAGAACGAAACCTGACCATTCTCTTACACCATACACAAAGATAAACTCAAAATGGATAAAAGACCTCAACGTGAGGCAGGAATCTATCAAAACCCTAGAGAAGAGCATAGGCAGTAACCTCTTCAACATCAGCCACAGCAACTTCTTTCAGGACATGTCTCCAAAGGCAAAGGAAACAAAAGCGAAAATGAACTTTTGGGACTTCATCAAGCTGAAAAGCTTCTGCACAGCAAAGGAAACAGTCAACAAAACAAACAGGCAACCCACAGAATGGGAGAAGATATTTGCAAATGACACTACAGACAAAGGGCTGTATCTAAGATCTATAAAGAACTCCTCAAACTCAACATTCACAAAACAGATAATCACATCAAAAAATGGGCAGAAGACATGAACAGACACTTCTCCAAAGAAGACATACAAATGGCTAACAGACACATGAAAAAATGTTCATCATCTTTAGCCATCAGGAAGATTTAAATCGAAACCACACTGAGATACCACCTTACACCAGTTAGAATGGCCAAAATCAACAAGACAGTAAACAATAAATGTTGGACAGGATGTGGAGAAAGGGGAATCCTCTTCCACTGTTGGTGGAAATGCAAGTTGGTGCAGCCACTTTGGAAAACAGTGTGGAGATCCCTCAAAAAATTAAAAAGAGTGCTACCCTATGACCCTGTAGTTGCACTACTAGGTATTTATCCCAAAGAAGCAGATGTAGTACAAAGAAGGGCCACGTGTACCCCAGTGTTCATAGCAGCAATGGCCACAATTTCCAAACTGTGGAAAGAGCCAAGATGCCCTTCAACAGATGAATGGATAAAGAAGATATGATCCATATATACAATGGAATATTATGTCTCCATCAGAAAGGATGAATACCCAACTATTGTATCAACATGGACGGGACTGGAAGAGATTATGCAGAGTGAAATAAGTCAAGCGGAGAGAGGCAATTATCTTATGGTCTCACTTATGTGTGGAGCATAAGGAAAAACATGGAGGGCATTGTGAGAAGGAAAAGGAAGGGTGAATGGGGGGAAATCGGAGGGGGAGATGAACCATGAGAGACTGTGGACTGAGCAACAAACTGAGGGTTTTGGAGGGAAGGGGCTGGGGGCAAGCCTGGTGGTGGTTATTGAGGAGGGCACGTATTGCATGGAGCACTGGGTGTGGTGCATGAACAATTAATCTTGTAACACTGAAAAAATAAAATAAATGTATTTGGGGGAAAAAAGAAAAAGAAAGAAAAAAGCAGTCAAGGGGCGCCTGGGTGGCTCAGTGGGTTAAAGCCTCTGCCTTCAGCTCAGGTCATGATCTCAGGGTCCTGGGATCGAGCCCCACATTGGGCTCTCTGCTCAGCAGGGAGCCTGCTTCCCACTCTCTCTCTCTGCCTGTCTCTCTGCCTACTTGTGATCTCTCTCCTCTCTGTCAAATAAATAAATAAAATCTTAAAAAAAAAAAAGCAATCAGATTTTCCCATTATCTGCAACACTGCCAGCTTTTGGCTATCATGCAGTTGAACTAGGGAGGAGAAGGAAAAAAAATAGGTCCAAGTTAAAATATCAGAGACCCCACTGTCTTACTGAGTTTCAATAGTTTCTCTTCAATAGATGGTCTTCAGTTTTTCTATGGCTTGGATTATTGACAAATTTTTGCATTTCATTTAAGTTTATTGATTTTAGTTCTTTTTCCCATAATTGTGTTATTTTAGAGGAAGAGGAAAGAGACTGCAGGTAACTTTTCTCTTTCTCCCTCATTGTAATCCCTCACACTGTTAATTCTGAACCCCGCTGCTGAAGATAAAAGAGAAAAGAAGTAAAGTGAACAAAAACAATGTTACTTGACTTGGACTGTTAAACTACCTTTGGCCAGCAGATAATAGAATCTGAATCTTTTTCCTGTGAGACTTCTTGTTTGTTTGGGGTTTCCTGTGATACCTTCACTCTGATGCTTATACTCAATTACTAGCTATTCCTAGGACCTATTGCTAAAGACCAGATTTTAAGGAAAGCTCCCTAAGAGGCCACCTTCACTTCTATAGCTGCATCATCCCAAATGTTCCCATTTGCCTAAATTTGTGAGCCAGCTATTATGGATAGATGGCTTATATTACTAACTTTCATTACTAATTAGGTATTAAGGCATCATTGCTCGACTTCTGAATCAGACCATAACCTTCTTATAGTCAGAAATGATGTCATATGATCTTTATAACCTTGAATCATCTTTACTGTTATCAACATTGGCGTAAATATGAAATGCTAGTTGCTGTAATGATAACTAATAGTAGCTAACGTTTACTGAGCACTTACTAGGTATTGTCTAAGCATATGTTTATTTACTTCATATGTATATAGATAACTTTACATACCTTATCATATATAATCACCTCACAAGGTAGATAAGGCATATATTTATTTATATCACATATATGGATAACTTTGCATATTTTATGATATATAATCACCGTACGTGGTAGATAAAACAAACCCATGCAGTAGGCAATATCTCCATATTATATATATGGAGAATGAGGCCCAGGGAGATTAAGCAACTTATTCAAGGACATACAGCTAGTGGGTGGCAGAACCATGGTTTTAACTCCAAAAGTTCAGCTCCGAAACCAACAAACACATCCACACCCATTGGTAATTTGATCTCCTTAATATCCTAGTGACTCTGACACTAATTTTTTATGTGGTCTTAAACAAGTCATTACATCTTTTTCATCTTCAATTTTTCTGTCTATAAAAGGAAGAAGACAGCCCCCACACCTGCTCTATCATGCTGTGGTTCAATGAAGACACCTCCAATAACATACTCTCTACAAAACTCTGTTCACTCAAACCATCATGCTAATTGGCTTGAACAGCAATAATAAGAACAGTCTCTCTGTCTACCCCGTCACCTCAGGTCATCTTTACAGTGTTTCTAGGTGACAACTGAGTGTCCAAGAATAGAGCCTCGAACACAGGTGCAACCACAGATGCAAAAGTAACAACAAAGGCAAAAACCCTGCACTCTGAATCTTAAGAATATCTACATCTTAGGGTTTCCTTGACCTTGAGATACTTGAATTCAGCACATGAACTTATCTGGCCTTGTACGCTGAACAGCAGGACCAGAATAAATAAGAAAGTTTAAAAAGTATAGGACATCTTTATCTGCTAATACTTAAAAAGACAATTCCTCCCTCTCACTTGGTGCAGGACAAATTTTCATAATAGTTATATCTGTTCTGCCTTTGCCGCGCTTTTCATTTTGCTCTCTCTCTCTTGGTTTTCTAATTCTCCCCTTTCTTGATAAGTGAGCAGGTTTGGATTATCCTTTAAAATACACATCCTATTGTGCTGGTCTGAACTTGACATGAAAGCTGTTGTTTGGGAGCTGTCTGAAGAAAACCGATGGAGGCCTTGTCAATAAATCATAAAAGCCCAGCACATGCAGGTTTGATTTTTATGTGAGGGGTCCAGATTACAAGTGTGACATAAAAATTTCTCAAGTATAGCAAAGAAGGCTTACTTCTCTAGAAAACATTATTTAATTTCATCAAATTATCACTTGATAATAGGTTATAAATCAGCTATGGAAAAGCAGGGCAGACAGCTTGGATCTGTTGCCATCTTCAAAGTCAGCATTTAACCTAGAAATGGCCTGCAGCATATAATCAGCTCTCTAGCTCACCATCAATAGCAGATCCATCCATCATCAATGGTACTTATGCATTTGTTCGGTATCTTGCAACCATCTCAACAGTTTCTAGCATGAATACCCATAACAAGTAGATACACAACAAGGCCAATAAACACAGCTGGTGGAGGATAACAAGTGCAATGTCATGTGTCCATGTGGGACAAAGAGATTTAATCAGCTCCAGGGATCCAGACCATATCTTGATCATCTATGACTGTGTATCATTAGCATTGAAGGTCAGGGGCCTTTACAATCTATTGTGAGAAAATAGTACTGGCTTTGCACAATATGGTAGGCAAGACAAGTTTGAGTATACAGTCAACTCTCAGTGATTCATTACTGCCAGAGGATGCTGTGCTTCTCAAAATCAGTTCAATTTGGCTTTGGGTTATGTCATTTGGAAAATGGATAAAGAAAATTTACCTAACATGTCTACAACTATGCAATTAGTCAATGATGACCCTGAATCCAGAACCCAGATCTTCTACTTTCCATTAAGATGATCTTGTATATTTTGTCAGATTATTCAACAAAAAGAGGAGGAAGACAAAAGAGGAGGAAACTTTGATCCTGAAGACAATACTAGAGAACAAGAGTATTGGCTAGTATGTTCCCCACAAAAAGAATAAAACCTGTCTGTTAATGAGTGTACTTATTTACTGAGCTATTATTATCATTTAATATCAGTTTATTTATTTCTTAAAATTCTGTAAGTCAATACCATATATGCCATTCTTGTTTATTATCTCCAAAATAACTTCAATCCAACTGTGGAATTCTGTCACAAATGTTCATATAACCAATTCTTTAACTGTGCCTCTTGCAATGACCTCCTTTGAAAAAGCAGATATAGCTGAGTTGATGTGGTTAAGATGCTGTCGCTTGTATAACAACAAAAAGACTGCTGATATCGAACCTAATTATTATGAAATAATTTTCCCACCTCTTCCTACTTAATGAGCCTCTTCCTCACTTATCTACAGGCAAGTTTTTCAATCTCTGACAAGTGCTGCTGTGGAAAAAGAAAAAAAAAACTGACCACTTCTCAATTTTGGTAGCTTATTAACACCAATAAATTTCACACCTGGCATTATTATTATCTCACATAAGTATTAAAGTTCAGCTTTCAGATTGATTACTCAGTAGCTCAAAAATGTTACTGTGGAGCACCAGTTCTTCCCAACTTCCAGCACTACATCCTTGATTTGTTTCCTCTCAGCCTTATGCTTGTTCTTCATTATCACAAATGGCTGCTCCATGCATCACAGAAGTCACCCAAATATTGGGGGTTGGAAGAAAAAGGAAGAGTTTCTTTAGTCTGAATACTTACCAATGAGAAAAAGCTTGCCAAAATATCCTTCAAAGGCCTCTCCTCATGTCTCATTAGCCAAAATTACATTTAATGTTGATGCTTAAATCATTCACTCTCAAGGACAATGAAATTATCAATGATTGGTTAAAACTAATCAAGATTCATCCCCTCCCTACTGGGATAAAGTCAAGCTTGCAGCCTTGCCTGCAAAAAACAATAGTATCTGCTTTTTTGATGGAGGCAGAATAAAAATTTCAAACATAACAAGACAAGATAGAAATCTAAGAGGTTAAAAACTATAGAAAAAAGGGGCACCTGGGTGGCTCAGTGGGTTAAAGCCTCTGCCTTTGGCTCAGGTCATGATCACAGGGTCCTGGGATCGAGCCCCACATCGGGCTCTCTGCTCGGTGAGGAGCCTGCTTCCCTCTCTCTCTGTCTGCCTCTCTGCCTACTTGTGATCTCTCTCTCTCTCTCTCTCTCTGTCAAATAAATAAATAAAATATTAAAAAAAAACATGGAAAATGAACATTGTTTGAATGGAGTAGGAGCCATGGTGGCAAAGCAGGCAATAATTAAAGAGAGCAGCTGCAGCAGTTTTGGGGTTTTTTTAAGACTATTTATTTATTTGACAGACAGAGAGAGGAGAGCACAAGCAGGTGGAGCGGCAGCCAGAGAGAGAAGTGGCATCTCCACTGAGCAGGGAGCCTAACACAGGGCTCCATCCCAGGACCCTGAGATCATGACCTGAGCTGAAGGTAGATGATTAACTGACGGAGCCACCCAGGTGCCCCAGCTGCGACAATTTTTATGTTTCATAAAGAATACAGATATGGCATAACCTGAGAGTAAATACTGTTGGGAATTTATTGGTCAGGAAATGTTTCTGTGTAATAGTGTTTAAAATAAGTTAGCAACCTGTACTGTCATGAACCATCACCACCTCCCTTCCCATTCAAAAAGTCTCAAACTAGATTTGCCAAATATCAACTTCTAAGAATATTGGGATACTTAGGTGCCAAATTTTTATTATTATGATATTATCTCACATTGGATATGGTGTTAAACAGGACTTAAAAATATTTGGGTAGGGAGACACAGAGAGAGAAGGAGAATCTCAAGCAGGCTCCATGCCCGGTGTGGAGCTCAATGAGGGGCTTGATCTCATGACCCTGAGTTCATGACCTGGGCCAAAACCAAGAGTCAGACACTTAACCAACTGAGCCCACCCCTAAAAGGCATTTTTTAAATAAAATTAATGTTCACTGGAGTGATCACCAACTGCCGTAGAGGCTCCAATGACTCCAATCATGGATTGGACATTTAACTTGGAGTGTAAGGAAAGTAACAAAAAAAGAAAGGAAATAAAAACAGTTAAAAAAAAAAAAAGCAAAGACATTCAGAAAGACATTTGTGAACATATCAACTAACATAACACTTAACCAACTGAGCCACCCAGGCACACCTAAAAGGCATTTAGGCACAGGCCTGTGGGCATCCAGTGAAGCCTCTGCAAAACGGATTGTTAGACAGGGTACTTGATAGATTGTTTGTGATGGTTGAAAAAACTAGTTTTAGAGTCAGACAACCTAGGTTTAATTCCTGGCTTTACTGATCACCAACTTTGGACCCAATCTTTGTGATAATCAGAATACTCTTGTAGCATAAGGACAACAATGCAGGAATCTTGGATGATTGGAAATGATGTAGAGACAACGCCTACCTAGCCCAGGGCTGAGCATAACAGCCAACGATGATGGTGGTAATAGGGACCAGAGCAGTATCAGTGAGGGTAGCACTTTGTGACAGCAGCTGTGTACTGCCAGAGGTGGTGGTAGTGGCAGGAAGTGTCACCAGGTCGTGTTAGCAGTCATACAAAAAAAATTACATATCACTGACTATATATAGAGAAGTAATATGCTATTTACTGTAAAGTAGTCCCTATGTATCAATGAGAATGATCCTTTTGGTGACATATTGTCCTTGAGAAGTGTCACAGAACAGTGAAGGAAAACCGGAATACCTGCATAGCCACTCAGATGGCCCCAACAGAAAGGGGGCAGACCACCCCCACATCTGGTTTCAGGCAACAGCTCTGAAATGATGTCACTTAGTAGGTCATTGAAGTATTAATTAAGGTGTGAGAAGCAGTATAAGTTGTGACATGAGAGAAGAATTAGAGATACATTTAAAAGAGAGGTAAATCTCACTAACACGTAGTAAAGCAGGAGGACTGAGGGAAGAGAATGAACCTAAGAATTTTCTGTCCTTCCTTTTCAAGCAAGTTTTTTTTTTCAAGACTAAAAGTGATAGTCTCTGCTAGATTCATTATTATCTTCTCCATCACTTAAATTCTATGCCTCTTACTTTTCTCACTTCAGTAGCTCATTAACAAACAGTTAATAGACACAAGGTTTATGAAAGTAAAGCTGCTTTTGGAAAGCTGTGTAACAAACCACCTTTACATAAACGAGTAGGATGGAATAGCATAAAGGGACAAAGCTAGAGAAATGCAATTTGTAAAATAATGAAACAACATTCTGCAAGAAATATTGTGCTTAACCCCACAAAATGCCAGCCCCTTTAAAATCATATTCTATGGTTTGCAGCTTGAATTCTTCACTCGAGTCAAGCTATTTTCACTTGACTATTTTTCCAAAATTGCAGAGTCATCATCTTGTTCATTCTTGTTCAATTAATAAAATTCTTCTTTTGGTAAATCCTTCTTTTGAGTTCCATCTTCTTGATGGGGCTTTCCTTGGCCACTTCAATCCATGATCTTCCCTTAGTTTATTTTGTACTTAGTAACTATTCTGCTCATTAGACTTTTACCACATGTATTTCTTTGCCCCATTATAATTACTTTCCATTTAAATATGTTCCATATTTTCAAGTGAGTGCCTGGGGGATGGAACCTATGTCTTAGTATCCCTGGAATTCATCATAGTAGACCTTTACAATTGGTGTAGTGGAAATGGCCCTGAACTAAGGAATAACTCCTGATTTAAACTTTGTACAAGTCAAAGGAAAGAATGAAGAATATGGAAATATATGTTGAAAAGGTCTTAAATTACACATGAAAAAACAGATGCGATAAGGTAAAGATTCACAGAAAGAATCACTCAAAAATAAAGCAAGAAATAAGACTGAAAAGTCAATATCATAAAGGAAATAAAATCATATCAAATACCGAATTAGTCCTGGGCGTCTGGGTGGCTCAGTCACTTGAGCGTCCAACTCTTGGTTTCAGCTCAGGTCATGATCTCAGGGTCATGATCTCAAGTCTCCATGCTCAACAGGGAGTCTGCTTAAGATTCTCTTTCTCCCTCTCCCTCTACCTCCTCCCCTGGCTCACATGTGTGCACTCACTCTCTCTCCCTCTCTCTCTCAAATAAATAAATAAATAAATGAAATATTTATTTTAAAAATACTGAATTAGTCTGAAAGAAGGGAAGGAAGGAGGATCTGGGGCAAGGAAGAGATGAAACAAATAGGGAAAAAAAGTAAGATGCTAAATATAAACCAAACCATATCAACAATCAAATTAATATAAATGTCCTCAACACTCCAATTTAAACACAGTGGTTTTTCAGAATAAAAAAGGATAATTCAACTCTATGTTGTCTGAAAGAATCTCACTTTTTTTGAAAAAGATTTATTTACTCATTTGAGAGAGAAAGAGAGTATGAGTAGGGGGAGAGGCAAATGGAGAGGGAGAGGATCCCAAACAGACTCCCGACTGAGCACAGAGCCCAACTCAGGGCTTGGTCCCAGGACTCTGAGATCATGACCTGAGCCGAAGCCAAGAGTTGGATGCTCAACCAACTGAGCCACCCAGGTGCCCCAAGATTCTCACTTTCAATATAAAAATGTGACTAGATAAGGAGAGAAAAGGGATGGAAATACTAATAAAAAGAAAGCTGGGATCACTATATTAATACCAGAAAAGTAGCCGTCATACCAGATATGTCGATAATTATTAATTGAAAAATTGATATAAATCTTCATAGATTCTATAATCCCCAATCAAAAATATCAATAGGTTGGGGGTGGTCAAAATTGACGGCTGATTTGAAATTTTAGATGGAAAAAAAAAAAGAAATTTTAGATGGAAACCACTAGATTGTGAGACATCAAACTTAGACTGAAGAAGACACAGGTTTTCAACTAAAACAAAAAGACAATATTAGGACAGATGTCTAAAAACACACTGAGAAGCATGAAAAAAATAGTCCCAGATCCCATTTGATGTCTGTGTATTTGTTCAACAGGCAATAAGGTCATCAGTAGAATGAGCATTTGGACAGTACCCTGAAATTTTTAAAGAGGGAGATGATATTTTTGCAATATTCTCTGAGTTTAATAGAATGAGCAGACTAGAGACACAAGAAAGGATTCTGAGGGGAGGTCTGAGACCTGAGGTCAGGTATGAAATCATGTATCTGTAGAGGTACCATTTTGGTGACTCATACTCAGTAATTCTCAGAGACTAGGGTATTGGATGACTTGGATGATTCCATAGCCCCAGTGAACATATGGTAGTGATCAGGAAGTTGGTGGATGATGACAGCAAAGATAAGGGAGTGAAGAAGGTATGACTGAATGAATGGGCATCCAAAAGTATTTTCTTTCTCATGATTTTGGGGAAGACAGGAAAATGTTAACTTCTATATACTACCATCATTCTGCCTCTCTCTCTTCTCTCTCTCTCTCCTCTCTCTTCCCTCTTTCTCTCTCTTGCACATGCACACATGAAGGAGACTAATTTAAAACTAGTATTTGTTAGGTGTAAGGAAACTGTAGCCAGGAGATGTAAAGCCTTTCTTTATAGGGTATACATTCAGATGATATTAAAAATACATGAGAAGCTGAAGTCCATGCAGATTAACCCTCCATGATTACAGAAGAGAAAACTGCATTTGAAGAAATTTTCCACATGCACGTAAACCCAAACCATCGACTATACTGGAAGTTAAACTGCACCCATTTTCAGAATCATTTGGTTCTATTCTAAAGCATTGCTTATATTTGGGATTATGTTTCTCAAATGAGCAAATAGAATTCCAGTTTGGGATTAGTTTCTTTTTTTTTTCTTGTTACTTTATTCTTCCTAAAATGTTTATTTTTTCAGTGTTACAAGATTAATTGTTCATGTATCACACCCAGTGTTCCATGAAATACATGCCCTCCTCAATACCCACCACCAGACTCGCCCACCCCCCACTGCCACCCCTCTAAAATCCTCATTTTGTTGCTCAGAGTCCACAGTCTCTCCTGGTTCATTGCCTCCTTTGATTTCCCCCCATTTACCCTTCCTTTCCTTCCCACAATGCCCTCTAGATGTAAGTGAGACCATAAGATAATTGACTCTCTCCACTTGACTTATTTCACTCCACATAATCTCTTCTAGTCCTGTCCATTTTGATACAAAAGATGGATATTCTTTCTCATAGAGGCATAATATTCCATTGGATATGGAGACCATATCTTCTTTATCCATTCATTTGTTGAAGGGCATTTGGTTCTTTCAACGGTTTCATGACTGTGGACATTGCTGCTATTTACACTGGGGTAAATGTGGCCTTTCTTTGTACTGCATCTGCTTCCTTGGGGTAAATAGACAGTAGTGCAATTGCAGGGTCATAGGGTAGCTCTATTTTTAATTTCTTGAGGAATTTCCACACTATTTTCAAACTGGCTGCACCAACTTGCATTCCCACCAACGGTGGAGGAAGGTTCTCCTTTCTAACATTTGTTGTTTTTTGTTTTTTGTTTTTTTTTTCTCCCCAAATTTGTTTATTTTAATCTTTCAGTGTTACAAGATTGATTGTTCATGCACCACACCCAGTGCTCCATGCAGTATGTGTCCCTCTGGATACCCACCACCAGTTTCAACTTGAGATGTGAAAATCTGCAAAGTTTTGCTTTCACATTTACACTAACAACAAAAAATCCAAACAAAATGCAAATTCACAACTTTTAATGAGCCTATCAGAGAGCTGAGATTTTAGGGTAATCAGCTACCCAGAAATCTAAGAAAAGACAGGCACCTGAAAGGCACTGGCAAGGAGAGGAAAGAACTGTAGCCCTACTTCCCCTGAGACAGATGCAGCCAAACATGTTTAAGATGAATTCAAAATTGTCAGTGTTAAAGTCAGGTGTGGGCTAACAAGAAAATACAGAATCTATGGAAGCTAAAGATGTAAAGACATTTGCATTTACTTCCAGGCTTTTCTCTACTGTCTAGCATTCCCACTCAAAATAAGTGAAAATTTCTATTTACCCCCAAACCTGTATGCAATTGTTCATAGCAGCTTTATTTACAATCGGCAAGAAATGAGAAACAACCTGAATGTGTTCCAAGTACAATGGTAGTATGGAATACCATTTAGCAGTAAAAAGAAGCAAACTGTCGATACATACAACATGGTGAATCTCAAATGCATCTAGCTAAGAAAGAAGGAGAGATAAGCCAAAAGGCTACATACTACATGATTCCATTCATATGACATCTGGAAAAGGCACCCCTTAAGGAACAGAGAAAAGATCAATGGTTGTCAGGGATCGAGGGAGAGAGAGGAGTTCACTACAAAAGGGCAGTGTTGAGATTGTTCTGTAATTTGATTGACCTTTTACAGAGAATACGCATTATCATTCCACTGAACTTGTGTCCCATGGAATCCTTTTGGAAAAAAATGGTGTAATAAACAGGAAATTGACTTTGGGGGTTCAAAATACTCAAGGCAGAATCTCTAGTCCTTGTGGAAATATGACCTTGAGTGAGTTATTAAACACCTCTGAGTCTCAGTTTCCTCATCTGTTAATTAAGACTTGTTGTCAAGATTAACTGAACAATGAATGTAAAATACTTTTTAAAATATTGATTCTTGTCCTTTCTTTCCCTTGCTCATTCTGAAAGGTCACTCTTAATGTCAGCAAATCCTGGCATTATCAGCAGTCTCTCTCCTTTCAGAAATCTAATTTGCTATTTCCATGCGGTGTGCAAAGCCAGGTGATAACGTGTATTAGAATGTGTCTAATACATTATCACCTATGTTTTGATTGAAGATCCTATGAATAAATTATGCATTCCTTTCTGGGATTTATGTTTTGTGGAAGCTATCAATGGATTTAGCTGTGAGGAGCTTCTGAAGCAAGAAGCAGGGGAAATGAGCAGGAACAGAAAAATCTTGGATATTAAAAATAACCCCCCAGAAGGCAAAATGACCTCCATTTGTTTATGCTCTCAAGCCCACGCTGAACAAGCTGCTGCGAAGAGCTTTATTATACAACTGCAGAACAAGATGATTTTCCCCACATATTTCATAATGATTTGGGGATTTGAAAATGAGAAAGAAAAAGCTAAGGGCAATTTCTTGCAGTCTCCTGGTCTCTCACAGCAGAGGGAAAGACAGTGAAGAGGCTATTGCGGTAGCCTAATGGAGAGGTGGGGAGAGGCTAAAATAAGCAGGCAGTGAGCAAACGTGGGGCAAAACTGAGAGGGAACGCCCCCTGGGGAATATCCCAGCATGCACACTCCTTAATCCTGCCTTTACCTGGATCCCGAACATTACAGATGAGGCTAACATTTCAAGTGTGACTCCGAGGATGATGGCACCCGGAACAGAAATGGAGAACTTGGGAGGAAGTGTCTGATGGTGGAAGAAATTGAGGAGCTGGGTTCGGGCAGGGGAGGTTTAAGGCACCCACAGGCTGTCCATGTGGGCATTACAGTTAGAAAGAGAAGGTTGGTGCTCTGCTGAAGGCTTGTGCTCTAGAGATACATTTGGGAGAAATTCCCTTAGAAATAATAGCCATGGAAGTGGTTGAAATAACCCAAACAAAGAGAACAGAGGGAGAGTCCCGGACAGAAAAAAAGTTTGTTTGTTTTTGTTTGTTTGTTTTAAGATTTTATTTATTTATTTGGCAGAGAAAGAGAGATCACAAGTAGGCAGAGAAGCAGGCAGAGAGGGAAGCAAGCTCCCCGCTGAGCAGAGAGCCCGACACACGGCTCGATCCCAGAACCCTGAGATCAGGGCCGAAATCGAAGGCAAAGGCCTTAACCCACTGAGCCACCCAGGTGCGCCCCAAAAAAGAAGATTGTAAAAAATAGTGAGCAGAGGTCAGGGAGGAAACTAAGAGGAGAAGTTCTCAAGAGGTGACATTCGAACCACAGGTTCGATTACTGTGATGTGACCAGGAGGAGAGGCTAAATCAAGCAAGAGCACTCCGCTCTCAGATTCCACATAAGACCTAGAGATTGAAGAAGGAGCTAAAAGCTGCCCCATGATTCTCTTTCTTTTTTCACTCTGTTATACTGTAGCTTAACAAGCAGAGGGTGCAGCTATCCCCAAACTTGAACCTGGATCTCACACAGAATAGCAGTTTAATATAACAGCTGCTGAGGATAAGGAAGAAAGGAAAATCAGGCCAGGCAAGGAAAGGGCAAATCTGTGCTTCTTCCACTTTCCACGAGAACCTTAGACAGTATTTCACCATGGGAATCTGTTGCCACCTCTTGCGTAGATGTGGGGGAAAAGCATCAGATATTAGCTTGATTCAACAGTTGTTATCGATTACCCACTAAATGCAAAGCTCTGTGCTAGGAACCTACAGCAACAGTTCTCAAACGTGAGCTGATCTCAGAATCACTCGGATGACTTGGAAAACTTGGATGACAGATGGCTGGTCTCTGTCTCCACAACTTCTCTTTCAGTAGGGCTGGGGTAGGACCTGAGAATAAGCATGCCTAACCTATTCTCAGGGGCTACTGCTGCTGTACAGGTCCACGAATAGTATTTGGAGAGTGACAGGTCTAAAGGTTCACCATCAGAGAAGAATAAATGAGTTGAGGCTATTAATTCAGGAGGAAAAGCCAAGTATAAAATTCTACAATGTATTATCATCATGAGATGGATCATTTCAGTATTCTTCAAATGCAAATCAAAATGCATTTGTCATCACAGGCCACACATTTCTCACCTTCATGAGCAAGTCTGGAACAAAATCCACTCGTCTCACCCACAGAGGAAAATCCTTTCATATAACCTGTAGATGAAAAGGCACTTGTATCACCAAGAGACAATAAATAAGTAAATGCACCTAAATCTTATCTAATACTTTCTGGATCCTCAGGAAGAGAACAAAAGACTTCTACCTGGTCAGTTAGTTCTTTCTCTCCCTGTCCGCATAACCAAACCTCATTTATTGAACCGGCTCCTCAATATCAACCTTTTTGCTAACTCACTTTGGATAATGAACTTCTTGAGAACAGGAATCTCATTCGTTTAACTTTCCATGCCCAGGCCCAGGCCCAGAACCTAGCCCACTCTTTAACTGAGGAAGGAAAGAAGAGAGGAAGGAGGGAAGAGAAGCAAAAGGAAGGGAAGGCAGGAAAGAAGAAAAGAAGACAGGGAGGAAGGAGTCTGGTTTAATCTTGGACTCCTCTGTGGTTAACACAGCCCACTGGGCAGGGGCGGCCTTGGCAGTATTCCTCCTCTGACCAGGAGGCCTTGCTATTGGACAGCTCTCCTCCAGACTAGTCTGTTTCTATGCCTCAACTTTTACTTGACCTTCCCCAGCGTAACCCCTGTTCTAACCACGGGCTCCCTCATTGCCTGTTCCTTCCAGCCAAATTGCCCTTTCATAACCTGAGTCAACACCAGTGCCATGGTCCCGGAGGCACCCAGGCCAAACCCCCAGTTGCCTCCAAGCTCCCCATCGCCTCGATGGCATGTTCCCAGGCAGTCTCCAAGGCCTCTTACCTCTCCCTGCAGGTGATTTCTCCTGGGGCCCTGCTTTCCCAGCCTCATTAGGACTATATTTATGCCTAGTTGTTAAAACAACCTTGTAACTGGGCTCCCTATTCCACTATTTGCCTCCTCCAACTAATCCCACACACTGTTGCCACATTAATCATCCTTAAACACCACTTTCATTATCACGGTAGCAGTTACTCTTTATGAAGCACTTAATATGTGTCCAATGTCATGCTAGACATCTTACACGCACTATGTCATCTCATTCTCACCCCATGAGATATGTATTATTATCCCCATTTTCGAGATGAGGTAACTAAGGCTTACTCATCTGTAAAGACTTGCTTACGGCACTGTGTTTCAGGCCCTCCACAATTTAACCTGCATTCCAAATACTTGTTCTCACCCTTCTCTTCCCGATCTCTATTCCTGTCAAACTGGTTTGCTACACCTCCAGATATGTCCTCACCTCCCCACCTTTCTGTTGGGAGCATTTCTCAGAGCCAGCACAGATTGCCTACCATACAAGTGCAGGGCCCACTGAAGAGCTCACAGGTCTGACCAGCAAGCCCAGTGCTACTGTGTCAAGCACATTCTGTTTCCAATAAAGCTGCGACCACAGCCGACCCATTGAACTTGACCACTGTAGCCATTCAAACCCACTTCAGCTCAGGCTCAGAGAGTAGTGCTCCCCTCTTCCTTGGTTGCTGAAGCGTCTCAGGCCCTGGTTCCTGCTTCAGATCATTCCTGAGTCTCTGGAGTATGATCTAATAAATCCTAGGAATATACATGCACCATCAGATGGCTGAATGGTCGTCTAGGTCACTAGGCATCCGAACAAACAGAAAACAGAAACTCAAACAAGTATGGCAATATACTTTTAGTAGAGTGGTAGATGGTAGATAAATAGAAGGATAGATAATAGAATATAGAGGTATGTAGATGATAGATAAATACATAGATACATCTGATAGATAATAGATAGGGAGAGAGAGAGATAGAAAGAGATAAGTAGATAGTGAGATAGATAAACTATTAGGGTTTTCCAGAGAAACAGAACATTCATATACACATTTATAAATGTGAATTTAGTATGTATATATTATAATGCATACGTATGCATTCATACATGTGCATTTAATATATATTATATGTATATAATATAAATAGCACAGAGATTTATTATGAGGAACTAGCTCATGTAATTATAGAAAATGAGAAGTCCCAGAATCTGCTTTCTGTAAGCTGGAGACCCAGGACAGCTGGTGGTGTACTTTACTCTGAGTCCAAAGGCCTGAGAACCAGGGGAGTCAATGGTGTAAACCCAGTCCAAGGCCTGGAGAAGATAAGATGTCCCAACTCAAGAGTGAGGCAGAAGGTAAAAGGAGCACTTCCTCCTTCCTCCACGTCTTGTTCTATTCAGGCCCTCAATGGACTGGATGATGTGCACCCACTTTGGGAAGGGCAAACTCGTTTACTGAATCTACCCATTCAAATGCTAATGTCATCTTGAAACACTCTCACAAACACACCCAGAAATAATATTAAATCTGGGCACCCCAAGTCCAGTCAGGTTGACATATTAAATTAACCATCACAAATAGATATAAAGTATACGATCTAGGTATGCACTTGTTTATCATTTGCTTCCACTGGGCAATTATATGCATCCACACACAGAGATTGTAGTTTACTTTGTGCAATATTCTTTCCTTAGGTGGTCTCATGGCTCACTCCCTCACAACGCTCAGCTCTCTCCTAGAAGCTTCCTCTTCTGAGAGGCCATCTCTGAAGAGCTGAAGTATTCCCTTCACACTGCTTCACTCTTCTTCATAGACCTCCTTTCTACCAGCTACTCTACTCAGATGCACCTCTGCCTCAATCAAATACAAGTTCTATGAATTCAGGTACCTTGCCTGCTATTCCCTGTTGTAATCTCAGAATCTAAAACCATACTTGGCACTTAAAAGGCTCTCAATAAGAGGGCCCAAGATGGCAGAGGAGTGGGAGACTCCTTTTCATTGGTGCCCTGAATTTAGCTAGGAATCTACCAAGCCACTCTGAACACCCATGAAATCAGCCTGAGATGTAAGATTATACACACCTAGATGTCTATGGGGGCAGTGGATCGTCAGTGGAGAGGTACAAAGAACAGAGTTGGGATTACACAAATATGGGAGGATAAACAGAAAGGGGAGGGAGCCACCAGAAGTGAGCCACTGGAAAGTAATACCCCAATGCAAAAGTGCCCTGCACTTGGGGACCAGTGATAGCTTGGAGGCCGGTGGCTGCAAAACAAGAAGGTGCTGATAACAGCACTCAAACAGAACAAAGCAACTGAAAGGGGCAAATGTTGGGACTGAGCAGCCACAGGCTCGGTCCTAAGCCCATAGTCCCAGTATGGCCACAGCTGCCACCTGCCTGTGCCTGAGAGGACCAGGCATGGACTTGAGTCAGTGGTCCCTGGGGCTGGAGGCTGCTGCTGCAAGCCCCACCACCACCACCAATGTCCACAACTGAGAGGACCCAGCTTGGACTGGAGCTCACGGTCCCAGGAATGGCATCCGCCAGGGCCCCAGGCTCACCTCGACCAGGATCACTTGTGGTTTTGTTGGCACGGGGTACAGAGACAAGCAGGGAGGGGCCTGGGTTGACCACAGAGAGGAGTGCTGGGGGTGCACATTGCCTGTAGGAGGCTACAGTTTTCAGCTGTACTTACAAAGAGGGAGTCTGTGCATTCTGGAAGATTCAGAGAGGAGCAGACTGTGGGTCCTCTCCAAGGCAGAGGTCAGGGTGTGGACAGTTTATTTTGCTCTGACCCTCCAAAAAGGCAAGAAAAACTACCAGAGAACAAAAGCCTCCAGAGAACAAAAGCCCAAAAAGCCAATTTCCATGGAGCCCAATCCCTTGAAAGGGGGCATACTAACTCTGCCCAACCAGGATTGACTGAAAAACAATGCAGCAGGCCCCTCCACCAGAAGACAAGCTGAAAGAACAAGAGGACAACAACCACAGGGTCCCCATAAAACTATAAAACCCCAACACCAGGAGAAAACAGTATAGTAAGCTCCTGGTGTTGCCTCATGGTCTGTATATTTCTTAGATACAACTTTTCTCCCTTTTTTTAAAATTCTTTCTCATATTTCTTTTTTTTTTTACTACTTATCACTTCAATTAGATGTTTAATACAACATATTCCACAGTAACTTTTTAACTTGAACTTTTTCATACATATACTTTTTTCTTTTTTGTTTTTTTATATACAGAGATATAAGCTTCAACTTCGTCCTTTTTTCCCTATTCGATACTACCTTTATACATATAAACCAGTTTTAATTTCCCTGTATCTCTGGGAAGTAGAGTTCTCTAACAAAGAGAACAAAATACACCAGGAAGAACTGAAATACCCTACCTCGCCCACATCAAAGAATTATAGCCACCTTCCCCTCACCCCTCCCTTTTATTTTGGGTTCCTTTTGGGGGGGGGGTTTGGTTTGGTTTTTGTTTTTGTTTTTTTGGTCAGTCTTTTTGTTTGTTTTTGTACTTAATAAATCTTACTCTTGGGTCTCATTTTGGCTGTTGTTTTTGTTTGTTTTTTTTGTTTGTTTTTTCTCTTTGGTGATGACTTCCAATTGCTCTGAACCTTTTAGGGTGCCTGGATTGTGGTTGATATTTTCAGCTGTACATCCCCTCAACCACAACTCAACAGAATGACTACGAGGACGAACTCCCAACAAAGAAAAGAACCAGAGACAATGGCATCTTCTGCAGATCTAATGGATATGGATTTAAGCATGATGTCAAAAATAGACTTCAGGGTAGCAGTTATGAAGACAATAGTCAGGCTATTTAAGACTATTAAGGGCAACACAGATTTGCTAAGGGAAGAAATGAGAGCAGATATGGCAGAACTTAAAAATGCTATCAATGAAATACAATCTAATCTAGGTACTCTAACAGTTAGGGTAAATGAAGCAGAAGAATGAATTAGCAGTCCTGAAGACAAACTGATAGAAAAGAAGGAGCAGGAGGAGGCCTAGAACAAACAGCTTAAAATCCATGAAAACAGAAATAGAGAAATAAATGACACCATGAAACATTCCAATGTCAGAATTATTGGGATCCCTGAGGGGGAGGAGAGAGAGAGAAGACTAGAAGATATATTTGTGCAAATCGTAGTGAGAACTGCTCTAATCTGAGGAACGAAACAAGCATTCATGTTCTAGAGGCAGAGAGGACCCCTCCCAAGATCAAGGAGACCAGACCAATGCCCTAGCATGTTATAGTAAAACTCACAAATCTAAGAACCAAGGAAACCATCTTAAGGGCAGTTAGGGGGAAGAGATTCCTTACGTACAGAGGGAAGACTATCAGAATAACGTCAGACCTGTCCACAGAGACATGGAAAGCCAGAAAGGGCTGGCAAGACATATTCAGGGTACTAAATGAGAAGAACATGCAGCCAAGAATTTTTTTTCTGGCCAGGCTGTCATTCAGAATGGATGGAGAGATAAGGAGCTTCCAAGACCAGCAGAGACTGAAAGAATATATGACCACTAAGCCAGCCCTGTAAGAAATATTAAGGGGGGGTTTTATATAAGGAAAAAGACCCCAAGAGTGATATAGAACAGAAATGTACAGGGACAATCTATAGAAACAAGGATTTCACAGGCAACATGATGACAATAAAATCCTATCTTTCAATAATCACTTTCCATGTGAATGGCCTAAATGCTCCCATAAATCAGCACAGGGTTACAAATTAGATAAAAAGACAGGATCCATCCATATGCTATCTACAAGAGAAACATTTTGAACCTGAAGATACACCCAGACTGAAAGTAAAGGGATGGAGAACTATCTTTCATGCCAACAGACCACAAAAGAAAACTGGGGTAGCAATTCTCATATCAGACAAATTAGATTTTAAGTTAAAGACTGTAGTTAGAAATACAAAAGATACTATATCATTCTTTTTTTATTAACATATGATGTACTATTTGATTCAGGGGTACAGGTCTAGCACATACCCTCCCCAGTGTCCATAACCCAGCCACCCCATCCCTCCCACCCTCCTCCCCTCCAGCAACCCTGAGTTTGTTTCCTGAGATTAAGAGTCTCTTATGGTTTTTCCCCTACCCTGGTCCCATCTTGTTTCATTTTTTCCCTCCCTTCCCCCCATGATCCCTCACCCTGCCTCTCAACATCATCCTTAAAGGGTCTATCCAACAAGAAGATCTAACAATTGTAAATATCTATGCCCCCAACATGGGAGCAACCAACTACACAAGCCAACTGTTAATCAAAATAGACATATTGATAATAATATATTAATAGTAGAATTCAACACTCCATTCTCAGTGATAGACAGATCATCTAAGCAAAAAATCAAGAGAGAAACAAGAGCTTTGAATGACACACTGGACCAGATGGAACTTATAGATATATACAGAACATTCTACCCTAAAACAACAGAACACTCATTCTTCTCAAGCACACATGGAACCTTCTCCAGAATAGACCACATACTGGGTCACAAATCAGGTTTCAACTGATAACAAAAGATTAAGATAATTCCCTCCATATTCTCAGACCACAAGGTTTTGAAACTGGAACTCAATCACAAGAAAAAGTTTGGAAGAAATTCAAACACTTGGAAGCTAAAGATTATCCTGCTCAAGAATGTTTGGGTCAACCAGGAAATCAAAGAAGAACTTAAACAATTCACGGAAACCAATGAGAATGAAGATACATCGATACAAACTTTTGGGATACGGCAAAGGTAATCCTAAGGAGAAACTACATAGCCATCCAAGCCTCACTCAAAAAAATGTAAAATCCCAAATACGCAAACTATTTTTATACATTAAAGATCTGGAGAATCAACAACAAATTAAGCCTAATCCATGCAAGAGAAGGGAAATAATAAAGATTAGAGCAAAGATCAATGAATCAGAAACCGGAAATACAGTAGAGCACATTAATGAAACTAGAAGCTGGTTCTTTGAAAGGATTAATAGGATCCATAAACCACTGGCCAGACTTACCAAAAGAAAAGAGAAAGAACCCAAATTAATAAAATTATGAATGAAATGTGAAAGATCACAACTAACACCAAGGAAGTAAATATAAGTATCAGAAATTAATATCAACAGCTATATGACAGTAAATTAAGCAACCTGGAAGAAATGGATGCATTTCTAGAAACCATAAACTATCAAGACTGAAACAGGAAGAAATTGACAATCTGAATAGACCAATAACCAGTAATGAGATTGAAGCAGTGATCAAAAACCTCCCAAAAAACAAAAGTCCAGGGTCTGATGGATTCCCTGGGGAATTCTACCAAACATTCAAAAAATAAATAATACATATTCTCCTGAAGCTGTTTCAAAAAACTAGAAACAGAAGGAAAACTTCCAGACTCTTTCTATGAGGCCAAGATTATCCTGATCCCAAAACCAGGCAAAGACCCCATCAAAAAGGAAAATTTCAGGGGCACCTGGGTGGCTCGGTAGGTTAGGGCCTCTGCCTTCGGCTCGGGTCATGATCTCGGGGTCCTGGGATCGAGCCCCGCATCAGGCTCTCTGCTCGGTAGGGAGCCTGCTTCCCCCTCTCTCTCTGCCTGCCTCTCTGCCTGCTTGTGATCTCTCTCCTCTCTGTCAAATAAATAAATAAAATTAAAAAATAAAAGGAAAATTTCAGACCAATATCCCTGATGAATATGATGCCAAAATTCTCAACAAGATCCTAACTAACAGGATCCAACAGTACATTAAAAGGATTATCCACCACGACCAGGTGGGATTTATCCCTGGGATGCAAGCGTAGTTCAGCATTCGCAGATCAATCAGTGTGATAGAACACATAAATAAGAGAAGAGACAAGAACCACATGGTTCTCTCAATTGATGCAGAAAAAGCATTTGACAAAATACAGCATCTTTTCCTGATTAAAACTCTTTAGAGTAAAGGAATAGAGGGAACATTACTCAATTTCATAAAATCCATCTATGAAAAACCCACAGCAAATATCATTCTCTGTGGGGAAAAGCTGAGAGCTTTTCCCTTGAGATCAAGAACACGACAAGGATGCCCATTCCTGCCACTATTGTTCAACATAGTACTAGAAGTCCTAGCAACAGCAATCAGACAATGAAAGGAAATAAAAGGTATTTAAATTGGTAAAGAAGAAGTCACACTCTCTCTTCACAGATGACAAGATACTTTATGTGGGAAATCCAAAAGACTCCATCCCCAAATTACCAGAACTCATACAGCAATTCAGTAATGTGGCAGGATTCAAAATCAATGCACAGAAATCAGTTGCTTTCTTATACACTAACAATGTAACTGTAGAAAGAGAAATTAGAGAATCGATTCCATTTACAAAAGCACCAAACACCATAAGATACCTTGGAATAAACCTAACCAAAGAGGTAAAGGATCTACACTCTAGGAACTACAGAACACTCATGAAAGAAATTGAAGAAGACACAAGAAGATGAAAAAACACTCCGTGTTCATGGATTGGAAGAATGAACATTGTTAAAATGTCTATGCTGTGTGCCTGGGTGGCTCAGATGGTTAAGTGTCTGCCTTTGGCTCACATCATGATCCTGGGGTCCTGGGATCAAATCCCACATTGGGCTCCCTGCTCAGTGGGGAGCCTACTTCTCTCTCTGCCTCTCTCTCTCTCACTCTCTGTGTCTCTCATGAATAAATAAATAAAATCTTAAAAATAAATGTCTATGCTGCCCAGAGCAATCTATACTTTCAACACCATCCTGACCAAAATGCCAATGGCATTTTTCAAAGTGCTGGAATAAACAATCCTAAAATTTGTATGGAACCAGAAAAAACCCCAAATTGCCAAGGAAATGTTGAAAAGGAAAAACAAAGCGGGGGTATCACATTGCCCAATTTCAAGCTATATTACAAAGCTGTAATCACCAAGACCACATGGTACTGGCACAAAAAGAGACACATAGACCAATGGAACAGAATAGAGAGCCCAGATATGGACTCTCAACTCTATGGTCAACTAATCTTTGACAAAGCAGGAAAAAAATATCCAATGGACAAAAGACAGTTTCTTTAATAAATGACACTGGGAAAATTGGACAGCTATATACAGAAGAATGAAACTCAACCATTGTCTTACACCATACACAAAGATAAACTCAAAATGGATGGAAGACCTCAATGTGAGAAAGGAATCCATCAAAATCCTAAAGGAGAACATAGGCAGTAACCTCTTTGACATCGACCACAGCAAATTCTTTCACGACGTGTCTCCAAAGGCAAGGGAAAAAAAAGCGAAAATGAACTTTTGGGACTTCATCAAGATAAAAAGCTTCTGCACAGCAAAGAAACAATCAACAAGACAAAGAGGCAACCCACAGAATGAGAGAAGATATTTGCAAATGACATTACAGACTAGGGGCTGATATCCAAGATCTATAAAGAAAACAACACCCAAAAAACAGATAACCAAGTCAAAAAATGGGCAGAAGATATGAACAGATACTTCTTCAAAGATGACATAGATGGCTAACAGACACATGAAAAAATATTCATCATCATTAGCCACCAGGAAAAGTCAAATCAAAACCACATTGAGATTCCACCTTACACCAGTTAGAATGGCAAAAATTGTCAAGGCAAGAAATAACAAATGTTGGAGAAGTTGAGAAGGGGGAACCCTCTTACATTGTTGGTGGGAATGCAAGTTGGTGCAGCCACTTTGGAAAACAGTGTGGAGAGTCCTCAAAAAATTAAAAATAGAGCTACCCTATGACCCAGCAATTGCACTTCTGGGTATTTACCCCAAAGATAACAGATGTAGTGAAAAGAAGGGCCATATGCACTCCAATGTTCATAGCAGCAATGTCCACAATAGCCAAACTGTAGAAAGAGCTGAAATGCCCTTCAATAGACGAATGAATAAAGATGTGGTCCATATACACAATGGACTATTACTCAGCCATCAGAAAGGATGTATACCCAGCTTTTGTATCAACATGGTTGGGACTGGAGATTATGCTAAGTGAAATAAGTCAAGCAGAGAAAGTCAATTATCATATGGTTTCACTTATATGTGGAACATAAGGGATAGCATGGAGGACATTAGGAGAAGGAAGGGAAAAATGAAAGCGGGGGGAATCAGAGTGGGGAACAAACCAGAAGAGACTATAGACTCCAGGAAACAAACTGAGGGTTTTAGAAGGGAGGGGGTGGGAAGATGGGTGAGTCTAGTGATGGGTATTAAGGAGGGCACAGATTGCATGGAGCACTGGGTGTTATATGCAAACAATGAATTATAGAACACTGCATCAAACACTAATGATGTACTGTATGATGACTAACAAAACATTTTTAAAAAGACTCTCAATAAATATTTGTGGAGAGAATAAACATAGGGAATATGCTTAGAAAGTAATAAAAAATAAAAGTCTCATTTGAAAATAATCCTGTTTTAATTCAAATGTATATACAATATCCAGTGTTTAATTATATGGAAATGAGGGATACTAATAAGAAAACTATTCCTGCCTTTTTCAATTTTCTAATCGGTGTGCATTTAACCTGATTCCAGCTCCATTCTTCACCTGGTGACATATAACCCAGTGTAGGTATAATTTCTTTTAACAGCGAAAAGCTTCTATAGGATTGCCTGGTCATTTGAAAATGGGCTTATAAACTGGAACAGATGTGCAGGCATCAAATGATGGTGACTAGACATGTACCTGTCCTATTTTATGCCTGATGGTAGGAGACATTTTTCTAAAGGATTCCAATTTTTTATAAAGAATTAGAAAGGGAAATAGAAAGTTGGAGGCGAAAACAGAGTCTGAAAAGTAAACACAAATGATTCAGATTTCGTCAGAAGACAATGGCATTTTCTTAAGGATCTGCCTGATATCAAGATAAAGTTGAGATTTGCATGTCACTCTCTCCCCAGTCCATGACCACTAGTGTGTTTCCATATTTCCTTTATATGCCCAAGTGGCAAAATTTTAACATTTCAGGACATAACGATGACAAAATAATTGGTGATGATCCACCCTACCCTGAACGTAAGACAGCTGTGCAAACCTTCAGATAGACCCAAGGGAGACTTGGGGCTTCAGTACTTCCGAGAAAGCCAGGACAGTCTTTGATCAACCCCAGGAAGCCAACCACTACCCTCTTCAACATCACGCTTCCAGGAAAGCCACGGATATATCGATTTCAGGAATATGCTAGTCAGGATACACGCTGGATAAATGGGGAAAAGCAAGAGAAAGCCCTGATGAAAGAGCAGTGGGGGGCCATTCACCAGATGTAACTGCGCGCTCCCCAAAAGGGTATTTGTGCAGGTGTGGGGGCAGCCAGTTCTGAAAGGACTTTGGCCCTTTGGCCATACAGTTAGGCGATGATGCATCATGGCTTAGCCAAAGCCAGGCATAGAAGGGAAGCTTATTTCCTTCCCTTAAAATTAATCTTTCTCTATAATGTAGATCAATGTACAATCACTCCATGGTTGGTTGGTTGGTTTGTTTTTATGTTGTGCTACTTGGGGAAAGCGTCCTGAATATTTTTGTTTTTGCTTTTTCTCTCACCTTGTTTTTTATGGAATTAAGCCTCTGAAAATTACCAGGCAACAGAAACACAAGCCAGTAGAGAATAGTGTATAGTAAAACTTAAACAAATTCAATCTATCATTTATTTTGTACCTACCATGCTCAAGACACATAGTAAACGGACACTTTGAGCGATGGAACAGAGAACGGTAGAAATCAGGACCTCTCCTCAATAATATTTTTTGAAACTTATTCTGTTGTCTAGGAACAAAGTAGTGATGATTTAAAATCCAAAAAGGACATTTCTTCTTTAAAATTAGGGTTCTAATTAAAATTAGACTACCAATGTTCTAGAAAAAAATATCATTCCATACAATATTTCTGTCTTCTGTTTGCCCCATCTAGATCCACTTTCTATCCTTCTCCATCCTGTTCTATGCCCTGGTGGGCTGATCTCTATGGGGTAGAATTATAACAAGGAATCTTTTGTCCTCTGGCTCCCAGTTGTGTTTGGCCAATCGGAGGCTCTGGCAGGAAACTGGAGAAAGGAGAATAAAGTTGAGGTATTTATTTCTCAGAAATCTTCCTACAGTCAATTAAAACAAGCTCTGTCGCTTGACTAACTCCTCTTAAGTTGGCCATAGAGTAATTGTTTAATTCTCTTGCCCCTCAGCCCTGAATGTCTACTGGGCTTATAGTTTCCCTGCAGTCTGCTCAGAGTTTTGCAAATACTCTCTTTATTAAATACTCTCTTCAATTGTCCTGTCTGCATCCTGTGAGGACCGTGGCTAATGCATATCTGTAGCCTGCTAATGGAGGATATGGACCAGAGTAAGAAGAAAGAGTCGGGGAAGATAAGGAAACAGAAAGTACAGAAGAAAGGGCACGAAATGGGTGTTATGATCCTTATCTTGGACTACATGGAAGAGTGTGAGACACAGAGTCAGCATAAGGATTGGTCTTGAACACAGGCATCATCTTCTTGGACGGCAGGAAAAGAGACTAGAGTCATTGCAGATATAAAGACCTTGTCAGTGTGTGGGCTGGAAATAAAGGTAGTTTATACCAGATAGTCATAATTTTCTTAGTAAGGTAGGAATTGAAGTCATTTGCAAGGAGTAAATGAGATGTGAGGAAGGTTAATAAGGATGTGAAGATCGTGTTGAAACTTTAGACTAGCCATTGCCAGAAGGGAAAGTTTTCTCACCTGATGCATGTAAACTGGACTCAAAGAAAAGTCCAGGTGATTCTGGAAACTATGATTTGTCATGGTTCTAATCCACATAGAGTTGATGATTTTTCTCCAGAAGCTCTCAGAGTCCTGATATAAGAATAGAAAAGTGGATGATAAAAATGACTCAGTGGGCAATTTCAAGATAAGAAAAGTGAAACTACTGAGGTACCAGTACAATGATTTAAAACAGTAAGGGTCCTGGAGCTAGACAGAAACTCAGTGCGACTCTCTTCAGCCACATCACCTGAGGCAAGATATCAAACCTTTCTTCATCATATTTTCTTCATCTGTAAATTAGCAATAATAATAGTATCTGACCACAGAACATTTTTTTAGAATTAAATGTAAGGTGGTTAATAATATACCAAATGTCTAGAACATGCCTAATAAACATTATCTTTTGTTATTAGTCATAAAGTATTAAAAGTGGTAGGGGAAAGTAATAGCTAAATAATGCAGTGGAGGTCTAGGCTAGTATGGGGAAGAAATCAAGACGCCACAGACTCCTTCTTGTGGACCGAGGGAAAGGAAGGAAATGAGAGACTGGAGATCATAGTGAGGTCCAAGCTGAGAGTACTGGGGACGAAAGGAAGGACTAAAAGCCTGGAGAGTTGATTAGTAAGAGTTTATGATTTCAGAGCCAATGCAGAGAATTGGTCCAGGCTAGTATTGTCAGACAGGTGTGATATGATGCTCTCCTCTACAGCCCAAAGAGAGCACTGCCCTCATCATGGCATACAGTCTGGTTGAAGACGGAAGAGGACTGAGTCAGATGTGAATACCTTCGAGTAATGAAGGAGAGTGCTTTCGAAGTCAGACAATAAAAATGGTCAGATTGGCAAAGGGAGGGGAGAAATTGTGGATGGCATCTTCGTGCCCTGTGAGATGAGAGAGCAACTATCTCTACTCAAGAAAGCTCTGAGAAAATGGCATCCTTAGGAGAAGAGCTCGCTTTCAGTTAAAATGCAAAGTGAGGTAATCTCAAACATCAGGCCATAAAGTGCTTTCGTGATGAAGTAATATACAATTAAAGTTCAATTTAGTTTCCAAAAGAAGTGTTTTAATTTACAGTAAGATCAAGAGTATGCTTCATTCTTTAAATGGGAAACGTTAAAATGTATCTATGATAAAATATTTAAATATGTATATGTAAGTGTAAATAATCTTTATCACAGAAAAATATTTTAATTTTTCCCTTTTTTGGTTTGAGAATCCAATATAAAAGTTATATTTCAATGAAATTTATAATATGATCTTTAATAGTATACTGACACAAGCAAAACATTTTATTTGAAAGCACTTCTTTATCACATACCACTCAAAAATAATTAAATGAGGAGAGCCTGGGTGGCTCAGCTGGCTCAGGTCATGATCCTGGGGTCCTGGGATGAGTCCCGCATTGGGTTCCTTGCTCCGTGGGGAGCCTGCTTCTCCTTCTGCCCACCGCTCCCCCTGCTTGTGTGTGCGTGCACTCACTCTCGCTCTCTCTATCAAATAAATAAGTAAAATCTCTTTTAAAAATTATTAAATGAATACTAAACTCCAAAAAAGGGTCAAAAGAATTACATATTATTGCAAAGGAGGGTCATAAGTTTAAAGTTATGATCAAGTGAAGTGAAGTGAAGAAAAAGTGTTGGAAAAGATTCTGTGAAGAGACAAAAGGTAAAAAGGAGCTTGTTGCTGGTATCCTGATGCCCATGACAGGGCTGATGAGCAAGAGGGTAGCAGGGGGAAGAGTGGCGGAGGAGTGAGCTTAAGTGGGTAGGAAGAGTAGGAAGCAGGAAGACGAGACTGGGGAGGCTACAGTGTAGGAGACATGGTGACAGATTTAGAAGCACATTGGGACTGGATGGACAATGTTTCATTCGTGGCAGGCAGTCTTTGAGGGGACCAGGGGCATAACGACCTTGTAGAGTGTGACCTGGCTACTAGACCCCAAATGTTCTAGAATCCAGACAGAACCCTGGTGAGGGGCCATGTTGGTGACCATGTGGAGGAGATACCAGTAAGAGGGAGAAACCACCATGTCTGAAAGCAGATCCTGCACAGAGAGTAGAGGTCGCTTCAGGGACTGCCACCTTCTAGTAGCATCCCCTGTGGCTGTAATGATATGAGGATCTGAGGTTCACATGGCCCTGGAGAGTGCTGGACAGGCTGAGGGCACTGGGCTTTTAAGAAGATGCCCCTGGCCACAGGTTAAATATGGGAGATTAAAAACAGAGGTCCACTTTGAACGCCTCTCACATCTCAGTTGTGAAGAGAGCAAATTATCACAAGATTCTGATGACAATAATGGTTCCCTCCTTTTTTTTCGTCTTTCTTTTCTGTTTATCGTAACCTATATGGGAAGATAGAGGTCAGGTGAACCTATTGTGATGGTTGTTTCACCACAATGTAAACAAAACCATCATGCTGCATGCCTTAAACATATACAGTGATATCTGTCAATAATTTCTTAATAAAACTAGAAAAATAAACCAGGTAAAGAGTTTGTTAAAGGCATAAATCTGTAAGGAGAAAGAAAAAAAGAAATTCATAATTCTCCCCACTCTCCGCACCCACTAGGAGAAGACTAGATGTTTGTTTCTTAGACAGTCTAGTAAGGCTGGATTCCAGGAAGGCCAGGCACAGCGGAGGGCAAGTCCAACACGGAGATTACAGGAGAGTTTGGGCACTGAACAGTGAGTCACATAGCTCCACCCTCTTTCTGACTCCTAGAATAGAAACAGCCACAGGTCTAAGCCTCCAACAGAAAATTCAAAGACCCCTTTCTGGATCAACTGACCGGCCCAGTGAAACAGCCTGATCCAGTCACCCTACAGTGAGCCCTTCAGCCCACAAGTCTCTCACAGAGGTGACCTCTTCCAAATTTCACTCTCAAATATTAAATGCTGCCATAGATCATTAGATATCTCAGGAAAGCCTGAAATATGATGGACAGAGACCAAAACAAATAAACAGAAAGGCCTTGAAGGAGAGAGAAGGAAAAAATGTTTTAATTATCATTAATGTCCTCATAGAGATAAGATATTGAATCCATGAAACAGAACACGATGCTATTTTTAAAAAGGAACATTCCAAGAATAAGAAAAATTCTTGGAAATTAAAAATATGAGAGCACAAATAAAACACTCAATACAAGGAAGCTGGAAAAGGAGATAAAATATTTTAAAGAGTAAAACAAGAGATTTAAAAAATATGAAGAAACTGAGACCTAGAAATTTGGGGAATTAGACTAGTGTGTTCAACATCTCCTTGCTGAAGCTCAGAAAGGAGAATTAATTAAAATAGTAGTAATACAAAAGATTTCACAAAACTGTAGATCAGTAGTTTCTAGACTGAAAGGGTGTTGAATAAATAAGATTTTTTTAAAAATAAAAATTAATAAAAATTAAAATAAATTTAAAACAAAGAAAGGCCTACCAAATCACCAACATAATACCTTTAAAAAAGAAGAACTAGAACGCTTTCCAAGAGAAAATACAAATCACATGAAGGGATAGAAATCAAAATAACAATGGCCTTCTCAGTGGCTGCTCTGGAAGTTAATGAGGCAGTGAATTAATTCCTTCAAATTCTGAGAGAAAATAATTTTTACTTAGAATTCTATGCCTGCTAAAATATCAAACTAGAAACTAAAGATATCTTTAGACACATAAAGTGTTACCTCCCAAGCTACTAAGCAATAAAACTCTTCACCAAAACAAAAGAAATACCCAAAAGAGAGAGTAAGTCAGCATCCAGAAAACTTGGTAGCATCAGAGACAAAGAGAAAATTCTAAAGCCATCTAAAGAGTTAAAACTTACACACACAAAAATCAGGAATCAAAATATATCAGCCTTTATTTTTTAAAAGATTTTATTTATTTGTTTTAGAGAGGGAGAGAGAGAGAGAGAGAATATGGGTAGGGTGAGGGGCAGATGGAGAAGCAGACTCCCTGCTGAGAGGGGAGCCCCACAAGGGTCTCCATCCCAGGACCTAAGGATATCTCATGACCTAAGCCCAAGGCAGACGCTGAACCCACTGAGCCACCCAGGTGCCTCCATATCAGCCTTTTAAGTAGTAAGAATGCATGCTGGAAGCAAATAGAACACAGCCTTTAAAATTCTTAGACAAAATAACTTTTAACCTCGAAATCTTCATCCAATCAAACTATCAAGTGTTGGAGTAGGTTAAGTGTTGATTTGTGCCCATGCAATATAGGGTTGATTCTTGGGACGATCACCTCCTCCCGTGGCTATGGAGAAGCTAATTGTCTCTATCATAAGGCCACAGACCAGGCGTCACCTCTAACTGCTACGCCATTTGCAAGCAGCCTTACTATATATGGCACAGACTGTGCACTGGACAAGTAAGGGAGGTAAAAGGGGGGAATTTACACAAAGCATATCAGTGCTCTCTGGAGCTGTTCAGATTTGGAACAGGTCACAGTCATAGCAGGCATGAAGAGATAATTTCCAGCAGTGTAGGTTTGAAGATTACAGCCCATGAAATAACACTCAGTATCATGTGTTTGGGAAAAAGCCAGACAGCAATCTGTCACTTAATAAATAAGTTCAATGATAATAAAAATATTGCTGTGGAACTGTGCCTGCTAGCTATTTCAACATATATGTGCTGATCATATTTTCCCTTTTTACAGTCTTTCGATTCTAAATAAATGTGGAAAGAGTGCAAGCAAAGGTTTTAGGTTGTTCAAAGAATTACTCATTCTGGAGACTGAAGCATTACCAAACCTGTTATCTATAATTCATTAGTAAAAGCACAAGCTATGATCACTTGGGGTGGGGTAGAGATAAAAGAATAAAGTACAATGTGAGAGCTTACTGGATTGCATTTCAGAGGAAACCTCTCTGGGCCTGATGTCTGAGTTAGCCAATCTGAAATTTAAAACCACAAGGCAAAGCACACCCCAATTAAATTCAAAAGAAAAGCAAATAAAAAAGTTTCATCAGAAAATTTCAGACCCTCAAAAGATATTACAAACCCAATATCAGAATATTTAAAGGCCTGTAAACTAGGTAAGAATTTAGAATATGACAATTATTTCAAATAACATTAAGTACTACCACATTTATACGTTTTTCAATTATTAAAATCTTATATGTATCTCATCCGCCTTTTTGAAAATCCTATCCTTCACCACAAGTATCTTCCCTACCATCCAGACTTTACCCAACATTCAGAACCAAGTGAAAACTTCGGTATTTCCTCCTATGCCTTTCCTGACCTTCCTATCCCATTATTTTTGCTCTCATGTGCCTCTCCAGATACCATTACCTTAGTTCATACCTAATGAAGTAGCAGGATATGAAGTAGAAGTAGAATAAGCTTAAAACCTAATTGAAGAAATTATTCAATATTTTGAATTCAAAATAATTCAAAAGAAATAATTTCTTCAATTAGGTTTTAAGCTTCTTGAGAGCAAAAACCTTACCGTGGACTCTATATATCCACTAGCACTTAGCTGAGTGTTGGAACATAGTAGGCACTCAGCAGATTCTCTCCAATTATGTTTCTATGTCATGCAACAGAAAGGGAATGTTTCTTTTTTTTTGTAGACCTACAAGAACAGAGTGTTTCTTTAATTAGGAGCATGATGTACAACAATACATTCAAAACTTTGCATAAAATAGCCCTTGCCAAAAAAGGAACATAGAAACACCATACCACATTTTTACAGACATTTTCATTTTCCAGGTCATCTTTTATCTAAGACCATGAGCTCAAATACCATGAAGGTTCTAAAATGTATACCCTCAGCCTAGACATCTTTCTTTGACTCTAGAATTATATACCTACTACCTATTCTGTTTGAACATCTTACAAACACCTCAATTTAACTTACCTAAATTAAACTCAAGATCTACTCACTTTCTCAAAATAGAAGAAATTCAATGAATGGCTTCTCACCATCTACCCTGTCCTATGGGCCAGGAACTCTGTGATTATACTTGAACCTCTCCATCATTAATCTGCCCCAACCCACCTGTTGTCGACCCCCTTTCCCATAACTGCCCTACTGTGAGTCAAATATAGGCACCCCTCTATCTCCTTTGCCATCATCCAGTCCACCCTATTGTTATCCATTGCCTAAGTCATGCTACAGCCTCACAACTAGTCTCTCTGGAGCCAGTCTTGTCCCCCTCCCCATCCATCCTCCATGCAACAACCCATACAATCTTTTTACACAAATATGATAACACTTCCAGGCTGAAAACCTCCCACTGGTTTCTTACTAGACTTATAATAATATCTGCAGTGGATGCCATGGTGTGCACTCAGGTCTTCCCTTCAGAACCAAGGTGTACATTCCCCCAGCTGCTGGGCAGGAAGCGCTCAGCTGAATCTATCTCCACGACTTGGCCTCAGATAAGAGCCACATCAACCTAGATCACACTCCGTTCCTCAGGGAAGTTCCCATTCAACCAGTAATCAACTGGCCCTTGAAAAACAAGACTCAGCTCTCACCTAAACCTATGATAACTCTGAAGGGCCCTCCCCGTTTCTTACAGGATGAAGTGACAAGTTTCTTGAGACTGTCTTAGAGTCCAACTTATCTCTCTGCCCAGTCCTACTTTCTCCACTCTCCCTAGGTATTGGTCCCTAGAGTGCTCACCAATAAACTTTCTGCAGGCTAATCTGTGTCTCACAGTCTGCTTCTTGAGGATCTTGACTTGTGACAACATCCTTAATGTGAACTAGAAGGTCATACATGACCAGACCTCTGTTGACCCCTATACCATGCTTCCCCAAGCCGTCAATACTCCTGCCACTCAGTTTCTTGAATATGGAATTTTTCTTTCCGTCTCAAGACATATCTTAGACTCTACTAGAACATTTAGTGCCAGCTCACCCCTACTGCCCCATCTCTTCATCACCATCATTTCACCTCTTCGTCTAATTAATCCTTACCCTATATTCAAATCTTAACTCCAGCTCGAAGAAATCTTCCCTTGCCCCCAAGCCTAGCTAATTCCCTTCTATCAGTTCTTATAGGCTATTATACTTCTCTTTAGAGTTACTTTAAAAGTAGTATAATGAGATATTTTGTAATTAGTTGTAACATTTTCCTCCTTTGATAGAACATCTGACCCACATCTCTCTTATTTGTTACTATAGTTCTAACACAGAACTTTGCACTTAGCAGGTACTCAAAAAGTCCCAAAGTATTTTATGTAACATGTTTAATGATTGGTGATTCACTGGAGTTATACAGTCCAATCCTCTTAGGGTAACAGTAAATAAATAAAAGGATATAAGGTACTTGCCAAAGTCATATATATCTACAAAGGAAGGATATATTGATAGCTTAGTTCAACCCCTGGTCCTCCTGATAATGAAATAACCCATCCCTTCCAGCCTTCCAAAAAGAATTCCAGAAGGTACCCGAGAAACTACAACCACTTTGCAAAATCACCAAAGCCTATTAGCAAAGAAATCTAGTAAGAGAAATCTTCCTAGAAATATGTTTGTGGCAAAAAGAGGAGGGGACAGGATTCAGTATGTGTTAGGAAGAAGACTTACTAACCTAAAAGAGAATAGACTCTGAATAGTACGGTATGTTGCAGTTTGAGAACAGTTGAGAAAACTATGGATAGAGGTGCCTCCATGGGTTGGGGTGATGTGGAAGAAAGCAATGTGGGCATATATAACCCACTTTATGTTTTTATAATATGGTACATGACCAGCTTAAATGAGGCTCTTCACCTATACCTAGAGTGTAGACAAAAAAGACAATAATAAATTGGATAATTACAGCAAATCTGATCTTAAAATTCTTGCCATCACTGAACATGCCTGTTTTTAGACTCTTCTAAAATCTAATTTTGGATATTGGGGTTGAAGAGAGAGTGATTTACACAGACAAGTCTTTCATCCAAGTTCTGACACAGTACAGTTCTAGCACATTGTGTGGCTGATTAATTCCACTGGAAGCATAATTATATCTTTGGGATTCCAGGATGAGTCAGCAAATAGATGTGTGGTAGTAAAGGCTTCACCACCTGCCCTGTAGTCAAGTTTCACAGTGAAACTCCACCTTAAGAGCTGGAGTTAGGAGCCAACTTAGGGTAGAAAATCAAGGGGGAATTCTGAATCTAACAAGAATGCCTGTGGGATAGTATATGTAAAGCAAGTATAAAATGATACATCAGTATTCAGGGGGAAAAAGTGATGGGTAAGGTTTTGAATGTAATTAGGAAGTCAATAACAAGAGATGGATGGAGAGAAATGTATGAAACCAGAAGTTTCACATTAAGGACAGAAGCTAGAAATGAGCTATAGATAACTCCAGAATAGACTTGAGAGTCAGAGTTAGAAGTTAGGATTTCGAGAAATAATTTGCTGGTGCTGTACTTAGAAGCCAGTGGATTTGGGGGCCACAATGTCTCAGTGGGGTTGCTTTGGAGGCATTGCTATAGGGTGCTCCTGGAACTACACTTACAACCCTTTATAGTGTTGTGTTCTTTTTTCAGAGAACAATGTGGGCAGCTGATAAAAGCAAATATACGTCTCGAGCATCAATTATACTCATTCATTGAAACAGACACCTTGGCTTATTTACAACCAATATCACCTTCTTTGAAAGGGAAGTTGAGTACAAGGATTTTTTTTAACCCAAATAACCTGAATATGGCCTCAACTATTCTCTACCTCTGTGCCAAAGACAAACTGAATGCAAGAAAAGCATCTGTGACTAATCAAAACAGGTTCACCACCCTGTCCAGGCCCAAACACTTAAATGGAAGTTTCCTTGGCTGTGATGGAGCCTAAACCTCATTACAGAGAGTTTATAGAAGGCCTCCAGGAACAGGAAAATGACCCATGGCCATTTCAGGAGGTATGTTGAGAAGGCAGAGAAGTTGAGGGCTGAGTCCATGTACTATTTAGAGAGCAAGTCCCCAGTGCATTTATTTTAAACTTAATGAAATAAAAGTAGACTGTACAGTGATACAGGCATAGGGATGACAAGGAGAATTAAGAAATCTAGGATTTGGAAGAAAAGACTAGATGGGAAGATAGGAAGATCAACCAATGGCCTTTCTCCTTCAAACTCTAAGGTCCTATAAACACCCTCACAGAATGTTCTCCATGCATCTTACATTTTTAACAGAGTGCCAAGCAAAGTTTACTCTCCCATCCAAATCCAAAGGCTGAGTCTGAGAGCCAACCTTCCCCCTCAGTAACTATACCACAAGGATGGGAAGAATACCAGAAGGAACAAGTTCCTGGCTCTGTGCCAGCTACTTTATTACTTATTAACTTATTTTATATAGCCTTCAGCATGGCAAGAAAAGCTTCCTTTAATTATCAACGGGAATGAAGAAGCCACAAGGGGAAATCAGAGCCAGAAAACTGCAGCCACGCTGATTATAGCCAGGCTCTTATCAAAGCTGACACAGGGCCCAGGCTGGGCAGATACGGGGCTGGAAGCCTGAGGCGTGCATGGGAGGGAACCCGAAAGGCACCATTCTGTGCCGGGGAATTCTGTTGGAATGAATTTTCAAGGAGGAGGGGCTTTTTCTTCCTCTCTTTCCTCTTCTTCCAGTTCAGAGAAGTTGAATGCCAAGTTTGCCAGAGAAAAAAACAAACAGACAAGGTACCCAACCTTTATATGCAGGTGGCCAACATGGAAGATCAGGGTGGAACCTGGAGGGGGTGCTGAGGGTAAGGGAAAAGATCTTTAAATAGAGGCACTGGCTCAAAGACAGCCTTCAGGCCTGTGCATAAGTACAAACATTACCATTAGACCATCTTGTGAGCAAGTAGAGAGGTTGAGAATGTACTGGAAGGGTTGGAGAACACCTGGGAGGAAGTCCCTTTCCAGCCCAAATATACCTCCCCTCTGGCCTCCATTGTGTCCAAGAAATCATCACTGGAAGATCAGATCCAGTACTGCCTTCTAGGTAAAGATACTAATACCCTCTCATGACTATGTGTGTTCCAGTTTTATTAGTAAAAGCACTTTGGAGAGAGAAGGGGAGGGAGACACAACAGAATCTTGAAAAAAGCTATTGGGAGAACTGAAAACAAACCACCACTTCCCTAACTTCCAAGGCCTGTGGAATTTCCAGAATGTACCATCTAAGGGATCTTCTAATTTTGTGCTACAGTGCAATTCTGTTGTGGAGAAATTTCTTATGTCATGCCTTTGGTTAGGCTCCGAGAAGAAGACATATCTATGCAAGGCAACAGGGGTAGGCAAGAATGAGCAAATGCATGGGAATGTTTCCATGGGCACCTACAGAAAGAAAGCTCTCTTGTCTTCAGAAAACCCTGGCACACATGAAAAGGCCACCAGAACCTAAAAAACCCCCACCACACAAAAAACTAAGATGTTCTAGTGGTAGAAAAAGCACTCTGCCAAGAGTCAAGTCAGCCTGTCCTGTCCTGAAAGACAGCTATCACAGTGAAATCCTAGATACCATGCCGAGTGTCCTGCGCATCGATGACCGATGAAAATTTGCAGCACCGTGGAAAAGGAGAAAAGTGCCTGCCCAAAGTACACTTGCAGAAAAGAGGTGAACTGTAGAATTTTGACAGTGAAAAGCTTGGTGGAACAGGGCAATGTAGGATAGGACAACTTTGTGGACAAGGTCAGAAACAAACAAACAAAAGTTGAATGAAAGAAAATGGTGGACAGGGTCAGGGGGATGACACTTCATGATCTCTGACGGGAAATGCCCAAACAAATAGGCATGTGAGGAGAGGTGGCTATAAAAGGAGAGTGTATTAAGGAGAAGCAAGCAAGCAAGTGAGAGAGAGAGAGAAACAAAGAGAAGGGAAAGAAGAGAAGAAGAAAATTCTTTTATTTTCCTAAGAAGCTAAAATGTTCTTGTAAAAATGTTTGGCTTACTGGACAGAGAAAAATAACTGCAAATCTGTATGGCATGTACATGTTTTTATGATAGAAGAGATAAAGTGAGATAAAGTACTTTGACAAAATAATGTTATAGTTATTATTAATACACTGACTTTGTTCCCCTTATCCAAGACTGACTTCTCTCCCACAATTTAAGGGCAAGCGTCTTGGCCAGTGTCCAGGGAAACCTTTATGTTTTTATGTTGCTGTAGTTCACCTTAGTGTTACTAGGATAGATATGGTTTATGATAATCCAGAATATATGCTTATTCTTTTTTTTATTTTTTTCAAGTTTTTATTTAACATATAGCATAATATTAGGTACTGGGGTACAATACAGTGGTTCAAAACTTCCATACAACACCTGGTGCTAATCACAACAAATGCCCTCCTTAGTCCCTATCACCTGTGTAACTCATCCCCCTACCCCTCACCCCTCTGGGAACCATCAGTATGGTCCCCACAGTTAACAGTGTGTTTCTTGGTTTGCCTCTCTGTTTTTCTTTTTTTTCCCATTTACTGGTTTGTTTTTTTCTTAAATTCCACATGAGTGAAATCATATGTCATTTTTCTTTAACAGATCTATTTTGCTTCAAATAATATTTGAAGCAATATATATATATGTATAGAAGCAATATATATATAATTTCATATATATATATACATTTCTTTTTTTTCCCAAATATGTTTATTTTATTTTTTCAGTGTTACAAGATTGATTGTTCATGCACCATACCTAGTGCTCCATGCAATACATGCCCTTCTACCCACCACGAGGCTCGCCTAACCCCCCACCCCTTCCCCTCCAAACCCCTCAGTTTGTTGCACAAAGGTCTGATATCTAAGATCTATAAAGAACTCCTCAAACTCAACACTCACAAAACAGAGAATCGCATCAAAAAATGGGCAGAAGACATGAACAGACACTTCTCCAAAGAAGACATACAAATGGCTAACAGACACATGAAAAATGTTCATCATCTTTAGCCATCAGAGAGATTCAAATCAATCTCTGAGATACCACCTTATACCAGTTAGAATGGTCAAAATCAACAAGACAGTAAGCAACAAATGTTGGACAGGATGTGGAGAACGGGGAACCCTCTTCCACTGTTGGTGGGAATGGAGCCACTTTGGAAAACAGTGTGGAGATTCCTCAAGAAATTAAAGAGAGAGCTACCCTATGACCCCGCAATTGCACTACTCAGTATTTACCCCAAAGAAGCAGATACAGTACAAAGAAGAGCCACATGGACCCCGATGTTCATAGCACCAATGGCCACAATCGCCAAACTGTGGAAAGAACCAAAATGCCCTTCAAAAAATGAGTGGATAAGGAAGATGTGGTACATCTATACAATGGAATATTATGCCTCCATCAGAAAGGATGAATATCCAACTTTTGTATCAACATGGACGGGACTAGAAGAGATTATGCAGAGTGAATTAAGTCAAGTGGAGAGAGTCAATTATCTTAAGGTCTCACTTACATGTGAAGCATAAGGAAAAACATGGAGGGCATTGTGAGAAGGAAGGGAAGGGTGAATGGGGGGAAATCGGAGGGGGCATTGAACCATAAGAGACTGTGGACTCTGAGCAGAATATATGCTTATTCTTGGGTATTCTCTTCTATCTCAACTTTCATTTCCCAAAATGGTGTGGCTTTGTAGATAGTATAGCAGATGGCTGGAAGGGAGGCTTGAAACTGGGTTTTCTTTATTGCCCCTGCCCTCTATTCTCTAATTTGGGGGAAAAAACAAGCCCTGAAGTTCACTCACCATCATCAATACCAAATGCATGGTGGCCCTCATCCACAAGTATAAAACAAATCAAAACCAACAAGCAAACAAAAAAACTTTCAGCGGGATACCTCTAGGGAGGAAAATTGGATGGTTTAATGCAAAAGGGTAGGAGAGAGATTGACTTTTCAGTGGAGACTTTGTACCTTTTCACCTGCATGCTGTGTGCATTTATTCTATATTCAAAAGTAATGTTTAAGTAGTAAATACATAAAATACATGGTTAGATGCCGCTGATGGAAACACCAGGGATTCCTGGTCTTAAGGAGCTTACAGTATTGTTTGGGAGACAGGATATTATTTAAAAAAAAAAGAATAATAGATATTCTGTATTGGCCCCCACACTAACCAGCTGCCTAATAGTAACTAAGCTATTTAGCTACTCTGACTTCAGTTTCTTATTTGTGGAGTGAGAAGACTGAACAAAGTAACCACCTAGCTCATTTCACTGGTGTCTCATTCATTCATTCATTTTTATTATCTATTCAAGAAAGTTTTAGTAAGTACTGTATTAGTTGTCTTTTCCTGTATAACCACCCCAAAACTTAGTCCTTTAAAATACCAACCATGTATTTAGCTCATAATTGGGCAAAGTGACAACTGGGCAGGACTTAGCTGTGTGGTTCTTCTTCTAGTCTCATTTATGTGCCTGGGGCCAGCCACGTGTCTCTGTCAGCTAAGGTGTCTCTGCTTCTGGGCCTTGGCTGGCTCTCAGCTGGAAGATCATGGCTCTCATGTGGTCAGCCAACCTACAGTTGTTCACATGGGGGCTTGGGATTGCTAGAGTAGCAAGAAAGCAAAGTCCCAATGAAAAAGCACTTTTCTTTTTATTTTATATTATTTTATTTCATTCATTCATTCATTCATTCATTCATTCATTTATAGAGGTCGGGAAGAGAAAGAATGTCAGGCAGACACCCTGTTGAACATGGAGCCCAACGTGGAGCTCAGTCTCATGACCCTGAGATCACAACCTGAGCTGAAATCAACAGTTGGATATTTAACCAACTGTGACACCCAAGGGCCCTAAGGAAAGATCTTTTCAAGTCTCTGCTTGCCTCACATTAGTGAATGTCCCATTAACAACATCAAGTTCAGGCCAGATGGAAGGAGTGGAAAAAAGAGACTCCGAACTATGCAGTCAATTGCAAGGGGCTGTGGAAAAGAGAAAAGAGTAATCTGTGGCCATTTTTTAAATCTACCACAAGCATCTTTGTTATCCGAAGTCCTTACTTTCATGGAGCGTACATTTTTATCTTTCCTGCCACCAAGTTTCTCCTGCTATCAGATAATAATTATGAAAATCTGGGGTGAGATGGATCGTAGGGCAAATCTCAGAAAAGAAATGATTAAGTCTATACCATTATTTACATTAGTTAAACAAAACCTTCTTGGGAGAAACTATTCTGACCAGACTTCCCGAAATGTTTATTCAGATTTGTGTTAAATTTTTGCCTTAAAAAAAAATCTATTTGCGAACCTACATGACAGCATTACTGTGTTTGGACTCCTGAATAGTTAAGAGAAGTAGTTGCTTGTTAACTGATTTCCCTTATTGGGGCTCCTGAATTCTTTTTTTTAACTACTGCTTGCAGAGCAATAAGATATATGACCACAGGGAACGGCAAAATCAATCAATTAACAAGGAGTTCCAAACACATACACAGTTCCTAGCACTGGCCAGACACTGAAGGGATAAAACGAGGCCAAATGCCATTGCTTCCCTCTGGAAGCTTAGCATGCCATTGGGGGATAAACAAAACAAAACAAAAACAAAAAACTAACACATTCAAAGAGAGATAACAAACAGTAATACAGGTAGCAAAGGAAATGTAGATGTTGCATCCACAGTCCTCGCAAGTATAACATTTCTCCAGGTGTTCCAGCTGTTCTTACACTATCTACTCCCCCATTTCCTGCTGTGTCAAGTGTCCCACAGTAAATTACCCTGTGGAGAGGAAATGTTACTCAGTCTGACATCACCGGACTCTATCACACCCTCTCACACACCTTCTCACAACCTCACATCCCTCACACACCTGTCATCACCCACAAAACACTTCCCTCCTCTAAACTATACATCAGCCTATAAATTTACATCCGAATTTTTCCACTTAGATAAGCCATCCCTCCCAAACATGCAAACCCAGAATGAGGAGATGTCACTCTTTAAAAATCGTGGAAAAAAATGCACTGGCAAGAAAGTTCCAACTTTTCCTCCTTTATCATAACTCTGAAGACAAATCAAAGTCCATGTGGATAATGACCCAAAGAGCAGAAGAACCTTGAGAAGGGAGGGTAACCTACCAAGAGAGCACCTTCCTGGGCATGAGAGGGCCTCAGTCTGAAAAATGATATTAATATTTTCTCATGGTATATCTTTGGGACACCTGCCTTGTGACTTTGAGTTTTCTTATCTTTCTAATGAAAGCAAAGAATATTACATCTCTCCCACTTACCTTATAAAATTATTATAATTTTCCCATATATTTCAAATCGTTCTATAAAATGCAAATAATCAATAGGTTAATAGCTATATAAAGCCAGGGGCGATACTCAAAATATTTACTGACTGATGTGCGTTGGCATGGACTAATCAAAGAGGACACCTAGCCCCAAAAATAAACACTGGTGCTTATCAGCAGGATGCCAGCTAGTCTCAGCAGATTTCCATACAGTCTGGGGATGAGGGGAGTGGTATGACTAGCAAAGTAGGCCACACAAAGCCTTCTGCGGGACCTGCCACTGTTCAAAAATAAGTACTTATTAAGCTATCCATAAATTCCTAATAGTAATATGATTTTTTAAAAACTGAAACTTAAAACTTAAAGAAAGCACGATCATAATAAAACACTAGAATAAAACAACAGAATAATAAAACAATAGAATGACTTAAAATGTGATTGGAATAGATCCATTTTCACACATTCCAAAGCATTTAGAAGACTTCTGAGTACTTTCACCTCTAAACTGACTCAAGAGCAAATGACTATCAACCAGCACATAAGTGCCTTGTCTCTGCTCATGCCATCTGAAGTTCTCTTCCTTCGGGCTAATGATCAAAGAGGTTGCAGAAAAGATACTCGCACATCAAAAGATACCATTTTCTGCACATTACAATAAATGGGCTATACCGCACTCTAAACCAGTGGATTTCAGTGTAACTAATGGGTCAGATGTGTTCTCATACGATATTCAAAAAGGGAATTTAGGTCCTTTAAATGCCTAAAACCCCACTGCTAAGACCGATGCATATCTAGACATGTCTGGCAAACAAGTGCACTAGATTTGCCAAATGTCTATTTGAATGAGGGATGAAGAAACCTCCCAGGGGAGAATTCATTCCAAGGGAAGAGAAGGTCAAACAGATAAGCATGGCCTTTGGGGTCGGGGAAGGGACAATCCTAAGGTCTGCATGGTGTTTGTCACTAGAATTTGAGTCCTGTGGATGTGGTGGGGGTGGGTGGCTACAGGAAAGAGAATTTGGAGTTTTCAGCTATTAAATTTGGGGCCATAAGCTACACTGCTCTGGTCAACCTCTAAACCCCCACCTACCCACCACCATCATTCCACCCACCCCCGGGACCTCACGCACCCAGGATATCAACAGCTCTGTAGGACATAGCACTGTGGCAGCTAGAGGGTACAGCTGTACTCGGGAGAAGCCCCAGGAGTGCCCAGCAGATGGCAGTAGTGCCTGGCCCAGTTAGCCGAGTCTGTGAATGTCCCCTAGAAGAAAATGGTTCAGTGCCCAGGGGACACCACATGGCAGCTCACTGGACTCCAGAGCCCGGGCTGGAGGTGCCAGGAGGGAAGCGAAGCTCAAGGTTCTGGAATACATATTGATTATGGAGAACGTTGGATGGCCTCCTTCGCCCAGGGCTCCATAGCCTGGGACCTTGCCCTCTTTCTGTCTCCTCCCATTTTCTAGGTGGGCTGAAAGGCCATCTCTAAGCCAATAACTTCAGTTTTGTATCACCACCCCAAACCTCTTTACTCCACTCCAGATTCACATATCTAACTGTCTACTGGGTTTATCTCCACTTGAATTCCAAATAAAAAATGTCCGAAACTGAACTCCTAATCTTCTCCCCTCAAAAACAGCTTCAACCTGCAGCCTTCCTTATCCCAGTTGATGGGACTTTAATCCTTTCAATTGATCAGGCAAAAAATTTTGCCATCATCTTCACCTCCCTTCTTTCCCTCACCTTCACATCCAATTCATCAGCAAACACTAAAATCCAGTAACTTCTCTACTGTCTTGGCAGCTTCTACTTTGGTCTAAAGAACCATATCTCTTTTGCCTGGGTCACTTTAATACATCAAAGAATGGACTTGGAACTCAAACACTTATCTTTCTAGTGCCAGATGACACAGGGGAGGGGGAGGGCGGCAATAAGCCTGTAAGTTGGTTTCCATTAAAAACCCGAAATGAGAAAACTCACGCAATGACATCTATCAGGATGTGTGTCAAACATCCCTCAAGTAGAATTAATGTGACACAGAGTCCTTCCTATGAAAATCCTACCATGGCTTCAGGGTTCAGTAAACTTCTTCCTTACATTCAGCCCTTCTCAACAACACTAGGGGGATCTTCTGGCCCAGAAACCCCACAGAACTTACACTACATAGAGTTGATCTAGCATTTGATTTCATTCTATCTTGTATTGCCTGCTAATCTTTTCATGAGTTTTAATCTTGTTGTTCCAGCTAGATAATGAGGCAGAGGTCTTGGTTCAAGCCAAAAGTGGGATTCGGATATGTCTGAGGTCTGGCCTGTGTGAAGACTGATAGGTGTGATCACCATAAGTTTTTTGCCTATAAAGTTTTTGCTTCAGAAGGTTTTGAGCACGTGGGTATGTGCCTTCCAGGGTGAGTGAGGGGAAGGTCAGGAACTGGAGAAAGTGTGGTGTCTGACTTCAGATATTAGTTCCCTGCTCAACCTGTGGATTCAGGTCTGACCCCAGTAGAGAGGATATCTGGGGAATTTTTTCAGGGGGGCAAGTCTTAAGTCAAGGGAGCTAAGCTGATCTGCTTTGATGTCTCCATGCTAAAACAGGTAAGAACAGGTGAATCAAACACACTGCCTGCTTCTCAAGATCTCAAGTCTAGCAGGGAGGCTCAGGTGGGCCAAGGTTACCAAAAGCAAATTTGGATCCCATTAAAACAAAGTTCCAGACCCCCTTCAATGACAGATGGGCTACACTACTTACTAACAGTTAATCCTGGCAGATTACATGGTTGAGCTGACTCCTTTCTTAATCTCCAAGTACAACCATTTGTACAAACTACTCCTCCACCCTGCTACTCTAGTACCTCCCAGCTTGGTAAATCAAGGACAGAATAAGGGTACCTTTGTCACGTATGGCTTCTCAGGAGGACCCTGAGGACAGTGGCAGTGGCCTGTGACTGCCCCCGTGTGACATCAAGTACATGGTCCTGGGTGGGAAAAAATGTGAAGATGGTTCATGACCACTCACAGAACATGCCCAGCAAGGAATATCCTGGTGGGACATTGAGGATAGGGGGGAATTGTATGGGATTTTAACTTCCTACCTTTTTCAGGGAGTTAAACTTGATCTGGAAAAATTTCAATTATTAGTTTTCCAGTGACTTTACTAAATCCATAGACAAGAGAGGCACCGGGAACCGAAAGCTAATGCAGACGTCACAAGTGGGAAGCCCAGGATATTCGCTTATCTGGAGTGTCTCAGACCATCAATACAGTGTGTTCTGGTTAATCAGATTTAAAAAAAAAAAAATAGAAAAAAGTAACAAGTGTCATTTTGAATCAGAGATATCAGAAGCCCAAACGGGGGTCAGATCCAATTTCTAGCAGTAGAATTGACTGTGATCCTTAAAATTAAAAAAAAAAAAAATCTATTACTTCTTAGCCTGACTTCTTTGAGGGTTATCAGGGTAGTCGACTGAGATAATCTACTTGAAAGTGCTTTAAAAGCTGTAATTCACTTCATCATGTGTCAGGAAGGCTGAGTAGTCTAAGGCACCAGACTCCAAACTACAATACACTGTAAATGTAAAATATTGTTATTTGTGTAATAACGTACTGAGGATTGAGACAACAGCTGGAATAATTTAAATTTTTTCTGAATTTACCTCATTAGCTAACTATTTGTAACAAAACATAACTGATTGATTTTTCCAATTCATCTTGCATCACTGAGTTTTTAAGCCCAGTCATTTATTAGTGAAATGCCCCACACGGCATGAGCATCTCAGCAAACACAGACAGGAGAAAATCACAGCTTGTAGGTTACCTACGTACTTATGTAATAAAAGGTATCCCAAGGAAATCATCTTGTTCCTTATCCTCTTCAGTGTTTTAATTCCAGACGATGCTGTATATCCTATAAACATTTCCATATCACTTGATCTCTTGGTCTGCTCTCATTTGTCACTCTCCCAATTACAAAAGCTAAAGGACTTCGCTCAGTTCCCTCCTTCCCTGACACGGATGTCTTTCCAGAAGGAGAGACAGTATTTATTGGACTTTGGTTTCTTGGGGAAGAGATGGCCCAGTGGCTTTTCCTAATATTGTTATTATCACATTTTCCAATTTAGGGAAATTAACGACATCTCACACTTTGGTCCTGGCAGAATATAAATAACAGACTAATACTCTGTTCCCATCAGGATTTTTCTGTCATTCAATTTGTGGCATAATCTCAGAGACATCACAAAGATCAGAAAAAAATCACATTCTACCTTACATTGATTTTCTTTTTATTTCCTTTTTATTAATATATAATTAGCGTACACTAAGATATGTAGATCTTCAGAGCACTCAGTTTTAACAACTGAATGTACCATCTGAAGCAAGATATAAAAATATGGACCTCAGACACACCCATCAGCAGCACTAAGGACAAAATGGTAAACCTGGGTTTTATCCAGCTTCTCCCTGAGCTGGCTTTTATGCCACACACAGTAGATTTCCTGAGTAAATGAGATTTGAGTACGATCTGTAGAGACAAGAATCTCAGTTCAGAGTCTGTCCAGGTCTCATGCTCATTTGGATGTCAAATATTTTGTACATTTGTATGCATCCTTAGATATTTTCTCATTACAAAGGTAACTCATGTTTGTTGCAAAATCAAAATATTCAGAAAATACAAAAAAATCTTAAAAAGAAAATACCAAAGGCTATTTATATATAAGTAATATATATAAATACATATAATATATATAAATAAAAGCATTCTGCCTTTGTAACAAAAGGAAAAGATCATCCATAATCCTATTAGGCAGACAAAATCAATACTAACTTTTTGTATATTACAATTTTCTTCCAAATTCATGGTTGACAGATATAAGTATCTGTGTACTTTTTTTTTTATTTAAGTGGGCTCTTACTATGCATACAGTTTTATGTTGGTGGGTGAAAAAAGGAGTTTCTGACTTGAAGTTCAGCACCCACTGTGCAGACTATACATTACACTTTGCAGAGAATGTTGCTCGCTGAAGAAGACAGGCTTATGGTGGATCTCAAGACCACCTGGTCCCGGACCTAGCCTCACCTGAGAAGTCTGCCACTGAAGAACCCCCTTGTGATCCTGTTCAGCATCTTGCAATGTCTGTCTGGAAAACTGACAGGAACCTTCCAATGTCGAATTCAAAACTTGTAAAACATTGCAGGAAATTTAGATATCAATATGCATAAGTCTCTGTCTTCTGGCCAATTACTGAACTCCCTGTGTGAGCAAACGTTTCACAGCAGTTTCTGGCATCAGGTTCCTGCTGCCCATGCCATAATCATTTGCCTGTGAAGATCAGTGTGGAGGTGAGCGAGTATTTCTAATCCTGTCATCGAAACTCAGTATGGTTCTGAGATTGTGCACTGAGGAATTGGATTTCCAAGACAAATGACTACAGTAGAAACCAACAAGACAAATTTCTATGGGCAAATTTATTCAAAGTCCTTATTTTCTCAATTGCTTTGTTAATATTTTCACAGACCTTCAAAGCCCCATGTTTCCAATTAGCGGCACTTTCAATATGAAATCTCTTTATTTTTTGCAAAGAAACATTAGCTTTTTAATAATCGAGTAACACCCCTCCCCAAAAAAATACATATATATATGTATATAAAACACATGTATTTTCAATGGAATATTATGCCTCCATCAGAAAGGATGAATATCCAACTTTTGTATCAACATGGACAAGACTAGAAGAGATTATGCGGAGTGAAATAAGTCAAGCGGAGAGAGGCAATTATCTTATGGTCTCACTTACGTGTGGAGTATAAAGAAAATCATGGAGGGCATCGTGAGAAGGAAGGGAAGGGCGCATGGGGGGAAATCGGAGGGGGTTTGAACCAGGAGAGACTGTGAACTCTGAGCAACAAACTGAGGATTTTGGAGGGGAGGGGGTGGGGGGGGTGAGCCTGGTGGTGGGTATCGAGAGGGGCACGTACTGCATGGAGCACTGGGTGTGGTGCATGAACAATCAATCTTGTAACACTGAAAAATCAAAATAAACAAATTTGGGGAGAAAAAAAAACATGATAAAAAATAGTAAAAATTTAAAAAATAAAATAAAATACATGTATTTTATATATATAATATATGCATATGTATTATTGTATGTATATGTATTATTATGTATTAATATATAATATGTATAAAATACATATATATATGTGTGTATTTTTTTTCCCCTTTTTCCCCTCTTGAATAGATAGATCCCAAGAAGAATGAGGTAACAAGAGATCCTCTCCAGGCAATCTGTAAGACAGGGGCTGTGTTAACAAAAGGAGGAGGGGAGAAGAGAAAAAAAAAGCAAGAAGAAATTGATTCCCAGTAAATTCAGCCAAAGAAAGCCTGTGATTCAGCAAAAGAAAGCCATGGACGATTTTGTTCAGCTCCCAGGCGTGCACATCACTGCCGCTGGGAAAAGGCTGCTCCCTAATCTCAGCCTTCGCAGCCTGCCAGGAGTAAGGAACATTACTCATAGCTATCCTTTCTTTCTTTTTAGGAAATCCAGCTCCAAGGGAAGATCCCAGGCTGTCTGAAAGAAGCTACCTATGAAGAAAAATGGGAACAATTAAGCCCTAAATCTGTACACGAAACTTGAACAGCTGAGACTCGAAAACGAAAATGGAGATAATGCTAATGATTATGTTTTATAGCCTCAACACGCCTTACATCTGGAAGCATTCCAAAGCCCTCAGCAGGTTGTCACATTGATAGAAGGGGCCCCTGCTGAGACGCAGCTGCTTCTGGGGAAGAGCCGGCATCTGGAGAACAGCTGCATAGCCATCCCGGGAACACACGGAGCAGGAAGGCGAGAGCGGCCGGCTACGAGGGCGCCCCTTCCACCTGGAGCCTCCCTCCTTGGCTCCAAGGATTCAGAAAGGCTGAGGCGTCACATTTGCTAACTAATGGAAACGCAATAAAAGCTCAACTCTCTGTAAACTTTGGGGAAGGGGATGGGCTGGACAGTTCCGCTTTCTACTTAGCTGAAGGGTTTGACACAACCAAAGCACCAACTTTTGTTTAACCCTTACAGGCAAAAACTTATCTAACACGTATCATTGGATTCTCTGACTTTCCTCACTCAAAACCGGCCAGAAATTCCTAATGTTACGCTTTCAATTCATATAGTATCCATCAACATGAAAAGATTTATGATGTATCCATGGGTCTTTGTTATAAGGAAGCTTCCAAAGGATTCTGTATATATATCACTGTGTGTGCACACACACAGACACGCACACGCACATGCACTCACTCGCTCATACACAGGCTTAGGGAGAGGGAGGGGGAGAGGGAGAGATAGAAAAGTGACATTGTGACAGGAATTAGCAGACTGCATTGCTACTTCCACCGTTCCATTAACTAGTGTGACCTTGAATTAGTCACCTCAACTCTGTGCTAAAATGAGGGAGGATCATCAGATGTTCTTTAAGGTCGAATATCAATGTCAGTGATTAAGGATTGTATTACTCCAAATTCCTTTCCTCTTCTCCCTCCTTTTCTATTTTTTCTTTCTTTCCTTCTTTCTTTTTCTTTTTTCTTTCTTTCTTTCCTTTCCTTCTTTCTCTTTCTTTCCTTTTCTTCTTTTTCTTCCTTCCTTTCTTCTTTCCTTCCTTCCTTTCTTCTCTTCCTTTCTTTTCCTTCCACCCTCCCTTCCTTCCTCCTTTCTCTCCTTTCTCTCCCATTCTCTCCCTTTCTCTCAATCCCTAGTTGTTCATTATTTTAAGTGTTAAAACTCATGAGCCAAGTAAGCCCGAAATGCAGTGCAGCCCAAACGAACCCCCATGGTGCACAGACTGGGCTTGACATGAGGGGTGCATTTCCAATTAGATGGCACGGTACCTGCCCTCCTGAATCTTAAATCTTATAATCGCATTGTTAGAACACCTTCTAAGGATTACATTTCCTTAGTAGCCCACCCCCCACATTCGTGAATTACATGTATTGGGAAGGTAGGAAAGAGAGAGGTCTGCATTCACCAAAATAGCCTGAATAGGCTTCTCGGAAGTAGTGTCTGGAGATAATGTAGGATTTGAATTGAAAGTAAGGATTAAGGAAGATATGCTACTTGGGACTACAGTCCCTACGAAGGCCAGGACCTATCATACACATGGTCTGCACGGGCCCAGGAAGACTGAGAGCAGGGGTCACACACTCTGATGGCCCCCTGGGGGGCAGCTGAAGCAGCCTCGGGCTCTACAGTAAGAAGCGGTGCGGACTATAGTGAACCAGAGAGCCTGGGCCCAGCCTAAGGACTTTGCTGGGAATTTTATAAAATACTGGCTGAGCAAAACAAAGTGATCTCCAAGCAAGATAAGCCCACAGGACCATAGTCTGTGACTTGGCATAATTATTTTAAATGTCTCGTGGCTTTATATATATATATTTTTCTTTTTACCCAAATATGTTTATTTTATTTTTTCAGTGTTACAAGATTGATTGTTCATGCACTACACCCAGTGCTCCATGCAATACGTGCCCTTCTCCAAACCCACCACCAGGCTCACCCAGCCCCCCAACCCCTCGTCTCCAAACCCCTCAGTTTGTTGCTCGGAGTCCACAGTCTCTCATGGTTCATCGCCCCCTCTGATTTTCATGGCTTTATATTTTAAAAAAGAAGTATAAAGGAATCAAAATTGCATGGCCTTCATAAAAAAATAAGTCAACTTAAGGTCTTGATGAATAAAACATGATGAGGTTAATTTTAAATCCCTTTTATGCTATCTGTCTCCTGGAGAATTTTCCATTGTCCTTGTACAATAATGTACGTTATCACATTGGGGATTTTTTTGCTCATCTATAAATAGCTCCATCACCCATAACCCATGGATGACAGCCTACTTTTATTATTTAAACACGTCTCCAACTATGAAAAAGCTATTTCCAGGAAGTCCAAATCTCACAGCAATATTGCTGTCAGTTAGTCTGGGATGCATATGTTGGGCAAATGTTGCAACAGAGAAAGTCTCTCTGCTGAGCCTTATTCTGATTCAGCAGAAGAAGGAAAAATGAGAAAGAAAACTGGCACCCTAGGAAGAAATCTTGGCAGCCAGAGCTAAGGGTAATTACCAAAACCAGAAGCCAGAAGAGTTCCTGTTTGTTATTCAGAAGGTCCCCAGGACTCAAGACAGGCCAAGAGATAAACCAAATTGCATTGCAAAGATCCATATTGATAAACAGTGTTTACAGTTAAAGTTATTTGTTTCTGTAAATTCAATTATCCCTTCTATGAGAAACCTGGTATAGGAAAGAGGAAGCTTTAGCCATAAGAATGTTAGGATTTCCATTCTGGAGGGAAGTTATGACTAAGCCAGAGCCGGAAGCAGAGCTCCGTATGCTGAAAGGGTTGTATTTCCGGTACTTTTGGCAGGACCCAGCCCACCGCATGCTCGGAGGCTGTTACACCCACCGAGCACCCCACTGCTGGCTCTATACGCGAGCCACGTTTGACCACCCAAGACCCCAAAAGACGGCACTCAAGGCTGGGTCCCCCACTGATAAAGGCTTGCGACTGATAATAAATGAGGATTTGAACAAATCCTGGCTGGGATTGTGCCCTTAGGTCAGCCTGGAGAAACTAGGCATCTGACCACCGAGGTGCTGTCGGAGACTGCCTTTGCCCATAAGACCAGGGCCCTCGCCCTGTCTTGGGAATCTCCTTGCCAGCAGCCTCACACAGCCTCTTCCCCCGCGGGGTCTGTCCCAAAACAAAAAATGAACTAAAACCGAGAGCCCAATAATTAATCCAGAATGAAGTTACCACCCTCCACAGAGACTGGTGTCCCGTCATCCTTCAGAGACAAGGAATAGCTCATAAATGGGATTCACCCAGGTCTTCACTGGACCTCTGCCCGAGCTTGGCAGTCGAAAACTCAGGTTCTCGGGTCACACGGCCGGTGATAAAATCCTGGTTCTGCTGCTAGTTGTGACTTTATTCCCTTCCTTCTCCGTTTCCCCGTCTACAAAAAGATGCTACAGTCCCACCACCTCCTTGCAGAGCTGTTGTGAGGGTGAATGGAGATAAGGTCTGGGAAGCACTGGAACAGGGGCTGACAGATAGGAAGTGCTCATAACAATTGGCTATTCCTATTTGCATCACCGTTCAGGAGGCCACCGGGATGTACTCTTTTAGCGAGACTGTGGCCCACTGCACTCAGCCCTGCTCCCTGTCATCCTTAATGACAGTCCCACAGATATCCTTGATTTCCGTCCTCTCCAGCATTCCATCCTCATAGGGCCAAGCACTTCTGCTCCTCTGACCTCTCTGCCAAGCCTCCCTCCCCTTCCAGACCTTTCTGTCCTGCCCTCTGAACCCCTCTTCTACAGGATAATTGGTCTACCCATCCTACATCTGCCGTCATCGTGGGCGATTTAAGCATTTACATGAATGATGGTGCATATACGAAGACAAATCTAGGATTGCAAACTTCAGTGTCAACACGAGCAGAGCAGGGAACAGAGGTGAACAAAACAAGCCAACCTCACAGTGTAATGAGACCGCACACAGCGGCAGGGGCATTGCCATTAACAGAGAGGGGCGGGGAGGGGCAGGCTAGAGACTGAAGGCGCCCCATCTCAGCACCAGCAGGATATGCCACATGAGAATGCAAATTTCTACAGAAAATAGAAATTCAAGATTCTTCTATGTTGGCAACTATTTCGGCTTTAAAAAAGAAAAAAAAAAAAAAAAAGCAGATTGCAGGCCAAATAAAATAAGTCTATGGGCCAGATTCTGCTCCTGGGCATCCACACTGAAAACAATGCCCCGGTTCTCTCTGTCTCCTAGGCAGCACCCTTTTCTCCTGAGCTCCACATCCTCTCTGCACTGTCTTAGGTCTGTCTTCCAACCCCTGCTTTCATCTTGGAGGTTCTTCCACATCCCCCAGACCTCATCGTAAACATCACCCCCTCAGCTCCCCATTTGCTATTGCTACAGTATAATAATTTTCTCTTTTTAACTTCCTATTTGCTTATCTGGATACTCCTCTAGGCTATAAGTATGAGAAAGCCCGGCAAGTGCTTGTCCTATTCCCCACCATATCCCCCTCACTCGGCAGAGTGCCTGGCGCACTGGGGATTCTCAAAAAATCATGTTAAAAAGAATAAAAAATAATTCATCAATCCCTGCTTTGCCCTCTAATCTCAATGCTGAGATCCATGCACATATTTCCTAAGTTCTGTCTTCACCTGGATAGACTCTCAGAAGCTAAAATTTACCACATCTGCAGTGGTTTTAAACATATGTCCATAAATTCTCCCTTCAAAAGAGGAGGAGCTTAATTTTCCTTTCTTTGAGTAAAGGCTGGATTTAGCTGCTGCTTCTAACAACAGAATGCAACAGGAGTGTTGGATGCCACTTCCAAGATTAGATTATGGAAAGACTGCACTAGTGCATTTGGCCTCTACAAAAGAATCCTACAGACTGGGGTAATTTACAAACAACAGAAATTAATTGCTAACAGTTCTGGTGGCTCTAAGTTCAAGATCAAGGTGAAAGCACGGTCTGGTGAGGGCCCTCTCCTAGGCCACAGACTTGTATCTTCACAGAGTGGAAGGGGTGAGGGAACTCTCTGAAGCCTCTTTTATAAAAGCATTAACCCCATTCACGAGGGCTTCACCCACATGGCTTAATCTATGAAACTATGTGATATAACGAAGTTTGTTGTTTTAAGACTAAGGTTTGAGATACTTTACTACACAACACGAGATAACTAATAAAACACCTCAAATTGAAATAATTATTATCCTTCTTTGTCCCTCTCCTCCCTCACTTCCAAACTTAACCCACCTCTGCAATACCCTGGTTCTATTAATGGCTCAATCCTTTCAAGTCACTGAGGCTACAAACTCAGGGTCTTCTTTGGAGCTCTTCTGTGCTTCCTTGCATTCCCTATTGAGTAGATAGTTCAGACCTGAGACCAATACTTCAGCCTACACTGTTCATTCCCTGCTCTCCATTCCCTTCGCTGTCTTCCCACTTCACAACCTGCTGCTTACTCTTCCTGGGCCTCCTAACTCAGTCCTCCAGCTCTGAATTTTTTCCTTGTCGGCCAGACTTCTAGGTAAATTTTTATGCAAATAGGTCATTTTCATAATCAGAAACTTTAATAGTTTTCCATTATTAATGGAAAAAATCCAAATATATTAGAACTATACAACCTGGCCTGAATCCTCTTTCCAACCTTACTCCCTACCACCATTTTTCAAATATTCCAAGCTCACGCAACTAATATTTCTGGAATAATGTTATGGTTCGCTGTTCCTTGTTCTAGTTATCCACTGCCACTTAAATACTATGCCCTTAACTTAGTGACCTAAACAACCATTTTGGTTTGGGTCAGGAATTTCAGCAAGATTTGGTTGGTTTGTCTCTGATCCACACAGCATCAACTGGGCTGGAGAAATCTACTTCCAAGGTGGCTTCTTCACCTACTCATCTGTCATCTTGGTGCCAGTTGGCCTTGCTCTCCACATGGCATGTCGCCTTCCCAATATGACTTCGGGAACTTCCCGATGGCCTCAGGATAACCTAGTGGCTATCCTTTTTACATGATGGCTAAATTCCCACAGGAAGTTTTCCAAGACTGAACACTCTAAGTGACTCAAGCTTCTTACTATTTATTCTTGGGAGTCAAGCAGCAATCACTTCCCTACTGAATGAATTTCAGGGACAGTCTAGATTCAAGAACAGAAGACTTTACAAGAGTGTGATTAAGGTTAGTTGCCATTCGGGGCACCTAGGTGGCAGAGTTGGTTAGAGTCTGACTCTTGGTTTCGGTGTAGGTTGTGATTTTAGGGTGGTGAGATCAAGTCCTATGTTGGGCTCCACATTCAGCAGGGAGTCAGTTTGATATTCTCTCCTTCCCCTCTGCCCGTCCTGCACATGCTCACTCATGCTTTCCCTCTCAAATAAATAAATAAATCTTAAAAAAAAAAGTTTAGGTGTCATTCTTTGACACCAAAGAATGGGGTGGGGGGTCATCTTTGAAGACTAATTACCACTGTACTCTTTTTACCTGGGGGAATCTTTAGGATAATTTGAAGATATTGGGAAGGAGGTTCTAAAAAGAAGAAAGAAAATGGACAGTTATTAATACATACATAAACTTTTCCTTAGAACTCAGGAGCAAGAAGTAGTGAAATGTATAAAAAAAAATGCTGCTACTCCTTTTTTAGGTAAGAGGGCAAGAAAGAAGCACAAAAAATAGAGCTAGGTTTAGAAAAACAAATTGGGGACAGAAATATAACAAATTCATCCAAGGTGCATACCTGATGAACCCACCCACATGCCACCTCTACTGACTAAAATTTCACTCTAGATAGTAACTTCTTGATCCATTTTTAGCCTCAGTGGAAATGGACCAAATTCTTCCTTTTTATTGCTAATCTAAACCTAATTATTCTTCAATACCCAGTGATTCCCCTCTCATCCATCAAGTCTTCCAGGGACACCCTTAGCTCACTATGATTCTTCTTTTTCTTGCAACATATACATACATACAGTCCATTTCTTAATCTCAGGGTATGTTATAGATCGTTTAGCATTGTTTTAATGTCATATGTTTTAATGGGATAAAAAAAAAGTGGAGTAGGAATGGCAATGAGGTATCATATGAGCCAATTCTTTTGTTTTCAGATGAGGACATGAAGGCTCAACATGAGGCTGAGTGATTTGAGCAAGGTCACACTAGGGTGAATGGGCTGAACTGATCTCCAAGCTCCTTCTTCAACGCTCTGTCCCCATCAGAGTCCATGTGTCCATCAGCCTTGTTTCTCCTAGGGTTGGGGGGTGTAAAAACCTCTTTGAAAGTTAAAAATGCTTTCTCTTTTTGTCTCTGACATGTCACCAGCACGATAAACAGTAAGAGCTCAATGTGTACATGAAATTCTCCTTTAGGCCAGCTATAAAATTGGTCAAAGGAGACAGTACTGGATAGAGTTAAACCATGTTTTTAGCATTCTCCCAAAGAGTAAAGAAAGGATAAGGATCCCTGAAAACTGAATAAAATAGAATTTAAACATCCAAATGATTTGTGAGAAGATTTACACCTAAGATGGGGGGACTGGTCTACTGCAGATGAAGAAAGAGCAGTAGCCCTTCTGTGGAGTCCATGGTGGGGAGAAGTGGGGACAGTCACCAAAATACAGCTGTATTTATCAGACTAGGAGTCCAGAGAACAAGACCCCATGGAACTCTCAGAAGTATCTGGGGGACACCTGGGGTAGAACGGGGAGCTAATTTCCCACACTAATGCCATGAATGTTTGTTGAATTATAATTGGAGATACAAAAGGTTTAACTTACATTCTAGGTGTGGCCTCATAACCATGATTCACCTTATCACTCTTTGACTATTGATAATGAATATGGCTTTCAAACCATTTATTCAATAATATGAGGACTATTTATCAGCTTGTACTCACTGGTATAGAAGAACAAATTGTTTCATGCCAGACCTGTTCTGATTTATCAGTCACCTATTGTTACAATCTGGTGAATATGACCCATCCCTCAGACACCTACCCTGTTCAGTCTTATGTTTGGTTGTGTTCTCTGCTTATCCTACTGGATGAAAAATCCACTGAAGGCAGAAAGTTAGATAGCACAGCATCTTCAATGGTTCCCTGAGAATTGAGGAATTCTCAACATATCTTTGTCTACTTCAGACAATATAGTCAACTATAGACAGACATGGGTTCGAATCCCAGTTCTAATATCTCTCTAGCACTATGTGACTTTGGGCTAGTTATGCCACCTCTGTCAACACTAGTTTTTCTCCTCTGAAAAAGCCGGGTAATAATATCTCCCTCATAAATTTGTGGTGATGATTAATTAAGAAAAGAAATACAGGCAAAACACAGTGAGTAAAGCACAGAATCCAATGAATAAATGAGATGAATAAATCAAGCTATTATTATTTTAGATGTGTTATCTCTTCACCATGAGCCAGTCACCCCTTTCCTCCTGCCCCCAAAAGTAGGACTGAGAACACTTCTGGATCTCTTAACACTGAAGCTAAGGCTGGGAACCACTATGAGCTTAAAAACTCATGTTACAATTCATCCTTCAACTGGGCACACTAAGAAAGACATACCTCATCATCCTAACATAAATCCACCACTATCATATAATGAAGGAAAACCACTCAAAATGTGTTTCCTACATGAGCCCACATGTTGGCTGAAACCTTTCAAGAGCTCTATTAGTGAGACAAATTCTGCATATCCAGCCAGGAAGGAGATCAAGGAAGAGAGTCAGGGGAGGGACACATTTGATTTTCCATGTCTCCTGCTGGATCCTTCTTGTTCCTGCAGTTCAGGCAGAGTCTTGAAAATTCTAACTTTCCAACTCCTCCTATTCATGAAAGATTTTTTTTTTCTTTTTCCCCACTGCACCAAAAAGGCCCTAAGCAAGCTTGAGCAAATTAACTTTCTCCTGGGACTGAACACAGAAAATTTAGTTTCTCCAGCAACCCCCACCCCAGCTCTCGTTGAGAACAGCCGACTTCTCCATGGTGTTTGCAGAAGACCTCAGGGGCACCAGGCCACAGGGCCTTTCTCAAACGCCTTCCTCAGTGGCTTCACATTCTCAGCCACTCCAACCCTGTAATTTTCCAGATGACTTGAGGTTTTGAAAGCAAATGAAGCAGTGAAACTGCTTCAGCTGCTAAATTCTTCCTGGATCCATTTGGAAATGACAAAAAGCTGCCATAGGTGGCAATTTCGGTTTTGCAGACACTTTTCTTTACTTTTCCATATGAAGTCATTAGCTGATCCCAATTTCCTTGGAGATCAAGATCAGCTAGATGCTGAGTATATATAAACAGATGTGAAGCCCGTTTTTATTGAGCCATAACCAGATAGTAATATTTATGTGGCCTTTTGTAATTTACAGGGCATCTTTACAGACATTAAGCTCATTTGATTATCACAACCAGTCTGTCAGGTAGAACACATATTATTATGCCCATATCTGGTGAGCACATGAGGCTCAAGTTTTGCCCCATGTCAGAGCACCACTATAATGTAGAGTCAAAACACAACTCAAGATCATTTCCAGTGTAGTACCCATTCTGGTAGAACACACTTGCCCAGAAGTTAAGATTGAAATTCATAAGCCTGCAGATGACATGACCATTTTATTGATAGTTCTTCATTTGTTTGGCTAGAACCCTCCATCTTCTCCACAGATCCCAATTTTTGATTGTTGGATGCCTTGGGTTTTGTCCAAACTGAGTTCCTAAGGAAGATATTAAAACAGGTGCTCCTTTAACCTTATATATGCTCAGATCCAGCATGCCTACTAGCACTCCAGTTGTGTTCTTTCCTTTAAGCACAGAGAGACACTAATTATAATTCCTCTTAGATGAGAAGGAAAACAGTGCCTTCGCTTATCAGAAATACACAGAGAGAGAGAGAGGGCAGGAGACCAAATGGCCTCTAAAATGGCTGCAGAAAAAATGGATATGATTTCTGCAGGCCAGAGAATCTGTCTCTGCCCAAAGGGACAGACCACACAATGAGATGCCAACATTATTTTAATATAAACTCCTCTTCTCAGTCATCTCTGAGATGTCCCCCTGGAATGCGTGGGCCCTTTGGGGCTGGAGCAACTCAGCCAGATGTGCAACACCCCTTGAAGAGGACACTATTCACTGCCTCTTCCTACTTCCCCTACACAGTCCCTGTGCTAGGACCTGAGGCTGGCCAGTTTTCTAAAAGCCTTGAGAAAATCCAGACATGTTAATAAGCAAATGAACCACCTCCAGTGGCTGGAGGTGACTCAAAAAGATGTTTTATCTCTTAAATAAATTAATAACCCTAAGGGAGGCTTCTTCCATTTCAGATATCAGGGTGATCCAGGCTATGCACAAAAATACACAAATGATCATAGTAATTTAAAAAATAATAAAGGTAGTTCCGAGTTATGAAGCACTTATTCTTTGCCAAGCACTGCTTTACGTACCTTATCTCTAGTCCTCATGATAACCCTGGGAAGTGGAGAGAGACCGGGATCACCATTTTGCAAATGAGGAAACTGAGGCCAGAGAGTTTAGGTGTATTTCCCAAAGTGACCTCTGACAAGTAATCGTGCCACTCAGAAGCCTGCCTGTGGTTGGGGGTGAGAATGGGCATTTCTGGCTGCTGTGAGGTGTTACTCTTGGTTGGCTTATTTTTTTTTTCAAATATTTTATTTATTTATTTGACAGAGAGAGAGAGAGAGAGGGAACACAAGCAGGGGGAGTGGGAGAGGGAGAAGCAGGCTCCCTGCTGAGTAGGGAGCCCGATGTGGGGCTCGATCCCAGGACCCTAGGATCATGACCTGAGCTGAAGGCGGATGCTTAACTACTGAGCCACCCGGGCACCCCTGGTTGGCCTATTCTTTAGTCAGCAGAGTGATATGGATGCTCGGGTTATAAAACAAAAGTATGGTAAGTGGCTGGCCTGGCCTGTTAACAATCTTGGGTTCTCTTTCCAGAACAAATTTCATGATCATTATGTTTGGGAGAGAGAAGGGAGAGTAGGGATCATTCAGGCCTTCTTTTTTTTTTTTTTTTTTTCCTTTTTTTACTAAATTAATCTACTTTTTTTTTTCTTTCCAAATGGTCTACCCAGTAGTCCCCATGGATGAGAAAAATGAATAGATTAAAAAAGATATGTTTACCCCTAGATGTGTCCCGGGGGTTACTGGAGGGACATTCAATCCCCTCAATAATTTCCAAGCTTTTTTGGAAACATTTTTGCCTGTGGATGTGAAACCAAGGTCATAAAATTTCAGAGTGTATGGAGAAACTGAAATACAATCTGCAATTCACCATCTGGCATCTACTTAATAATGAAGCTAGGGAAAGGAAAGAGAAGAATTCTTAAAATTTTCCCAGAGAAGCCAACCTGATCAAGAAATCCTTCTTGCTGGCATCTATGCCACTGGAATCTGTGGAATAATGGCCAGTCCATCCTTGCCTGACACAGCAGGGAGGTGAACAGAAGGATCTTTTGATCCATCTCAACTCTGGCACTGACCAGTTATGAGATATTGGACAAACCACCAACACTCACCCCAACTGGTGTACTAATAAGATAAAAAAGTAATTACAGCTACTTCTCCCAACAAGAACATTCTTACATTTCTAAGTAAAACTGGAAGCCAAAGGGCTAAAATTCTCATTTATTCACACAGTCATTACCTTCTACTAAATTTTGTTAACGAGATGAGGTCAAGGAATCACAGCTGGACCATGCGGTTAGGTACTAGCTAGTGTTATAAGGAACTAAGACTTTTCTAGAAAAGATGTTGGAGCTAGCTAAAGTGGGGAGGACAGCAGGTAAGAATGGAAAGGAAGACAAAAACAGCTAAGGGAAATGACTAGTACTGCGGTATTAAGAACCAGCCAGAATAACCTGATCAGAAGATACCAAAGTATGAGGCAAAGAAGAAGTAACCATTGGAGCTTTGCATTGTTGATCTTTCTCGTGACCAGTTCTCCCTTTTATCGGTAGCCATCAGTTTCCCAACACCAAGAGGAACCCTGCATGTGATTTTTAGTAGTCAAGGACGAAACAAGGAAATGAACAACAGCATACAGTTCCTAGAAACCAACTCTACTGCTCTCCTTGGGCTGCCATGAGAATTCACCACAAACTGGATGCTTTAAATGAACATAAATTTATTCTTTCATAGTTCTAGAGGCCATGAGTCTGAATTCAGGGCTGATTCCTTCCGGTGGCTCAGGGGGAGAATTTGTTCCATGCCTTTCTCCTAGCTTCTGGTAGATGCCAGCAGTCTCTGGTGTCCATTGGCTTGTGGACATATCATTCCCATATCTGCCTCCATCTTCACATGGCCTTCTTCCCTGTGTGTTTCTGTGTACCCTTTCCTCTTTTCATGAGGACACCAGGCACTGGACTTAAGGCCTACTCTAGTACTGTGTGACCTCATCTTACCCTAATTACATCTGCAAAGACCCTATTTCCATGTAATTTCACATTTTGACATTCTAGAACAGGAATTTAGGGAGGGCACTATGCAATCCACTAGAGCGAGTAAACTGTTAAGTTCTTCTTGTTAAATTCTACTCGGTAGTGGCCACACGAAGAACCACAGAACAAATCAAAGCAGTCTGTCCTTTAGTTTCATATTTTATAGCATTCCTTATTTGTGTCTTTTCTCATAGACAAAGAGCTCCTTAATGGGTAGGGTGATGTCTTATTAGTTTCTGCGTCCCAGTGTTTAACATGGTGCCTGGCATATCGGTAGGTATTCAGTGAACATTTCCTGAGTGAATAAATTATTACAGGAACAGAATCTCTAAGGCCTGCATTATTTCACTGAAACTTCTGTGTGAACCTAAGATCCATGAGTTCTTACTGCTTTAATAGCTGGGGTTGCTCAGCTCATCAGAATGGTTTTCTTTTATTTTCTTCAGGAAGGAAACAAGGACCATGAGTCATTTCGTGGGAATACCTCTCTTGATGGCAGAGACCAAAAATTCACGTGACTCAATTGTGGCAATAAAAGGTCCTGCGGGGTCCTGCAATTTTAAAGTGAGTTCTTTGTTGCCATTTCCTCTTTTCTTCCCGGATATCTATTTTGGGCCTTCCACTCCATTCCAGGAACCCCAGCACAGCCTGCTAAATTGTCTAAAACCTCAATGCAGTTGGTAAGAAAGCTCTCTTCCTTTTCTTGAAGGATGTTTGGGTGGGAGGTGGAAGGAGGAACCGCAGACGTGTCACTGGGAGGAAAACATATCCCTTATTCATGTGGGTTGAGTGTTACAAAGGCAGAGTTAAATTCAGGAAATACAATAACCTGATTCATGCCTGTTTCTTATTCTGCCAGCAAACATGAGATTCGGGTTCAAAATGGTTACCAGAGACGAAAAAGAGTTCCCACCAGCACAATCCATAGTGAGAGTACGTGCCCTAGTCCTCCCATCCTCTACCCATAAGTGCAACCCAGACCCTGTCAGAACTTTGGGCAAAACCAAAAATTCCAGGAAAAAAAATGCAAGTGAATTTACTGATTCACTCCAGGCTCGAGTTCTCGGGAATCAGCCCCACTTTCTGTCCCCAGGATATGAGCCTTCCTAGTGAAGCAAGGAAGTAGCCTCAAGTCAACAAAGTCAGCAAAACTGGCCTTCAGCTATTCCCTACAGTGACTTTCCACTTCTCAAGCAATGCGACCTTGGGCCCACTCTCTTTCCTGACTCTCTTCCACACGAGTCAAATCTGCACACAAATTCCACAGCATAAATACTAAATAACCATTTTAAATCAATGGCTCTCCATCGTGGTGTGCACAGGAATCCTCCGAGTTTCTTGACTTTCAGTGCGGATTCCCAGGTGCTGTCCTCAGATAACATGGCAGGACTGTGGGCCTGAACTCCCGCACCTTCCCTAGGCAAGCCTATGGATCCACCCTACTGAAGCTCTAGACTGGGGGAAATAAAGCTTCCCATCATTCCCAAACACAGTACCCAACCTATTTCACAAAATGGGGAGCGGAGGAAACGACACACACACACACACACATACACACACACACACAAACACGAGAAAATATGACAAAATTTCTATTTTGACAGAGCCTTGACCCAGAATTCCCCATACCAGTTTCACTTTTAGACAAGTAAGGAACATTTTAAAGAGATGTCAGAGCATAGATGCCCCTGGTGAAGGCAACCCCTCCTCAGTAAAAGAACCCTATTAACTTCAAAAATCCTGAAAGTTCGAATCACCCACTGTGTGTCAAATGTTGGACCAGAATTTACTCAGACATTACTCCATCTAATCCTCACAAAACACTGAAATTTCAATCCTGTAATATCATTGTCCACATTTCAGGAGCTAAAGAAACTAAGGTTCAGAGTGTTTCACTGATTTGCCCACATCTACAGCGTTGGGAAGTGGCAGCATCCCATTTTATCCCAGTCTCCTGACTTGAAGTGTCCAATGTGTTATGCTATATCCCAGAGCTGCCCCAATCTCTGGACTGAGCATAGCTTGAAGGCAGTGACCTAGGGACCAAATCATTGAAGTGAATTACGGTTGAAACGAAATGGCTAGATGACTGATAGGCTAATCCCCAGAGATCGTGGCTTATTTTCCAAAGTACAGCTCCCAGCACTGCTGCCTTTCCCCTCCCTCCCCAGGACATAGGCATGTGACCATCCTTCCCCTCCCCCATACATCCCACCCCAGTCTACACACAAATTGCTAAGCAAAGATTGCAGGGTTCTAAAAAAGATAGCTGAATTGCGCACTTGCAACAAGCCAATAAACACTCCTTTATACATCACTCAGGGAACATTCCAGCAGAACCCTTCAAGAATAGACTTTGGATAGTCTCTCAACCTACAACAGCCATCCTTGAGTCATGCCAGCTTCCACCTGTATGAAAGAAAAGAACCAGGGGAGGGAGGAGCACATACTGTGATTTTTTCCCTGAACCCCACACCGTCCAAAAATAGCCCTGATCTCAAGCAATAAAAGTAAAGACAACATTTCCAAGGTCTGGGATGGGGAAATAAGCAAAAAATAGAATGTTTAATCAATGCAAACATTCTTGGAATCTGAAACATCTGGGAGAGCTGGGGTGGTGTGTGGGGAGCCCGGAAAAAGGGGGAGGGGTGAGTAGGGACTTGACATTCTTATCCCATGTTTATCTAAAGCAAGAGCTGAGTAACCTGCTTTTAACTGCCCCCAGCAAGGCCACGTGGTCTCTGTTAACTTTTGTTACTAAATACAAGGATAGCTCTCACTTTGAGAAAAGTTAAGCCTCGATCATCTAACTTTACCAGATTAATATAAATTAGGGACTGATTACTTATATGTGTTTAGAACTGTCTAAGCATATATAACCCACAACTGTCCTAATGGGTTTAATGAGATTTTTTTCTTCCATTTTCTCAATTAACATGTTACTTCTTAGGAAATCAGTGCTGTGCAAAATGAGATCTCTGTACACTGGAAGTTTCATGCAGAGGCAAAGACCTCCCTAAAAGCTAAGGGCATATTGTAGGATATCAGGGCCAACAAAACAGATATCTACAAGCTGACATATTAGTTATTTCCTCCCTCCCTGTTTTATACTACTCATCCCAAGAATACTCTTGATGGTGAAGAAAGATATATGATGGAATACATAAGCCAACTTATGAAATTCAAATAGAGATAATTCTTGTGATGGCCCTTATTTTTTAATCCAACACAGATCTGACCACATGGCATCAAAGTGGAAAGTAGGTGTAACCCAAGCCCCAGGAGAGCCCCATGCTACCCGCATGTATACAACAGCAGACTTGGCCTCTGTGCTGCAGGGGCCTGTCCCATGCTCTGCTGAATCACTGGGCCTGTACACACAGCAAGTGAAAAAAGGGAATCACTGAGTAGTTGCTTAGTAAACAGATGTAGAATTATTTTTTCCTCGGTCTGTTTCTTTTATTATTATTATTACTAACATATAATGTATTATTTGTTTCAGGGGTTCAGGTCTGTGATTCATCAGTCTTACACAATTCACAGCACTCACCATAGCACATACCCTCCCCAATTTCCATCACCCAGCCACCCCATCCCTCCCACCCTCCTCAGTTTGTTTCCCAGCAACCCTCAGTTTATTTCCCAGCAACCCCCAGTTTGTTTCCTGAAATTGAGAGTCTCTTATGGTTTGTCTCCATCTCTGGTTTTATCTTGTCTCATTTTTCCCTCCCTTCCCTATGATCCTCTGTCTTGTTTCTCAAATTCCTCATATCAGTGAGATCATATGATAATTGTTTTTCTCTGGTTGACTTATTTTGCTTAGCCTAATGGCCTCTAGTTCCATCCACGTCGTTGCAAATGGGAAGATTTGGGGGATTTGATGGCTGCATAATATAGAATTATAATTATCACTTTTTTTCCTCTCCTTCAGCTTGCTCATATATTACCTCATTAATCCTCACCTCAGTCCTAGGAAGTAGGTATTACCATCTCCATTCTCCAAAGGAAGCTCCCAAGAGTACAGGTAATTCTTCCAAGGTCACATACTAGTAAGGCAGAGAAGCGAAATTTAAACCCTAATCGATCGATCACACTTCTGAGATTATGCTATGCTGTGTTTCTTCCATCACACATTCTTTCTCCTTGACCTTTGTCACAGAGCCATGACCTATAGCTCTTATGCTCAGTTCTTCCATCTCCAGGCCAACAAGTGGTCTCTTGAAATCGGTCATCTTCATGATAAAGAAGGAGCAGCAATAACATGGAAGTTGCCATGTTTTTTTTTTTCAGGTCTGTGCTACTCTATACCTAGCACAATGTCCCATACAGAGTAAGTATGATAACCACAGAGCAAATGAAGAATGAATGAACATAGCTAGTGAAATAGGTACCACTGCTATCATCAACTTGGAGATGAGAACAGAGGTACGGAGAATTTAGGGCAGTTGCTTACCCCACACTTGGGGTAGTTCTGCCTCGCTGAGAGGTAGTTCTACTTCTACATCCTGAGGATCCTCACAGCCTCTGCTCAGAAGGAGCTCTACCTCCCCTGGTTGGGGCTGCTCGCTCAGCCAGTCTGATGCTGCCCCCAAATTCTCAGCAGCCAGCAGATGGCCATCTGAAGACTCCATTTCCATTGTGGTGTCTCTCCAGTCTTGTCTTTACCATAAAAAGAAGAGACTGAATCAAGACAGTAAACAAGTGTTGGAGAGGATGTGGAGAAGGGGGAAGCCTCTTACACTGTTGATGGGAATGCAAGTCAGTGCAGCCACTTTGGAAAACAGTGTGGAAATTCCTTAAGAAATTAAAAATAGAGCTATGCTATGACCCTGCAATTGCACTACTGGGTATTTACCCCAAAGAACCAGATGCAGTGAAAAGAAGGGCCCCATGGACCCCAATGCTCATAGCAGCAATGGCCACAATCGCCAAACTGTGGAAAGAGCCAAGATGCCTTTCAACAGACGAATGGATAAAGAAGATATGATCCATATATATAATGGAATATTATGCCTCCATCAGAAAGGATGAATACCCAACTTTTGTATCAACATAGACGGGACTAGAGGAGATTATGCTGAGTGAAATAAGTCAAGCAGAGAAAGTCAATTATCATATGGTTTTACTTACTTGTGGAGCATAAGGAATAACATGGAGGATATTAGGGGAAGGAAAGGAAAAGTAAATTGGGGGAAATCAAAGGGAGAGATGAACCATGAAAGACTGTGGACTCTGAGAAACAAACTGAGGGTTTTGGAGGGGAGGGGGGT
>CM052800.1:123947020-123970185 GCA_028533885.1 Nasua narica | reverse complement strand
CCATCAGAAAGGATGAATATCCAACTTTTGTATCAACATGAACAGGACTGGAAGAGATTATGCGAAGTGAAATAAGTCAAGCAGAGAGAGTCAATTATCTTATGGTCTCACTTATGTGTGGAGCATAAGGAAAAACATGGAGGGCATTGTGAGAAGGAAGGAAAGGGTGAATGGGGGGACATCGGAGGGGGCGATGAACCATGAGAGACTGTGGACTCTGAGCAACAAATTGAGGGTTTTGGAGGGGAGGGGGTGGGGGTTCGGCAAGCCTGGTGGTGGGTACTGAGGAGGGCACATATTGCATGGAGCACTCAGTGTGGTGCATGAACAATTAATATTGTAACACTGAAAAAATAAACATTTGGGAAAAAAAAGAATGGGCTGGGAAGCATATCTGTGTAAAGGAAATCTTATTTCTCTCTCTTTTTATTTTTAAAATGTATGTATTATGACTCTGAAAGTTTTCCATTAAGTGAAATTGACAATGTTTGACGTGGACGGGGTTCAAATTTTGCCAGTTCTGTGACATGTTAAGTGTGTATTACAGCAGTAGAGCCAAAATGACTAAAACTACAGCATCAGAGAATTGTGGAAATTGGATTCCTGTTTAGCTGGTAACCTTTTGTGCAATTCTTAGCAACTCCCAACTCTTTCCTGACTCCGGACATCTGCAGTTCATCCGCTTTCCCAGCTCCTCAAATTTGTTCTCAGGGTGGGAGATTCCCTGATTCTGTACTCCAAATTCCCAGAATTTCGTTTCCTTCTTTCCTTTGTCTAGATATTTATAATGTTTGACAGAACTTTGCTGAGGCCCACTGATTCACATTATGTTAAAGTTTAAGGTTATGCAAAATGAATAATTTACTACTCTATTGCAATACAGTAGGTATGATATTTACTTGGAAATGAAGGCTACCTGTAAGGGTATTACTATTTTATTTATATTTTTATGTTTATTAAGATTCTTTCTGTGATTAAAAGTGTCATTCTATGATTAAAGGTGACAAAACATCTAGATTCTTTTTCTCACACTGAGGTATCAATTAAGTCACTCCCAAAGCCTGATCAGTAGTTCCTAACAAAGTGATTCACATTCAAAAGAACAAATAAGTAGACCTCAATGTATTGCTAAATCCCCAGAGCAAAAAATCATTTTAGTTGGTCCTATTAAAGACTAAAATTTTATTTAAGACAATATGAATACCAGATGGCTCAGGGCCCATCTCCCACAAAAGAAAATAAACAGGTAAGATTAAAGTAGATCAATAAGGATGTCATACCTCTCCCAATTCTAAATAACTTTTTTTAACTACTTGAGAAATACACTGCATGTTTTCTATACGTGGTTTCATTGAAATTTCCTAGCAATTCTATAAGTTCAGTGTTACTTCTTTTGATGATAAGGTGACACTCGACCTTTTTTAAAAATATATAATAATGTTTCAGGGGTAGAATTTAGTGATAAATAAAACAATTTTTAGGGGGCACCTCAGTGGCTCAGTCAGTTAAGCATCTGCCTTTAGATCAGGTCATGATCCAAGGGTCCTCGGTTCAAGCTCTGCATCGGGTTTTCACTCAGTGAGAAGCCTCCTTCTCCTTCTACCTGCTGCTCCCCTACTGGTGCTCTTTCTCTCTCTCTCTGCCAAATAAATGAATAAAATCTTTAAAAAATAAAAGCAAAAAAATAAAACAATTTTCAAAATTAAAATAAATAAAATATAGAATAATGTGTTTGGTTGTGCTTATATACTACTGGATTTCCCAGCATGATATACAGGTAGGAATATCCTAGGAGAAATATGGGACTGAATGTTGATTTATGTGACAAAGATAAATCTCTCAGATATTGTGTTGAATAAAAGAAACCAGACCAAAAAAAGAATACAAACTCTATGTTCTATATATATATAATATATACACTATACGTAATAATATACATAGTATATTATTTTATTTATATTTAATTATGTTTATATTTTATTTATTTAAATATTTAATAATATTTCTAAAATATTAATTTAAATTAATATAAATAATAAAAATATAATATTTAAACATCCATTTATATTTAAGCATATATTTTATATGCTTTATATATACATGTTTATATACAAAATACACATTTATATATTATTTATATTTATATAAAATTTTTAAAGTATAAAATATATAGATATAAATGTGTACTTATATATTTCAATATATTTAATTATATGGCTATATATATAATTTGAGAGAGAGAGAGAGTGCAAGGATAAGGAAAATTGATCCATGGTCAAAAAGTTTAAAAAATATTTCCCTCTAAAAAATGGTACTAAGAAGGAACCGGATGGGATCTTCTAGGGTGCCAGACATGTTCTGTATCTTGAGATGTATAGAGAACATATGCATGGAAATCCATTAACTGGACACTTAAGATCAGTGCCTGCGATAGACTGAACTGTTTGTGTTCCCTCAAAATTCCTATGCTGAAACTCAGTCCTCAGCGTGATTCTATTCAGAGGTGGGGCCTTCAGGGAGTGATTAGATCACGAGGGTGGAGCCCTCATAATGGGATTACCACTCTTATAAGAAGAGACCTATAAGAGCTCCCTCTCTCTCTCTCTCTGTCTTTCTCTCTCTGTGTCTGTCTGTCTCTCCCCCTCTGTTCCCTGCAAGCATACAGACAGCACTGCACCATCTGCATACCACCAAATTCAAGTTGGCCAGCACTTTGATCTTGGGCTGCCAAGCTTTCAGAACTCTGAGAAGTAAATTTCTGTTGTTTAAGCCACCTAGTCAATGGTATTTTTGTTACAGCAGCCCAGAACGACTAAGAGAGCACCCTTGGCACACTTGAATATAGGTATATGTTAACTCAATTAAAAGAAGAAAAATAAATCTAGGCCTGGGGTTCAAGAGTAAAGTGATGCCTGGAGATGCAGATTCTAGGGTCACTGGCATAGAACCTGATGAGCCTTCTCGGGGCAAGCAGGACCAGCTGCTGTGGAACTCAGCCCCATGCTGGTGTTCCCTAGAGTTGTGCAGTTCACAACCTTCACAGCCAAGTGCAGCAGCCCTTGGGAGAGCACGAGGAATGTGGAGAACACTCTGTGAGCAAATGAGGAGGAAAGATGCCAGGGGATTGTCAGCATGTAAGGGACAGGCAGGAAAAAAGGAATCATCAAAAGAGGCACATCTTACCTCACAAGCCTGGTCCTCTGCCTACGAAGCCCACTGACAGATATATAAGAGATGTTGAGTTAATGAATGGATAGATACAGAAATGAACAAAGGAGACAAATCGCTATGGCTTTCACATCTGAGAGAAGAAAATTTTTACAAGATACCGATTTTAAGAAACCGGTTTTAAAGATGTGAGAGAGTAAAAATGAGTCCAGGACCTGGTTTGATGATGGAATGGCAGGAGGGGATGAGGAACAGAAAAAAGGACTGGGGTGACCAGCCAGATGGCCAGGTCCTCAGGAAGAACAACAGCCTTGAAAAGAGAAAACAGGTGAGTATTAAAGATAGACTCCACTGTTCTCCCATTTATCCTGAAGACCAACTCAACTTGGCAAAAAACGGAAACAAAAGCAAACAGACAACAAAAAACTGCATCCAAAGTGAGGCAGGTAGAACAGGACAGTGCTGGGTGAGTGTCGGAGGAAAAAGGACAGGGATCAGAGTGAACCTGACACCTGACAGGGTGTTGGGAACAACTGAGTAAGTCCTGTGATAGCTCTGGGGTTTCTCATGGCCATAAGCATCTTGTCGTTGCACAAATCCACAGCGTGAAATGTGCACAAAGGCCCAGTTAGCCTGCAAATGAGAGAGAATCATGCTTCCATCCCTCCACTGGGGAGCTTGAGGACCAATTGTGTATTTGGAGTACATTTAGAGTATATATAAGAAAAGGCAGCTAGTGCTTGCCCATATAACCAGACCATGTGCCATGATATGCGCAGTTCTTAGAAGTCCCGCCCACTCCCAGAACTCTGCAAAAATATTCCATCCCTGTGTTATAACTGCCCATAAAAATCGGAGCCCTACATATACTCAGGGCAACTCAGGTCCTCTGAGTGTGCCCACACTCCCTTCTCTCAAGTGTGTACTTCCCTTTGCAACAAAGCTTCTTCTGTTATACTTTACTCTGACTTGTCCTTGAATTCTTTCTCTGGGGCAAGTCAAGAACCTGGCACCAGCTGGTAGTTGAGATCTCAGGGCCTGAGAACTCACCCAGTCTCTGCTATCATATTTTTGGCAAGCAGCCAGGAGATAGTTGACTGCTTTCACTCCCCCTACTCCAATACTTACTGATCTCCCTTCCTCTTCCATTGTCTCTTTTCACCACTGCCATTCACAAGACCCCAGAAATAATAAGTGCCTCCAAACGCCACCTGGCCTCCACACACAGGTTAGTCTACTCAACAAATTGTCCTGATGGGAACCTTTGGATCTTTGCTAGTGATAGTCTTCCTAATTGTTCTTCTGGGAGTCCTGCCCATTTTTTCCATCCTCCATAGGACTGGACATTTCTTCTGCCCCTTCCAGAAATACTTCAAACTTCTCTCTCAAGGTCCTGTCACCCCAAAACCTTAAAAATTACACCTTTTCTCTATCTTGACTTTGTCTTATTCTTGACAATTCTCAGGAATTGCCACTCAAAATGGTGGGCACAGGTCAAGCAGTTAAAAGCCATTAGAGCAATTGCCACCCTCTAGAAGTCTCCCGTATGAGGATAAGTTGGTCATGGAATGGGCTAGGTGGATTTTAGAGCACCCACCAACCTTAAGCAAATGTCTGTGCATCAAGGCACACTGTGAAATCATGAATATCCAGCCCTGCGGCAATCTTGAATAACCATTACTTTTATTTCAGGGATTACTATTTCACTCTGACTTGAGCCTAGCTTCTGGAACATTTCTCCATTGCTAATGTGGTTAAGGGGACTATTGTTTGTCTTAATAGTTTCAAGGTTTTATTTGTTTGTTTGTTTGTTTGTCTTTAAAGATTATATTTATTTATTTGACAGAGAGAGACACGGCGAGAGAGAGAACACAAGCAAGGGGAGTGGGAGAGGAAGAAGCAGGCTTCCCACTGAGCAGGCAGCCCAATGAGGGGCTCAGTCCCAGGACCCCGGGATCATGACCTGAGCTGAAGGCAGCCGCTTAATGACTGAGCCACCAGGCTCCCCAACAGTTTCAAGTTTTTTCATCAGACTGTTGAGCAATCAACAGAGCCCTTGGCCCCTGCTACACCAGATTGTTGGGTACCAAAATGTCACTCTGCCCTTAATGCGTCTCTGGATAATCTCTTTATAATCTTTACCCCTCCTCCACTTTATTTGGTCTATGGAAGCCAATACCACTGGCTACTGGACAGAGGTTCTCAGGCCAACCACTCCAAAACTAGTCTTCTGTGTTGCTGGCCTTCGCTGTCCCATCATACTGGACTCACTGTCTCTATGTTGTTTCCTTGATTAGGCAGGTCCACGGACCTTATGGACCCATGAGACTCATACTGCCCTTCTCTTTGCTTCTTAAAACTTGCCCTTACTTGTATTCCTTCTTTTTTCCCTAATCAGGATCACTTTGCAAAACTGGGCCTCTCCTGGCATTGGTTCTGGCAACAGGCCAACTCCTCCTCCAAGGGAAAGTCTCTCTGTAGGCTTTTTAGGGGTTATGGAAGGAAGTCTCTTTACTGATTCCCTTCAAGGCCTAACTGTATGGAGCATGCTGTGAGGCACTCTACTGTCCAGCTGGACACGGCCATTATGAGGATCATCATTTTGCCTGCTCTCATAGAATTCAACCCACAATGTGGAATCCTTGGATCTGAAAGCATTCCCTTTCTTCCCAAAGTCCCAAGGGCTGCTGGCATTTGGACACACAGCTGGTTGAAGATCGACTCCCTGGAGTGGGCAGGGTGAATGCCTGGCTGTGGGCTACGGGTCTTCTGACTAGAGTGGATACCATGGGAGTTCAGAGGCTCCCAGGGACACCTAGGTGTCAGAAATTAGCCAGAAGCTAGGGATGCCTGATTGCATCAGCAGGCTAGATGGTCCTCCCCCTAGAGCGAATACCAAGTTACTTAGTCTTTTTCCTTCTCTTCTCTCTTCTAGGATGAAGGACAGAATCATGGGTAACTCTCTCTCAGTGTCCAGTGACTCTCCCCTGGGCTATAGTCCTAAAAATTGGTAAACCTTTAAACTAGATGGTCTAAAGAAAAGGAAACTGATCTTTTTCTGCAATACCACCTGGCCTCAATATAAATTGGAGGGAAGAGAATTTTGGCCTAAGAATGGAGAATCCTAAATTAAAATACTATACTACAATTAGGCCAACTTTTAACACCAACAAAAATGGACAGAAATCCCTTATGTATAGACATTTATGGCATTACTCCAAAACCCCAACCTCTGGGGGAAGTGCCGTAACTGTTATGCACACATCCTTCCTGGTCCTCCTAGCCAAGAACCTGACATTGTAAACAGCCCCCTATTGGGAGGGTCCCATCCCCCTAGGGCACCTACACCTCTGCCATCTGCACCTCCTCCTCCAGAGATAATACCTTCTCAAAAAACTCCTATCCCTTCAGCTCCTCCAACACCAGCTACTCGGCTTCCTTGTCAACCCCAATATCTGCCCCTCCCTGGGAAGGGCAGTCCTTCTGGGCTGACACGTAGGGGAACCTCTTACCACCCAGACCCTTCTGAACTGTGCCCACTGAGGGAAGTAGCAAATGGAAAGGTAGGCACTTTCAGGTCCATGCTCCCTTCTCCATGACAGATCTGGTCCAATGTAAATAGCAATTGGGCAGATTTTCTAAAAATCCAGACAAGTTCACAGAAGAGTTCCATGCTCCTAATCGCTCCTGGCTTTAAGCTGAGGAGATCACATATTATTTTCTTCACCTGTTTTATCCCAGAAGAAAAACAGCAAATCTGGATAGAGGCTCAAGCTTATGCTGACACCCTTGCCATTAGGGACCCTGTATACCAGTGGGCGCAAATGTTGTGCCAGCTCAGGATCTCAATGAAAACTATCAGAGGGGAAGGAAGGGAATGGGCAGAAAAACCCATATGGTGACCTGCCTAACTGAAGGAAGAAAAAAGAACATTATCAAATCTGTGAATTATGACAAAATGTGGAAAATTACACAAGGAAAAGATGAAAATATCACCTTGTTTCAGTGGTGCCTCATAAAAACCCTTAAACAATATACTAATATAGACCCTGAGACCCCTGAAGGACAAGGCATCCTGGGGACTTACTTTATCATTCAGTCTATGCCTGACACCAGGAGCAAACTCTAAGAGTTGGCTCTGGAGCCTCAAATCCCATGACCAAACTTCTGACTGGCATTTGGGTTTTATAACAATCGGGATGAAGGTGAGAAGGAGGCACAGATTCAACGTGACAGGTAAGAGTAACAAATGGACACAAGTGATAGCTGTGGCAGTTAGCAAGGCCCTGCAACATCAAGGTTACCCTTTGAGGAGTTCTAGCCATAGGCCAAATATTAGGGTTTGTTTATAACTGTGCTGAGCCATGCCAGTGGAAATCAGAATGTCCCCACCAGGTGAAGGCTCATGGAGTTGAACTTAAAGGACCCTGCTACCAAGGTGGAGAAAGAGGCCACTGAAAAAAATATTGTCCTCAGAGTCTAAGGGGAAGACAGTGCTCCCAAACCCATGTGGCCACCTCCATTGACAACTGATGAGACCCAAAGACCCTGGCAGCTCCCTGGACCTTGACCATCATAACTGAGGAAACTTGGGTAACCCTTGGCATGACAGGTAGAAATGTTACTTTCTTTTTTTTTTTCCCAAATACGTTTATTTTATTTTTTCAGTGTTACTAGATTAATTATTCATGCACCACACCCAGTGCTCCATGCAATACGTGCCTTCCTTAATACCCACCGCAAAGAGCCACTTACTCTGTTTTGGCTGACCATTTTGGGCTCTTATCCTCCAAAAGCTGTAAGATTACTGGAATTGACAGTAACACAAAGTTAAATTTTTCATCCCGCCACTCAATTGTAGGATTGGCAAACAAATGATTTCACATCATTTTCTGGTCATGCCTAAATGTCCCACCCTACTATTAAGCTGGGACTTTTTGAGCTCCCTGGAAACTAACTATTTCATGTCTCCAGAAGTCAGAGACACACATATTGCTGGTCTTAGTCATGGACAAACATTAAAACACACCAACAAAAGTCCCTCCTGAAATATGGACTCAAGTCAATTCATGTGTGATCAGGGATTTTCTGGAAAGGCCAGAGATGTTAAGCCAGCAAAAGCCTCTCTTAAAGATAAAACCAAATTTCCTCCTAAGAAATAGTATCTGTTTAAGCTAGAAGCCAAGCAAGGGCTCCAACCTCTTATAGATGAGTTTCTCAAACGTAGACTCATAGTGCCCTGACAATCACCATGTAACCCCCATTCCCCCACTTAAAAAACCCAATGGAGAAAACCATATTGTACAGGATCTCAGAGCCATAAACAAGACAATGGTTCCTGTCTACCATATTGTGGCACCATCCTCACCCAGATCCCTAGTGATACTTGCTGGTCTACTGCTCTGGACCTGAAGATGCTTTCTTCTGCCTACCCCTGTATCCAGACTCACAGTTTCTGTTTGCTTTTGAGTTGACAGATCCCCTCTCCAATGTTGGCCAACAATATACCTGGACTGAATCACCTCACAGTTTCAGAAACAGTCCTCATCTATTTGACAACACCCCAGCAAAGGAATGCAGAGAACTGAAACTAGAGACAGGGGCCCAGCTCCAGTATATAGATGGCCTGCTCATTTGTAGTCCCACCAAGGAAACCTCCAATAAAAACAGTAATCTAACCTTAAACTTCCTTGAGAATAAAGACTATTGGATTTCCCCATCAAAAGTACAAATCTCGCTACAAAGAGTTGAATACATACCATATATTTTAACTCCTAGAAGGAGGATCTTGTCTGAAAAAAAAAAAAAAGCCTCCAAGATAGGCCCTCCACAGACAGGAAAAAAACAAAAAACAAACAAACAACACAGGACTTTCTTAGAATGGCAGGATTTTGCCACATCTGGATCCCAGGTTTTGGGCTCATAGCATAGCACCTTTATGAGGCCCTTAAAGAAAACAGAGAATGAGCTGCTCATGTGCACAGGGGAAAAACAAAAGGCTTTTCAAGCCATCAAAGACCTTGTAGCCACCACTCCTGCCCCAGGATTCTAGAAAAGCCTTTCTCCTTATATGTAGCTGAAGAATGTAATAGTCCTGGGAGTCCTCAATCAAAACTAGGAGAAATCCCCAGACATGAGACCTACCCCTCTAAACAACTAGACTCTATAGCCAGTGGATGGCCAGGCTGCCTGTATGTGATAGCAGCCATGGTCCTCCTAGTTGAGGAAGCTACTGATCTAACTCAAGAACAACCACTGAAAGTCCTAATATCCCATCAGGTACAAGGAATTCCGGAAATAAAGGGAGGACACCAATGGTTGACAGGAAGATGCTTAACTAAGTACCAAGTCTTTCCATTGGGTTTCCTAGATACAACCCTTAAAGACACCAAACCCTAAAGCAAACAACTTGTTGGGGCAGGAAAAAAAAATCTGACCCACTCTTGTACAAAAACCATTGAACAGAGCTACCCTACAACCCAGCAATCGCACTACTGGGTATTTACCCTCAAGATACAAATGTAGTGATCCGAAGGATCACATGCACCCGAATGTTTATAGCAGCAATGTCCACAATAGCCAAACTATGGAAAGAACCTAGATGTCCATCAGCAGATGAATGGATAAAGAAGATGTGGTATATATATACAATGGAATACTATGCAGCCATCAAGAGAAACGAAATCTTGCCATTTGCAATGACGTGGATGGAACTAGAGGGTATTATGCTAAGCAAGATAAGTCAGAGAAAGACAATTATCACATGATTGCTCTGATATGAAGAATTTGAGAGGCAGGGCAGGGAGTTATGAGGGGGTGGGGAAGAGAAATGAAACAAGATGGGATGGGGAAGGAGACAAACCATAAGAGACTCCTAAACTCACGAAACAAACTAAGGGTGGCTGGGAGGTGGTGGGGTAGAGATATGGACATGGGGGAGGGTATGTGCTATGGCAAATGCTGTGAAATGTGTAAGCCTGATGATTCACAGACATGTACCCTGGGGCAAATAATACATTATATGTTAATAAAAAATTAAAAAAAACAAAAAACAAACAAACAAAAAACCATTGATCAAACCTATTCTAGTAGACCTGATCTAAAGGACAAGCCTCTAGAAAATGCAGACGTGGTTTGGTTTACAGATGGGAGCTCTGTAGACAATGGAACTAGGATAGCTGGATATGTCATTGTGAGCTTCCATCAAATCATAGAGGCCAAACCCCCACCTCCTAACACCTCAGCTCAAAAAGCTCAACTATTAACTCTCGACGGGGCTTTCCAACTGGGCAAAGACAAAAGTATTAATATTTATACTGACTTTAAATGTCTTTCTGGTTCTATATGCCCATGTGGCCGTCTGGAGAAAAAGAGGACTTTTATATGGGAAAAAAAAAAAAAAAAACCGTCTCCTATAAAACACGGCACTGAGATAGGATAGCTCCTGAAGGCAATTCAAAAATCTCTAGAAGTGGCTGTACTACATTCCAGAGGCCACAAAAGGGAGACAAAGAAACAACACAAAGCAACAAAAAAAACAGCTGATACTGAGACCACTAAAGCTACTACCTTGGCCTTGTGACCCCAGGTCCCTCTGCCCCTAACTAACCCAAAATACACTCCAATGAAGACAGATTAGGCTAAACAAAGAGGATTTAATAAAGACCCTAGTGGATAGTGGATAAGGGAAGACAAAGTACTACTCCCCACGCAGTGCCAGTGGAAAGTCATTAACCAAATACTTGACTCCACCCACATGGGGAGAGACATTGTAACATCACAGGTTACCCATTTCTTCCTTGAAAAGGGGATCCAACAGTTAAAGATATTATTCAGGCCTGTCCTCAGGGCCAACATAATAAACCACCAGAAGGCGGAATGAAACCACCTCTACTTCCAAAAGCAGCCCAACATTGAGGTACGTATCCAGTGAAAACTGGCAAATAGACTTTACCCAGATGCCACAGGCACAAAGTTGTAAATAGTTCCTAGGACTAACTGATACTAACTGTCTCATGTAGGACAGAAGGGCTTTAGAGGTTCCCAAAGTAATACTCAAGGAAGTTATTCCACAATTTGTCTTCCCTGACCCCTACAGCCAAAATCACCCAAGAATTAGCTCAAGCCCTTGGGATCAATTTTCATTCCCTGCTCCCTGGAGACCTCAATCCTCTGGAAAGGGGAAAAAGGTCAATCATTACCTCAAAAAGACAATAGCCAAACTATGCGAAGAAACTTCTGAATCATGGAAAAAATTGCTGCCCATTGCTCTCCTTCAGGTCAAAACTGCCCCCAAATCCAATCTTCAATTTAGTGCCTATGACATGTTGTATGAAAGAACTGTACTTACCTCAACCTATCCAGTTGATACTGAGGTTCAAGAAATAACCAGACATATCATAAACCTGAGACAAGTCTAAAAAAAAAAAAAAAAAAACCCTTACAGAATATGGAAGAAAAATCCTCCCAGTTCCCAACTCCCAAAATTTAACCTCCTCATTCCTCCCAGGAGACATGGTCTTTCTCAAGACCAGGAAAGAGGGCTCCCCCATAGATCACTCCAATGCAAATGGATAGGCCCATACCAGGTCATCCTGAGGACCCCAACTGCAGTCGAATTCCAGGAAATAGCCACCGGGGTTCACCTATCTAGGATTAAATCCATTCCTTCTCAGTCAACACAGGATGTGAAACAGGAGGACACCTGCGAGCCCCTGAAGGATCTCAAGCAAAATTCCACTATTTTCCACAAGCTACTATTCTACAAGCAAAGCTAAAATATAAGTAATGTGAGTATACTTGCTGGGAATCCTAGTCTTCTTATTATTTCTTTCCATGTTACTGTCATATTACAGTCTTAGTGTGCCTTGGGGAAAAGAAAACTCGTCTTTGCTGGGTATAGCCATACCCAATATGTTTACACTCCTTGTCATGCTTTCAGGGTGTCAACTTCTTTGGGCTCTGAATGGGAAAGTAATATTTGGGTCCAGATTACTCCAGACCTCATTTGGGACACCTCCTTAAACAATTGTTGCATATGTCACCATTAACTCTCCAGTGACATGGAACAAATCCCACTCATTAGAAAACCAGCCCATGGGAAGCAATCCAAAATCACTCAGTTTACAGAAGACCTAAATGGGGACCAAATCCTATCTTAAAAATATCAGCCCACCTAGTTAATGCATCCATCCATAAATGTCTGAGCCCCCATTCACTTGTCTAGTATACCAATTTAGACCCTCCAATGAATGTGCCACAAGATATTTCTTGTCCTCCCTATGGACAGCCCAGATGCAACTCGCTGCTAGAGAAGACTGCATCCTAGGCCCTGTCCCATGCAAATGTAGTTCCCCTGAGTTCTGTCTACCAGGATGTGATCCCAGACAACTAAGCTTGGCCTACAATAGATACTCAGGTACAGACCAGAAGAAAATTCTAAAGTTAAATCCAAAATTGTGGCAGGGACATGACTACCCAGGATGTCATCAGATGACTAGGATGATGAGGAGGATAATGACTATTGGTATTACAAGGATGGAAGTAAAGTCAAAGTCAAGAGGATCCCTTGACCTCTATAAAAAGTGGATTCTTTTAGCTCATGTATGTGCAACAATCCGAGATATGCAGTTCAATGCTCAGACATAAATGTTCAATGTTCAGACGTAATTCACACATCATCAAACTATTGGACAATTTGATATGTCTATCCCCCACCAGAACACACTCAAATATCTACCAATAATCCATGAGCCATTAAATCTTCAAAAACATCTAAAACCAGAACGAAGAGGATAGCTTAATAATTCTGCGAGCAGTGGCATGCATAGGAAGCCTCATTGCCTTGAAAGGCAAAATAGTCTACAATAGTGTGACAGCCAAAAACATCACAAGATCTATGTCATTATTGCCCAACAGTCAGGACAAAATTTCAAACTTTTATGGCAATCAATAGATTTCTTGGCAGCAATGATGATGAACCACAGAATTGCCTCTTATTATATTTTGGCTACACAAGGTGGAGTATTAGCCAAATCACATACTTTTATGTGATTTGGCTAATACTCCTTGCTGTTTTTACATTAATGTCTCTGGACAGGTGGAAATGGGAGCAACAGAAATCTTGGAACAAGTTACCTGGCTTCACAACTTCAGCCCAGACTCCACCATTTCTCAGGAAATCCTAGACACAGCCTAATCTGCTATAAAAATACCATGAAGTGTTACCTACCCAGCATCTTTGCTTACATCTTACCTTTTCTAGGATACTTGATTATCATACTCCTAATACTGATGTATTTTGATGCATATTTGCCCATGCATATTCAATCTACTGTCGAAGTTTGTCCCTTCCAGATTATACTAGTTCTACTTCAAGATGATGGTCATGCAAAGATTTCAACCCGTCTCCACCACAGACCCTCCTGCAGACATACCAATGAAACCCTGAGATCAGATGGCCAGAAAATTCCACTCCCATACCAGGTGGGGCCAATGCTCCTAAGTCAGCAGGAAGCAGTTACAGACAACAGATCTGTTCCTTTCTATACCCCTTAAAGAATTAAGGAATGGAATTCTCAGAAGGGGTAAGATGAGGCAGGTAGAATAGGGAAATGTAGGGTAACTGCAAGAGGAAAAAGGACAGGAACAGGGTGAATCTGATACCTGACAGGGTGTATGGGACAACTGAGTAAATCCTGTGATGGCCCTGTGGTTTCTCACGGCTACAAGCACCATGTTGCTCCAACCCATGGCACACATGGGCACAAAGACCCAGTTAGCCTGCAAATGGCCACGCTTCCATTCAGGGATCCAGGGTATATGCAAACTGTGCAATCAGAGTATATGCAAAAAAAAAAGTCAGACTGTGCTTAGCATAGTAACTAGCATAGAGCATGCGTAATGACACCCACAGTTCTTGGAAGTTCCTCCTGTTCTCACAACACTGCAAAAAGATTCCACCCCTTTATTATAACTGCCCATAAAGATCAGAGCCTCACACCTACCCAGGGCAACTAACATCCTCTATCTGAGTATGCCCAGACTCCCTTCTCTCAAGTATGTACTTTCGCTTTGCAATGAAGCTTCTTCTGCTATACTTTACTCTGACTCATCCTAGAATTCTTTCTCGCACGGAAGTCAAGAACCTGGCACCAGCTGGTGATTAAGGTCTCAGACCCCGAGAACTCTCCCAATCTCCAGTATCAAGTGCAAATGAAATCACATAGCTATTTCTGACTCATCTACTACCAGAAGTGGCTTCAGCTTGAGGAGAGGCGAGCTCAATTAGGCAGTATGTGAACAATTTCAGGGAAATGGAGTCTGCTTCTTAGAATCTACAACAATGCAAGGCCCCTTGAGCAAAAGTCTGGGGGTGTTCTTTTTTTTAATAGATCACCTGATGGGGCCTCGACACCCCTATTACATCTTTCCACAAGTGGAAGAGCTGCTACGTGCAGAAATGACGTCAGTCCAGGCTTGTAATGGTGCTGACTGGGGATGGGCATGATCAGATGTTGCTCCAGGTGATGTTTGGCTCTCACTGGCCACCTTTCATCTGGAGCATCTCATAGCACTTTACGGGAGATAGTTAATTACACTTCCTGAAGCTTCGGGCAGGAACATGCATCACAGACTGCACTTACGTCCATGACTATGTCAGAAGAAATGCTCAAGGACTAATTACTTTGCATTTATATGTATCATCTCCTTTCACACGGGATCTCAAAGCTATTTCCCAAGGTAAGTAGAAGAGTTAATTGCTTTGTTCCTGGGAGGTCTATAGCATATCTGGGGCAGAAGGGTCTAGTCACAAATGACTCTTCCTGTCCAGGTTGACACTGGAGTCCTCCAGAGATGAGAACCCAAAAGAAAGATGGTTAAAAAAAAAAAAAAAAAAGGCAAAGCAGTCCAGGGTCAGCCTGTCATGGAATCATAGAACGTTGGAGCTGGATAGACCTCCAGACATCATCTAAATTCATGCTGTCCAATAGGGCAACCCCTGAGCATGTGGGACCACTATGCATTCAAACCATGCTGGTCCAATTGCAATCTTTCATAAGTGTAAACTACACACCAGACTTTGAAAAGTTGGATGTAAAATGTCTCACTAATAATGTTTACATTGATTACCTATTGAAACAGTAATAATTTGGATATATGGGGTTATTATATTGATTATAAATTTACTTGTTTGGTTTTTAAAATGTGACTGCTAGAAAATTTTTAATTCCATGTTTCTCACATTGTATTTCTATGCAACAGTGCTGACCTAAATTACTTCCCTCCTTTTAAACATAACTAACCTACCACCTAAAGAGAGGAGAGTCTGATTTGTCTAAGGGGGCCTGTTAGCTGAGCTAGGATTGAAACCCACGTCTCCTAACTTCCTTGATCAATGTATTATCCATTACACTTCAACAAGAAATTGCCCCTTCTCCATTCCATCATCTTGTAAGTGTTGACACTGAGGGTGCTGACAAAGCTTGTGTGCCCTCTCCCATAATCAGAAAGAGTATGATCTCCAAGCCACCCTAGTAAAATATACTCTCTGAAAGCAGTGTATCTACTAAATCTAACTCATCCTCAGCCCATCAGAGGTAAGCCTCTGTCTTACTCCAACCCATGCTTGCAAGCAGGTTCCAACCGAAGGCCTCGCCAATGTAGAAAGACTGCAGTCTTCTAGTGCCCTCTTGCTCCACCAAAATTAAAGTCCAAGAGCTCACCTGCATTGGTGAAACCAATCACTACTTCAAACGTCAATTGTGCATCATCTCAGCAATCTAAACTTTCCAGGGAAATATAGAAGAAAACAAAACCTTTCCTTCTCAAAAACTCTGTCCAATGGCCTGATATGAAGAGAATTAGCACTTAGGCAATTCTTCTTCTCTACTGCTGGGTTCTTTTGTTCTGGATGGTCCTAAAGAAGGGAAAGTGACAGCTGAACCAGAAATAGCTGTTGACCTGATATTTCTAGATATGTCCAAAATTCCACCTGAGCGATCTCGAATGACCACATTTTCCTAAGTCTGCAGTTGGGACAGTCAGGACAGTGTAATTTGTGGTCTCCCAGGAGCCTGGAAGGAGATCCTACATTGCCTGAAAGCCTGAAAGTTGCTGCCAAGCACTGCGTGATCCTACGTTGTCTTCCTTTCATCATCAGGGGGACTTTCATAAGGAATCAGTCTTTACCTGATTTTTCACTTGGAAAAATGAAGCACTTGTGTCATTGGAGTGACCAGTGTCATCCACAGCCATCAAGCCCACTCAACTGACAAAAGAAGAACACTAAGGAAACTAGTCCACATTGAGAATCTCCATCTCTCTGAGCCCTTGGGGTTCACCCTTGAAAAATCCATCAAGTACGCGAGTGGGTCCTCAACTGTGTGGCTTCCGTTTTCACCAGTTCTTCCCTTTCTGCCTCTTCCAACCCACCTTCTGTTCATCAGTGCCTCCAGGTTCTTTGTGCCTGGCACCATACCTAATGCTTCCACATACTTGATCTTACCTATCTTCTCATTAAATATTAGCAGACAGATTCACTTTATTCACCTCTCATTTAAATTACCCATTAATCCTGAATGCCAGAACTGACATCTCCATCTCCTGTCTTCTAGGCCGTAGAGTTCCTTATACTAAAGTACATCAGGATCACCTTCCTTGGCTCTATCCAAAGCAGAAGAGCCTGCATATCAGTTATTTTCACTCTAATCTGAGATATTACACTCTCTGCATTCTATAAGACAATTGGAGTTTGGGGTTTTTTTTTTTAAAGATTCCTTTATTTATTTATTTATTTATTTATTTATTTATTTATTTATCAGACTTATTATTTTATTTATTTATTTATTTGGAAGATAGAGAGCACAAGTGGGGGGTGGGAGGGGCAAAGGGAGAGGGAGAAGAAAACTCCCTGATGAGCTGGGACCACCCCCCCGCAAACGGGGTTTGATCCCACAACCCTGAGATCATGACCTGAGCTGAAGGCACACGCTTAACCAACTGAGCCACCCAGGTGCCCCTATAAGAAAATTGTTTTTAAAGTAGTGTCCCTTATTTTGAAGTAAAGAGATTCATCCCCCACGGAGAGGAAAGGGGCATAAGCAGAGCATAAAGAAAATGTTTGGCTCAGGGTGAGGCTGCACGCAGAGTAATTTAATGTGGTCAGGAGTAGGGTGCGGTGGGGAGAAGGGTATCTCCCTGAGGTGACTATACCAGACAGGGGCGGCCAGCAAAGAGGAGGGAGGCCTCTCCCTGCCAATCCAGGTGAGCTCTACAGCGCTGGCTAGAGCACCTCAATTCAGGCCCCGGGGTGGGCAGACACAGACAAGTTACACAAGTGTGCATAATTTTACTTTGTTTTCACTTTCCACATGACAAAAAAAAAAAAAAAACTTGTACCTTTTACAAGGTCACCAAAAGACATGACAATTTATGAGCTGCGTTCATGTGTTATGCATCGTTCTGTCACATTTCCGATAGGTACGGATACCGTTCTCTGTGAGGGAGTGGGCGTGCACCCTTGTCCCAGTGTCCTCGCCTCTGCCTGATGGATGGTCATGAGCTCAGGCCTAGATCCGGTGCCCCTCTGAAACCCCACGGCCTTGGCAAATGAGTGCTGTGCACCATCCTTGAAGAAAGTTTCTGTTTTCCCCTAGGCAACAGTATAATTGCCTCCCTGCAAGTACTCCTCCTTGCTGGAGAAAGGGTTCTGTTCATTTTTCATTGTCAGTTACTTCCTTTGGCTTCTTTTGGATCTTAGTAATTGTACTGGTTTTGCAATAGTTCATGAACATTAGGAAGATGGTATCACTTATATGTGGAATCTAAAAAAAAGAAAAAGAAGAAGAAGAAAGAAAATGTTCTGCTCAGACGCAGAGAGTAGAACAGTGGCTGCTGGGCGCTGGTGGGAGCAATAGGGAGAGGTTGGTAAAAAGATACAGATTTCAGCAATAAGATGAATAAGGTCTGAGGATCTAATGTGTAACCTGGTGACTGTAATTAATAACACTGTACGGTATTTTGTACTTGTAATTGAAATTTACTCAGAGGGGTGCCTGGGTGACTCAGTTTGTTAAGCTACTGACTCTTGGTTTTGGCTCAGGTCATGCTCTCAGCATCATGGGAACGAGCCCCGAGTCAGGCTCCAGGCTCAGCTGGGAGTCGGGTTGAGATTCTCTCTCTCCCTCTCCCTTTATCTCTGCCCTTGCTTATGCTCATTCTCTCTCTCTCTCTCTCTAAAATAAATGAATAAATCCTTTTTAAAAAATTTACTCAGAGAGTAAAATCTAAATATTCTTACCAAAATAATAAGAAGGTAAATATGTGAGGTGGTGGATGTGTTAAATAACTGGACTGGATGGGAGGGCAGATTCTGTCACAATGCACATGTCCCTCAAATCACCATGTACACTTCAAATATCTTCCAGTTTTATTTGCCAAAGATACCTCAATATAGCTAGGGTAGGGGCAGAGAACATTAGAAAGGATTTCATCTGACTCCCCACTTTGACTTTGCACAAAGAATTTAATTGGCTCAAGCTTCAATTTGCTCATTTGTAAAATGGGAATAACGATGACAAATTCATAAGATTATTTGGGGAGTTCAGTAAGATTATATATGTGAAATCCTCAGACATAAACTTTTATGTGTAATAAACTTTTAATAAATACCAATTGAACCTTAATCTGAATTATTTGAATCTTTCCAACCTTGGATTGGTTTGTCTTATGCAAGATATATGTGTCAGTCATTCTGTTTTGTTTAAAGATGTTCCTTATTCACTTTGTTTAAAAAACTCCTTCCCTCACTGTCAGAAAGGTGATGTGTTTTGTTGGGACTTTTAGATAGCCTTATAGTATTAAAAAGGCTTTCTTAAAACTGGTCATATTTTGTCCATCTTCTTCCATTGTCATTTTGGCCCCATCTTCTTGAATTCCATCTTTGTTTAAAAGTAATGAAATGAAAACATAAATAAAATAAATAAAACTAAATTAATGTAATGAAATGAAGTATGAGGAATTCACTTGCCAAATTCTGGCATGCCTCTCTAAATTCTCTCAGACTCATGTGCCCTCTCTTTCCCTCCCCTTTTCTCTAAGGAGTTTGTGAAGTGCCCAGATCGTCATTCTCCAGGTTCAGTCACTAGATGTTTGGAGGAAGGGTGATGGGAATCAATCATGCATTGCTGTGCTCACTTACCTTTAGAACTGAAGGAATCTGCTGATGTGAGTAGATTTATTTGTTGGGGATGTGTCAAACTTGTTCTGCACAAAAGGGTCAATATGTCTCCTCAACATGTGAAATCCCAGAAAGTATACTGTCGCAGGGAAGCCTGATGGTCCAGAGAGAGACCATCACAATGTCACTGCAAGTTACTGCATGTATCTGGGGGTGAGAAGGGGGAGATAGGACAGCTGGAGCCATAGAGCAAGTTTACTGAAGGTGTAAGGGGAATTTTCCTCCTAAGACAGGTGGAACTATTAGGGTAAAAGGAAGGGGGGAGAAGGTGAAAGAGCACATGCTCTGGTGGTGGTAGCAAGTTAGGGAGTTAGAGCCATAAGAGCATGAAGTCAATTGGAGTCCCCCATTGAGATATCTGGGGATCAGCAAGTGTACGGGACTTCAGCCAAAGCTTTGGCAATGGAAGGTCAGATTACTCAGTATGTCCCTTCTTATCCTGATATTAGAAAATTAGACCCTATTTTTGATCCAGAGATCTTCTGCTTTCTGAGCGCTGAGAAGCACTGAATGGAAATGATAACCAAGAGAAGTCATGTTTGTGAACTGAGGTCAGGTTGGTTCTGTTGGAAGGAGGTTATGGAGAGAGGGGTACTGAAAGACTTACCTTTTCTGCCAGAGGGGAAAACAGAGTCCCGCCATATCCGAGAGACTAGAGTAGGGACAGAACAGAAAGGGGACAGTAACAGAAGAGCCCTGCCATATAAGCAAAGGGCCCAGCAACAGAGCACAGAGGACAGACAGTGGCTGGAGAGGGAGACTGGGCCAGAAAGATCGGACGGGAGGAAAGTCAGGGAAGGAAAAACCCTGAGAGATGCAGGGGAGCAGCACATTGGGGAACCTGCCAGCAGGGGGTGCTCCAAATAGCAGACCACGGCCCTGATGCAAACAAAGTGGAGTATCAGGCCTGGCACAGATTAAGTTGAAGTGGGGGGCCTGCGTGAAATCCCAGCAGGGTAGGATTTGAAAAGGAAACAGTGTGCCACAAAACTTGCTTTGGTGGTGTGTGCAAGGTTATCTTATACTGCTTTCTTCTTTACAGTTAGTACTTTGTTTTCCTCTTTAGGGTAATTTAAAGGAATAGCGTAGCCTCTTTCTACTCTCCTTCCAATCCCCTGTTAAATTTAAATTTAGTCATTCTGACATCCAGGTATCCTTTCAATATTTCCTCTGTACTAAGGATTTAAAGGATCAATAGTATCAAGCTCTCTAAATTTAATTTAGAATCTTTCTCTTTTTTACTATCCTTGAATTTAAAATAGATTTTGCTTTATTATCAATGTTGTTTGATCAGTAATGCTATCACGTATTAGGGGAGCCCATCAGCCAGGAAAAACTTTTAAAGAGACATCTACCACATGTGTCTGGGTATCTAGGGATTTTTTTATTGCAATCAACACAAACAAACCTTGACCTAATGAAGGAAAAAAGATTTTTATCATACGAATACAGTAAAATTCACAGCCTATGAAGGAAGAGCTGAACAGTCCCACATCTGTGAGGATGGGTGTGTAAGAACTATAATTAACTGCTTCTCTTGAACATGACAAATAGAGGAGGAGATATTCCCCCAAATGAAAGGGGTGCTTTTATTAGAAAATAAAGTAACAGATGTTGGCAGACCAAAGCAACACAAAGCCACAATCTAGGCAAATTCAAATTCTTCCTAATGAGTAAGGATTTTGCTCTTTAAAAAGAAGAGGGCACCCACTGCCTTACCAGGGTACCTGGGTGGCTCAGTGGGTTAAAGCCTCTGCCTTCGGCTCAGGTCATGATCTCAGGTCCTGTGATCAAGCCCCACATCAGGCTCTCTTCTCAGCAGGAAGCCTGCTTCCCCCCCTCTCTCTGCCTGCCTCTCTGCCTACTTATGATCTCTCTCTCAATGTCAAATAAATAAATAAAATCTTTTTAAAAAAATTAAATTCAAAGTGCCTTACATATCCTTCTAGCTTCCTATGCTGGGTGATTTAGAAGGAAAACTCAAAGGGGCCATCTCTTATAGGCTTTTCCAAGAAAATGTTAAATAGCCATCCCTCCTTTTCTTCTCCTTTGGGTTTTGTATTACCCTTATTCATTTTCCAGATGCACACAAATCTAGACTGGGTATTTAGACACAAAGAAAGAAAGAAGGAAAAGGGAGGCAAGGAGAGAGGGAAGGAGGGAGAGAGGAAGAAAGAGAGAGAGTGAGAGAGAAAGGAAGGGGGAGGAAGGGAAGAAGGGAGGGAGACGAAAGGAAAGGAAAGGAAAGGAAAGGAAAGGAAAGGAAGAAAGAAAGAGAGAGAGAAAGGAAGGAAGAGAGAAAAGAAAGAGGGAAGGAGGGAAGAAGGAAGATAAAGCATCCCAGTAGGAAAAGAAGTAAAACTCTTTTCTATTCACATATAGCATGATCTTGTACACTAGGGAATCCACTAAAAACATTATTTGAATAAACAAGTTCAGCAAAGCTGCCGGATATAAAATTAATTGTATCTCTGAACTAACATAAACAATCCAAAAATGAAATCTTTAAAAAATTCCCTATAGAATAGAATAAAAAAATAGAACAGTAGGGGGAAAAGTTAAAAGAAATGGAAGTCTTTTACACTGAAAACTATAGAATAGTATTGCTGGAAAAAACTAAAAAAGATCTAAACAACTGGAAAGGCATCCCATGTTCATGGATCAGAAGACTTAGTATTGTTACAATGGCAAAACTCCCCAGACTGTTGTACAGATTCAATATAAATATATCAAAATTCCAGGTGTTTCTTTGTAGAAAGTGACAAGTTGATCCTAAAATTTATGGAGAAATGCAAGAACCTAGAATAGCTAAAACCATACTAAAAAATAAGAACAAAGTTAGAGGACTTACACTTCCTTATTTCAAAACTTACTCTAAAGTTGTAATCAAAGGGCACGTGGGCGGGTCAGTCAGTTAAGCGTCCTACTCTTGATTTCAGCTCAGGTCAGGATCTCAGGAGATGTGAGATAGAGCCCCTTTTGGGGCTCTGGGCTCAGTGAGGAGTCTGCTTGAGATTCTCTCTCTCAATCTCTCTCTCTTTCTCTCTCTCTCTCTCTCTTTCTGCCCCATCCCCCTATCCCGTGTATGCATAATCTTTCTCTACTTCACTCAAGAAATAAATAAACAAATCTTCAAAAATAAAATAAATTATAGTAATCAAGAAAGCATGGTACTGGCATAAAGATAGACCCTGGCATAAAGATAAATCAACAAAATAGAAATGAGAACCCAGAAATAAACTTTTACACTAACAGTCCATTTATTTTCAATAAGCATGCCAAAAAAATTCAATGGAGAAAAAAAAGTGTTTTCAACAAATGATTCTGGGATAGCTAAATATCTAAAAGCAACAGAATGAAGTAGAACCCTTTGCCTAAAACCATACAGAAATATTAACTCAAAATAAGTCATAAACCTAAATGTAAGAACTAAAACTATGAAATTCTTAGGAGAAAGCATGGGAGTAAATCTTCATGATCTTGGATCAGGCAACGGTTTCTTAGAGGACAGAACACTAAAAGCACAAAAAACAAAAGAAAATAAGTAAATTTAATTTCATTAAAACTAAAAACATTTGTGCTGCAAGAGATACCATTAAGAAAGTAAGAAGACGGGAGGAGGAGGAGCAAGATGGCGGAGAAGTAGGAGGTTGAGATAGAGTCGGAACCCAGAAGTTCATCTAGATAGTTAATAAATCATTTTAAAAGCCAGCATACTCAACAGGAGGGAGAAGAGAGGAAGAAGAGCAATTCTAGG
>CM052800.1:123829664-123936666 GCA_028533885.1 Nasua narica | reverse complement strand
CCACGCGGAGGCTACTTACTGATAACAATGATAGATAAGTAAATAAAACATTCGAAAGAGTCAGTTCTCTATGTCTCAGACTCATTTTTTGTGCTTCTCAGTGGTAGCAGTTTAAAGAATCAACGGTGCATGAAAAAAAAAAGATGGACAATGGGACAAAATAATGACATGTGATGCAGATATGCATAACACAAAACATGGAATAGGATATGAGAAGAAAATACCTGGAGGAGGGTTGCCCCTTGGCTAGACTTGAGCCTTCCAGTCTTTCTAGAACAAACATTGTCTACTGCCATTTGGAAACAGCTCCCAGGTGGAGTCGACCACCCTGGGTGCAGGATCCTTGCATGGTGTCCCTAATGGGACGTACAGAGGCCAATCAATGTGTATTTGCTTTACTTTTGCCTTCAGTCCGTTATTTCATAAGTCGTGGGCACGTGGCATACCTATGTTAAATGATGCCTCTCCGAAACGTGAGCAAAGATCATTTGAGGCTAAGAAAGTGATTTCTTCTTTTTGATACTCAAGTGTTCTATGCTCCAGTAGAGGTCAGTCTCTCACAATTGATTCAAGACATGAAGAAGCCCCTCCCTCCTCACCTTATCACCCTCAAAATCCTCCCCTTCTACTTGATGGTACAGTGAAAAGAATCCCACAGATTAAAGTCATTACTTGGTAATGAAGGGCAAGTTATTTAACCTTTCTAAACTTCAGAGTTTTTATCTGTAAAACGGGGGAACAGATAAGGGAAGTGTTTAATCAGTAAAGTTATGTCATAGGATCCAACACAATATTGGGCACAAAATGCCAGCGAACGTGGTTTCCTTGCCTTTTCCTTTCTTTCTTAAAAATCTCTCCTTTCCAGCTTCTGAGATAAGGCAAGTACCTCTACAAAAGGTTCCGAATGGCTTGAGTTCACACCGAGTTATCAGTCACCAATCTAGATCCTTTCTTGAGGAGCGATTGTAAAAGGAAGAGAGAACTGAATGCTGGCAGGAGACAGAAGACAGAGAGAGTAGAACTGTGGAAGGGCTTGGATGACCTAGAAAGAAAATAGTATGTTGAAAGCTAAGGCAACAACGTCACGTACTATTAGTTCTCTGAACACCAAAATCAGGTCGAAAGATTTAAGTTTTTAGGTACTAGACCCACCTCCTGAAGTCTAGTGATTTTTATAAAATATCCTTAGGGTCAAAATCACAAAAGATATTAGAGGACAGGCGCTGGAAGCCCTGGGCCCTGGCTACCCCTTCCATGTCCTGCAGAAGCTGAAGAGCACACTTATTAAGAGCAACAAACATGGGCACGTGGTTTTAATCTCCACCCTGCCATGGAAGCTTCGAGGCCTGAGACAAGTTGTCCAGTCCCACGAGGCCTCATTTGTCCCCTGAGCAAAATGGGGATAACAATGACTTACTCATGAATTACCGAACAGATAAATAAGGTAGTAAATGTAGAACATTTAGCATGATGTCTGGCAGTTTAGGTCCTCAAGAAATGAAAATATCTATTCATTATCTGTGCCGTTCTAAAAGGCACCTCCTCCCTGGACATCTGTTTCCTCATCTCTAGAAGGAGATTCCTGGAGCAAGGAATTGAGGGAGAACTTCTAGGGTCCTCCCGGAACAAAAGACTCGTCTGAGTCCCACGCAGAGGGCCAACCCCTGTCCGGTCAGCTGTCTCGTGGAGCCGGGCAGCTTGAACCCAGGGACATGGCCTGCAGGCCACAACCCGAGCTCTGACAGCTGCTTCCGTCATGCAAAGCAACAGGACACTGTGGCAAAAGAATTCATGAGAGAAAAAGATTCAATCCAGGCCCATTTGAAGGAAAGACTTTGTCAAGATCATTTTAAAAACGAAACGTGACTTCCTCTTTTTTTTTGTTTAAGGTCAAGCAGTGAGAAGGGATACCAAGCTGAGCTCAGTCTCGGGAGGCTCCTGAAGGATCACATGTCTCTTCAGAAATGCCATTTTAACTGATGTAAGTGTGAAGGAGTTAGAACCCCAGGGATTAAATTTCTGCTGAAATACACATGTTTCTTGGGGGGAAAAAATGAGCTCTTGACCCAGGGAATGCAAAGCCTTTTGGAAAACTCTTCTAAGCCTGATATGGAGGGTATCAGATGCCACTGGCCTTTCAGGGCTCCCCCCATGTTGTAGGTTAGCATGAGATCGCACCTGGCCGTGGGGCCTCGGGGCCAGGGCCGGGGGGTGGGGGGGAGGGACACCTGTCTTAGCTTGTCTCATATATACACACACACATTCTTAGGCCTGGGAACTTTCTTCCCCCACAAAGACATGTTTTATGACTACACTTGTATTTTTATGACAAAACAATCCCACATTCGTCTGAGAGGAAGTGGGGTCTGAGTAGCCTGGGAGACTGGACACCTGGCCTCTGCCAGCCCAGCCCTGCCACACAGCTCCGCTCACCTACAGGGTAAGTGCTGCTGGGGGGGCGGGGGGGTGAGACTTCTCCTCTGCCAGCCGTCTGAGCATGCGCCCCACCTGCCAGCCTTGCTGTGAGACAGTCAGCTAGAGTGTGTCGCAAAGAGCACTGCACTCTCATTCCCATTCCCGGGCCACCTCATGACCTCCTGTCTATTGTCACAGTTTGCATTTCCAAAACTTTTATGCAAATGGAGTCCTCCAGTATGAATTCTTTTTGTTTGTTTTTTTGTTTGGGTCTGGCTTTTTGCCTTCGGTATAGTAATTTTGAGATTTTAGAACTCCATTGTGTGGCTATAGCACAACGTGCTGGTCCATTCACCTGGACATAGATGGACATTTTGGTCACTTCCAGTCTGGGTCTGTTACAAATAAAGCTGCTATGAATATCTGTGTACAAAATAAAAAGAGTATTTGACTTTCAACAAGTAATCTCAAGTCCCACGTCCTCTCTTATCTCTCTCAGCCTCGATGCCTCCAGCTACCAAAAAGGGGCAACACATCCCCCTCCCCAATGGTCATGAAAATTAAGTGGCATAAAGCATGTGAAGGTTTTGTGTATACTATAAAGAACCCTTGACATGCGATGTTAATATTGCCATCAGTACGCTTTCATTCACAATCCCGTAGCTACTGGTCAAAGGTAAAGGGAGGATCTTTGTTGTGTGTATGAGTGTGAGTGTGCGTGCAAGTGTGTGTGCACAGGAAGACACTCTACGGAGCAGGGCAAGATGAACAAGTGCGATTCAGCGCCCCTCTCCCCACAGTACCCATCACTTATGTGGGGCAAAGGTGGTGAGCACGTTAAAAGATGAATAAATGACCCTAGAGAACAAGGTGCAAAGATGTCCCGCTGGACGGCAGTTAGAACTAGAAAGCAAGACAGAGTCATGCACTGCAACAGTCAGGAGGCCGGCCTGGAGGATGGAAAGTCGTCTGGTCCTTAAAGCAAGGCAGAGAGGACAAGGTAGGTAACTCATACTTGCTCAAGGATCGGCCCGCAGCCTGTTGTCCTGAGTAAGTGAAGAAAGGGGAGCCAGAAAGGGGTCCCTGAAGTGCTTATAGCACGAATCCTTCTCGCTGCAACCACACCCCTACCTCGCCATCATTAACTCCCAGAAAGTGGCAGCCAGGCTTATAGCCCAGAACTAAAAACTCCTCTCTAAGGAACCTGACAGGCCTAAGGAGGAGGAGGACCAAAAATACCTATAGATATTGATGTTTGATGACCAATAAATTATCCAGAGTCTTCTTTGTCTATCCTCTAGAAAGACCCAGTGATCAAAGAACTGAGCCCACACACATGGCTACTCTATTCAGCCTCTGAGTACTTCCCCCTTCCTAAGACGGCCAACAGGTACCTGAGATGGGAGGAAAGCCTATCACACAACAGACAGACGAAGAAAGACAATAAATGTAGCAGAAGAAAACATTTTAAAACATGTTAAAACATAAGAGGTACAAGTAAGGATGATATAAAACCAAGGCTTCTGAAATAACTCAAGTACTATTTGTTGCAGAATAGAGTGCCGTTTAAGTAAGAAGACCAAAAAAAAAGAGGTCCTGGAAATTTAAAAATATGCTGGCAGAAACTTAAAAACTGGAAACGGTTAGAACAAAAAGTTGAGAAAATCCCCCACAAGAAGCATCCTAAGCAGCAACAGAGCTAAGAAACACAAGGCAAGACCAGAACATTAGACAATCAATCCAAGAGGTAAATGAGATAGAGGGCAGGGATCCTAGAAAGATACAGAAAATGGAGGATTCTAAGTTAAGAAGTTGTCCTTAAAAACTGAATAGTTTTCAGATCTAAACGACTTGACCCGGCCACGCTCCATCACAGAGAGGAAAATCCACCCCTGGTACTTCATGTGAAATTTTATAATACCAAGCTCACAGAGGAGGTTGTAAAACTTCTAGCAACACCAAGAGTTGGAAGACAACCGTGCCAGTTACTAAGCTATTGCCTCTGAGCCCCAGTCCACCCACCGCGGGGACTCTGCCAACCCCATTTCTCCTTGGCTAGCCAGCTTCCTGTTACAGTGTGTCAGTAGGTGGGCCGGAGGGAGATTAGAAGTCTGCACACACAACAAGCACATGCCGCTCCCGTTGCTTTCTAGGCCTATCCACGGCTTCTCTGTCACAGACCTTCCCCTGGCCGTGGGAGCAGATCAATCTCCAGGCTTTGAGTATTTTATTTTTCTAGAACATTCCAGACCCAACCTCCAGCTGCCCTTCAGAGATCTCGGCACCTGCTGGTAACATGTCTTCCTCTGAGGTCTGGTACTCAGCAGCACAAGGCCCCTCCTTGGGGTTTCTCGATTCTAAATTTCCTAACTCCGTTCTCTCTCTTGCTCTCATTATGCTTCCTGCAGTTACTATCTTTGCGTTACCTCAGTCTCCACTCTCCCTTTCTTAGCTGGCAACACCTGGATTTTGGCCCAGCGATATTGATTTTAGGCTTTTCGCCTGCCGAGCTGTGGAAGAATCCATGTCTTCTGTTGTTCAAGCCACAAAGTCTGTGGTCATTTGTTATAGCAGCCCCAGGAGACTAATACAGGGTGGGTTGGAGTGTAATAAAAGAGATGAAATAGAAATAAAAGCACACGTTCTAGAGTCGGAAGATTTAGTCTAAATAGATTTAGTCTAAAATGGAAAAATCAGAAATAGATTCAGTCTAAAATGGAAAAATCAGAAAACTGCAATAAATGCAAGAAGTGACCATCAGAAGACAGAGTTACTAAAATTGATTTAGGGACTGGAAATGAGAGGCAGAGAGGGCTGTTTTTTGTTAGAAGACTTACAGTACTATCTGGCTCTATGAACTATATGAAATTTAAAATGTACTAACTCACTAAAACTTAAGGTGAAGAAATTTGATGAATTCATCCCATTTTCAAGAAGTTATTTTGTCAACCCCTCTTTCGGGACAGGACAAAGAGGGATACTGTGAGGAGAGGAGAAAATCAGGGAGGAGAAGAGAGAAAAAGCCATTTTTTTGTGGCCCATTCTATGAGCAAAGCTCTGTAGAAGGCATCGCACTAAGACTATCCCCTCTATTCTTCACGATAGACCTGTGAGACAGGTATGAATTGACAGATGAAGACACTGAGTCTCGGAAGCAAAGAAGCCACTCTCCCCAAGAGCACTCTGCTTAGTCTGTCTGCCCCAGAGCCTTTGCTCTGTTGTCTACCTACCTACACCGTGCAGGCAGGACAAATCTCTTGGCAAAGAACTTAAGGGAGGAGAGCCTCTTTCTGCCTGATGGAACGTAAAAGGCTTCACGGAAGTTGTGGCTGAGTTTTGTGAAGACAGAGAGAATATCAGTTTCTTGGAGTTCTCACTACTTGGTTCCATAGGAGTCTCTTAAATACTAAAGACCAACATGCTGGATGAACATTTTTTTTTCCTCATCTCCATTTTGCAAAAGAGAAAGGTAAAGCTGTGTGCAATCAAGTTATCCAGGTGATAAAAGCAGTTCTTGAACTTATGTCTCCGATTACCACATCCTCTACTCCTTTCATCTCATAGGCACCTGACCAACACTTGCTGAATTTACCTGCACTGAAAATAAACTTGCAGTAATGCCTGCTCTATATAGTTCTAGTGGGAAGGAGCCTAGGACAACACAGAAGGCAGCGAGCTGGAAAGTAAAGTAGGGTTCCAGAGAATTCAGAGTCAAATGATGAAGGCTGCCTCTATTGCTATTGCCTCTGACCCAAGTCCTTACAAAATCGAGAGCTACAAACTGACAAAGAAAGAAAGAAAGAAAGAAGAAAGAGAGAAAGAGAGAAAGAGAGAAAGAGAGAAAGAGAGAAAGAAAGAAAGGCATTTCAAGGCAAGCAAAGTCCAGCTGGGAGCAAGACAGTCTGGCTATAAGCATTGAACCAAAGCCAAAAGAGAACAGAAAAAGTCTCCATCAGAAATCCACCCATTTAAACCTGATCTGCCAAGCCAGGGCTCCCTCTCTCGCTCCCATTCCAATTAACAGCTATGTTCCCAGCAAGCGACATGCTGAATCACCCTCCAGAGCCACAGCTGACGGCTCATAAAGCTCTGTGCTCATCTCGTCCTCTAATAGCCTGGAGCTGTACTGGTGTCGCAGTAGCAAACTCGCTCCCAAATTGGAACTTTATTATTTTACTGTACAAAAGTCAGCAGGGTTCTTGAAGGAACTGCAAAACCATCTGTTAACCCTTTCCGATCTCACCTCTCATAGGTGCCATCAGAAAACACAGCTTCACGTCAGAGAGGTACCTTTCGATCACACCCCAGGAAGCGGCCAGCTCCAAGGCGAGTGCACATTCAGAGTGGATCAGCTGGCCAGCTGGTAGGGTGTCGGGTGCGGGCAAACCTCTCCGTAAAGGCAAGTTCCGTCTGAAATGCCTGCTCTACCCCTCGCTAGCTGGCTAACCTTGGACACGTCTCCGTGTCTCTTTGAGTCTAGTCTATCCCTTGTAAAGCAGTCAAATTGCACTTCTCCCTGTGAAGACTTAAGGAGACCGTGTAGGTGACCTACCGAGTGCTTTGACCATCCCATAGGAGGCCCCCGCTGGGTAAGGAAGAGAAACCTGTCAACTTCCAGACGTAAATGACCCCACCACTCAGCTGCTCTCCTTGACCAGGATACTATCTATCTTGAGAAGCTTAGATGAACTTGAGAATGCCCACCAAAATAAATGTGTGTTCTTTTAATGACGCTCAGGTATTAGAACCTGTGCAGGACAAATGCAGCAGGAGAGAAGAAGATTCAGACAAAGGATCTGGAAAAGGATACATACAAGCTTTATCATCTCCATAATTTTGCCTGGATACGGCTCGTTGCCAAAACCCTGGGGCAAGTAGTTAAAAGACGAGTCATTCAACAGAGACATGGACTGTTTGATTTTTAAAAATGAATAGTTGTTTGCAGACTGAACATAGCATGAAGCAGCAAGGAAATGAAATCCTGCTACCACATCCAAACAGGAGTTTATGATGGTGCGACGGGGCGGGGGCGGGGGGGGGTGTAGACAATCAGCGACTTAGGGTGATGTGAGGCTATGGGGCAGGGCGGGAGAGAAAGGACCTTTCCCATTTCCTACTCAATCTAGAAAATGTCTTCTCTCTACCAAAAGCAAGAAGAATAAAAGAATTCTCCTGCTGAGATGCCACAGAATGCAACGCAATATACAAAGAAGTCTCTCCTGGGTGTAGGCAGCCGGAGCGCGTACTTGGCAGAGATTAGAGAAGGAACGAGCAGCTCTGAGTCCACCATTGCCCAGAGCAGGGTAGCTTCCTGAGCACGGCCTCAGCATCTACAAGTCCCATTGGCATTATTAGTGTTCAGAGCTAAAGAGATCATACTGAACGTGACCATGGGGCAGTCTCATTGAATCCTCACTCTTACACCATCCTTATGTCCCTTTCAGAAATGAAGAAACTGATGTATCCAGGGAAACACGACTGCTCAGGATATTTGTAAATTTACCACACAGTACGGTTAGCTACAGGCGCTGGGCTATACAGTTGACCTCCAGGACTTACTCATTGTCTATCACTAAAATTTGTACCCTTTGATTAATGCTTGCCCATTTTTCCCACCCCCAGTCCCTGGAAGGAAGCATTCTACTAGATCATATGTTAATGTTGGTTGGAAAACTCAAACTTCTGGGGAGCTCCCCAGGTGAAATGTGAAACCGGCCCCCATACACAAAGGACAAAAAGAAACCAAAGACAGAGGCAGGCCACCTCAGATCCGTAGGTGGCAAGTTTAATAAACAAGGGAATTCACATACAAGGCTTGTCTTAGGTGGCTGCAAGACAAGGAGATTTCCATACCCCCCACCACAATCTTAAATATTTATACTGAGGCTTTAACTGGTCTCAACACCACTTGACGACGCTCTCAAGGCTACATCTTTGAAACAGCTCCCACTGTGGGAACAATGGGAAAAGTGTACATTCGGAGGACGGGGGAGGTGGTGAGGAGCCTCCCATTGGCCTGTTCTAGCTCAAGGATCAACCAGTGGTCATGTCCTCTCAATGACCTCATCCAATAGTTAAGTGTTCTTATCACACACACACACACACACACAAAATAAATATAATAGTAAAGTAGACAAAAGAAACTTTTGGAAGTGGTGGGATATGTTTATGGGATAGACTGTGGTGATGGTTTCATGGATATATACTTATCTTGAAACTCACTAAGTTGTATGCGTTAAATATGTTTAGCTTTTTGTATGTCAAGAGAGAACATGTCCAAGGTCATGGAGTTTGTATATGATCGAGCCCAAAATTCAAAGTCAGATTGTCTGATTTCAAAGATGCAACTTAAATTATCTTTGCACTTAAATTCTAAATTTAGAACAATTGCATATCAAGAGGTGATTTGAATAAAAATTCTAATTTGGGGCACCTGGCTCACTCAGTTGGTTAAGTGTCTGCCTTCAGCTCAGGTCATGATCCCAGGGTTCTGAGATCAAGCCCCACATCAGGCTCCCTGCGCAGCAGGGAGTCTGCTTCTCCCTCTGCCCCTCCCCCCATGCTCTCTCTTTCTCAAATAAATAAAATCTTTTTAAAAAATTCTAATTTAAAGCAATAAACATTCCCAGGTAAAGCTGGGACCCAGACTATGATGGGCTTCACAAAAGGAAAAGAGAATTTTCTAGAAGCAAAGAAAAAAAGAAGATACATATAGAATCAGGATAAAGACACTTTTTTTTTTTTTTTTTGGCCACACTTAAAGTTTCTTCATTCTCATGTAGTACCTTATTTGTGGACATATCTACATCTCTTTTTGCTATATTAATACATTAATTGTGTATGGAACGTTGGTTCAGTCCATCTCAATAAGCCCTTTTATAATGCCATAATAATAGCCATAAGTTAAAAAATAAAAAGCATTCAGGTGTCATTAAGGAAATTAATATCAAACAATATCAAATACTGTTAAAGAAGCAAAGTACCTAACCAAGAATTCTGTCAAAATCCCACTGCACTAAGTCTGCAAGCCAGATGAGCCTCGTCCCTTTTCCTACTGGGTGGCAGCTCATTACAAAAACACATTCAGTAAATTACCCATTTTTAAATTACTTTCAGGACACATTATTGCTCTACCCTAACAAAACACCAGGTTGCTTTGGGCCATGTTCCCATCAGATGTGATTGGAGGGGTGAGGGTATATGGGACAAAATATAACCATTGCCCCTCAGGCCTGGGATGAATCAGCATCATTTAGAATGGAGTGTTGGTGGATAAATATTACAAAATATGGCTAGAAATCATAGGATTCATATTTCTGCCCAGCTAGAATCCCCATGAAGTTATTCTTCCTGCCAAAGACAGTGAAATAAAAGGAATAGGGAAGAACACAAGTACACACCCCAATACAAAGCACAGAGTGTTCAATGTGGAGTGTGTTGGAGAGGAAATTAAAGAAGTTTCCCCCCAGTAATGAACAAGTGAGCCCAGGTGTATGAAGAGTGTTCTTGAAGGAGTCAATTAAAAAGACTTGTCAGTGAAAGTTAAACTTGATTGATTGTGCATATTAATTATCGATCATTTTCTTCACATTAATGAGGATTATCAAAATCTTGGCAATGCAAGAAGAGAAATTGAATAGAACTAAAACAGAAACTATATTTTAGCCACTTATAATTAAAAGTTTCCTAATGAAAAGACCCCATACCCCTCACTGTTAGTATGTATATGGTATTGTGATGTTGAAGCTACTTGTATACCAGAATATTTATAGTTCTCATTTCATGGTGTGGCTTGAATCATCTTGGTTAATCACATGGCTTCCTCCATGATCTTCCAAATGAAAGCACTAGATATAGACCTAAATGGAGCTGTAGATACAGATATAAATGATACTGATCATACAGATGTCTGACTCACCTCCTATAGTCAACACTCTAACATGGTAAACTAGAAAAGAAGAGCAATTACTGCACTACTGACTTTACAAGCTTTTGGGATCCATGTGTGCTCTGAGTTTCACAGGTATGGATATTATTAAGTCCCATCACCTAACAGGACTGAGGAAGAGGCAGTGAAGTCTGTAACACTTTATCCCCAGAGACCTCATAATAACCCTTTCTCTACCCCTCATTACCCACCCTCAAACACTCAAAAGTTCTCAAACACACACACACACACACACACACACACACTCCTGGACTCATCTAGTGTCACAGCCATGCGACTCTCACTTAGGATCCCCAAACAGCATACCTAAATCACACTGTCCCAGCCTTTAAATTATGTCATGTAAGTCTTTAAAAATCTATTTATTAACCTATTTGGGCCCTTTTCTAAAGTCATGGACAATCAGAAGGAAAAAATTTTGAAAAAAAAAAAGAATTCAATCAATGATGGTCTTGGAAAGTTCAGTTAAGGGTAAATACCTTTAGATGGGCTCCATATAGCTGACTTACTTAAAGTGCAGGTGCAACCTAAATTTACACTGCAAAGAGAACAAAGTAATTGGTTCATTGATTCCTCTATAAATGTGTTAATAAAAGCAATTTGGATGCCAAATAGGAAAATAATTCAGTCGATATGTACAAAATGCAAAATTTTAGAAACATGAGCCATAGAATACTAGCTCAGAATAATATCCTATATGCAATGTAGACTTTTGAAGATCAACAATGAATATTAGTATAGTAAAGGCTCCAGAATGTCATAAGAAAATGAAGACTTTTTAATTTTGTTCAGCCCAGTGATTGCTTAACTTATTTGACCACAGAACACAATTTATGTGTTCCTTTATTTATTTATCACAATCGCTTCTCGGCCTTTTGGCTAAGATCAAGTGTATTTATTTATCACATGGTCTCATTTCCCATGACTAGCGATCTATACAATAATCTCCTGGGAAACTCTGATATAGTGACCAATATTACAGCCATTGAAATATTGCTTATAAAGACTATGCACCAACACAGATGTATTAGTCAGTTAAGGTTGCCATAAGAAAATGCCATATATGGGATGGCTTAAGTAACAGACATTTATCCTCATGGTTCTAGAGGTTAGAAGTCTAATATCAGTCTTGGTTTATAATGAGGCCTCTCTTCCTGGTTTGCAGATGGCCACATTCTCACCATGTTCTCACATGGCCATTCCCCTGAACATGCTAGACAGAAAGAGAGAGAGGGAGAGAGGGAGGGAGAGAGAGAGATCTGGTATCTCTTCCTCTTCTATAAGGACACCAGGCTTATTGGATCAAGGCTAACCCTTCTAACCTCATTTAGCCTTAATTACCTCCTTAAAGTTCTTACTCCAAATATAGTCACATTGGGGATTAAGGCATCAACCTACAAATCTGTGGGGAACACAACTACAACTGAGTTTACATTAATTTGATGATTTGGGGAAATTTTCTAAAGATGCGGGTGCTGGTTGCCAGAGAGACCATCCATGAATAGCCAGTTAGGGCTTTCAGTTCCACCGTCTGACTACCAGGCAGAGGAGAGGACCTGGAGGTTGAAACAATCACCAATGACTAACGATTTAATCAATCATGCCTTTGTAACAAAGCCTCCATAAAAACCCAAAAGGAGGGGGCTCAGAGCTTCCAGGTTGCTGAACCAGAACTCTTCCATGTGCCACTGTGTTGGTTCCCTACACTCTGTGGGGACATTACCTCCTTTGTTTGGGACCTAGCATATGTGTTTCTTCATCCAGCTGTTGATTCATATCCTTTGATACCCTTTGTAATAAAGCAATAATCTAGTGAGTAAACTGGTCTCCTGAGTTCTGTGAGCCACTCTAGCAAATTGATCAAATCCAAGGAGGGGGCTTTGGGGAGCTCTGATTTATACCCAAACTGTTAGATGCGTAAGTAACAACCTTGACTTGGGATTGGAATCTGATGCAGAGGGCAGTCTTGTGGGATTGAGCCCTCAACCTGTAGAATGTGATGCTCTCTCCAGGAAGATAGTGGCAGAATTGAGTTGAATGGTAGGATACCCAGCTGGTGTCTGAGAATTTCTCGGTGATATAAGGAAAAAAACAACACATTGCAATTGTGACCAGAATTTTACTATGTCATCAGTCACATTAACTACATTATACAGTTACATGAAAAACAGAGAAAAAAAGAAGAAGGAAGGCAATACAATGAATAGAATGAAAAAGGGGAAATTACAAAATAAGTTGGCTTGTTATTTTTTCTCTATTTGTAATAGAAAGTAATTAAAATATCATTTATACCTTTAAAGTGTTCTTAAATGATTTACTTTCTAAGATGTACCATACACGGTGGCAGTTCGTGGTAGATTGGCTGGCTTTACTAGTTAGGACAGCCATCTAGTTTAACAAATTCAGCTGCAGCACACATATCTACAAGGCACACATCTGCATGGCCTGAGGGAAGGGCAGGAAATCCTGCAAGGCTCAGGAGCCAGCACTGACTTGAACTGAGAGAGTTAGTTCTCTTCCTTCCACCCTGATTTGATAATAAGTCAGTCACTTACCTGTCCCTGGAATAAATCCATCCCATGGAAAAAATGGGGAAAATAGCAGGATATATGGAGAGCTTTTACTGCCAAAGGTATTGCTCTTCTATTGAAGAAAATGACATAAGCTTTCTTCCTATTTTTTTTAAAGATTTTATTTATTTATTTGACAGAGAGAGAGAGAAAGAGATCACAGGCAGGCAAAGAGGCAGGCAGAGAGAGAGAGGGAGAAGCAGGCTCTCTGCTGAGCAGAGAGCCCGATGCGGGGCTCGATCCCAGGACCCTAAGAACATGACCCGAGCTGAAGGCAGAGGCTTTAGCCCACTGAGCCACCCAGGCGCCCCTCTTCCTATTTTTCTTAATCTCAACCATAAACTAAGAATTACAGGTATAAGGAACTGTAACATTTTTCAGGGTGTCCTTTTGTAATTACAAAAACTTGTTGCCATAAGCCTAAGAAATAAAACAGAAACTGAAGAATTCATCAAATGCAAATTACAACGCAAAGCTCATCCTTCCTTCTGTTCCCAAAGTCTCCCTAGAATAAACCTAAACAAAAGGCGTGAAAATCAAGTGCAATTTTAGAGCCAAGGTTGATTTGCATGTGAGAAGGACACATATGCAAAATCCAGCTAACTTCAAGAGTCCATTCAAATACAAAAGTCAAAGTGTAAATCTTTATCTATGCAATGATATGGACAGAGCTAGAGTGTATTATGCTAAGTGAAATAAGTCAGTCAGAGAAAGACAAATACCATATGATCTCACTCATATGTGGAATTTAGGAAAGAAAACAGATGAACATATGGGAAGGGGAAAAAGAAAAAAAGAGAGGGAAACAAGCCATGAGACTCTTAATGATAGAGAACAAACTGAGGGTTGATAGAAGGAGGTGGGTGGGAGATGGGCTAGATGGGTGATGGAAATTAAAAAGGGCACTTGGGGCACCTGGGTGGTTCAGTGGTTAAGCGTCTGCCTTAGGCTCAGGTCGTGATCCCGGGGTCCTGGGATCGACCCCCCATCAGACTCCCTGCTCAGCAGAAAGCCTGCTTCTCCTTCTCCCTCTGCCCTTGCTTGTGTTCCCTCTTATTCTCTGTCAAATAAATAAATAAAATCTAATAAATAAATAATGAGGGCACTTGTGATGAGTACTGGGTTTTGTATGTAAGTGATGAATCACCAAGTTCTACTCCAGAAAATAATATTGCACTGTATGTTAACTAATTAAAAAAAAATGTAACTCTTTAACATCTGAAATCTAAAAAGACTGGCAAATTCAGACTCACAGCCAAGATCTGCCTACTTGGAGCAGAAGCTGCTGGAGCCATAAACTCGTAAGAACACTTACATGGTAATTTTGATGACTTGTTCAAGGCTAAGTGTGCACTACCTTGAGTGAGAAACTCTTGGGAGTGTAACTTTAGAGGGACCATACATTTTCACCTCTAGGGATTCCACTAGGTTCTTACCGTTAAGAGCCAAGAAAGATCCCCTCCAGGCTCCCCAGGAAGAGAGAAAAAGTAATCATTATGAAATAGACCCTGACCAATCTTCATAAAAAGACCTACTCTCCAGGGGGAAATACTTTTTTTACTGCTTCATCCCACCTGGGTGAACTGCATTTCTCATACCTAACCCCTGCCTCACTTTCCTGTGTCACCTAAAGAGTGGAAAAAAAAAAAAAAAAAAAGGTTAAGAAACACTAGTGAAGGTGAAGGTCACAGCCCAGAAACACAGGTCCACTAAGAGACTGAAATGTAATCATAAGATTATAGAATGCTTCTCCTCCCCCATACCTTACTACAACACCAGTAGGCCTCCATTAGAAAAACAATGGGATATAGCTATACATACTTTGAGATGGAGACTATCTGAGGAGGAGTTCTTAGGGAAGCCCACTGACAAAGGGGGAGACAAAAATAAGGACATTAGAGGAGCTTAAGGTCTCCAGAACCTATGGCCACATTAACACTATATATAGCCCAACTTTTGGTGAGATTAAAACAGAATATCACACTAACGGCCAACTTACCTCAGCTTTTATTACCTAATACATCATGTCCAGATTTCAACAAATAATTATAAGTCATGCTAAGCAGCAAGAAAAACAGTCTGAAGAGACAAAATAAGCATCAGAATTAAACTCAGATGTGACATCAATCTTAGATTTACCAGGCAGGGAGTTTAAAACAACTATGATTAATATGTTAAGGACTCCAATGAAAAAAATTTAAAAAAAAAATACAACAACAGATGGATAATATAAACAGAGTGATGGAAACTCTAAAGTATCTAAGGAAAAATGCTAGAAATCAAAAATAACTGTAACGGAAATGAAGAATGCCTTCAGTGGGCTCATTGGTAGTTGGACATGGCCAAGGAAAGAATCTATGAACCTGAAGATAGGTCAAATAGAAGCTTTTTAAACTTTCTTTTTATCCAAGAGGAAAAAGCATTAAAAACATAAGACCAGAACATCCAAAACTGTGGGTCAATATCAAAAGTGTAATATACAGATAATTAGAATACCAGAGGGAGAAAATAGACTGGAGCAGTAGAAATATTTGAAATAATACTGGCTAAAAGTTTTCCAAAATTAGTGATATATATCAAACTGCAGCTCCAGAAAGCTCAGAAAACATCAAGCAGGATAAATATTTGTAATATCTATACCTAGGCGTACTCTATTCAAACTGCAGAAAACCAAAGACAAAACCAAAATCTTTATAGAAGCAGAGTGAAGGAAAACACCTTACCTATAAAGTAATAAGGAAAAAAATTACAATGGACAGACTTCTCATCAGAAACCATGCAAGCAAGAAGAAGTTGGGTAAAATATTTCAGTGTTGAAAGAAAAATCCAACCCACCTGACATTCTATATTCAGGAAAATTATCCTTCAAATGTGAAGGAGAAGTAAAGACTTTCTCAGATAAAAACTGAAGAAATTTATTGCCAGCAGATCAGCACTGCAAGAAGTATCAAAGGAAGTTCACTACATCATTTGTCATTGGGGAAATATAAATTAAAGCAACAATAAGATATCTCTACATACCTATTAGAATGACTGAAACCAGAACACTGATATCAAATACTGGCTAGGATCTGTGGCAACACAAGTGTGTGGGAGTGCAAAATGGTACAGCCACTTGGGAAGGCAGTTTGACAGTTTGGCAGTTTCTTATAAAACTAAACATACTCTTACCTATGATCCAGCAATCACACTCTTGGATATTTATCCAAAGAAGCTCAAAAGTTATGGACACACAAAACCTTGCACACAAATGCATGTTGGCCAAAACTTAGAAGCAAACAAAATGTGCACCAGTGAGCAAACAGATAAAACAACTGTGGTACATCCAGAGAATGGAATATTATTCGGTGCTGAAAAGAAATGAACTATCAAGTCATGAGAAGACATGGAGAAACTTTAAATGCACATTTCTAAGTGAAAGAGGCCCATCTGAAAAGGTTACATACTGATTCCAACTAGATGACATTCTGGAAAAAAAGCAAAAGTATGGAGACAGTGAAAAGATCAGTGGGTGCCAGGGGCTAGATGCAGAGGGAAGGATCAACAGGTAAAGAGCACAGAGGATTTTTAAGGCAGTGAAACTATTCCGTACGATACTGTAATAATAGACACATAACCTTGTACCTTCGTCCAAACCCACAAAATGTCCAACACCAACAGTACACCCTAATCATGTAAACTATGGACTTTGTGTGATAATGATGTGTCAGGGTGGGTTTATCAGTTCCCAAAATGGGCTCCTCTGGTGGGGGATGTTGCTAGTGGGGGAGGCTATGCAGGTGTGGGGATGAATCTCCTTTTAATTTTGCTGTCACCCTAAATCCACTCTAAAACAAATAGAGTCTTTAAAAAAACCTCTTCGGGAAGACAAGAAATAACACAGGCGAAAAACTAAGATTTTTATAATTTTTTTTAAGATATTTATTTATTTATTTATTTATTAGGAAAGAGAGAGAGTGAGAGAGAGCATGAGAAGGGAGAAGGTCAGAGTGAGAAGCGGACTCCCCATGGAGCTGGGAGCCCGATGCGGGACTCGATCCCGGGACTCCGGGATCATGACCTGAGCCGAAGGCAGTTGCCCAACCAACTGAGCCACCCAGGCGTCCCAAGATTTATGTAATTAAAGGAAGTGTGTGGAGCAGAAAGAAATGAGGAGTCCCACGCTCGTTTGGATAATCTTTCAGTTTCACAAAACCTGTTTCTCTATACCATACCACAGTCATGGTAGACACTAAACTTAAAAGAGATATTTCCCTCTGAGTATTTAAAAGTGCAGCCCCTATTTACAGTGCCCCTGATAGAAGTCGGATTATCTCCCTTTTAGAGGTAATTATATTGGAGATAATATAATGAAATCTACATCCAAAGACAAGCTAGAAACAGAAAAATTTCCTGATTTAAAAAAAGAAGAAACATAGATAAATGAGAGAACCTGGACCTTATTAAGCCAAAAGGTAACTACTGGACAAACGTGCGTGTTTATATCCCATAACTACTGGAGAAAGCATGTGTGATGTCACATTAACTCTGACATACTCACGATTAAAAGCAGAAACCTGTGGGGCGACAAATGAGAAAAGACCAGAGAGACTGACTTCTCTAAGGTCATACAGCTGGCAACTGACAAAACTGCAATTCAAATTCAGATCTTGCCTCACATCACCACAAATCACAAATAAATGATAAGAATCTGTGTTTTTCCCAAGTACGCAATTAATAAGGGGACCTTTTGTAATATGCAAGAACTAGGCAGCAGAATGGCGCTTTTGTGACCTTAAGGGAATTTTTGCAGCTTCCCAAAGGATCTAATTCATATACAAGAGAAGCTAAAAAAAAAAAAAAAAAAAAGGACAATCTGTGACAGTTGTGTCAAGCTGCTGGTCATTGAATTACAATAGAGAGTCCACTTGCCAACAGTTTTCTAGAAAAGGAGAAGACAGACTGCGACTTTTTCACTGGAGTCAGTTTCCTTATTCCTGGAATAGCTAAGTCAGCAGTAAAGGACTCAGAAAACAGACCCAGCTCCCACCCCCCTGGGCATCCTCATGCTGATTAATCACAACAGCTGGATCACACCAGCTGGAAAATATCCCTTGCTCCTCAGAATTGGCCTAGTACTTAATCTCTATACCATTCATCCGATATTTAACGTACACTCTGTTAGACTGGCCGCCATATTTTAAGCATGTCGTTCTTATTCAAATTCTAAGCTATTTGAGGGCAAGGACCTACATGTTATCTCCCAAACCCCCCAACAGTTTACAGGGTGCCCAACAGATGTTCCATTAAACAGTGGATGAATGATTGTCTATGAGGAAAAGAAAGTTGTCCAAGTATTCAGGGGTGAAATTGGTCTAGAATTGGTAGTTGGAAGCATCTTTCCAAGCTGTAATGAAGTGAGGCTCAGATTACAAAAACCAGAAGTAAAGTTCATTCCTTAAAAGGTCATCCATTCCCCTATCCAACAAATTATCTCTGCACCCTCCCAGCACTGCACAAATGGTGGATTCAGATTTGGAAGGATGCACCCATAAAAAAAGAGCAGAATTAAACACTCACCAGTGGTTTCCATATATGTTAATTCCACCATCAATAATAAGAACTTCCTGTTGGCAGAAAGTATTCACTCTAGATCCATATAGTTCTCTCTAGTGTATATGTGGTTTATAACTTACACATTTTATGTCTAAATATATGTAACTTACATTTACATTTTGTTTAGGTTTAGTTCATAAACAATTAGTGAGCATTGTCTGCCATCTGATAGAAACCATGCCTTTAATGCAGTTCTAAGATTCCTAATCATTGGGGTGCCTGGGTGGCTCAGTCAGTTGAGCATCTGACTCTTGATTTCGGCTCAGGTCTGGTCTGCTGTAGATTGGACCTCATGTCGGTTTCTGCATGCAGAGCTGTCTGCTTGTCCCTCTCCCTCTGCTCCTCCCCTTCCCCACTGCTCACTCACATGCACTCTCTCTCAAATAAATAAATTAATTAATTTTAATTTCCTAATCATTTAACAGAGGTACAGACACTTGTCCAAGAAAATCCTTAGTGCTCACATTTTACCTAACAAATCTTCTCTAATTTTTGGCTCTGAATTGCTAATTCATCCAGTATCTAACTCCTTAGTTATGGCCCTCGTCATTACCATCCCAAAAGGCTCTGGTATTTTATAGTCTCTTCCCAACACCCTGATTTGTCAACCCAACAACTAGTTTTTGGTTCCATCTTTCACATACTGGCTTTGAATGTGCCCATGAGCCTTATTGCCTTGACATGGCTATGATAGGATGAGTGTTTCTTCCCTTTTAAACAGCGAAAACCCTAGTGATACAAAGATAAGCATCTTTATTATCACTCACTATCACTAGTACTTTACTAGTCCTTGATGTCTATACCATTCATCTGATATTTAACTTGTACTCTGTTAATTTGGTGGCAATTTTTAAGTACATCATTCTTGTTCAAATTCTAAACTATTTGAGAACAAAGAACTATACACCTCTTTGCGATGATGCAAATCTTTATCTGTGCTATCCAATAGGGTAGCAACATGGCTACCGAATCCCTGGAATGGCCAGGTACAACTAATGAAATGAATTCTTAGTTTCATTCCATTTTAGTTAACTTAAATTTAAATAGATGTTTGTAGCAGTATTATCAACAATAGCCGAACTATGGAAAAGCCCAAATGTCCATCAACTGGTAAGTGGATCGAGATGTGGCATCCTCCCCTTTCTTGTGCGCTCTCTCTCTGTCAAATGAATAAACAAAATCTTAAAAGAAGAAGAAGAAGAAGAAGAAGCAGCAGCAGCATATACATACAATGGAATATTACTCAGCCATCAAAAAGAATGAAATCTTGCCCTTTGCAACGATGTGGATAGAGCTAGAGAATATTATGCTAAGGGAAATAAGTCACTCAGAGAAAGACAAACACTATATGATTTCACTTATATGTGGAATTTAAGAAGCAAAACTGATGAACACAGAGGAAAGGAAAAAAAAGAGAGGGAGGCAAACCATAAGAGACTCTTCGCTACAGAGAACAGACAGAGTTGCTGGAGGGGACGTGGGTGGGGAATGAGCTATGAGCCATGGGTCATGAGCATTATGAGGACCCTGTAATGATGATCACTGAGTGTTATATGTAAGTGATGAATCACTAAATTCCACTGCTGAAACCAACATGACACTATATGTTAACTAAAATTTAAATTAAAAACTTGAAACATTAAAAAAATGTAAGTAGTCATGAGTAGCCACTGATATCTGTAGTGGACTATGTGGGAGAAAAACAAACACATTTCCACCTCAAAAAAAAAAAAAAGACAACTTAGCAAGTGTTATATCGGTAGCATGAACAAAATACTCTGTGAGGACAGAGTAAGGAACAATTAATTATGTTTCAAAAGGCTGGGGAAATTTAGCAAAATACATGGCATTAAAATTGTAATCTAAGCAACAAATAAGATTTCACCAAACAAAAAAGTTCAGAAAGGAATTTCAGATGGAGGAAACAAGATGAATAAATGCTAGAGGAAATAGAAGTTATTTCTATGATTCTAACACCCAATTACCATTTGTATGTGTTGGGGAATAGATTCCCACACCATCAGGCAATTCTGCGACACGAGCTGAGTGTCCTACAACTCAACACAATTCTGAGACTATCTACGTGGAGACTGCACAGATCCTATAGGTTAAGGTCTCAGTCCCTCCAGACCACCCCCTCCACCATTGTGTTTCTGATCTACTGGCTACAGATTGGAGGTTCCCACCACTTCCTCCTTGGGTCAATTAATTTACTAGAGTGGTTAACAGAACTCAGAAAAACATTTACTTACCAGATTACTGGCTGATTATAAAAAGATATGACTCAAGAAAACCCAAATGGAAGAGACGCATAGGGCAAGGTATGGGGAAAGGGCACAGGGCTTCCATGCCCTCTCTGAGGGCACAGTCTCCCCAAATCTCCATATGTTCACCAACCAGAAGCTTTCCAAACACAGGCTTTTGGGGTTTTTATGGAAGCTTCATTACAAAGCCATGACTGATTAAATCATTGGCGGGATTGAACTTAATCTCCTGTCGCCCCCCCTCCCCAGAGGTCAGGGGTAGAGGTTGGGACTGAAAGTTCCACCCAATCTTTTAATAACAGGGCTCACTCTACTGACAACTAGCCTCATTCCTAGGTGCAGTCCTAAAGTCATTTCACTAACATAGCAAGACACCTTTATTACTTAGGAAATTCCATGTGTTTTAAGAACTCTGTGTCAGAACAGGAATGAAGCCTAAAGATATATTTCTTATTGTTTTTAAAAAATTCAACTGGGTAAACTTGAAGATCTAATTGGCTTTATTCAATGATTCATGAATCAGACAGCATTCCATCTAGCACACAGAAAGAAGCGCCAAAGAGCTGTAGAAAATGGGAGACTTTTATAGGCAGAAGAAGGCGGAGACAAAGAAAGAGCAGATTACCTCCTCTTTCTTTGGGAGATAGAAGGGTTCTACAGGTGGATTACCTCACCACTGCTGACCAGGAAATTCCAGACTGACTGGTTTAAGATTACAATCCTAGGAGGGGCACCTGGGTGGCTCAGTCAGGTGAAACATCTGCCTCTTGATTTCAGTTCAGGTCTTGATGTCAGGGTTATGAGATTGAACCCTGCATGGGGCTCCACAATCAGCAGGAAGTCTGCTTGAGATTCTCTCCCTTCCCCTCTTCCCTTTCCTCTGTTTGCTCGCTCTATCTCTCTCTCTCTCAAATAAATAAATAAATCTTGAAAAAAAGAAAAAGAAAAAAAGAAGAGATTACAGTCCTGGGAGTTGAAACTACAATCAGGTTATGAATTAAGTTGGTTTGAGGATATGGGGCTTAGCACAAGGGACTCTATTTGGGGACTGCTGTTTCTTTTTTTTAACATTGTAAATCACAATATCACAGTCTACTCCCTGTCTTTGAACAGTCTTTTATAGGAAAATCATCATAAAAGTAAAAAAGAATCCCATTCAGTCATTAATAATTATTCATTCCACCATCATACCCTCTAAAAATGTCTCCCAAGGCAAGATCACTCAGATTTGTAAGTTTTCATTCAATTTTATCAGGTTCCAAAAACAGAAGTAATATCAGCAACATATGGCTTCACCCCTTCAGGCACCTGATACACTCAGGCTAGGACAATATCATCTCTTGCTCTGAGCCCCTTTCAAGGTGTTAATGTAATACCGGATTTCCCTATTCCATAAGCCATGTATCCAGCTACTGTTTTTCCTTCTCTCCATTTACACCCAACCGTTTCTACCTTTAGAAGGGCCATTAGGTTAAGGCACTGTGCTGGTCTAGATTGCAGGCAGGAATACTAGTCTAGCAAGTCCCTGCCCCTCAGTCCACTCCTGTTCACATAGGGTAAGGTTACACAGGTACAGGACTGGTGGGATATCTTTACTACCAGGAAATCTAGCTGCATTCATTGTTGATCCCAACTTTGTCAGAAGAGGTGAAGGCCCATCCTGCCCCATCATACCCTTAAGAATCATCCCTGCTACCAGCCCTTGAAGTTGCATCCCTGGTCATATAACCACTGTACAGGTAGGGTGGTGGAAAAGTTAAGATGATGTGGGGAAGAACTAATGCCAGCACTTTCCTCAGCCCCCTGGTAAGTCACAATATCACAAAAGCCAAGGAGCTTAGAAGTACAGAGATAAGAAATGAAACTGGAAAGACTGGTTGAAGCCAGAGTTTTCTAGAAATATGCTATCAAATATGGTAGGCATTAACAACATGTGGCTATTTAAGTTAAATTAAATTAAAATATTCAATTAATCAGTTGTGCTAGCCATTTCATGGATTCGATAGACACTGTGACTAGTGGCCACCATATTGGACAGCACAGATAATAGAACATTTCCATCACTGCAGAAAGTTCTAATGAACTGTGCCTGCTGTAGACTTTTATTGCTGTTTGTTCATATTTTTGTTTTGTTTTTGTTTTTGTTTGTTTGTTTTTAAAGATTTTATTTATTTATTTATTTGACAGACAGAGAAAGTGAGAGAGAACATGAGAGGAGAGAAGGTTAGAGGAAGAAGCAGACTCCCCGTGGAGCTGGGAGCCCGATGTGGGACTCGATCCCAGAACTCAGGGATCATGACCTGAGCCAAAGGCAGTTGCTCAACCAACTGAGCCACCCAGGCACCCTATTTTGTTTTTGATTCATCTTAAATCTTCTGATGGAGGGGTATCTGGGTCATTCAGTTGGTTAAGTGTCTGCCTCAGCTCAGGTCATGATCCTGCGGTCTTGGGATCGAGCCCACATTGGGAATCCCAGCTCAGCGAGGAGCCTGCTTCTCCCTCTCCCTCTTCTGCTCCCCCTGCTTGTGCTTGCTTGCTGTCTCTCTCTCTCTCTCTCTTTCTCTGTCAAATAAATCAAATCTTTTTTAAAAATCCTCTGATGAAATGAAGGGGTGGAGGGAATAAAGAAGTAAAAAGCAGTGGAAACTATGAATAGGCCAGTTCGAATTTGATGAGGTAAGAAAGAATCAAAAGGGCACCCGCTCTTTCTAAACAATACCATTCCTTTCTGGAAACTATCACTGGCACTGAAGACTCAACCTTGTACCTTGCTATAGTCTGACTGTTGCGTGCCCCCCAAAATGTATATATTGAAATCTAATTCCCAACATGATGGTATTAGGAGGCAGGCCCTAATATGGGATGTGATTAGGTTAGAGGGCAGAACTTTCATGATTGGAATTAGTACCCTAGAGAGCTATCTCACCCTTCCAACCTTGTAAGGACACAAAGAGAAGACAATCTGCAGCCCAAAAGAGGGTCTTCACCGGAACCTAGACATGCTGGCATCCTGCGAGAAATCGGTGTTTGCTATTTATAAGCTATCCAGTCCGTGGCATTTTGGTATAGCATCTTGAATGGACTAAGATAAAAAACTGGTGCTGAGAAATGAGTGTGCCACTGTAATAATCACCTAAAAATCTGGAAGAGGTTTGGAACTGGGTAATGGGCACAGTCTGGAAGAGTCTGGAGGTACATGTTAGAAAAAGCCTGCATTGCCATGAACAGACCATGGAAGGCAAATCTGGAAAGCTGTAGGGAGAGCCTCAATCTTCTTAAGGAATACCTCAGTAGTCATGAACAGAATGTTGGTAGAAGTATGGATGTGAAAGGCTCTTCTGAGAGGTCTTGGATGGAAATGAGGAATGTGTTATTGGAAACTGGAGGAAAGGTGATCCTTACTACAAAGTGGCAAAGAGCTTGGCTGAATTGTATTCACGTCCTCGTGTTCCATGGAAAGTACAACGTTTGAGCGATGAAATCGAGCATTTGGCCGAGGATTTTTCCAAGCAAAGTACTGAAGAAGCGGCTTGGTTTCTTGTGAACACTCACAGTAAAAAAAACAGGAACAGAAAAATGACTTAAAGATGTAATTGTTAACCAAAAGGGAAGCAGAATTTAAAATTGGAAAAATTCTCAGTTTATCTGTATTGTAAAAAATGAGAAGTTTATTTGGGAGAGAGCACAAAGGGTGTGGCCAAATTTAATGAAGTAGTACAGACTGATCTCTTCAGTAGAAGCTAGAAGTTATTCTTGAAGACAAAGGGGAAATCGAGACAGAATCCAGGACCTAGTGTTCAAGACACTAGAAGAATGGCCCCAAAAGCGTGTTAGAGCTCCCCCGGGGCTGCTCCTCTCATCACCAGCCCAGAGTGCAAGAGCCCGTGGGACAGGACGATTCAAGGCTCTGCTTCCTGCCTGCTGGTGCCTTGCTCCCGGCATGTCCCAGGTTCAGTGAGGGCTGAGATGTCACCCCTTCTGGCGGCACAAGTGGCAAACCATGGTAGCACCCCCAGCAGCATCCTTCTGGTGTCATCTCCACTGCACTAAGTGGACAGAAACCAAGGGGGCATGACCCCTTCCACCGAGGTTTCCAAGGACGGAAATCCTGGAGGCTGGAAGGCACCATCCAGGCTGGGGGTCCCCACTAGGGCAAGGCCCCGTGGAGCCGTGACGGCAGACTTCGCCTCACTGGGTCTTAAGTTTTCTGGACTTGCTCAGAACCCATTACACCCTCCTTCTTTGCCTTTTCTCCTTTTTGGAATGAGAATGCCTATCGTACACCTGTCCCACTCTTATATTTTGGAAGCACATAAACATGTTCACAGTTGGACAACAATTTGCCTCAGGATGAATCATCTCACCCATATCTGATTTAGACAATATGTAGATGAGACTGTGAACTTCAGCTTTCAAGTTTGCCAGATTGAGTTAAGACTTTGGGGGCCATTGGGATAGAATGAATGCATTTTGCATGTGAAAAGGATATGGATTTGGGGGGACGAGGATGAAATGCTTGTGTCCTCGACCAAACTCAAATGTTGAAATCCTAACCCCCAAAGTGATAATATTAGGAGGTGGAGCCTTTGACAGGGGGTTAGGTCATGAGGGTGGAGCCTCATGAATGGAATTAGTGCCCTTATAAAGGAAACCCCAGAGAGCTAGCTTGCCTCTTCTACCACATGAGGACACAGCAAAATGACGTTTAATAAACCAGGACCCTCTCACCACACACTGAATATGCTGGCTCCATGATCTTGGACTTCCCAGTGTCCAGAACCATGAGAAACGTCTGTAAGTCACCCGCTTTATGGTATTTTCTGACAGCAGCCCAAATGGACTAAGATACCCCTTACTGAACTTCGGGTCAGCATGATTTCTGTGTCACTTGCCAATCCTAACCCAAACCCTAAACAATGAAATGGATATGTGGGGATGAGAACCAGAAACTAAAATGAAAAGAACACTAGTGAAGAAATAGTCAATTTTTAAAAAATGTGATTTCAAAAAGACAAGTCAGAACTAAAGATCTGAAGGTTCTGGAGGGGGAAGACCAGTCTTTTTCAAATGCAGGTGGGTTTTTTTCTGTTTCTTTCTCCCCTTTTCACCGTTAACATAAGGTCTCATGCTAACTGATGACTGTCACAAGTTCCCGACGCTCCATGAGACTCATACCCAGGCCAGCAATCTTGTACAAAGACTCAGCCTAGAATCACGCAAAAAACTATATTCCAGCTGAATTATCCTCTATTCCTGATAGGGCCATTGTATCCAAGTTCCTCTCTGCTTGCCGACTGGGCCAACCATGTAGAAGCCCACGTCCCTTTGCTCTCTCCCTTAAAGATCACAAAATTGTCCTAAATAGTTAACCTTTTCTTTCTTTTCTCTGATCCTTGATGAGTTCCCTCTTATGCAGCAGTTCTCAAACAACCAGCTGCTCCTGTTCTTTCTGGGGGTCCATAAGGTCAACGTTCCTTTCTTTGTATCACGAAGACGTTCTTCACCCTTTTTACTTGTATTCTGTCACAAACATATAGAGGTAACTCCTCAAGCCACATGGTATGCCCTGATGGCACTGCTCTGATGGCTAATGAATCTGTTTTTTGTGTATTCTGGGGGTTTCCAGAATTTTTTAAAGTTGTAGTTTTAAGATATAAACATCTGAGGTTAGTTCAGTTGGTTCTCAAGACTTCTACTGAGATATTCCTAGCTGCCTTTAGGTATGCCATCTAAAATCCATGTTACCTCCTTGCCATCCAATAAGTCATTATTTTAAATTCCCCAACTTTTCTTCATACTCATGGATGCACAACAACAAAAAGAACATCATTTTTGCCTTCCTCTGCATTAACTTTAAAAACATAATGTTTTTTGGGTGCCTGGGTGGCTCAGTGGGTTAAAGCCTCTACCTTTGTCTCAGGTCATGATCTCAGGGTCCTGGGATCGAGCCCCACATCAGGGTCTCTCTGCTCAGCAGGGGGCCTGCTTCCCCCTCTCTCTCTGCCTGCCTCTCTGCCTACTTGTGATCTCTCTCTCTCTCTCTCTGTCAAATAAATAAATAAAATCTTTTAAAAAAAATAAAAGGTAATGTTTTTAACTTTAAAGTTAAAAGTTTCACTTAACTTTAAAGTTTAAAATTAACTTTAAAAATGTTAATGTTTCGGGGTGCCTGGGCGGCTCAGTGGGCTAAAGCCTCTGCCTTTGGCTCAGGTCTTGATCTCAGGGTCCTGGGATCGAGCCCCGCATCTGGCTCTCTGCTCAGCGGGGAGCCTGCTTCCCCCTCTCTCTCTGCCTGCCTCTCTGACTACTTGTGATCTCTCTCTGTCGAATAAATAAATAATATTTTAAAAAAATGTTAATGTTTCTAAGTTTTAGCAAAATATTATTTTGGAATTTAATAAAATTTATCCTAAAATAAAAATGTTTCTGAAATATGTTTTCTTCATATTTTAGGATAGATTGGAGACCTACTTATCAACGCACAGCCGTGCACACTGTCTACCTCAAAAATGCTAAAAAAGATAATACTTCAAATCAGAGAGTTCTTTGACTCAAGGAAGAAAAGAAACTACTCCAAAGAAACTGGGGAAAACTGTAAATAAAAAACAAAAATATAATGACACCTATCTTTGATAGATGACAGTAATTTACCACCTAAACCGTTGTCTGAAGCAGCAGATCATTGTGGAGTAGCATTTTGTGTGTGTGTGGAGTAGCATTTTGATGTCAATTAAATGGTGAAGTCATTTTGAGATTCAGTGTCTAAAGCACTGGTTGGAGAAGGGAACATAATAACTAAGACTTTAGCAAAGCTTCTACATTTGACACTTGCCGAATGCCTGCTGGATGAAAAGCTGGTTAAAGAAATCGTGACACTGCCGCTTTCCAAAAGGACAGCAACTGGACAAACTGCTTAGCTGTAAACATGAAAACTGAGATAGCATCTCATTTGCAAAATGGCATTTTTGTTTTGTTATTGATGAACCTATAGATATGGCTAGACTTGTTTTGCTTGAATTCTTCTGATATTAGCATCCACTAATGATCAAAGATGTTTTATATGAGTGCTTGGCAGCAAACACAAGTGGGACTGAAATACTCAAAGTGTTGAATAATTTTTAAATGTCTCATGTTTTATCCTGAACCAACTATGTTGACATTTTCAGTCATGGCACAATAGCAATGGTGAATCGAGCTGCTAATGACTAACACAAACCAAGGAAGTGGCACCGAACTCTGCTCGTAGTCCTATTCTTCAACCCTACACACAAAAATGGCAGTTTCTCCTTAGGATGTCCCTGGTGAAGCATGAAAAAAGTAGTAATGTTATTAAATTTTGACTTCCAAGTGCCTTTTTTTTTTTAAGATGTATCCATTTATTTTACAGAGAGAGAGAGAGACCGAGCTGGGGGCGGGGGGGGCAGAGGGAGAGAATCCTCAAGCAGACTCCCCGCTAAGGACAAAGCCCGATGAGGGGTTCAACCCCAGGACCCCGAGATCATGACCCGAGCTGACAGCAAGAGTCGGACACTCAATCAATGCTTGTTGTTTGTTGTCGTTTTGGTTAATATTCAGTGTGACAAAATCAGGTATGTGTAAAGCACTTCTGGCACAAACCAAAATGGTTGTCTCGAGAAAAAGCACTTGTGTGGCTGTCAGGGATTGAGCTGAACTACCTGCTTGTTTCACAGAGCACCATTTTTCTTGAAAGAATGACTAGCCACAATACTCGGGTTATTTAAATTTGCGTGTTTGGCAGACATTTTCTCGAACATGAACAAAGTGAGCCTGTCATTTGAAAAGAAACAGTCATCAGCATTTGTTGCCAATGGTAAAACTTGAACTTTCAAGAAAAACTAAGAATATTGGAAAACTTGCAACTGCTACTATCAGCTTGATAGCTTTCCAGTACTCAGAGACTTTGCTGATGAGGTTAGTGATTAATGAATGTGAATTTTTTTAAGTGAAACCAATCAACATTTGTAAGATGTGTATGACTCAGTGAGCTCATATCTTCCAAACAGTTGATGTAGGAAAATTACAAAATCATGCCTGAATAAAGATATATTGAAAGTGCAAGGTAGGCCATAGATTTTAGTTTCACTAAGCACAAAAAGTTCATTGATAAGGTTTCACATTCCACATTGCACCAACCTTTAAGAAACCACTACTTGTTAAGCTGTGGTGAAGTATCAAAGAATAGTAGCAGTTATCTGAAACAGATATTAGAATATTCTTTTTTTTCCCAACTCCATTATCTGTATGAAGCTCCCACCGAGAGTACTTCATACTCTTCAAGTGTGTGGCAATAGAATGAATACAAGAGAAAACGTGAGAATGCCACTATCTTCTAAGCAATACACGATATAGATTTGCAAAAAGGAAAAAGCCACTCCAAAAGAAGCTCCATTATTTTTTCAAATATAGTCTTTTTTTTACTACTATGTTATTTAAGTTAACATGTAATAGATGTATTATTGTAGCTATTAAATGAACTAGTAAATAGTGTAAACTTTTCTCTAATTTCTGCCTTCGTAAATATCAATAATGTAACCTGCATAAACAAACCCACGACCTTCATAATTTTTATGAAGTAAGAAGACCTTGAGACCAAAAAGTTTGAGAACTACTATTCTTAGCTATGAACTGTCAAAAATGTCTTTGGAGCTGAATGTACCCTGGGCTTCAGTTTTAACAATTAAAGATAAAGAAGAGTGAGGAAGAATCATTCCCTTTGACCTTCTCCCCAGATTCTCAAAAGTGTCCTTCAGCTGTCCTTCATTTGCCTTCCTTTTACTTCTGGCCGCAGATGTACCCCCTTCCACCACCACACTCCACCTCTAATCCTGTGATAACAGAAAGACAAAATGGGCAGGAATGGAGCATCTCTTATTGCCCCTGTTCCCGGTGTTGGGCACTATCTTTCCCAACGTCTTCACTTCTATAAGGATCTTTCATTGTAACACCAGTGTGGGGAGGTAGTGTGGTTTACTGGAAGTGCTGACAAACCTAGGTTCACATTCTGGCTCCACACCTCACTAACTCTGAGCAAGCCATTCAGTATGAGAGAGACTCAGCTGCCTCTTCTACAGAACACTGAGAGGAATAATTATCGCTAGGGTTATTGTTAGGTTTTCACAAAGAAAGTATATTATAGAACATAGAGGGCAACTCAACAAATTTGAGTTCCTCTCCCTCTTTCTCTCATTATCTATGTTCTTGAATCACATTCCCACTTTCCAGGGCACTGAAAAAGTCAAAGAGATCCGGGGAAAGACAGGGATGTGGTCTACAGAACACCCATAACCCCCATCTACAATGGAAAGTGTAATTCTTGCCACCATTTCTAGTCTCTGTCCAAGGGAGCCTGGGAAAAGACAAACTTTTTCCGTAGGTATACCTTTCATAATCATCAAGTAATTCTGCTTTTTGGTTTTTGGTTTTTTGGAGGAAGAAGATGATAAAAGTGATACCCCAAAAGATCTTCAGTCTTCAGGTCAACATTCATGTTATAGGCAAAACGCCTCTCTGGCTTTCATTCAGCCTGGGGCCCAGAGTTAAATTGGTTCCTTGTTGAACAAAATGTAACATTGTTGAGATGGGCATGTGGTGACTCTGGCTGACATCCAGATGTGTTTCAAAAGGACATGGATTCTCTACAGAGGACACCCAGAAAGACATGTGCTAGTAACTTGTTTTGGTCTCTAAAAGTGATCTAAGTGGCCAAGACACTGGTGGGGATGTGATCCAAGTGCTTGGGTCCAGCAGAATAAATTGGAACTAGAGCTGTGCTGGAGACAGGATTCCAAAGCCAAGCCCATGAAGCTATAGCAATAAATGGTTTTCCAGGAGAGTCTGCTTCAAAGACTTGTGTTTATGATTTCCTCTCTAAGAGCTCCTTGGGGAGAGGGCCATGTTTTCATGCAGCATTTTCCAACCTAACAAAGTAGCCCCTTCCTTTTGCGGTCATCCTGACCCTGTACTTCTCTCCAAGGCATTAGCAAACCATGCCTTGAGAAAGGCCTGAGGACCAGGGAAGCCAAAGGTATAAATGCCAGTCCAAGGGCAGAAGAATGAAATCCCAGCTTAGTTGGGCAGGTAGGAAGCAAAAGGTATGAGTGCCTCTTTCCTCTCCCTTTTGTTTGATTCATCTCCTCAGTGGAGAGGAGGCTCCATCCACACCGAGGAGGGCCATCCACCTTACTGAGTCCACCAACTCCAGTGCTTATCCCATCCAGGGCCGCTCTCACAGACATGCCCGGATACAATATTTAATCTTGGCACCACCTCCTCCAGTTAAACTGACCCATAAAATTAACTCTCACGAGCCCCCTTGGAAGCCATGCATTGTTAGAAGAGAAACACTATGTGTGTGATTCCCTGCCACCATCATGCTAGAAGGAACGGTATATAAATCATCCTAACTGAGAATATCATGCCAACCAACCTTCCTCTTATCCAGCACCCCTAACCCCTGAGTCTTGAATTTGCAAGGTAACAGGAAGCTGTGGCAAAATTAAGGGTCAATCTAGGCTTCTGAATGTGGAGGCACATCGCTTCTCGGCCTTTTGGCTAAGATCAAGTGTTAATGTGGAGGCACTGCAGGCACCAGAAGCTTCCAACTATTTGGACCATACTGAAAACACTCTAAGAATCACAGGGCACCAGAGGGGTCAGATCACAGGGCTCGGAGACCTCTCCAAACAGAGCCCATCACACTTAGAATGCCTCTTCCAGGAAAGACAAATGGCAAGCTGGGGGCAGTGCAGAGCTCAGGGAAAGTAGCAGCACCATCAGGAAGAAGGTAACTTGCATTTCACATGTTAGACATTACCGTTAACCTGTTTATGAGGTTATAGAATATGCGGCCTTCTATAAAAGAAATATGAGAAAATAGGAATATATCTACATGTTCATTGACTTCTTATGAACAGGAAAAGTTGGTATGAGAAACCAGAAACTAATGAAAATGTTTACCCATAGAAGGTAGTGGGAATGGGGTAGAGGGAATACAGAATGAGATTTCTTGGAATCTCTTTTTATATAGCTTTGACTTTTGAACCATATTAAGGTTTACATTGCCAAAAGGTAAAGTTCACAAATGATGTAAAAAGCAAACTCTAGAATACAAACAGTAACATATGACCTTAACTATATGTCAAGTCCCAAACAAATGTGTAGACAGAAAAATAATCATTCCAAATAATTTAAACATAAGGGGATATAGTCTAAGAAGAATTGAAAAGAAAGGGTGAAATTTACAATTAGACTTCCTTTTCTTAGTGGCATTGGCTTTGTAGTTTTATTCTTCTTAAAGTTTAATTTTTTAGTAGTCTCTACACCTAATGTGGGTTTCAAACCCACAACCCTGCGATCCTGTTGCATGCCCTTCCATCCATGTGCCCTGCATTGTAATTTTTATTTTTTTTAAGATTTTATTTATTTATTTGACAGAGAGAGAGAGAGATCACAAGTAAGCAAAGAGGCAGGCAGAGAGAGAGGGGGAAGCAGGCTCCCTGTGGAGCAAAGAGCCCAATGTGGGGCTCGATCCCAGGACCCTGAGATCATGACCTGAGCTGAAGGCAGAGGCTTTAACCCACTAAGCCACTCAGGCGCCCCTTGCATTGTAATTTTAAAAACTTTTTTGTGACGTCATACACATATACAGTAAATGTGTAAACCAATTAATGTTGTATGTACCCAGGGTTTTCACTACAAAGAGAGGAAAATACAAGTAAGGAATGAGAGAAGCTGAGGAAAAATTCTGTGTCGTTCTATGTGAATCAGCTGTGTAAGTATGAAATGTGTATGTATGTCTAAATATCACCCGTTTCCAACTAACAGGAACCAGAATTCTTTGAGAAACACTGATTTCAGGCCTCGACAGGGAAAGAAAAAATGATCCTAAGGAGTATAAACAAGAAAGAAAGCAAGTGTACAAAGACTAACAAACACAGGTCGAAGGAACAGAGGAGATGTCTTGAGTGGCTCTCATTTTCCAAATCTGGGACAACAGGGAAAAGAGTAACAATTGTTGTAAATTACTATCATTGAAAAAATGCATAAGCTCATACTGATACCCGAAAAACAAAGAGAAAAGGAAGGAAGGGGAAGGAAAAGAAATAGGAACAAAAGTGAAATCTCTTTTCAACAAGAATGCTGACTAGTGTATGCAAAAAGACCAATAAAATTAGAAAAGCTTCCAATGTAATAATTGATTCAAGCAAAAATTATCAGGGTGTGTTAAAAAAAAAAAAGAATCCCAAGATATCACCCCACAGGTGACTGATTCTTTGGGATGGTGAGGTGAAGAGTAAATTTGCTTTTCAATGGAGAAATATGGTGCTCACCACCTTCTCCAAATAGTCAGGCTTCACAGCCCCAGTATTGAGACAGCTGACATCTTATGCCTCCTTATGGATATAGTGAGTATACACGCACACCATCATTGTGTGATGTTCTTGCCAGAATTGTTTGACCTGAAGATTCAGGTCATGAGGAAATGGTATAACCAATCTCATACATTTCAAAAGCTTCAGCGTTATGCAGAACAGAGAGATACCTGAAGGTTATTCTAGAACAGAAGAAACTAAAGGGACATATCATGCAATGAATACCGAAAAGTTAGCGAGGGCATTATTGGGACAATTAGGAATGTTTGAGTGTGGACAATTGGGTGATAATGTTAAGTTTATGTTAATTTCCTTAGGTTTGTTAATAATGGGATTGTGCATGAGAGTAATCTTTTTCCTGGGAGACACACACCGAAGTATGAAGGCGTAAAGTGAGATGATGTGTGTAGCCTAGTTATGGATGGTTTGAATGGTTTGGCACAAAGGCAGTGTGTTTATATAAAGAAAGTGATACAGAGGTGGTGATGGCAGTTGGAAAATCTAGGTAAAAAGTACACAGTGTTCATTACAGTTTTCAAAACACTATCGAGGTTCCTTCCCCCGCCCACTATGGATTTCAAATTTTTCTAAAAGAAAAAAATTATTAAAAATAAAAGATTTGCCAAACCACCACTCAGAACTTTCCTTGACTTCCCTTGACCCCCTCCTCAAAAGGCAGAATTCCTCTGCCCCAATCTGAGTGTGCTTTGGGGGAGGAATCATGAAGGTCATCAAACATCCCCCAGCCTAACACCTCCCAGGATGCTGGGTGGAGGATGCAGTCTCTGAGTTCCTCACAGTTAACACTAGCCAAATATTTGACTTTACTCTGGTAAAATGTATGTGCTGAAATATATACCCATTGCAACCTCGTCAAGCACCCCGCTCAATCTTGCACATATGCAGAGTGTTTTGCAATAAAACCCCATTGACTAAACACCTGGTATATTGATTTTTCCAGGCAATTGATTTGGAGGCCCTGGAAAACATTTTTGAAACATTTCTCCCTCCTCCTTCTGTCTTTCTACAAAAGTTTATTTTCTTGCCTTGGCAAAGTCAGGCTAGAGCAGTCCAGGCAAACTGAGTGCCACAAGGCCTTAGTACCATTTCTATCATATACCAAATTGTTCCAGTTGCTATGGGGGTTGGAGGGGGGTGGGAATTTATACTGACCCCAGAAAATGACACGATTAAATCCCTTCATGAGTTCATTTTCCCTGCCACTACTATCTTTTCTACTAAACAAGATGATAGCAGTTGCAGTTAGCCAGGATACAAATAATCCAAGTTTCAATTTGGTTCCTTAATAACAGACTTGGGGAATGCCTGGGTGGCTCAGTGGGTTAAGCGGCTGCCTTCAGCTCAGGTCATGATCCCAGGGTCCTGGGATCGAGTCCTGCATCTGGCTCCTTGCTCAGCAGGGAGCCTGCTTCTCCCTCTGCCTGCTGCCCGCCCTGTTTATGCTCTCTCGCTCTCTCTGAAAAATAAATAAAATCTTTAGGAAAAATAAAAAATAATGGACTTGGAAGGACTGTTCTAGAACATGTTTTGTCATTTCCCTAGGATCACACAGTCATCTTCTAGAGTCTTGTGAATCTTTACTAATAAGCTTAGGATTTGGATGTCTCAAATTCTTAGAATGTGTGAAGATGATTTAATTAGATAATGGGATTGAGAAATCATTTATCTGAGGTATTTCCTACTATTGTAATATGATTTTGTCCATGCCATAACATTGTTTAAATGTGTTCAAAGACCTTTATTTCTGAGAACTGGTTTTATTTTCCTCTTGTAGCTTTACACACTGTACTTTACAGCAAGACATTTTGTCCCCAAACTCAGCAGAGCCCATGGCAGAAGGAAAACAGTCCAAGTACGGTCACCTTTCGATGGAGGACACATTCCAGTGTACTACCAGAACCCAGGGGTTCTCAACTGTGAGGTCCGCCCAGGGCGCTGCGGGAGGGTCAACATCCCTGATCTCTAACTTTCTAAATGCTAGTAGTACCTTCCAGTCCAATCAAAAAGGAGACAGAGACATGCCTGTAGACACTGCCATATATTCCCTGGGGGATAGAATCGCCCCAGGTTGAGAAGCACTGCTGCCATCCAAATAAGGGATCGAATCAGAAACAACCAAATAAAATGAAAACTCACGCCCTCTCTGGTTCGACTTCTGACATTACAGCCCCCGTCATCACAGAGAGGGACAGCATGATATCACTGGAGACCGCCGCGTTAGACAGTAGAGACATGGGCTCTAACCCTGAATCAGACTCTTTCTTGTGAACGTTGGGCTTCATGACTTCCCTGAGCCTTCTAGTTCCCCATCCATAAAGTAGGAATGGAGCTAACCCTCCCTAATTCCAGAATCGAAGGTAATACAAAATGAAATGCCATTAGGTGTGTGTTCGTCGGCCTGGGTTGCTATAACAGAATACCACAGACTGAGTGGTCTAAACAAGAGATATTTATTTCTCGCAATTCGGGAGGCTGTGAAGTCCAAGATCGAAGAGCTAGAGTTCCTGGTGAGAACTCTTTTCTTGCCTTGCAGGTGGCTGCCTTCTTGCTGAATCCTCACATGGTAGAGAGAGAGCTTTGGGTATCTATTCTTGCAAGGACACTAATCTCATCATGGAGGCCCGGCTCTCATGACCTCATAGAAACCTACAAATCCCATCATATGAGGACGGAGGGCTTCGACGTATGAATTCTGGGGGGACAGAAACATTCAGTCCACAATAACATGCAAGTGCTTTGCTATTCCTTCCAGGGTTAGAAGATTATGAGGGCACTAACATTTATTGAATGCTGGCCATGTGCCAAGCAATTTAATATTCTGTTTTATTCTCACAATCATCTGAGATAACAGCATTTCCCCTGATTTTACAGAGCAGGAAACTGAGGCCCATAGGAAGTAATAGTCCCAGACTGATAGTGCGGGTAAGCCGAACGCTTGGCTTGAAGCCTTAGCAGGTAACCCGACTCCCGTGCAGGAGACCAGGCTTTGTCCTTGAAGCACCTGATCACTAGAAACCAGGGATCTCTGCTACAAATGTATATAAATTCTGCTTTATTAGTTGATATTTTAAATATGTGTGTATATGTATAAGTTTGTTCATATTTGTGTTAGATACAGTAAACATTTTATTTACAAAAAAATAGTCATGCTATCCTGAAAAATTATAACATGTATCTTCCTCCTTTACTCCCTTCCTAATGTCTACTCCCCAACTTTAGCTCCTTTCTAGCATTATCTACACTCGATATAGTAGTGGATAGAGATATAGATATAGATATAATTCTTTAGCCACAGTTCTGGGATTTTTTTTTAACATAAAGATTTTATGGTTTTAAACAACTTGCAAAACTTTTAGCCTAGATACCCTGGGATCCAGGCCTTTAGAATCCAGATACTACCAAACTCAGAGGCCCAAATCCAACCGTGGAACTTTATTGTTTTAGTGTGTTCACAAAGAGAGATTAAAACACACACATACACTGCTGTCCCAGGAGCTAATATTCTGCACATAGAGCCAAAAAACAGCCAGGACTTAAGCCACAAAACATAGGCCCACAAGGTAAAGTGCTTGTCCCATACGGGGTGAGATAAAAGATTATCTTTTCGAGCCCAGTGCAGGGGAGTACGAGACAACAGCAAGCTCACAGAGTGAGGGATTCACATGGTCACAGAGAGAGCCTGTGCCTCCAAATCTGGCTCTCGGGTTGCACCTTTCTCCCCAGCACCCATGGGTGTCCGCACTGAGCCAGGGGCTGGGAAGAAGGAAGCCTCATTCCATCAGGCAGTGTGAGCACTGAGATCCCGTACCAGCTGTGACCTTGACATTCATTTCACTTCTTAGGTCCTCTCATGTAAACTACCAGCAACAGCCCCCCTAGCTTCCCCTGCAAGCAACAGTGGTCTTCCCAGCAAACTCCCTTGACCTAAGGAGGGGTTCTGACAACAGACAGGGTTCCCCACCCTGCCCCCTAACAATTTCACTGCCCCTCAAACTAAAATGATTTTAGTTGAGGTGTGACTGAGAGGACACAGGGGAACTCCCCTACTCCCCCCATATATCAGTAGTAAATTCCTGAAAGTCTACTATTAGCTGCTCTTCCTAAGACCTTCTACTGAATGCTATACTCTGAGAGGTTCCAAGATGAAATCATTAACACACCTTGGAGTGCGTAAGAATATCTGATTCCTGGAGACACCCTGGACCACCGAAGCCCTGGTGGTCCAGGGAAGAGCGAAGAGTGCCGGCAGAGAGGGGGGCCTGGAGGCTGCCATTGGCTTTGAATAGGCACTGCATGCAGGACAGAAAAGGAAGTGGGTCCCCACCAGCACAGTCCAGTGCCCCCCATAGTATACTAGTCCCTTCAGGAGGTTGCACGATATTGGCAGGGAGAAGAAGAGTGCTGCTTAGGAACTGAATGGAGAGCTCCTCTCCCCACCTCCTCCTGCACCATGAACCTAGCTGTGTGGCCTCGTAGCCTTGGGCAAGTCACCTCACCTCACAGCTGGAGGAAGTTCTTTCATCTTTAAAATCAGTGGTAAGACTAAAGAAAATCTAAAGTCCCTTCAACCTTCAATATTTTACAATATTTTTGTCTTACTCTTCAAATGGCCCTGCACTCAACACAACAGAACCGTCTCCTCCCTCCTCTCCCCTGCAGAGATGCAAGGTATGGGAGCACGAACAGCGTTTCGTCTGTTTACATGCGTGTTGCTCTCCTTCTACGAAGCTGCAAGCTCCTTGAGAGTAGGGACCTTGCTTTATTTCTTTGCTCCCCTAGCCCGTGGCCTAGCAGAGATGAGGTATGCAATCAACGATTTTTGGAAAGACATTTTAAAGTATAAAGCTTAACGTGACTGTAAGATATTATTTTTATCTTTTTCACCCTAAATAGCCCTTGCCAAGGCTTTTCATAGATAGTGTGGGAAACTCGGGAACCGAAAATCCAGCCCTTGTAAAACCTGTTTTGTTGTTTTCTCTTTTAAAAGAACATATTGCCCTTATTTTTTTTTTTTAAGCCAAGAACGAAATAAAAGCTCCTTCTCAAGTCCTCAACTAGAATTCATTGTAGACGGGACTAAACTGGGATGTACTAAAATCAAACTACCCAATCAAACGTAGGCCAGTGATGGGGGCGGTGGGTTGTACCCCATAATCAGCTACCTACCCCACTGCTGCCTGGGCCGCCTATCCCCATCCCTTCTAGTCCAGAGTTCTCATAAGGCTTTTGAGGCTCAGTCTATACCATAAACAATTGTTAGGGAAAGCTGCTCTTCAGGTGAATTGCATTTGAATTTACACAAAGCCTGGAGATTTGGGCCCTGGGCCAGTGAAGGCTGAGCTGAAATCTCTCAACCTTCTTTGGCTCAGTCATCATCAGCCAGCCTCCACCATGCAGCTGGCTTTAAACAATCCAGGGAATTTGTACAAGGTCAGTTCCCAGGCCAAAGGAAAATAGCCAGGTGATTGACCAGCAGTCAATGGGAGCCATGATTCACAACAACAGAGTCTTCAAGCATGAAGGTTTGGATCAAGTTCAGATCATTACCCAGACTGAAAGACATTCTCAAAACTTTGTGAGGTTCCAAATTTAGACCATCACTTGGCTGAGAACAGGTTGAATGAAGTTTGCCTGGATGGAAGCCAGAGTTCTGACTCCAGGCTAGACCCAAAGACAGGCAAAGGGTAAAGAAAAAAAGAGGTAAACTCTAGCAGGGTAGGACTGGATGGATGGATTGAACAAAAGTCCGGAATGAGAGATGGAGAAGGAGATGGATGGAGGATGGACCAACAGACAGATGGAAACAGATATAATAGAGAGATTTATGTCTTTACTTGTGTGGCCAGCAGCCTTTCTACTTTAGAAAGTGCATTCCTACTTTATGGCAAGGAGTAAACTTAGCTTTTACAGCAAAAAGAGGAATTTGGATCAAGAAAATCTGACATGGTTAAAAAAAAAAGATTAGATAGACAGACAAGCAGGCAGACAGACAGATGGTGCGACCCCTTTTCTGGTTTGCACCATCTGCTGCCAGCCCCAAATACAAGGGCCAAGGGCCAAGGTAGATGAGAGAAAGAAAGACCAATCCATGGCCAACGGGCGTTGTCCCCCAGAGCTGAGTCACTGCTATCAATACATAGGGAGCAATTGAGCGACCTGTGGAAATCAGTCCAAGATCCAGTTTCTTGATCAGACCCTTCTTAATTCCGATGCTGGTACAGTTACCCTGGAGCAGCATCTCCCCAAAAGGAGGCGTGGAGGTTGTGACCCAACCTGGCTGGCAACCCAACCCCAGAGCAAGCACTTAGAGCTACATTTTTTTTTTTTCAACTGAAAGGAAGCCTTTAAAACTATTCTCATAGGGGTGCCTGGGTGGCTCAGTGGGGTAAAGCCTCTGCCTTCAGCTCAGGTCATGATCTCAGGGTTCTGGGATCAAGCCCCGCATCGGGCTCCTGCTCAGTGGGGAGCCTGCTTCCCCTTCTCTCTCTGCCTGCCTCTCTGCCTACTTGTGATCTCTCTCTCTGTCAAGTAAATACATAAATTAAAAAAAAAAAAAAACTATTCTCATAATCTCTCATATTTTATAGTATTTTATGAGAGACAAAGTATCTTGTATAGTTTGGACCCAGCCACCCGTGAAGCAAACAAAGAAGGCTTCTGTTGCTGTCAGACTCTTTGGTTTGGGGGGTATTTCTTTTTCGAAAGACAAAAAAAAAAAAAAAAAAAACCAACCCTAAGGAAAGGAAGGGCCTCGAGTAGGATCACACAGCTGGTGAGAGACAGGTGGCGCCAGAACTCAACTGGCCCCTCCGGTCTATCGTCTATCCCTTGATCCATCACTCTGCATTGGCATCCGACCCTCAAAGTGGGCTATGGAAGGCTACGTTTAGAAATGTCTGACCCAGAAGTCATGCACAGGAGAGTCAGAAGCATGTATACGTGCATTTCGTTCGTTTGCCTATTTTGTTTTTTATACGCCACGTGATCTTGCTCAAATCATTTTCTTTGCTGTGAAATTTAGGCTACTTTTCCAGAGGTTTCCTCAGGACTACCACAATGACAAAACATTGCAAGAAAGAGGCCAGATGTATATTCGGCCCGCAGATTCGGACTCACGATCACTCACGTCTAATAAGTGTCAGCTGTGTGTCAGGTATTACGGGGCAGCTTCTGTTATTTGATCCCTGCAGTGCACTTGAAGTGTAGATATTATTTCTCCCATTTGACAGAGGAGGAAACAGAGATACAAAGCGGGAAAGTAATTTGGTCGAGGCAACACAGCTACCAGTTGCCTCGTATGGCCAAATACAAGGGAAATGAAGGGAATTAGTAATATGTCCTATAGAAACTGAGAAAGAGGTGAAGTCGTGTCCCTTGGAACAGTTCAGCTAGTGTGTGCCCGATACCTAAGCATTACAGAGGCATCTCCCAACGGTTGAAAATAAGTGGGACAAGGATCATGTCACCATCCTTCCTTGTTTGTAGGAGGGTGCGGCGCGCCTGGGCAGCCTCCTGGGCTTTTTTGTGTGTGCAAATGAGGACAAGGGGGCTTGTGTTACAGTGCTCGGGAAGCCAGGATTCCCAACGGCTTTACACTGGACATGGCCAAGGAGGAAGAGATGCAGGACAAAGGGAAGACAGAATAAGGGAGCCACTGGTCACTGGGTTTTAGGAAGAAGTCTGGGGAAATTTTGAGAGTGAAACATGAGCTTAAAGGCAGCTGCTATGCCTTGTGAGACAGTTCAAGAGTGAGAAGCAAAGAAATACCTAGTGCCTTGTGAGGGGGTACAGCATGGCGGTGCCCAGCCTCACGGCTGAGGGTTCAGATCCTGCCTCCCACCCCACTTAATCTTCAGGAAATCATGAGCTAGTTGTGTAACCTCACTCATCCTTGGATTCATGCTCTGTGAATAAGCAATGTGAATACAAAGGAAATGGAGGAGGCAATCTGTATAAAGAGTTTGTCATTTAAGGACTTAAACTGGTGTAGGGGATACTACTGTCACCCTCCTTGAGGAGCTGTTCAAAAGAACTGAGCCATGATTCAAACTATACTGCGATGTTTTTTTATATTTGGGACTTGTGTTTCCTCAGAATGTGCCATACTGTAGATAAGATCACAGGAGAGTTATTGTTTTCAACAGTTTGGTCTGAGACGGGTAAAGTCAAACAAAGACACAAAGGAGGTGAAGAAGAAAGTTATGCCAATACCTTGGGGGAAAGGGTTCCAGGCAGACAGAACATCAAATCCGATGGTCCTTATTAGATGTTCAAGGAACAGCAAGAAGCCATTGTTGGCAGAGACGTGAGCAAAGGGAAAAGGGGAGGAAATCAGGGTGAGCAATGGCCAAGTACAGGATCAAGTAACACCTTGTAAGCCACAGTCAGGCTGTAGGTTATCATGGTAGTGCAATGGGGAGCAGACACTAGAAAGCTCCGAGCAGGAGGGAGCACCTATTGCGTATCTTCAATTTCTCACTCTGGTGTCTATGCACGTAATAGACAGCTGTGTGACAGCCGGGGTAGACTGTTGAGTCTGAGGGCAGAGACGGTAGGGCTTGGGACCAAGGGGTAGCCATGGAAGTGAGAGGTCCGTTCAGATTTGGAATCACTCTTAAGGGAGAGCAGACAAAATTTGTTGGTGGATTGGATATGGTGCGTATGTAAAAACTGAAGTAAAGAATGGCTCCAGGGATTTGAGCCCAAAAAATTAATTGGGTATCACTATGTTTGTAATTCAAACAATCACCCCCCTCTACTGAACATTCAGATGGTTTCCAGGATATTTGGTATTTTTAAGACAATGGTGCAATAAATATCCTTACTCATTTGTCTTTAAAAACTAGTAGCTATTTCTGAGAAATAGATTCCTAGAATAGGCTTCTGGATCAACAGGTAGGCATCCTTTGCATTCTTAAGAAACACTGCCAAGTACTCCCTAGAGAGGCTGTAATTGTCTATAATCCCAACAACTATGCGTGAGAGTACTAGCCCCTTCCCTGTCAGCAAAGGATGTTTTAAGAGTTTAGGTAAGTCTTTCAGTTTGCCCATCTGATGGCTGAAACACAGTTTTTCAGTATTGTTTAGTTTTTCCCGGACTCCTAGTAGGGGTATGTTTCTTTCTGCTTATTGTTCACACACTGCCTCTCCTTTTCTCCTGTTTGTTCATAAATTCTCCCTATTTTATGACATGTTTTTTCTTATTCATTTTTGAGCACCCTTGGCATACAAAGAATAATAATTCTTTTTTTTGCACATTGCATGTATTTCCTCCTCATTTATCATTTCACTTAGAACTTTATTCTTAGCCTATAGCCTAATAAACTTTTAGGTTTTATAAAATCCAATCTTTCCAATTTTATTTCATGATTGCCGGGTTTCCTTAAACATCTGAAAGAAGAACATAGTAGAACTATACATCCCAGAACCTGTTTTTAGTAATAGTTCTTTAAATGGTTGTTTTTTTTTGGGGGGGGGGGGGTTCAGTTATTTTATGGCCACTGTTCTGTTCTGGTTTTGTATTTTCTCTTGAATCAACTTGGTGAGATAAATATATGTATATATATGTATAAGGAAATCATTCATTTATGTAGTATTTTCAGAATGACTAACAAAGTAGCCTATAATACTTCATTGATGCTTTCACTCACCTCTTTCTTCAGGGTATAAATCCCATTTCTTATTTCTCATACTAAGTATTTCTATCTCTCCTACTTTTGTAACTTCCATTAGCCAGAGTCTTTCTTATGCTGTTCTATTTAAAGAGATATTATTAGATATATTAACCCATTAGATTACCTTTAGGTATTCTAATTTAATAATATCAAATTCCAGGGTTTTTTCTTCTTCTCCTCAGGTGCGTGTTTTTCTCTAACTTCTTCATTTCTCGGTTTAATTCTTCTTTTTGTTGTTTGTTTCTGAAAGCGCTCAGTGTCCTTTGAGAACAACACTGGTGTGCATTTGATAGGTAGTATTCTCCTTGTTAGTTCTTTCCTCAATGATCTATTATTACAGTTTTGATTTCTCTGTCAACCCAAGACTTATTTTCAAAGGTCATATTTTAATGTAAAACTTTGGTTCATTTTAATTTACACCTCATTATGGTTCACGAAACGCCTCGTCTGCCTAAGTCCAGGAGAAAGAACGTTAGAAGAAACCAAATATGCGAACAGCTGTGGGTAAGACATACTGGGAAAAAAAATATATCGATCTACCTCTTACATTCTTGTCTCCCTGCAGCCCAGGAAAAGCATGGAAAAGACTGATGAGGTGCTCTTGGAAAAGGATCATTTGGGAGACTCAGAAACTTTCATCCCTTCATTCTTAAAATCTATACACGGTTTGATCACATTTCTCTTCTTTTCCTTTCTTTTTTTTTTTTAAGATCTTATTTATTTAAGAGAGAGAGTATGAGAGAGAACATGAGAGGGGGAAGGGTCAGAGGGAGAAGCAGACTCCCCACTGAGCAGGGAGCCCGATGTGGGACTCGATCCCGAGACTCCAGGATCATGACCTGAGCTGAAGGCAGTCACCCAACCAACTGAGCCACCCAGGCGCCGCACATTTCTCTTCTTTCTGTTCATGCAAGTAAGAAAATCGAGCAGCAACTCTAGGCCCTAGCGACCCCTTTTCTGGTTTGCACCATCTGCTGCCAGCCCCGCTCCCCAGCTCTCCATGGAAGAAGGGGTGCTGGTGTTCAGAGTAAGGAACAGTCACCTGCAACACAAGCAAGAGGAAGATCCCCCACCTGCCTGACAGCCAGTGGCAGCTGCCACCACGCCTACTGAAACAGAGGGCAGGAAGGAGAATGGCAAAGGCCCGCATGCCTAATGTCAGCTTCCTGGCTGGGCCTAACGGGAGCTCACACAGACTCCTGGATGAGGTGACCCAAAGTGGCCTTCTGGTATCAACACTTTCCCCTTGAAATTCTGCCATGCCCCTTTCTAAGGAAACAAAAACCCTGGCAGGATATCATTTTAAATGCATGACCTTGTGCCAGGCTCTACGTGAGTATAATCCAGAGGTCAACTGGGGGCCATCTGCCCCTTACATTCTAGACTTTGGTTACTTGAATCCTTATACGCCACACACAGGGCGCGGGACCTCTGTATCTAAGGTCTGGAGCCCAGAGAGCTGTCCAGTCTTGAGGTCTGCCGTCCCATCCACCCGCAGACAGAACCAGCCTCCTCCTCCAATTATTTGGGATCTGGGTACAGGTCATCATATCAAAGAACGCAGCATTCTGCCAATCATGCCCATCCTGTCTGCTAAATTCTCTCTCTCTCCCCACGCCTCACCACCCTGCTCCTGAATACCACATTCTCCAGCAGAGAATTCTCTCCTCCCTCTGTTATATAAAAGTGTCTTTCTCCTTCAGAAACCTCAGCACCCACAGATCATCCAGGCCATGGAGGCTCAATTTCTATCCCAAGTGGGCTAAGAAAGCATTCTCCTAGGAAGGGAGCTTAGAAGAATTCAAATGCCTGCTGCTACAGGGAAATCTCTTTTAATTAAGGAGGAGCATCAGGTTTAAGAAGCAGGGACCAAACAACTCTGTATTGAGTTTTGCTAGATGCAAAGTTGCTTGACAGGGCAGGGGGATGGCGGCAGAGGGGCAGGCAGGGGGCGGGCACCCACCTGTACAAGGCACGCCTGGCCTGGATGCATAGAGTCTAGGTGCGCAGGGTCAAAGAGGAAGAGCTCACTTCCTGCCGTGATCTTCAGGATGAGAAAGACTATGGTTGCAAATGTACCACGAATAATGAGCCAAGGCCCAGGTGAGCCTCCCAAGCCAGGCAGCATCCAGTGATTCTCGGTTCAGCAAGCACTACTCCACACATAGGTGGGCAGACAATATTTCTCTCTTTGATGAATCATCACTATCCTTCAAAACAAAGTGGGAGTGAGCTTGGCAGGGAAAGAATAAGAGACATCAGAGCTGAAAGGCAGTCACAAAAGACCAAAGGAAATGATAGGTTGGTGAAGAAGCCAACCCAGCCTTCCTGGGAAAGAACCAACAATCAGACTATGCGGCCCCATCGGCTATTGAAAGATCTGGAAAGCTGGGAGCTCAGGCCATTTTTGCTTTGAGAGTCCATTTGGATGAGTGTAGTGTGGAGGGGGGGGCGGGTGGCTGAGGTTAATCAGATACAGTTCCTCACCCACCCCCAAATGCTGAGGGCAGCAAAGAAGGGGTTAGCGCTAACCTCAAGAGATCAGTGACTTCACACGTATCATTTCATTTTCCCCATCTGTAGGCAGACATGATGGCTTCTCACTTTCCAGAGGCTTGGAGTGATGATCAAGATCCCAGGGCCCCCAAGTGACAACCCTGGATTTCAGCAGTGGGGCTGCCCACCTCCAGTGCCCCAGAGCCGCATGAAATGACTGAGAAGGTAGCAGATATGCATGCCTCGAAAGCAAAGCTGACTCCCGTAGGAACATAGGAACGTAACCAAAGAATAAATGCCCTGCAGGAGGACTCCAGGGCAGGGAAATGGTAATCTTGCCCTTTCTCTGCCTCTTTAAAATCTCTGCTGGTCCCGTCACAGGCAGCATTAAGAGAGAACATCCGCCGCTGGTAAGGAAGAAAAGTAGGGAGAGCACCGCCACTATCAAGAAGAGAAGACAAAGAACAGAGAACTGAAACACATCCCCAACAGAACTGCCAAGGAGCCCTGTCTCCCTGCTGCACGCCCATTACTCCAAGCTCCAAGAACAACAAGGACAAAGCATCCCCCAGGGCCTTAAGAGGTAGTGAGAGGATGCTGGACCCAGAGCTGGGAGAATTGAGCTTTCAAGTTCCTTCTCCATCAACACAGAGCGTGGTCCAGGGTGAGGTCCACATAGCAGGCCGACTCTGTAGGCCACTGTCTCCGTCTGCAGAAGGCTGTGTGGTTTCCACGTGCCTTTGCCTGACACTGAGCACCCAGGGCTGGAGCCGGCTGGTCCGGGCTCCACGGACACTCACACACAGAGCAGAAGATTGCCCCTGCACGTGTGCCCAGATAGAGGACCTTACAGACCATGAGCCCCCTCTATTTTTTCCACCTGACCACATCCTAATCCCAGGGTGGTGCTATTGTCAGGCTGCCTATCAGATAGAACATTCCACCTCACAGGTCGATGCATTTCAGTGAGTCGCCAATAAACTGCAAAGAAATCCTTGCTTCCAGGATCAGATAGTCTGAAATAGCAGAAGTATTAACAGACTCTTATTTTTTGCTCCCTTATGGAACCAAAAGCAGGCCAGAATCTCCTGGCATGTTCAACTAAGAGTCCCAGGTTTGGTATTTCAACTCCACGGTCTTCTGTGGCCCGAGTTAATGTAATTAAATCTAGGTTTTCCCCTACTAGCCTTCATTATCATTCCCTCTGTGATGCCAATAATAATACTAATAATAAGTTCTTACGTCAGTACTTTTCAGCTTTTCGAATGGCTCTGACATGCTTTATCTCACTTGAGCTTAATAATAACCATGCAGCAAAAGTAGGGCAAGTATTATTACCTCCATTAATACTAATAATAGCTAACATTTAGGTAGCCCTTTGCATTTACAAAGTGCTTTCATACATATTTTCCCATTGTGCTAGAGGCTGAGTTCCTGGACACCAGACTGTGTCTCATTCATTTCCTTACCCTGCAGTGGTTCGCAGAGACCCAGGCACAGAGAAGTCACTCGATACACATGTAGGACATTTTAAATTAGCTTTATCCTCATGAAAACTGCTTTAGGTTGGTAGGCAAATATTTTTATACCCAGTTTTCAGATAGGTAAATCGGGGCTCAGAGTTTCTGTGACATGAACAAAGTCACATACAAGCCTCCAAACCAACCAAACAGTAGTTTCCATGTTACATTCTCTCCTCCACACCAGTGCTTGCCAAACTTTAAAGTATAAATAGATTACTTGGCAGCCTTATTAAAATGTAAATTTGATTCAGTAGGTCTGGGATAGGACATGAGAGTCTAACTAGCTTCCAGGTGATGTGGAAGCTGCTGGGTTGAGAACCACTTTTTGTGTGTGTGTGTGCTTTTGTTCATTTTCTTTTTCACTTTTCTTTTTTTCCCTCCCCAAGATTTATTGAGATATAATTGATATATAACATCATGTAAGTTCAAGGTATACAACATGACGGTTAGAGATACATATATGGCATGAGATGACTACCACAATAAGGTTGTTAGAAAATGAATATGTTCTGGGTATCTAATGGACAGCATCATGACTAGAGTCAACAACACTGTATTGTTTACTTGAGAGTTGCTAAGAGGACCACTTCTTGAGAGGCAAGTGGGCATAAGAGGCCCAGAGCAATTAAATGACTTTCCCAAGTTCACCCACCGAGTTAAAAGTAGAAACAGAATTAGGAACTATTCCACTGACCCCCATTCTCCCGCCATCTTGGTCTCAACATGTACCCTTATGAGTCAGTAAAATGGCAGTGCAACACTATTTCCCCACTTACTCTCATCCCACTCACAGGTGGCAAAAGTTTCTGAACCTTCCACACTTAAAATATCGTCTTAGAGTCTAAACAAAACAAAACAAAACAAAAAACTATCTTATTGTCTTTTAAGAACATACACCAAGAAGTATACCTGGGTGAAAACTGCACTTCAAAAAATCTGGTTCGGCTCCAATTACACCAGTTGTAGTGGTTCCCTTCAAATCCTACTATTCTATTGGTTTTATCCTTATATGACACATTGCAGGTCTTTTAGGCAAAGATTCTCACCATCTCTCTTCTCAGAGGGGCCCCCAATTCCCCAGTGGTCTAGGAAAATCCCCTTCTGGGCGACACAGACAGAGCAGGATCTGGCCCGAGGTCAGGCCATGCTTGAGTACCAGAAATTCTAATCTTGCCAAACTGGAAACACAAGACAGGAATTAGTAACCAGGCACCAGAGAGGGCCACAAGAGCTGGTTCAATAACCTCTCTGTGAACTTTATGTCTTTATCAGTCACGCTGGCCAATTTGCAGAGCTCAGGTAGAGCTCTGGGCTATGCAGAGACCAGGTGTATCAGTCAGGGCTCTGCAGAGAAACAGAAGAAATAGGATATACATAGAGAGAGAGAGATTTATTATCAGGAACTGGCTCACACGATTTTGGAAGCTGGTTAAGTTCCAGTATCTGCAGGGTGAGTTGGCAAGCTGGAGACCCGAGAGAGTTAATGGTTAAGTTCTAATCTGAGTTAGAAAGCCTGAGAACCAGAAAAGCTGACAATGAAGTTCCAGTCAAAGGCCAAGAGGCTCAAGATCCATGACAGTTGATGTGTCAAATGAGTGCAATGGCAGGAAAAACTGCTCTCTTAGTTTGAAAGCAGTCAAGCAGAATGGCTTCTCTCTTACTCAGAATGTCAGCCCTTTTGTTCTATGTAGGCCCTCAACTGATTGGATGAGACCCACCCACATTAGGGAGGGTAATCTGTTTTATTTGGACTATGAATTTAAGTGTTAGTTTAAACACTCTTACAGAGGCACCCAGAATCATGTCTGACCAAATACTGAGGCATCCCATGGCCTAGTCAAGTTGACAGGTAAAAGTAACCATCCACCAGGGGTACCAACCACATTCACACACTGTCCCATTACAGAGAGAAAGTACCAAAACTCCAACACACTCTGACATATGCCACAAATGCACTTCCTGTTTTGTAGGATTCCCTCCTACCTGAAAAAATTTTCTCAGCGTGATCCAGATCTATGGGGATCCAGATCTGGGCCGGCCCAGATCTATGGGCCTGTTAGCTATCATTGCCCGAGGCATATTCAGGAGATACTAGCTCTCAGTGGCCGGCAGGGAGGTGGGGGAGAATGGCACACACCCACCACACAATGGCTGATTTCAGTGTGGGAGCATTTCTGTGGTGTCCAAGGACTCATGCAGAAGGATGAAGCTGACCTTATCGCCAATCCACTGTTATCCGTGAATACTAGCCCTTCATCCCTAAACTCAACTCTGCCCTCTTCCTGTAGCTCAGAGAATGAGGGAAATTTCTCAAAAATCAGATGTGTATTTAAAAAATGAATAATATGGGCTCAGGAGTAGTAGAGCAGCCTCTGAACGGCCAAGGAACCCGAAAAGCAGGCTCATCCCCAGGTCAAGAGCATCTCTGATGTGGTAAGAGACCGCACAATGTCCAGTTCCTAAAGACTGATGAAAATACATGCTGGATGTGCTCCCAAAAGCCCTCCTCAATGACGGTCCACTCTGGTCTATACTGTCATCAGGCAGAGGCCTTGAGAAAAGAATTGCCAAGTTTCCTACAACCAGCAGGTAGCAACAGAGGATTCTAGAAAATAAGGTGTATACACTAATGAGCAAAAGGAAAAAAGGAGGTCACTGGGTTGGGTTGGTTATCAGAAGTGGAAAATATATACTTACTGGGAGAAGAGAAAAAAAGGTGGCTCAGGTATTCTGCTTGCAAATGCTAGTCCCAGTTCAATCCTAAAGCAGGCCTACAGAAATCCCGACCAAGGCCACAAGCTATGTACTGCATATGTGACATATGTGACAATTAAAAACTATGCCGGGTGCCTGGGTGGCTCAGGCGGTTGAGTATCCAGCTCTTGGTTTCGGCTCAGGTCATGATCTCAGGGTTGTGGGATTGAGCCCCGTTGGACTCTGGGCTCAGTGAGGAGTCTACTTCAGATACTCTCTCCCTCTCCTTTTCCCTCTCATTCTCTCTCTCTCTTTCAAATACATGAATAAAATCTTCTAAAAAATTTTTAAATAAAATTTTAAATAAAAATTATACCTATCATATGCCAGGCATGGTACCAGGTTATTCTAGTTACTGGAAAAAAAAATACAAAATAACATGCTAAATCTGTTCCCTTTGCAAAGGGCTGTATCATTTCTTTTATACATGACCCGAACTCTGAGTTATATATTATAATCCCCATTTATATATAAACTGAGGCCTAAAATCTCCATATGAGATTCCGTGATCACAACGTAGCAGAGCTGGTATAACTAAGAAAAGTCAACACATATGTGCAAGGGGCACTAAGATCTCTCCCCCACACCACCCCCCACCCTCTCCCCACGGTAGTGGAGTACCAAAGAGGAGTTCCTAGCATGGCTGAATGAGGCCATCTTGGAATCTTACCCAAATGATCAAGCGTGCTACACGCCAGTCCCCTCACTATCATCATTCGCCAGTCTCCTCTCTGAAGAGTTCTGGTATTAATCATACAACCATTCACAGTGAAAAGAGTTAGTGACCTTTCCCGAGAGTAATTATATATTGTCTTCTTACAAGAGCAAACCGGTCATTGCACACCCTCCCACTGAAGGAAAATATGATCTTCCATCAATGAAAAAAGAATCCTAGGACGACTGGAAAAAGTACATAGAAAATCAGAAAGACCTCCTTAAACTGTATCATATGAAATTCTCCTTTGTGCACCAGACTCCAAAAACATGCATATTCAACTGTTTTAACTAGCATTCATTCTGCCTTCATTCACCAAGAATTTATCATCTTTTATGTGCCAAGGACTGGGAATTCAGAGATGAATAAGACACAGGTTCTGCCCTTGAGAACCTGATGTCCTACAGAGGGCTGGGACACAGAAATACAAAGAAGAGATAACCACCATTCAAGTTCTACAACAGAGTTAAGAGCTATGGACCTCTAGAAAGGAGCAACTAACATAGCCCGAGTGAAAAGAGCCTCACGGAAGAGTGAAATTCAAGCTGAGCTTTGAAGGACACGATGAATTATCTGGACAGAGAAGAGAAAGAATAATGTTCCAGGAAAGGAAGCTACAGAAATAAAGGCACAAAGATATGAAATGGCAGAACACTGCAGCAAAGTGCGGGACATCTCCCCATACTCTTCATGCCATAGCTTGGTTAATGGAGGGCCTACTATGCACCAGACGCTGTGGGGCATACCAAGTCCTTAACTCTGAGACATAAATTGATGAAATATCAAAGTGCAGGATACGCAAACAAAATTTTAAAAAGAGAATTACACCAGGAATCATCACAAAGCAGGATGTGGCAATTTATTAAGGGATGAGAGGACACTAGCTGCTAGGAAGTCATTATTCACATTGAAACCACACCGAAATAGGACCATTTCTTCCTAATAGAAAGTATGTGGCAAGCTACAGTCTTACATGTAGCTATGGGTCTAGAAGACAGAAGGTCAAGTTACATAACCCCAGGTGACATTCTCTCACTCATTGATTATCAAATACTGCATGATGCCCTTGTGTGCTGAGCACTCTAGGTGGCACCATGGAATAAACAGAATGAGTAAAATACTTGGTGTCTTCTTCCCAGGATCCCATAGTTGAGTTAACACAACATACTTGAATCCAATATTGGAGAACAAAACGGAGGCAGATTTGGGATACCAGTGGAGCTGACAGACAGCAAAGATCAGAAGAGATTGCATAGAAGAGGTAGAATTAGAGCTGCACTTTGAAGGAGTGGAAGGATCGAAGAAGAAAGAAGAGCATTCCACGCATGAGAAACAGACTATGCCAGGTACAGAAAAAAAAATTCTTCTAGAAAGTTCAGGTAGAGCAAGAGAAACCACCGACCTAGAGCAGAGGTTTTGTGTTGGAGGCTGATGGGTAGGATAGCAAACAGGAGGTTAGATTTTAACAGGTACTAATTCATAGCCAGAGAAGTCTGGACTTGACTTTGTAGACAATGGGGAGTCCTTCTAGGTGCTTATCAGATTCAGGTGTGAACTAACCACATAGCCTGAGAAAGATGACTGAATTATTACCAAAGAAAGGAGAAGCTGCCGCTTGCCTAAGTGGCCTATGGAGTAATGTATCTTCTGAACACTTTGGTAAGTGTACTGATTAGGATTCTCCAGAGAAACAGAAGCAATAGGAGATTAGGTAAAAGATAGATAGATAGATAGATAGATAGATAGATAGATAGATAGATAGATAGACAGATAATAGATAGATTTATTTTAAGGAATTAGATCAAGCCAATTGTGGGAGCCAGCCAAGTCAGAATTCTGCAGGGCAATACAACAGGCTGGAGACCCAGAGAAAAGCTGATGTTGCAACTAGAGTCCAAAGGTAGTCGGAAAGGCTGAAGTCCCTCTTCCTCAGGAGACCACAGTCTTTTTTCCATTAAGACCTTCAACTAACTAGTTGAGGCCCACCCATATTATGGAGGATAATCTGCTTTACTCAAGGTCTATTAATTTAAATGCTAATCTTCTCTAAAAAATATCCTTCCCAGTGACATTTAGTCTGGTACCCAAGTGGGTGGCCTAACGAAGTTGACACATAAAATCAACCATCACAGTAGGGAAACCAGGAATCATCCTTATCCTTCCAACCCTGTCTTCTCTGTCTGCTGGCTCAGCTTCCTGGGGGGTCTGCAGCCCACTTGGAGGGGATGATTGATCTCGCTTGAAGAAACATCAAAAAACAAGCAGTCAACGAAAAGGGTGGCCAGATCTTCTGTCTGGGCAGGAAAATCTTCCATCTTCCTAAGTCTATTCTTTTTTGAGGCTTATACGGCTGCTCCTCTTCTGTTTGGTTGAGCAGCCCCAAGGTTGACCCTGAGAATCCACCTCCTAGAGACTCACCGCCAGTCTGCGGAAAACAACCTGGCAAAATGTTTCACACGAAACTCACGCCGTTAGAGCTGTGTTTTGCTTTGGTCTGGTTCAAAGATTTCTAAACCAGCTCTCAAAACTTCATTTAGCTTATAATTCACTGTGGTTTGACATGTCTTATGTGGGGGAGAGGGATGACTTTCATTTAATATTAACCAAGCAGCTTTCTACCACTTCCTCTTTTCCATTGTTTCACTTTAATAAACAATGGATTTAACAATTTGTTTAAAGTCGGCTGGGCTCTGAAACATTCTTCTAAGTATTCTGCCTCACACATGACCTGAAGATTTTATTCAACATCTGTTTAGAAAAAACACACACGTACCAAACACACAAGACCCAAACAAACTATGCATTGTTTCCAAGTAATGGTCATAACGTACTGGATGTTTCTTGAAAGGGAAATACTAAGCAAAAAAAATAAAAATAAAAAAATTGTTTTCCCCCAAATTATTCAAGCTGAACGGAAAAAAAAAATTAAAAACATTGAAGTCAGATACATTAACCCACAGCTGGTAACTCCCTTTCTAGTTGGGGAGGGATCCGTGATGAAAAACAACCCTTAGAACTTCTTGATTAAAATGGAGCTGTCTCCACCAAATTTACACTAAAACATCACGGAGCGTACACTGAACTATAAAAACTTACTGCCCCAAAAGTTTAGACTTAAGGACGATGTAATATCACATTCTGTTAGTAATTTCCACTAAAGAGAAGTAGACTGGAAACATCCAGTCAAGACTCCTCATGGCAAAACCAGGCTTCGCTCTTTGGAACAAGGAGGAAAAGATATCTTACAGAAATAAGTGGGCAGAAAGAAGGAAGGCCGCAGTTCACTGCCTTCCAAGACTGAGTCTAAAGCACCATATGCTGGGGAAAGACCAAAGAAACGCTATAAACAATGCAAGCCGGGAAATGTCATGATTCCTCCCACCCTCTGTCAGTTCCTGGTACAAACTTAAAATGATATCCAGAAAGTTCTAAAACAAAAGAATAAGCAAAGATATGCCAGGGAAGTGGCAAGCAATAAATTAGGGATAGCTATATTTATGATAGACAAATTAGGATTTGTAGCCAAAAGCATAGAACATTCCAAAGAGGGCTATGTGACAGTGCTAAGGGCAGGATTCACAATGAATATATAAATGGAGTGCAAGGTGTTTGCATTAATCTGAACAGTAAAATATTTTAGCTTTTTGTCTTTACCTTAAAAATAAAGCCTACTAGGGCACCTGAGTGGCTCAGTTGGTTGAGCGACTGCCTTTGGCTCAGGTCATGATCCTTGAGTTCCGGGATCGAGTCCCACATCAGGCTCCCAGCTCCATGGGGAGCCTGCTTCTTCCTCTAACCTTCTCTCCTCTCATGCTCTCTCTCACTTTCTCTGTCTCTCTCAAATAAATACATAAAATCTTTAAAAAAATAAAAATTAAAAAAATAAAGCCTACTGGACAAAAATTTCTTTAATCACTCAAAAAAATCTTCCCGCCTTACACTGAAAAAGGACCTCAATATTTCTCATCATTTAGTAGCAGGAAATAGGGACAGAGTGGCTATCCTAAGACACCAAGAACCATTCTTGAGATCCCTGTGAAGGCTTGGAGCTATCTAAAGATAAAGGGAAGACGCTTTGGGTTCAGGGAGGTGCCTCAAGGACAGGCTTCTTCATCACATAGATGTACTTTATTAAAGTGCTTTTTATTTAGTCAAGGAAGATCTAGATGCTGGTGAAAGTCATTGCAATTCAAATACAGCAGAATGAGATCTCAAATATCCTCTTCAGGGCTGCAAGGAGCTCTCTGGTTCCATGGGAAATGGAGAATGTGCCTCAGGATTGGGTCTATCACCTTAGAGCAGGGGTCACACTTGAATGTAACTTACATAAATTAGTGGGTGAGATGGGGATTGTGGAAGATGCAAAGCTCAAACCTTCAAAAGGAGCAGCTAGTACTCAACTCCAGCCTCATTACTGTGAAATAACAATGTAGTCCCAGTGCTGTTACACTGTCTGTGTATAAAGCAAGCCGCAAATTCAGATTTTTACGCTAATTCACTGATTCTAAAATGCACTTTTTTTTCACATTTTAACATTTGTAAAATCAAGATACGTCTTAACATCAATGGTGTGTGACAATTTTAGTTAGCGGCAATTTTTTCTTCCTTGGTGCTATATAAAATAATGGTACATCCTAAAATCAATCTTAGCATCTTAGATTTTACAGAGTGTGGGATATACGATCTGCAGATAGCTATACTTTAGTAACTAATTCAAGTTAGATCAATCAATCAATCAATCACATTGTGGAGGCCAATAAAAAAGAACTGTGGGCTGGATGAATGAGTTACCAGCTCAGTCCTGTAGAAAGATATCTTGATGCAGTCCTGGAAGTATTTAGAAGACAATTTGTACAAATTTTATTTGTGTCAAATAAAATTGCTGTAATTGACAGAAATGACCCGATTTGTCAAAGACTGAGAAATGTGAAACCCAAAAAGGCTAACGTGGCCTAAAATATATATAAACAAGATCTGAGAGATCAAAGTTTTATCTCTTTTATATATAATATATACCTTCTTTTTGAGAGATCAGAAAATATTGACAAAAGTTTATCTTAGGGGCAGCTAGGTGGTTCAGTTCGTTGAATGTCTGACTATTGGTTTTGGCTGAGTTCATGATCTCATGGGTTGTGGGATAGAGTCCCTAAGTCTAACTTTGCACTCAGCAGGGATTCTCTTGAGATTCTCTCCCTCTGTCCCCCCACCCTGCCCTGATGTGCACGCTCTCTCTCGCTCTCTCTCTCTCAAATAAATAAATAAATTTTTGGGAAAAAAAGGTTAATTTTACATTAAGATCTTCTTAAGTAACTAAACTGCAGAAATCAAAGCTGTCTAGACCAGGCATCAGCAAAGTATAGGCAAAATTCAGCCCATCATTTGCCTTTGTAAGTAAAGTTTTATTGGAATATAACCATTCAGAATACAGCTTTTTTTTTTTAATATATCTATTACTGCTTTACAGCTACAATGACAGTCGAGTAGACAGAGTTGAGTAGATGAAACAAAAACTTTATATACCTATAAAGCATACTATCGGGCCCTTTACAGAAATTTGCTGACCTCCATTCTAAACCAAAAGCTATTATCACAGTGGATTTCTAAAAAAGAAAGATAATTATACCAAGCATTTTAATTCATGGAAGGAAACCAATTTAAAAAGAAGAAAATGGACTTAAGCAATTTTTTTAATAAAATTGGAAATATAAACCATGGTCTCAGATTATTTGGAAAAATAATGAAATAGAAGTACTATATAATCCAACAAAACTTGGGGGCCAGAGTTATTCTCAAAGGAGAATTCATACCATTAGAAGCTTTTCTGTGAGGGCCCAAATCAACAAAGTTGTGAATGAAAAAGGAAACATTGCAACTAATACCACAGAAATACAAAGGATGGTAAGAGACTACTATGAACACCAATTACTATGGCACCAACAAACTGGACAACCTAGAAGAAATGAGTAAATTCTTAGAAACAAACAACCTATCAAGACTGAATCAGGAAGAAATTGAAAATCTGAACAGACCAATTGCCAGTAAGAGACTGAATTAGTGATCAAAAATCTCCCAACAAAGAAAAGCCCATGACTACATGGACTACATGGCTTCACTGGTGAATTTTACTAAAAACATTTGAAGGGTAATTAATGTCGATCCTTCTCACACTCTCCCAAAAAATCAAAGAGAAGAGAATACTCCCAAACTCATTTTGCAAAGCTACTTACCCTGATACAGAAGCCAGATATGGATATTATAAGATGGGGCACCTGAGTGGCTCAGTTGGTTAAGCATCAGACTCTTGATTTCAGCTCAGGGTCGTGATATCGAACCCAGCGTCAGGTAAGAGTCTCTTTCCCTCTCTCCTTGTCTCTCCCTGATGCTCGTGCTCACTCTTCTCTCTCTCTCTCTCGCTCTCTCTCTCTCCCTCTCTAAAAAAGAAAACAAACAAAACTGCAGACTATATCCCTGATAAATATAGATGCAAACATTCTTAGTAAAATATTAGCAAACCAAATTCAGCATCACATTAGAAGGATCATTCACTATGATTAAGTGAGATTTATCCCTGGGATGCAAGGATGGTTCAATATTCATTCATGCTGGTTTCAGCCTATCAGTAGTGAGTAGTAGAAATGCCTAGGGCCCTCATCTGGGCCTGCAGTAAACCCATGCAGACATTTCTCCTTTCAGAACCAATGACGTGATACTTACTGATTGTAAGATGCACTTCAGCGATAACCATAACGGAACGTTGGGGAAAAAAATAAGGCTTATTACTCGCATAGCTTGGAAGGCACATGGCTTGCCCGGGGCCCACACAGTGAAACTACAGTGAGAGAGATAGAGAATGTGCCTGGCGTTATGCTTTCATTGGGCCCAAGGGTGGGGTGCCTGGCTATTTGCAGGTTCACTCTTTATTGTTGAATTTGAAACAGAAAAGCAGGAATTAAAGTGCAGGAAGGGAAAAACAAGGAAAAACAAAAATCAAATAGTCAGTTATCTAAGTCAACCGGAAGCCTATAAAACAAAGGAAACTTCAGGGGTGGGACAGCTAGCGCTTTATCTAGTCCTGTGGCTGGGAACAGCCTCGATTATGGTAATGAGCTGTCTTTGGAGAGGATGCCTCAAAGATCAAAAGTGTCACGTCAGGGTGGGGGAAGGGGAATCGGAGGAAGGTGGTCAAAAGGTACAGACTTCCGGTTATAAGATCAGGGCTACGGCTGTGATGTACAACATGATGACTCTAGCTAACAGTGCTGTATGACTTACCAATCTTCCTCCACTTGCGATGGGGTTAAATATCAACCAACCTATCATAAATCCAAATGCGTTTAATACACCTAACCTACCAAGCCTCCTAGCTAAGCCTAGTCTACCATACACAGGCTCAGAACACTTACATTAGCCTAGAGCTGGGCAAAATCATGTAACACAAAACCTACTGGATAATAAAGTGTTGAATATCTCATGTTGCTTATTGAATAAAGTTCCAAAAGTGAGCAACAGAATGGTTGGAAGCCTATGGGTTGCTCATGATTGGCCGACGGGCAGCAGCGGCTCACATCCCTGCATCACGAGAGAGTGTCAAACTGCCTATCGCTAGCCTGGAAAAAGATCAAAATTCAAAAAAGTATCATTTCTATTGAGTGTGTATTGCTTTTGCACCATGGTGAGATCAAAAATTCCTAAGGTGAATCATCATAAGGCAGGGGCTGTCTTTATAGAAAAGTTAAGAGAGTAAATTCTAAAAGTTCTCATCCCAATTACACTTTTTTCCTTTTTTCTCTTTTCTTCTTTATTTTTATCATAACCAAATGAGAAGATGGATGTTAGCTGAACCTATTATGGTAATCACTTCAAAATATATGCAAATCGAACCATCACGCTGTGCCTTAAACTTACATAGTGATGTCTGTCAAGTATTTTTTTTAAGATTTTGTTTATTTATTTGAGAGAGAGAGAGAGTGAGTGAGCAGGAGAGGGGAGAAGGTCAGAGAGAGAAGCAGACTCCCCATGGAGCTGGGAGCCCAATACAGGACTCGATCCCGGGACTCCAGGATCATGACTTGAGCTGAAAGCAGTTGCTTAACCAGCTGAGCCACCCAAGTGCCCCTTGTCAAGTATTTTTTAATAAAACTGGGGAAAGAAAAGGCTTTGTATTTTGCCCTTGCATTACAATAAAAAAAGCCAACTGTTAGACATGTACACTGCACAGACACAAATTAATAAATGGGATATATCACATTAATAGAATAAAATTTAGAAATCATATTACCATCTCAATATCAGAAAAAGCATTTGAAAAAATCAACATCCATTCATGATAAAAAAAAAAAACAAAACTCTCAACAAATTAGGTTTAGAAAGAATGTGCCTCAATATAATAAAGGCCACATATGAGCCCACAGCTAACATCATCCTCCCTGGTAAAAGGCTGAAAGCTCTTCCTATAAGATGAGAAATGAAACAAGGAGCCCACTCTCACCTCTCCTATTCAGTAGAGTACTGAAAATCCTAACCAGCACAATCGAGTCAGAAAAAAATAAAAGGCATCAGAACTGGAAAGGAAGAAGTACAATAGTCTCCATGGCACACGACATGATTTTAGACATAAAAAAATCCTAAATACTTCATTAGGAAATTTTCTTACTAAATAATAAAAAGCTTTCAAAATGTCAGAGAAAGATCGCATCAGTACTGTTTAAAATCGACTACACCATAGGGAACAATGAAGTGATGATTCATTTCATCACATTACACTCACTCTCTCTGACATCTGGCCCCTCAAAAACAGGGCTGCAAAACAACCTTTTTAGCAAAATACAAAAGAAGAAATCGGGAATAGAGTAGCAGTAAATGAATCCACCAATTATCAGGAAAAAATGTGTTTTTAATAACATAAGTTTTATCCCACAAACTCAGGAATAATAATAATATTAGAAATAGGGCCCCTATTAATAAATAGGGGCTCCTGGGTGGTTCTGTTGGTTAAGCATCTGCCTTCAGCACAGATCCTGGGATTGAGCCCCACAGCAGGCTCTCTGCTCAGCAGGGAGCCTGCTTCTCCCTCTCCCTCTGCTGCCCCCCCCCCCGCTTGTGCTCTCTCTCTCTCACACACACACATACACACACACACTCTCTCTCTTCTGTCCAATAAATAAAATCTTTTAAAAGAAAGGAAGAAAAAAAGGCACACCTTCCTTTAAAAAAAAAGAAATCTATTAATAGAATTGAGACTATCAATGGAGACAACTAGATTCTGCACATCGTGGACAGAAGTCCATTGACTTTGACCTGGGTACTTCTATATAAAGCCCTCACTCTTAGGGCAAGGAATTTAGATGGGATAGTATGAAAACAAGGATGACCTGATAAACATCTCAGAAGGGGTAGAAGGAAGAAGACTACTTTAGATATTAATAATGCAATCTCTAACTAGGTTAGGGTTGCAAACCAGGCCCTTCGGGCTCACCTTTCCAATTCCCTTGGTCACCCCTTCCTGGTCACCACTTCTCCCCCTGCATCCTCATTTCCCCCACGCTGATACCAGTCCAAGCTACCTGGCACGCCCTGAAAGGGCCCTGCTCTTTCTAGGGCACTCTGGATCTTCCTTTTCAAAAACCCTCCTTTACTTGGCCACTTGGTACTACCCTTTACAGCTGTTGAGATATCACTTCTGAGAAATCCTCCCTGCCCATCCTCCAAGGAGGTGTCAGATGCCCCTTATAATTATCTCATATGGATCCCTTACTGCTCGTGGGTATTGGAAATTTCTGTTGGCCTCTTCTTTAGCTCCTGACGGTGTGTACTTACAGACTCTTGTTCAATATTGTCTCCCCAGAAGCTAGCATTGTGCCTGGCATATAGGACTAGACTAAATGAATCAGGTGCTTTTAAACTCTTTCTTACCCCTCTGCTTTCACTGTGACAGTTCTCTCATCAAAGCTGCTGGACGCTTCCATCCCACTCCATACCCCAATATTCTCATCTGTGCTTAAAGGTGAAGATACAAATTTCTTACAGATATTCAGGATGCTCGCAAACCAGATCAAATTTTGGACCTTCTGCCCATTATTCCCCAATACAAATTAACAACCAGAAACACGCCGATAGAAACTGTTCTCTAAATGCACCTTACACTTCCCTGGCTCTTCTCCTTAGCTCATTTTTCCTTCCTCAAACTTCCTCTGGCATCGTAGTTGTTGATCTAGTTCTTCTGCACCCTCTGAGGACCAGCAAAGTGCTAATCCCTATAAAGCCTTCTTGCACTCTGACTTTTCTCAATTCTTCAGTTAGTTTATACTGGTACCACTCGTTAGTCACTTACACACACACACACACACACACACACACACACACTAATTTAAAATAAAAGCAGTATGTCTAGTCTCTATTCTCTATATTAGAAACTCATTCATTCATCCCATGGGATGCTAGACCCCAGGGATACAGATTTCAAATAAGACATGGACCCTCTCCTCAAGGAATTCAGTCTGGTGTTTAAAAAAAAAATACAGATAATGAGACAATTATAATACAATGTAAAAAATAAATAAACCCGCAAAAAACTTCATGGCATCCCCAAGTGTGATACTAGATGATGGAGAGAGGGATAGGTAGATAGCTACATACATAAATTCTTCGGAAATGATCTCTATTAAAGAAAGAGAATGTGTAGAGAGAGGAAAATATGATACACAATAAAATTAAACCAACTTCTAGTATTCAAAGAAGAAAGAAGAAATAGTCATGGGAACGCAAATAAGTCATGACTCCAACTTCTAGCTCTTTCTTAAGTTGCAGTCTCCAGAAATCTACTTTTTCCTTCCACAGTCTTCTTCCCCTCTCTCCAGTCTTCTCAAGACAAAATTCAATCTGAGATATTAGGTAAACGAATAACCTCTATCCCCTGCATGCATGCCTGGCATTAAATCGTGACCAGTTTCTCACATTTTCTGTTAACAGCTCTCTTTTTACTTAATTTGAGTCCACCTGAACCCAAGGTCATCAGTGCCAAAAGCTGTCACTGTTCTATTTAAAGTTAATTCCACAAATTCAAGAGAAACAAACTGCATGGAAGGGAGCTCACCAGCACCCTTTGTAAAATTGTGCTTCGATCCCCAGAGGTTGGTCTCAGAAGAAGAAGCCCCATACTGGGGCTTTGCCCTCTACTGCCATGCATGATGGTGGTGGCAGTGGCTAGAGTTTCATACTTCTGAGGGAGGCCATGACTATCATACACTGCCAGACAAGAGATCTTGGTAAAGTCCCTGGGAGATAAATAGAACTCAGTTTCATCAAATATGAAGTGACAAGATGGAACCCAATCAGGGTTCCCAACATGACACTGTGAAAAATAAAAAGGAGTGGCATGGAGACTCACAGTATCTATCCAAGAACCAGGTGGGGAAGGGAGTGGATAGGAGGGGATAAAAACAGCCTCACCAGCAAAGGACTATCTAGAGTCATGGTAAATTCTTAGAGTCATGAAATCTTTGTCCAATTAGACCCATCCCAAGGCAAAATGTCAATTAAGAGAAGACTGCCCCCTGCCTTCCACTATTCTCTTAGTTCTTTCCTAAGCACTGCTATGGTCTCAATGTCTTTATGTCCCTCAAAACGGAAATGTTGAATTCCTAACACCCAAAGCAATGGTATTAATAGGTGAGGCTTTTGGGAGGCACTTAAGTCATGAGCGTGGAATCCTCATGAAAGGGTTTAGTGCCTCATAGAAGGGGCTCCAGATAGATGCCTAGCCCCTATCGCATGTGAGGACACAGTCCGAAGGATCCAGCTATGAATCAGAAAGGGGGCCCTCACAAAAACATAGCCATGCTGGCGCCTTGATCTTGGACTTCCAGCCTCCAGACCTATGAGAAATAAATTTCTCTTGTTGATAAGCCACTCACTCTGTGTTATAGTAACCCAAATGGACTAAGACAAGTACCTCATCATTGTGATTAATAAACTCTAAATAAACCCTAAACCTTCTTCTCCATCACTATGCAGTTGGCGCCATGTTAATCTACTCTGATACCATGCTGCAGAATAACTAGCTAATCCGATACTATCTACAGATCTGTTAGTGAATGTTGGAGGCAATAATATTAACCTTTGATCCCTCCAAGGGACATATGAGCATTTTCACTAGGACTGTCCAGAGACAATGTTTTTCTTCCACCATTTCTCACACTTGAATTCTGCACAAATCCTCTTGAAAGCACTGGGGAAGGAGAACACCATCCCCAGTGGTGGAAGACTAAGGGGTGGCAATATGGAAGACCACAGGGTGGGAGGGACTACTTGGCACTGGCAGCAGAGAGGCCTGGTCCACAGGCACATGGAGAAAAACAGTGCACCCAGACCTGCAGCAGGATGACCTCCTCCCTTCAGGGATATGAGTCACTCCAGGTCCTGAACCTTCCACCCAGCACCCATGACGTTCTCAGGTCTGAAGACAAAAGGGTGACAGTAACAGTAGCAGTAGTTAGAGAAGTTATATCACTGATATCATTAGCCTCAGAGAGGCTAGAGGACAAGACACTTGCCCCTTGGAATAATATTGCCACAGCCAACCACCCTCAGTGCTTACAGGGAAGCCAACCATCACCTCTTGTTTCTACACCAAGGACTGTAGAGAGACACGGGGCCCTAGAGAACTTCCCACAAAAGAAAGGAAGCTGAGACTCTAACCTTTTTTCCTCAGCATTTCCAGAAATGCTGGCAACCAGGTCCTTAACCTTCGCTGGATAGAAATGAAAGTGGGGGAAGCCCCAGGAAACCATACCATGGAGGTGGGAGTCCAGGGAGCTCAGCTGCCATGGCCACCACTAAACTGACTGGGTAGCTAGAGGAAACACAAACCATCAGGGTCCAAATTCCACTGAAGGGTAGGAAAGAAAGGACAAAGGCAAACAGGCTTTTTCGCAGAGATCCAGATGTAGTTATGTGATGGAAGAAATACACCCGCCATTCTGGATGTCCTCCATCTGCCCTCCATCTCTGGGCAGATCACCGTGATCTTGGAATGCTTGATGACCTATTCATGTCATCAAATAACAGGTTCTTGGCTTGAATCCCCTCAAGAGAATACTGTCCAGAAAAGAAAAGGTGAAAGACCAAATGACAGCAATCTCTTCAACTAAGAAGTTTGGAGGGAAAAGTATCCACAAATTCTGTGTCAAGAGCTAAGAAGGGACTTGTAGGTGGAGGGATTACATTATGATTAATATCATGTGTTATTGTATGGGGACTTCTTTTTAGTTTTTGCAAATGTGATATTGCCAGATTAAAAAGATAACATCTGTAACATCACAGAGAGCTGTTAAAAAGTGGTTGAAAAGGAGATACCCATATTTTAAAAGAGCCTTCTCTTTTTTTTTTTTAACTGCATTTGATTGTGGTAAGAACACTTAACATGAGATCTACCCTCTTAACACAATTTTAATTGTTTAATGTAGTATTGGTGGCTATAGGTGCAACGCTGTAGAGCAGATCTCTAGAACTTATTCACCTTGCTTAACTGAAACTTCATACAAGTACTGGCAAGGATACGGAAAAATTGTAACCTTTGTGCACTGCTGATGGAAATGCAAAATGGTACAGACACCATAAAAAAGTGAGGTTCCTTAAAAAATTAAAAATAAAACTACCATACGATCCAGAAATCCCACTTTTGGGTATTTACTCAAAAGAATTTAAAAAACCAGGACCTCGAAGAGATATTAGCACTTCGTGTTCATTGTAGCAATAATTCACAATAGCCAAGATGTGGAAATAATCTACATATTCATCAACAGGTGATTGGATAAAGAAGGTGATAGATACATACAATGGAATATTATTTAGCCAAAGGCTTTCATATATATAAACAACAACTGATTAGAAGGTACCATGGAAAAAATGACTTATATAAAAAACATAACAGGGGAGCCAGGGTGGCTCAGTCAGTTAAGCATCTGCTCAGGTTATGATCCCAGGGTCCTGGCATGAAGCCCCACATAGGGCTCCCTGCTCAGTGGGGAGCCTGCTTTGCCCACTCTCTCTGCCACTCCCTCTGCTATGCTCTCTCCCTCTTTTTCTGTCCAATAAAGAAATAAAATCTTTGAAAATAGACAAACAAACAAAAACATACCAATAAAGATGCCTAGATGTGAATTTAGCAAGAAATGTCCTACTATGGGATACAAAAGAATACTTAACTAAATAAAATAGTAATATGCATTCTAGAATAAAATGACTATAAAATAACAACTGCCCCTAAATTAATTTACAAACTGAACGAACACCCATGAGATTTTTCAACAAAGTAAGCTGATCCTAAAGTGGATATGAAAAAATAATCAAGAAGAGTTACCACAATTGTGCGAAAAGAAGATTAATGAGGAGGACATAGCTTTATCGTATATTAAAATGCATCATAAGGTTACAATTAAACAGTGATATACCAGTCTGTGAACAAAGAGTCCAATATAACAAGACCAGAAAATCAAGAAACATACTGAAAGAAGAATTAAAATATATCAAATTATATAAGAAGCATTTCAAGTAAGTGGTTAAAAATTAAGGATTTTTTAAATAATGGTTTTGAGACTACCATCTTGAGGATAAAAATGAAATTGGCTCTATATTTCATAGCATATATCATCAAAATAAATCTTTGATCAGAGATTAAAATCTTTAAAAATTAAAACCATAAATAATACTAGGAAAAAAATTTGATAGGATTTTTTATTGCAATCTCAAAACACAGTTTTTCTAAATATAACTTAAAACTGAGAAGTCGTAAATCAGAAGACAGATAGAACCTCTGCTTCTGACCATGATGGAGTAACGGGTGCCTCATTAGCCTCTTCACCATGAACAACTACAAACCTGGACAACATAGACGAAGCAAGTCTTTTATAAAGGCTTCAGATAATAGGCAGGACACGGCTGCCAATTCTAAGACAAGGGAAACTCAGAAGGTGAGCAGAATTCAGCTAGTCCTGCTGAGATGGAGAAGCAGATATCAGAGATCAGAGCAGCTGAAATGACAGATTCTTCAGGGAAAAGCACAGGAGAGAGGGGGGACATGCAGATTGAGGAACACCAAAAATCTCTGTTGGGTACCTCCATGATGAGCCCTAGGCTGTACCTACACAGGACAATTCCATTCGAGACTTAGCAGAGAGCAAGCACTACGAAGTTGAGAATGGAACCAAGATTCTAGAGTTTGGGCTATGCTCAGTTAAGAGCAGTACCAGAAAGTTCTGACCCTGCTGAGGTGGGGAGTCCTCATTAATACCCCAACATCAGGTTGAATTAACACCAAAGCTTGTCTTAGAAGTTAGGATGACGCCCTAGTATAAGACTCCAGACCTTCCTAGAACCAACAATGCCTAAAAACACACCCTGACAAGATCTTTAGGGAAGAGAGTTTGGAAGTGGAGATCCTTCCTGTTATAACCAAGACTTCTTGGGGCTTTGGAAATATATGCGCAGATAAAGCATAAAATCAAGCTAACACAAATTCAAAATGATCAGCCAGTAATTTCCCTGCCTGCTAAATTATGCCTTAATAATTTTCAGAGAAAGATAACAGAATAGAGTCTTTAAAGTGTATTATTCCAAATGTCTAATATTCAGTTACAAACCACCAAGCACACAAAGAAACAAGGAGATGTGACCTATCACCAAGGAAAAAGGTAATTGATAGAAACCAAACCCAAGATGGTCAATAGGGTATGGAATATTTAGCAGACAAAGGCTGCAAAGAAGTTGTAACAGGTTGTATTTTCTAAAGATGGCTATAGCAGTGTCTCCCATCCTACGTGCTATTCTCCAAAGTCACTGTCACACTCTCCCATGGTCTGACTTTAAAACTCTGTGACCAACAGAATGCAGAAGTAACATCACGGCACTTCCTGGACAAGGTTATAAGAAGCCCTACAGCTTCCATCTGTGGGAACACTCATGTAGCTGCTATGGTAGGAGTTCAAGTTACACAGAGAGGCCACATGTAGGTGCTGTGTTTGACAACTCCAAGTGAGTTTGCAGCTGACGACCAGCATCAACTATTAGTCATACGAATGTGTCATATTGGATGATGGTTAGCCTAGTCTGTCTGAAGACTGAGTACTAGAAATTAGTCAATCTATGGGACTGAAGGAAAAAAAAAATTGAAAAAAAATGAACACATCCTTAGGGACCTGTGGGTAAACATAAAATGTTCTAACATATGTGTAGTAAGAATTTCGGGAAGAAAACAGAATCAGAGGGGGCAAAAAAAAAATTTTTTTTAAGAAATAATGGCTGAAATTTTCCCAAATTTGATGAAGAACACTGACTTGCAGATCCAAAAAGCTCAGTAAACTCTGAACAGGATAATGGGGAAAGAACCAATGTTAGGAAGATCATTAGAAAATTGTAGCAAAGATAGTGCCTTAAAATCATCCAGAGAAAAAGGATCAAATATATGCAGAGGAACATGGTTAAGAGTGAATGCTCTATATATATCCTAGTATATTGTTCTCCAGGGTGTAAAATGAAAAAAGGTAAAAAAAAAAAAAAAAAAATCCATGGAACAATGTGTATAATATGCTACCTGCTGAGAGGGGGATGGAGGGGGAAACTCTGGAAGGATACACAAGATACTGATTACATCAGCTGTTTCCAGGAAAGAAAGGGGAAGATAGAAATGGAATGGAAGGGACACTGTTTACCAACTAGCCTTTGAAGCTTTTTAAATTTTTAATCATGTTAATGTTTTATCTTTACAAAAAAATTAAAGTCAAAATAATCAAAACCAAAAACAACTAGATTCACAGACATGTACCCTGGGGCAAATAATACATTATATGTTAATAAATAAATAAATTTTTTAAAAAAATTTTTAAAAAACTGGACAGATTTAACAAAATTTCAGATCTCTAAAAAGAAATGAAAAAGCTGAAATTTAAAAAAAAAAAAAAAAAAGAAAAAGCTGAAATCTTGCAGAAAGTGAAAAAGAAAAGTAACTTACCATCAATGGACTGAAAATCAAATAGGCATCAAAATTCTCACCTGCAACATAAGATATACTAAAAAGGAGTAGAGAAATATCTCCATGAAAAAATATCTCTAGGAAAAAAATTACTTCAAATTTAGAGTTCTGTATCTGACCAAACTAAAATTCAATGAGGAGGAAATACAGACATTCTCAAAACATAAGAACTCAGGAAATTCACCAGACAACCTCTCTGAGAGTTTAACTTGAAGATTTATGCCATCAGAAAAAAACAAGCAAAATAAATGTGCTTTAAAAGAGGAAAATATAGAATATGTAAATAGTAGCTACTAAAAAATCCAATAAAAACCTATCACTAAAGCTAAATAAGTAGTTATCTGGACCCCTGAAATAGTAATGTGAATCTGGATTTAAAATCCCAGATGATAACAACGTAGAACATGGTAAAAGTGGAAAAACAAATATCATGGCATGCTCATACTCGTGAGCAAGAATATAAATGGAAGCCATCACTAGAAAAAACATGAGTCCAAATATGTTTAAAAATATTAGTGGTATCATTTGGTAACTAGAATTGATCTAAATAATTTTTAAAGGGAATCTAAAATGGAATTTTACGTTATTGAGAAAACAGTACGCGAGTGTACTAGATGACAAAATTTTTACAATATGGTCAAAATAGCTTTCAGGAAAAATATGTATGCCTAATGTATTTTCTAATAAGAAATTTTTAATAGATTAACTAAATTTCTAATCCAAAAGGCGACAAAACCAACAGCAAAATAAAAGCAGAAAGAATAAGTTAATAAAACTAAAAATAGAAACTAATTATCGAGAACAAAATACTAGAAGAGTTCATAAAATTTTAAAAAATGGCACTTTGAAAACAATATGATAAACAAAACTTTACCAAGTCGGATTAACAAAAAACAAAGAAAAGGTATAAATAACATTAAAGGCCAACAAGCAGTCTAAATCACAGATACAGAGGAAATTTTAGCAGTTAAATGGGAATTCCATGGAGAAATTTATACCAAAGTAATGAAAACATCAATGAATAATTGTTTCTTGGAAAAACATAAGTTGCCGTATATACTCAAAAGAAGAGAGAAAATCCAAATAGAGCAATTAAATGAAAATAAATGAAAAAATAGAGAAGAGGATTAACTTTGAAAGACATAGTAATCTAAGAAATAAATTAAAATGACAATTTGATTTCACCAAGTATTTTCCAATTACTGGTATTCAGCATTGGTGAGCGTATGGATGAAATATTCATTCTCGTAGACTGCTCAAAAAGGTAGTATAAAGGACGATTTTTCAGCTCTATAAAATGTTACATGCTTAGCCTTTGGCCCAGAAATTTCACTCCAAGGAATGTATTCTACGGAAAGGCTTACATGTGCCCTAAAAGGCATTTACAAATGATGTAGAATCATTTGTAATATTGAAAATATTGGAACAAGCTCTAGGTCCCCCATTATGGGATTTGCTGTCTATTTTGCACATTAGTTCTATGTGACAGCTTTAAAATAATGTCTATCTTTGTTACACTTCAGTGAAAGTTTCATTTAAAAATATTTCTGAAGGAAAAAAAGCAAATTATGGAGCAATGTGCGTGACGTAATCCCATTTAAATTTTAAAAGAATGAGAACATCAAATAGGACGTCATATCTAGCAGACAATTCATCAAATTTAAGAACAGTTCTCAGCTCTTGCTTATGTTAACGTACTGATCTTTTCTCGTTGCCCAACCTCTTCTTTATCATCCTCTTCTTGATCATTCCCAAAAGAACTCCAGTTTTGTGCCTCAAGAGAAGACAACTCCATCCCTATTCCCTGAAATGAGCCTCATTGGTCTATTTAGCCCCATGCCCTTCACAGTAATGGTGTCAGTAAATCACATTTAAGTCATTAAATGCAAGGTGGTTTTCAGGCCAGGGGTTAATTCAGGAATAAGCCTGTGACTCAGTTCAGTGCAACAAGCCAGAAGGAGCGTTGTGAGGGCTTCTGTAAAATAAGTTGACTCAGTCTCGATGGTGAGCAAGAGGAAGAGCCAAACGATCACTTCAGAACACCAGGAAGTACTGATGTGAAGGCAGAAGCAAAGGCAACCATTTTGACTGCATGAGGTAAGTAATCTAAAGAGAGAAGCCAAAGGAGGGTACACACCTAAGAGGATCCACAGCAATGAAGGCAAAGCCATTAGAATAAGGTGAACCTGAAGCCTGGCAAATTTCTTACATTCCAGTTAGAAGAGTCAGTATATACCCTGGTTGTTTAAGCAAGTTTGAATCAGATTCTCTTATTTGCAGCTGAAGATATCCTACTTTATACCCTTGATGCCTCAACAGCAGTTAACACTTAACTATTTCCTTCTTTGTGGAACATCCTCTCCCCCTAATTGGGGGATTGCACCCTCTTATCTCATTGGACCTGCCTTTTAGGTCTCCTTGCAACCTGCCCTTCTCTACCCAGCCATGTAATGTTTGGTTTCCATAAACCCCTTCGTTTGGGGGGCTTCCTTAATCTCAACAACTTCTGTGTTTTCTAAACCCTGACGACCAACACCCAATTTGTGACACCAGCTCCAATTCCCCTCTTGACCAACAGATCCATATACCCAACCACTTACTCAAAATCTCTAGAGGCAACTTAGCATCTTAACTCAGTTCAAAAGTGGGGTCATCATTTTGCATTTTTTTTTCATCATTTTACATTTAAACACACGAGAAACTCTCTCCTCATGGTGTTCTATAGCTCAGTAAATGTCAGCCCATCCATCCAGTTCAAGAGAGAAACCCAGAAATTATCTTGGAATCTACCCTCTCTCTCTCTCTTCACTGTTCCCCACCCCATACATTACCCAATCCCATTGATCCACTTGGATCCTCTCACCTTTCTCCAACCCCACTATCCCTGCAATCCAAACACCATTCATCATCACTCACCTCCTATTAGTGTACCTGTTCTACATTAGTGCTCAACCAATCCACTCTTCATCCTGTGGTATGAAATACATACTTTTAAAATGCAAATCTTATCAATGATGCTTGCTTAAACCCCTTTAACGGTCTTTCACTGCCTGTAAGAAAGAGTTGACAAATTGAATTGGGGGAAATCGGAGGGAGAGATGAACCATGAGAGACTGAGGACTCTGAGAAACAGACTGAGGGTTTGAGAGGGCGGGGGATTGGGTGAGCCTGGCGGTGGGTATTGAGGAGGGTACGCGTTGTATGGAGCACTGGGTGTGGTGCACGAACAAGGAATCTTGGAACGCTGAAAAAATAAAATTAAATTTAAAAAAAAGAAAGAAAGAGTTGACAAATCTTAACATGGACTACAAAATTGTGCTTGATCTAGCCCCATCTACTCACTTCGGTCTCACCTAATATTGTTCTTCCTCTCCCTCCATCTTTCAGGTCCTTGGACGCACCATACTGCATCTCAGGATAGCCACGCATCTTGTTACAAGAAAGCTCTCCACTTCTCCAATGTCACGCACTTCCACATCAGGGTGAAATAACTAGAGGGCGTCGTATTCACTGAGTCGGGAGGCTGTGGTTGGCGATCCCGAGAGCAGAGCAACACAACTGCCTGGTCCCTGCTATTGCCTTACTGCATTTTGTTATTGTTCAGATTTCACCTCAAACACCCCCTCTTCTAGGAAACTCCTCTGGCCACCCACCCAGGTTCAGTCTGATTACTGCCTCGAATGTTTGAACTGTAACGCTCAGCACATTCGTGACTATTTGCTTATGTCAGCCTGTAGCTGCCACTTAGCCAAACTAGTGATATTAATAAAGGACTGAACATGTTATATATAAGAACGAGGTTGGAATTTTCGCCTCATAACATGTCAAATGCCTAAGTAATATTTAACAACACATATTTTCTTCCTCGCCCTGCTGATGTTCTTGGCTTAGAAGTAGCGTGAAAGAAAAAGTAAAATAACATAGATAATCCTTTCTATGCCAATAACTTGCCTTTTAAATTTATCATTTACATACAGTTATGAAGCCTAGAGAATAGATATGTACGAATTTCTGTCCCCTCTGTACTCCTTCCTCCCAAAGAGGCATGGACAGACCTCGCCAATGGAGAATCAACTCTTTGGACGGTGCACAGATGCCCTTCTACCAAAGAGATGCTTTAAAAAATTAGACTTTGGAAACTTTACCAGGCGTAAACCCACTATACTACATATGAATGGGGAAGGTGTAAGCTTAGAGTTTCCCCAGCAGTTTTGAAGAGTGAGCGCTTGGAACCCTTCAAGCGGTAATGGCTGTAACTCTAAAGGTCTTTTCTTTAAGTAGAGAGCAAGCCAAGAAACCACCGCCCTCCTCCAGGCTCATCAAAGCAGCCATTGTGTTCCTCCTCCCCTTTTCTCAAGACAAGAAAATAACCCTCAATCAGATTGAGCCATTCCCCAGCAAGAGGCAAGAGCAATTTCAGTGGGACGGTGAAAGAAACACAGACAAGGGTAACCCAGATAGTTGTTCTGCTGCAGCATTTTGGGTAGCCAGCAACAAACTCAGCAGTGATCACTAGAAGAAGCAGAGTAGGGAGACAGCTTATGAGGAGCCGAACCCAGCAGAGAAATTCCACAAGGAGCAGCCCTCCTAAACATCTGGGTGCGGCCTGACCTGCCAACCTGGACTCATTGGTAACAACAGAGGATTTTCTAAGCTGGAAGGGAAATACCATTCTGGAGTACCTGAGCTCCTTCCTTCCCTGCTCTGCTCCAACGGGCAGTTGGGAAGAGTTTTGTTCAGCTGCACGTACAGTTGTCAGGACCCTAAAGAGAAACACACTCCACTGTCTTCCTAAACGTACTTCTAGCTGAACTGAGTGTTATAGTTTCCTCCTATCGTATACCATTGGTTAGAATCATGTACTCTCGAGTCAGACACACCCAATGTTGAATCAAGACACTACTTCTTAATAACTGTGCTTCTTTGAACTTCACTTTCCTTGTAGATAATGCATAATAACACCTGCATTCTGCCATTGTTTTGAAGATTAAGTGAGATCTTGAAGCCCTGTAGACCCTCAAGGAGAGGGAGGTCCAATTAAGGGTCTAGCTGTAAAGGAGGAGCCTGAGGCTGCAGGGATAAAAGCTGGTCCAGAGCAGGACCAAGGGAAACTCAGAGGAGGTGAGTGGAGCTGGTTGGCTTACAACCCACATTTCCCAAAGTTGGTTCCGAGGAACACCAGGCCTGCCGGTTGTTGGTAGGTCTTACTCATTAGTAAAAAGCTTTCTGAATAATACCTTTGGGGTACATCGGACTAAACAGTGTAAAAGCTTTCTTCTTGCAGTATTTCTGGGTGACTTCAATATGCCGACTCTCGTGGCAAACCCCTGGTGCCTTTCATAGGACCATTACTTCTGGGAACACACTCTAGGAAAGGTCAGTTTACACCAATGGGTGTGTGGGTCCTGTCTGATAACTCCTTCTTAAACCAAAGGCTTGGAGGCAACTTCTTCATCAGGAGCTAGAGGATGGTACCTGTTGTCAATGAGCTCTGCGAGGCTTATAGATCACTAACAACTGAGGAGAAAATCTGCTGGTTCCAAAGGGAAAAAAATATAAGAAAACTGCAGGGGGGCGCCTGGGTGGCTCAGTCAGTTAAGCGCCTGCCTCATGATCTCAGGGTCCTGGGATCGAGTCCCACATGGGGCTCCCTGCTCAGTGGGGAGCCTGCTTCTCCCTCTGCCCGCCGTTCCCCCTGCTTGTGCGTTCTCCCTCCCTCTCTCTCTCCCTCTGTTGAATGAATAAATAAAATCTTTAAGAAAAAAATTTTTTAAGAGAAGAAAATCTGAAAAAAAAGAAAACTACAAAAATTTGAAACAGATACTTAAGTAAACATCTATAAAACGCAACTTCGCACCAACTAGTCAATTGCTGTTTAACACATCATATATGATATAAATCGACTTTTGATGGAATAGGAGTGCATTATAACATACGTGCCGTGTTGTGATTCAGGGACTCCATTTGAACAAGAGCCTGGAGTTAGGCCATTAGTTACCTTAGTAAGAGTCGCACCTTCAAAACACATATTACAGTGTCTGATGTACACACACACACACACACTGTAGCTGGAAAAGTTCCAACCAATTAAGAACCAAAATTATAAACTAAGCCCCTGGCATGACAAAGCAGTTGGATTCAGTCACTTCATGGCGAGGTAGGTTGGAGGCTCCTGTCCCATACCTTCCACCAGCCCGCAGTGCCCAGGCACCCTCAGTAAGGTTTGGAGTCTTAACCGGGGGGAGGGGGGGGGCAAAGCCTTTTTGGCACAAGCCACGGAACCCTGCAGCAAGGCACAGCTCTTTCTTGGGAAACCACCCCCTCCCCGTGAAAAGCCGTTCGGGGCACCTATGGTACTTACAGCTGAGCTGAGGGCTTTGCATTCACCGTTTCTAAAAGACCATGGAGCTTTCCAGGGGCCCCTCCCAATTCATGGCAAAAGGCAACATTTTAAGGAGTGAGTTGGGGAAGGGGTTGGAGAGGGGCTGAAAGACAAACTGGGTTTCTAAAGCTTTGCTAAAGAGACTGCATTGGTTTGAAAGAAGACACAAGGGAGGCACAAATTCCCAGAGTCTTGTTAGCGGGAGGGAAGGTGTCTCCATACAACCCGCTCAGTCGCCCCGGGCTACCATGAGGAGTTCATGCCTGACAGAAGTCGCTCCACATCCACGCACCTTTCTTTGTGATCTGGAAAGACATCTGGAGTCATAGGAAAAAGGTAAACTATCCGCCCATTCCTCTACTTTTTTTGGAGGCAAAAAAAAAAAAGTTAGAATTTAAAAATTCCAAAACATTGACTTTTCCATCAGATCAATCCGTTTTTCAAGGTCTGTTTAATATCATGTTAGGATATTTTCTCATTTCCAAAGTTTGATTTTAACAGTGTGGCTCATTCTCCTTATTTTCTGTATTCTAAAGTCTGCTATGAGTGGTTTAAACACCAAATGAAGGCTAAAGTGCCCCCCCAACACACACACACACACACACACACACACACACACACACACACACACAGAGGAAACTGCCCTTTCCTTTGTTAATCTGCAAGACACCAGTAAAGACAAGCAGTCACAACTATGTGAAGAAATCATTATAAACACAAACATGAGAACAAGCAGTGAGAATATAATTAAAATTTGCTGTATGAAAAGAATAATATTCTTCTGCTCCACGCTATTTTGAGCTGAATTTCCCTGTCTTAGCACAGCGACTCCCCTGATGACATTTTTGCCCTTAAGGATTTCACCAGTTCCTCCGAAGCTGTAACTTTTTCTCTCTCTTCCTCCCCCTTCCTATTATTGTCACTAGAGAGTGGGAAATGACAAGTTCAAGAAAATGCTTGCCTTGAGGCCGGAGTGTGTTTCCTTTGCACTTGGATTTCCATTTATTCCACTAAATTTCCTTACAATTAATTTTTAAATGGGCTGAGAGAGTTCATTTCCCAAACAGCTGAGAAAAACCATGTTCCATGAAAGCCAACGAAATGGCACTTAGTGACCATTTTTGCTACCATTATAAAACCCTTACAGTATAAATTCTCACTCTGCATTCTGCACTTTATTACCCTGATATAGTAATCAGAATATATTATACTCCCGTGACACCCACTCAGCACCAGGAACTGGTTTATCTTAATTGTGCGCTAGCCTAAAGCATTATTAAATGCAACTTGATTATAAAATGCATTTGAACTGCCACAATAAATTTCTTGGCAAGGTTTCCAAACATCAAGTAAAGAAATCCATAATCTCCTAGTCTTGCCCCTTTGCTGATTTGCCAGGTAACTTTGTATAAAGGCTGCTCCCACTCCACATCCCCTTTTCTCAGCCAATAAGCTAGTAATAATAGATTTGTCTAGCACTCGGGAATGGCTGCAAGACACTTCTTTATACTCAGATGGCATATGGCAAACAACAAGCTGGCTTAAGGCTAAATATGTCAGAATGATGCTTCAGCACAGGTTGTGGAAGCGGATTTTTTTAAATTTCTTTTTTTCACAAACTCATTGGCGTCCTCTAATCTCACTCTGGAGCTCACGGTCTAACGCTGTGTATTTACTGCCACGTGTCCAGGTCTGTGTCTCCACGCCTTGCCCCGTACTGCACTGTCTGTTCTTTCACGGTGCTAACACCGTTCCAGGCACAAAGAACTTAAAGAACATGCACCGAGGGCCACATTGGTTAGCTGGAAGTGATAAGACCTCTAGCTGGAGGGGCCTAAATTATGCACCTGGCAGAAGGCTTTCTCAGACACAGACGGCGGGCCGGGTCTGCCCCAATCCCTGCAGGTAATAGACTGCAAACGTCTTCTTCACCAAGGTGTTTGGGGACAGGACCAAAAAGCAGGAGAGGACTCAGACCCCCACATCGACCTCCCACACATCCCCCGGAAGATTTCCGCTATAGGATAGGCACCAAAACCGTGAAGTTATTCAGCCTTGTCCTTTGTCTAAAGACCCCTGGAAGAAAGACTACTAAGTAGAAAAATGGGTCAAAGAAATTTCGTCTTCTTCAGTGAGGAGGAGCAATGCTCACTGCCACCTGGAAATAGAATTCCTTTTTTAAAACAACTCAAAGTACCACATGTGTGTTACCACCTGCCCTGAACAGTTAGGTACGGGCATTATCCTCCCCTTAGCACTGGGGCAGAACAATTTTTAAAAACTTCCCTGCACCCTGTTTCCCTGCTAGGCAATAAGAGGAGGGTGTTCAGAACAGTATAAATTGCAAAACTTCCAAATCCGTACGACCATGCCAGTCTGCAAGCTCACTAGCTAAATCACAGGAGAGTGGGCTTCTTTTATTGACCAGAAAAATAAAGTTATGCCCCTTAAAAAGCATCTCGAAGGCCTGAAACTATGGCCAATCAGAACCAGGATTCACAACTTTTTTTTTCTTTTTTTTAAAGAGGAATCTCATTGTTGGTTGGTTCGAGTGCCCTCGTGTGTCTCAACAGAGTAATGTCACTTTAGGCTTTCCAACAGGCTACAGGTACTGACAGATTCAAGGACACATATACCCTCTCCGACCTTGTTTCACCTTGTTTCAGGTCCCTTTTGTGAAACTGCAGATTTCCAGGTTGGCCCTAAGACTACGAATTGGTCTTTCCGGATATAAAGTGACATCGTAACTTATGCCGGAGAGAATGGGGAGCCAATGTTCACAGAAGTGGCAGCTAATTTCAACTTGCCTGCTCTGGTCTAAACAGGTTAGATCATCCTACCTATTTCTGTTTCCTCTCCCCACCCAGTCTGGGGGGCGCTCTAAGCCTGCACACCCCCCACCTCCAAGGTGGTGCTCACACAACTGAAGAACCCAGAGCTACCTCTACAATGAGCAAATCTCAGGAGACCTAGCTCCATCGTCCTCTCTATGACCAGGGGCAAGCCATTCTTCTCTCTGGGTCCTGGGCCCTTTCTCTGGGAAGAGAGGAGAGCGGTTCTTTTCTCACAGATAAGAGGCATCTGCAGAAATGCCTGGCAGAGAGTAGATAGGCGCCCAGTAAATGTTAATTGAATGCAAACCTATAAACTCTATTCCAACCCACTTGACGTATTACATTTCCAGAAAACAGATATTCTTCTTCAAATACAACATTCACGCATTAAGAACTAGCTTGGGAATTCATGAAGAACAGAAAAAGGTCAAACATTTCTCTGTATTTCCCACAACACCTGACCTAGTGCCAGGCACTCAGTAACCCTCCATAAACCGGTGGGGGTAGAAGAAGTTTGACCCCTTCATGTATTCTCTCTCTCTCTCTTTGGCAGAGTTTAAAGCAATCAAAGACAAATAAAGAGGCAAAGATTCACTCAGGAATTTGAGACTGTCCACACAGAAACCCTGGTATCTTTCTATAGGATGAAAATAACCCCACCACACTCATACACACACAGTATGTATGTGTACATACTACTCCTTCTCCTTCTCCTTTTTCTTGAGGTTCCGAAGGCCACACAGTCAGGCCCTGAATTCCCAAAGAAGAGTAACAGGGACACTCCAACCTTGGTCACTATGGCAGACCAGCCTTGATGGGCCTTGTACTCTGTTAACAAAAGAAACATTTATCCAGAAACCATGCTCCCGGGCTCCTCTCACCAAAAAGGCAAGGAGCCATTCACCGCTTAGCTTTAAGCTAGCCAAATCCAACAAAGCTCCAGAGATTTTTGGCTTAATCTTCCCACTGAACGCATGCCAGCCTTGCACGGGCATGGCCAGGGCATCGTCACCCAGCCTTAGGTGTTGGCAGATTCTCCCACCCACTTCTTTGCACTTTCCCTGCGCAGGGGCAGGGGCCAAGCCTCCTTTCCCCTGCCCCCCCCCCCCGCCACTGTACCTGGGGCACCTCCAACTCACACAGTCAGCCTGGGGAAGGTTCTTCATCTACTGGAAGGACAGTCAAGTCTTGGCTAGGTAAGTCTACTACTTTAATGGAAGCCAGGAAGAGCCTGCCCAACGGACATGCTAAATAATCTGGTCAACCATAAAAGTCATAACCAATAAATGCGGCCGGAAACAGTCTGATGTATATTGTCTCCGTTATCATTAAGCCAGGAGAAAGAGGGTGTTGTTTTTTTTTTTCCAAAGAGGTTCTTGGAATACTTGATAATTTCCATTCTATTTAAAATAGCTCTCGTGCTTTTCTTCGCTTCCTTTCCTACTGCTACTATCATTGTCCAGGACCTTGTTGATACTATTAACTAGTCTTAGAGCCTCTATTCTTTTCTTTTCTTTTCTTTAACCTCCATTCTTTTCTTCCTCGAAACCATCATAAGTCTGAACAAAAGGTCTTCCCCAAACACTAACTTCAATGAGTCCTTTAATGATTCTTATTCAGGAATGCTTAATGGCTCCCTGTAGCTTTCAGGATACAATTTGAATTCAGAAATCTGCTATTCGGACTCCCCCATATTCTCTCCTACCACCCATGGGAGTTACAAAAGAACCAGACATCACCTCCAGAGTTCCCAATACTCCTCCATCATTGCTATATCAAAGGCCAAGCTAAGAGCACAGTGATCGTGGACATTCAGATAGCGTGGACATTCAGATAACCTGCAGTCTAGGTGCAAGGGCCCAGCGTAAACTTTACAACTTTTTTTCTTTCGGAAGAAACTATACATCAGGTATTTCTCCTTAGATCTCAGTTCCCTTCTTTGATGTTCCCAAGTGCACTGAGGCTCTTGCTAGTTACGTTCACACCAAAGTGGCTGGCCGGTGCTGGATTTCTTCAGATGACAGCTTATCTGTCCTTATGAAATACTTCGCACACTCGGCAATGAACCTCCAGGCACGTGATAGTCAATGAGTGAAATAAGAAGGAACAATAATAAATCAACATCAGAGAAAACACAAAACACAACCGGACACTTGTAGGACACTGTGTTCTGGTGGGAGCACCAGATAATGGGAGAAAGAATGTGGATGGAAGAAATCATCACTCTACACCCTACAAAGCCAACAGGCCAAAGTGGGGGAAGGCCAACCAGGGAAACAAACAGCACTGGCTTTAACAGTGAGAAATGGTTAAGGAGGTAGAGAATGCTGAGGAACAGAAAGCAAGATCCTCAGGAAGGAAATGCATACATCTGTTCTCTTGCTCTCCTTCGAGAAGAGAACACTGCATTGCGTTGCCATCCATCTACCTCTCCTGCCTAAGGCAAAAAAGACAATCTCTGAGCTTCCCAGATATGAGCTTTTTAAAAAATGAAATAGTCATAGCTTTTTCCTAAATTCTTACAAATAGTCATAGCCTTTTCCTAAATTCTTACAGCAGTTCACATCTTTCCCACACGGACCCTTCCTTGAAGCCCCTTCCCTGAAGCCTTCCCCACATCTCTACCCAGTGTCGACCAGGCCATTCTCTTACTATGTAAGGTCCTGACATCTGGACCCTTCAGGAAACATGACTAAGGTTGACAACCTCTCCAACTTGACTGCAGTCGCCACAACAAGAATCCTTACTTTTCCTTCTCCTGTATCTCTTCTCTGTTACCCTCCCCCACACTCAGCCCCCAGCGCCCAGCCTAGAAGGTACTTGAGAAATGCCAATACCGTCAGTTAATCTAAATTGAAATGTACTTATTATTTAATGAAAACATGAAAATTCCCTTCCTTGCCTTTAGATATTTCCTTTATCCTTTATTTCCTCCATCCTTCTTCTAGCAAACTTCAGCTTCCCGATCTTTTTGTGCAAGCTGGGCGGGGCTAGACTCACTCAGCACGCCCACTCCCCTCACACACAGAGCTGAGTCTTGGGTTGTGGTTAGCAGAGTGGTTAGTAGAGTTGGCATTCTTTCTTCAACCTCTGAAGATTTTAGGATCTAAACTCAAAACACTGCCTCTGTTTCTTTACAAGATCATCTTGATCCAGTCTCTATGACTCTCCAGTGGCCCTTTCTCATTTATGTCCTAAAATTTTGTCAAGGTTTTCTTGCTTAATCTCTTCACTTCACCCCAGCTCTTAAGGCAATGCCCACTTTTTTTTTTTTTTTCTTATCCTGATAAGTCCTCTCCTGGATCATCCGCCTCCTTCACAAGCTGAGGACATGTCTCAGTATTGCCAGTTTATAAGGAAATATGAGCTTCTACACTGGGCATAATTTCTGATGCCACTGTAATTTCCCCATTAAGTCTAGAGCTTATCAATCTTCTCTCCTACACATTCTGGTCTTTTCCTACTCCTTCTTCCCGGTCCTACCTGCCCCCATACCTGCTCCCCGCCCCCAAGAAATGAACTGGTTTACCTAACAGGTTTAGTCTTGCTTTGGCCAGCTTATTGTTTCAAGGTGATTATGAAGTCCCCGGGCTTGAAAACACAGTTTGTTAATTTCCAGGCATTCCCTAGGTCTCCCTGTTGAGCGTGGAGGTGTGCACGTGTGTATCTATGGTAACTGACACTCTCGCCGTTTGCAGTCTCGCCGGGGACTAAAAAGATGGACTCGAGGTCAATATGGGTTACTGGAGAATCATGGTTTTAGAGATGTAAGTAATGCTAGACTCCAACGTAGGGATTCCACAGATTTGAAGACAGAGGCAGGACAAGGTAAAAGGACTTAACCACAGTCATAGAGCTAGTCAATAGAGGAATTGGGGCCACAGCTCAGAGCTGCCCTATCCCAGTCCATCAGGGCCCTTCCACTCACATCGGTCCCTCCTCAGGGGTTCATACATGTGAGTGAGAACTCCAGATACCCAGATGCAACCGGAGCGTATCACAGACCCACATGTATGTACCAAAGAGATAGGGACAGCGCTGTGCATGTAGCTTACAACACAGACAGCAAGCTGATAAAATCAGACCAAAACTGCTATAAAGAGGTTAAATTAGAATCCGAAGAGACCACATTTCCCATCTTGCTGATGCTGCGCACTCCTCCCCTCCCCTCACCAGTAGCACATAAAAAAAAAAAAAAGATGGATTTCCAAAAGCACCTTGTTGAGATTTTCATCTGATTTTCCCCTAGTTCAATCAATACCCAGTCATCCCTTAATTCCACGAAAATAGCTTTTCACACATCTATGCACACACTGTCACACACACATGTAAAACATTGGCAGCAGGTACTTTTAATTTGCTGGAAAATATTTCTAAGAAGTCAAACAGCTCCAGCCCAATGAGCGTGCCCTCCGATTGGCTCGCCAGACCAGTTGAGGGACCTGATTGGTCCCTGATCCCAAGGACCGATAAGAACGGCTATAAAATCCCTGGGTGCAGCTCTTGGGCCCCCAGTTTGCAAAAGCCAGAGGTGCAAGAAGCCGCCACTGCAGCAGCAGCAGCAGCAGCAAAAGCGTCAGCAGGAACAGCATCAGCAGCAGCAAAAAATCCTCATCAAATCCTCACCTAGGCTCTCAGTGTATCCAGATCCACATCTTCACTCAAGCCGGGAGAGGGAAAGAGGAAAGGGGGGGAGGAAAAAAAAAACCAGCAACTTAGCGGAAACTTCTCAGAGAATGCTCCAAAACTCAGCAGTGCTTCTGGTGCTGGTGATCAGTGCTTCTGCAACCCATGAGGCGGAGCAGAATGATTCTGTGAGCCCCAGGAAATCCCGGGTGGCAGCTCAGAACTCAGGTAAGCGGCAAACCCAGGACCGGTTTCTCCCCCAAAGAGCTGTCCTCATTTGCCTCTCGCTTTTGCAACTGTGTCTGTGACGGCTGATCTTGATAATAAATGTGCTTCATGCCTGATGGCAATAAACTGCCAGTGTAATCCAATAGCCTTAGGAAGTGGAGCTCCTTTGTTTAATAAATTGCATGCAACTAACGAAGAAGCTGGGCGCTCTGCTGAGGGTATTTCATTGCATAAGCCTAGCCTGATTGCCTGAAATCTGGCACGTACCCTCTTGGGGGAGGGGGGAAAGGGGGCGGGGAAAGGCTTGAATGTTGGCATGCTCCAAAGCGCTCTCTATACTTTCCAGAAGCTGAAGCTGATCTTAAGGTGAGACCTGATTTGTCTGATGCTGCCCCCCTTCCTTCGCCCTTAAGACCCCAGAACTGGACTTCCCTGCCCCTTCAGGGAGCACACAGAAAGCTCCCTCTGCAGACAGATTTACGGAACCGTAGCCCTCAAGTCTGACAAATCCTGGGCAGATGCAGAGAAAACCCTACACTCCCACCCCTGACACTGCTCCTTCTCTTCCTCCCGGCTTCCTTGTGCTCCATTCCACTGCCCGTGCAGCCCAGGGCTAGAGGGACCCTCAAAAAAAAAAAAAGAGAGAGAGAGAGTATTTGTGAAACGTAGCAGCAGTTTCTTCAAGGGGAAGGTCTCACTCTGGCTCTGACACCAGGAGCAGTTAATTGTGTATTATCTTGGCCTCTAGAGGACAAGAGTCCTTTGGAAGCCGGTACTAACACCTCAGCCTTTTTGACTTCACTTGTCCAGCTTGCTCCTCTAACATTGCTGCCCCCGCTCCCCCAACTGTCAGCAAAGATGGGCTCGCAGGTGTCCAAATGCTGCAGACAACGCTCCCCTCCGAAGAGCACAGGTCCCTGCCTAGAGGAGGGCTTTGCTTCACTTCCTTTTGTACTTAGTTGCTATAGAAATGCAGTGATTCACAATTCGAGCTTGCCTAAAACAATAGCAACCCTAATGCATATTAAAACTGCTTAAAGCAAAGTTATAATTTGAACCCGTGGAAATATATAATTAGGGAAATGACTTGTAACATCCCAGCGGCTGCGGGTGGTGGGAGGGGGAGGGGAAGCCTAACCGAACCATGCTTTTGATCTCAGAGGAGAATCCTATGGTATGAAGGCTGCAGATCATTTCTTGCCGAGCTGCTTGCCAGAACACCCCCCTTCTGTAGGAGAGAAATTACTTTTATGGGAGATCTTATCCAGAATGTAGAAAGCCTCATGCAAGTTCTTTGCGGTTTTTCTTCCAGTCTTGCACAAGGGGTGCCTTGGCCTTGTTATTCCACACCTGTGTTTCTCTTTTAAAAAAAGAAATGGCTTTTAATATGAGAGAAATTATGCATACCTCTAAGCACTGTCCCATGGTGGGGGTTGGGATGAAACACGAATGGACCAAATCGCTTTTTACCAATAGGAGGGTAAGTTAAAAGCCCTCAATCGGAAGGGTCTCCAGATGTACTCCTGGCAAATTTTTCTCTGCCATTTAGGCTAAAATTCCATTCTTATTACTCTGGAGTGCATTTTTCGGGAGCCAAAGGGACTCCCTGGCCCTTCCACCTCCTAAACCTGACCACCAGCCATCGCCTCCTGCCTTCCCATGCTTTCGGGCTCTGGGGGGATGCCTTTTGATGCTGCAGAGCTCTTCAAGCTCTTGCACTCGCAGACTCTGACCTTACTTCTCCAGCCACCAAAACTGTATGTAATGGTGAGACCAAGAGGGGAAACTCACACCCTCCCTCTCCCTCCACATGCTCTTGCTCTAATAAGCCAAAGGATCTGCCTGCCCCACTCTTGCCACTCCTACCCCCTCTGAATGGGGCCCTCTACTGGCCCCGTTGCAGCCGTCTAAGATGAGTTCTTCTGATCCCTCATCCTTGAATCTTGCCACCTCGACCCCTCAGAACCGCCATCACCGTTTGACCCAGATTGGGTGTACTTGTCTCTTGCAGCTGAAGTGGTTCGCTGCCTCAACAGTGCTCTGCAGGTCGGCTGTGGGGCTTTTGCCTGCCTGGAAAACTCCACCTGTGACACAGATGGGATGTATGACATCTGTAAATCCTTCCTGTACAGCGCTGCTAAATTTGACACTCAGGTAATAGGACCTTGACCCATGCCTCCCAGGGGCTGCTTGTCGGTAACACCGTGTTAGACTATTGTTCTTCGGAGCCAGTCTTGTAGGGGAGCTGCTCTGCTTCTCAGCCTCCTCAGCCTAAATTCTCCGCTCTGGCCTGTGCTCGCGCACACACTCGGTTTTGGCCAGAAAGTCGTTTCTGTACAAGACACTCCCCACCCACTCTAATGCACAAATGTACCATGCTGACAGAGGCTGTCTTATAAGGGAGGGGTGACAGCAGAAAAATCTTTGCCTCTTCAAGAGGAAATAATAACGTTCTTCAAAGAAGTTCTCACTGTAGGACCTGGCATACCAGCTTGTGGCTTATCAAAGTCTCAATCCCAAGAAGACAAAGCCATTTTCTGGCTATTTTTAAGCTGCGGGGTGGTGGATTATGGTTCATTTCTTTTTCTTCCCTGTCTCATTATTTCTGGGGAGCTCAATTCTGAAGGTAGGCAAAGGGAGTGGGGATATTTTTTAATCCTGGTCGTGGTGTACACTTTTCTCACTGCGAGGACATGCCGATCGATGGTCATGAGACACATACCACATGTGGTATGCCCTGTCCTTTCCGGCCAGCTCAAGCTAAAGCTTCTCCCCCTACCCCTTGCCTGGCAGGGAAAAGCATTTGTCAAAGAGAGCTTAAAGTGCATCGCCAATGGGGTCACCTCCAAGGTCTTCCTTGCCATTCGGAGGTGCTCCACTTTCCAGAGGATGATTGCTGAGGTGCAAGAGGAATGCTACAGCAAGCTGAATGTGTGCAGCGTCGCCAAGCGGAACCCCGAAGCCATCACTGAGGTCGTCCAGCTCCCCAACCACTTCTCCAACAGGTATACAATGAGTCCGCTTTTTTGCAATGGGGCAGGGGGAGCAGGGGGAGGGAGGGGAGGCGGGGCGTTGGCAGAGCCAGACATAGAAGGGGGTTAATTGCCACAGTCACGATCTTATTTTAGCTTGCAGCCTTCCCGGCTTTTGCAGGAAAAAATATGTTTGCGATTGGTTGTGACAGCTTAAGCAGCCTGGTTTTTTTTTTTTTTTTTTTTTCCTCGCTGTTATAGGAAAAGTCTTTCCATGCAGCTAATAGACAGCTTCCTCTGCAGCCTCCCTGGGTACATTTTCATTGTCAGTTTCTCACCATAAGCATGAAGGGATTTGGGAAGTTCATGGAATCAAGCTTGTGAGACCTCAAATTTGACTGAAATTATGGCTAGGCACAGTACAGTTGACCGTTATTAAAACCCTGGTCAAATGTCATAATGCAGACTTTTAAATCTGCATGCATTCTGAGTCGGTCCCAAGCCCCAGCAGGTATTTCAGCAGGTGGCCCAGGGTAAGCCTCATCACTTCACTGGGACTCGGATTTCCTTGGTGAAAAGTGAAACGGCTGGACGAGATGACTCCCATGTTCCCTCCCAGGCCTATGTTACTCCTTTCTCTAGTCCAAGGTTTCCTGGAATGGTGTTCTGGTGACTGCTCAGTCCCATTCTCATCTCAGTACTGTCACATGACCAAAGCCACTGACCTGGTCACATCTGAGCACCGGCCTCTCTGCGCCACCGGCTCACTGTCTTCACCAGCCGGGAGAGCGCTGACATCCTCATTCCATGGCCTACAAGGTTTCCCAGCACGACCTGGGCTTTGCCATCTGTGATGAAGTTGAGAGAGGTGTCCCCGGGGCTGGTGTGGAGGTATGACAGGGACAGTGAGGACAGGACAAGTTCAGCCTACTAGGATGCCCGCAGCCTAAAACTGGACTCCCAGTCCTAACGCGCTAGGATTCTTTAACACTCCAGGCAAATCTGCACAGACTGACGAAGATGAGCCCTATTGCGTGTTACCTGGATCACCTGAGGGCTAACACAGCCTTCCCTGATTACTTCCCTAGCCAGGTGCTGCCGCCTTCACCTGACAGTGGTGACAGCCTGCCCCTCCCGGGGCTGACCAGTGATTGAGTCAGGCACGTGTGTGCACCTGGAGGACGGGAAAAGTAGCTCTTCCTCAGGGAAATGCTAAGGCCCCTGACATTAAAACTTTGCACGATTTCTGATCCACCATGACCTACACATTAAGTGCTCTTCAGAACCTCATGTCAATTTATAAATTTATTGGTTCAGTACTTGGAAGTGACAATGGGTCCTAACTGATTTTCTCAGAATGAGAAAATCAAATCCAGCATTGATCTCAAATAGCCTATCTCTCGATATTGACCTTGGTCTTAAAATTCTCTTAAGAAGAATCTGGTTACATCCGAAGAGGGAGGGGGGGAAACCCTGGCTAATTGTTGGAGACTTTCTTCACCATAAGGGGAAAGAAAAAAAAAAAAGAATTCTTAGTAGACAGGGGCTACGACGGAGTATGTATTTGTGTGGCAACTAGTGGGCAGGGAAATGTTGGCAACGCCATTGTTATAAGTCTAGATCTGTAAGGATCCTGTGACAATTTGTGACTTATAATATGGCATATAACCAATTCGAAGGCATTATGAACCTCTCTGTTTCAACTGAGGTCATATCTTCCACTACGAGGGGAGAGGTCTTACAGAAAGGACGAGATAGATCTGGACTGGTGATCCTAAATATCTAAGCCTAGTAATAGGACTTTTGAATCCAGGCCACTATTCCTTTCAAGGGGGAGGGGGGGTTTCCTATTTACCACCTTTAGCAAATGGTCACAAGGAGTCTTGTTATCTCCCTTTTCCATCACAGGGAAATCACACTTATTAGGAAAGTGGGGGAAAATGGCCATCGGTTGAAGACCAGAATCTTCTATGCAGCTCTTTCTTCAAGTATTTCACTTCAACTGGCTAATATTATTCCTGCTCAGAACTGTAGAGATTTCCGCTTCCCTGCTGGGCTTGATTTGCTCTATTTAAGCTCCTCACTCTTCTGAAACATCCTGCTTTCCCAGCCTCTGCCCCACCACAGATACACACTAAGTTGTGCCAGTTGGCACAGAATTGTGAAGGGAAGTAGTTACAGGTTCATTCCACCTTCCTGTGACTTATCTAGCATGAGATTTGGGCCTGGGAGAATCCAAAAGCCTGTGACCGGACCAGGAGCCAGAACAGGAATGTTTTCCGTGAGAGAAGTGCACTCAGAAGAGAAAGGAGAGCTGGAGGTCCCCCCTGGCTGAATTTACAAACTGTTCTCTCCACCATGAGGGACAGCAGGCAGAATTGATCGGGCAAGCTGAGCAGTGGGAGACATGGGAAGAAAGCAGACCAATCCAGATCCAGAGTGGGAAAACTGACGAAGCTTCCAGTTCTCTAGGGCATGGATAGGGAACAGGAAACAGAAGAATAATATTGATCAAGGGAAACAAAGGACTATTTATAAACCCTCACACAGAACGTTCCTAGGCAGTATGTGTGTATTTGGGTAAGCATGGCTGAAACAGTAGCTATGGAGAATATCTGATCTTATTCTTTACCAAGAAAAAAAAGTCCGTGAGGGAATTTTCATAGTGAGAAAAAGAAACATGCTTTAAAAGGTCCTTCCAGGCTGGGTGATCAGAACACTTAGCCCACCAGGTCCCCGAAGCACATCCCGCCATCCCCTGTAAAGGTGAAGAAAGGAATCTCCTTAATTAGTTCTAAGTCTTCCTGTGGAAGATGGTTGTGAAGCAATCCACACCATCTTTGTTAAATTAAGAGGGAAAATATATATCAAATCCCTAGAAACATCGAATGGCATAGCTGGAGATGATCACAGAGGTTATCTAGGCTAAATGCCTCATCGTGCTGATGTAAAGAACAGAGGCCCAGGGAGGAAAGTGATCTGCGAAAGGTCACCCAGCTAGTGAATGACAGAGCTGGGCCTAGAACACATGTGGCCTTGAGCCAAGCCATTTGATTCCTGCTTCAAAAATGGTAGCCAGTAGAATCTATAGGAAATATCCACAATCCAAGCAGACTACAAACAGAAAAAAAAATAATAGAATACCAAGGAGAACTGAGTAAATGTGCCCCACGGTGATCAACGATTACATCTGTGCACATTCTCTTCCCAAAGAGAAGGCACATCTTACCAACAGCTATAGTGACATGAACAGTTGGTACAAGATGGTGCTCGATTAAATATGTGACAGTTGCCAAGTCAACTTTTGCTGGAGATGCAGTGTCTTAAATAATCTCACTTGGTGACTTCTAGATAGGAAAGATCTGTCTCATTAATCTACACAATCCCAGAGGTTGGCGCCCTTCCTGGGTATTCTAGCCCTTAATGGAGAGTTGGAGGATTAAACTGTCGCTCGCTCTGGCCAATTAGGTGGACATCAAGGCAGCTGGACAGGCTGACAGGTTTCCCAGACTTGGAGAAGCTCCTATTGGAGCTATGGACATCTTCTATTCCAACAAGCATTCTTAGCCTGTCCTTGTTGGGTTCACAAAGCTTCACTAGAGAAGCTAAGGGTAGATTTGGGGAGAGTCACTAGGGTGGTCAAGGCTGGCAAGGCCATCATCCAGAAACACCAAGAACAGGTGTCCTATCTGGGCCAGCAGAGAAAGCAACAGGGAAGATAGAAGCCTTCTGACAGGGAGAGCAGGCACTTTGATAAAGTAGGGCCCAAGGGACACAGGTGGCCTTAAAGAGGCAAGGCTTAGTTTCCTTACTGGTGTTAGACTTCCTCATCCAGGCAAGAGCTTTCAATGTTGAGCTAAGGAAAGACCGTCTTCTGCAGTTCATCTTGGGGGGAAAGGGGGACAATCTATTGTGGACAGTTCTTTCTAGAAGTGGAAGGGTTAACTTCTAAGTTCTAAAGTCCTGGTTGGGGGTCAGGAGGGTGAGAGATCAGAAACCTTATTCTGTAAGATCTAATCACCCTGTGAAATAGACGCAGAGATCAAGGGGACCCATGTCCTCACAGAGCCCAAGAGTAAAGAGGTGCCTGGGGATCTATGTGGGTGTGTAGATATGTGAAGCTGTTGGTACAAAGTAGTTTATTCTCAGTTTTTCCAAAACCATTTTTCTCCCCATTTCCCCATCCAAGTGAGATCTGCTTTGACTCATGTGCTTTATAATTCCAAAGGGTTGGAAAATGTGTTTCTGTGCCAGAGAATCCCAATTTTAACAACAGCTGGATATAATCCTCCCTCCTGGGCGGGGTAGAGCCAGGGCTGTGTCCGAGACCCCGACAACGGCTCTTCGCTTGCGGCCCCCACCTTCATTCTGCTCACTCACAGGAGGGTGACCGCTCTGCCTCATTACCCGTGTTCCACTCTGTTTACTGTACATCCTTGAAAGGACCTCTCTGGGGGGTTAAGTTATTCTGGAAGGATGTTTGATCCTGTGCTCTGTGAGGTGAGTTAAAAATAAACAGGTTTCTTTTCATGGAAGATCTTGTGGCCCCAGCGACCCGCGGGCTCCTCTGGGGAGAGAGTCTCGCCACATAAATACCATAGGTCACTGTCACCGGGAGAGTCTATTAGTGAACACAGAGCTAATGGGCTTTGACAAGTGCCACCTCCAAACGGAGCAAACACAGCCCAACTCCAATTGGAAAATTACCTGAACTGTCTCCCCGATGAGCAGGACCAGTAATTCATAAGCTGTCAGTATCAGACAGTGTGTGTCGGAGCCGTAAGGCTTCCGCAGCGTTCCACATGCCTAAAGCACTTGCGCCTCCAATGAAGGTGACTGATGCCAAACACAAGGTTTTTTGGGTAAAACTTAACCACGCCTACCTCTAATTTCTCTTCCTGGAATCCTGACTTAGTGGAGAGAATTATTAATTCTCAAACTCCCCATTTCCTCTGTGGCCACAAAATACATCACCAAATGGATAGTAAGCCGGCAACGGAGCCCTCGAAGGTGGGCACATGAGGGTGACAAAGAATAAGGACACGAATCTCGCCTTCAGTAAGTTAACAGTCGAGCAGGGAATGCTGACCTGTGTGATACTAACCAAGGCTCCGCAAAATGCTCAAAAAAGAAAGAGGCCAGCAAAAGCTAGAGCAGTGGGGGAAGGCTTTGGAATTATTGAAGCAGGAACCCCCAGTCCTTCCATTTCAGGGTCCTCACTGCCCGGCATCTGGCTTTCTGACTACAATGTCCCTTGGAAGAAAGACAGAATGGCATCAGTCAATGGCCATTAGCAAGGCTAACTGAGTGTACAGCAGGGAAGTTAAATAGAATAGAAAAATGCACAAGACACTGAAGGCAGAGGCCTTTAAAAATAGAAGGTTAGTCCTCAACCCTCGTATCCCCCTATACCCGCACTCACACCACCGAGCAAAAGGCAAGTTGCAAAGATGCATCAAAATACCCACAAATGCACGTGAGTGACTGTTCATCTAACAGTCTCACCAGGGCCAGGCTCACCTCATCGTAGATTTGACTAAGTCCTGTTTCCACCACCAACCATTCGTATGACCTTAGACAAGTCACTGCAGCTCTCCCTCCTTCGTTTCTTCTCTATAAAATGAGATGATGCCATGTAGCCACTGAATGATCTCTGTGATCCCCTCCAGCTCTATGACTGTGGTATTTCTAGAACTGTTAGACATCACTGGCAGCCAATTCTTCTCAAAGTGTGACCTGAGTCTCCTGAGCATTAAACGCATACTAAGAAGACACTGCATAGAAGTTAGAGGCGAAGGCCATCTTCTGCTGGTGAACGATCTGGACTTGCGTGGTCGGCCCACTGGGGATGGGTGCTGGATGCGGCCCGGATGTAAGGCCGGGTCTTGCCTCGTCCGCCCTGATTAACTGTTGCATGTGCTCTCCTTCCCCGACGCAGATACTACAACAGGCTTGTCCGAAGCCTCCTGGAATGTGATGAAGACACGGTCAGCACCATCAGAGACAGCCTGATGGAGAAAATCGGGCCCAACATGGCCAGCCTCTTTCACATCCTGCAGACGGATCACTGTGCCCAAACACACCCGCGAGCTGACTTCAACAGGAGGCGCACGAGCGAGCCACAGAAGCTGAAAGTCCTCCTCCGGAACCTCCGAGGTGAGGTGGCCTCTCCCTCCCACATCCAACGCACCTCCCATGAGAGTGCCTAAGCAGGGAGAGGTATTCACAGCCTCGCCAGACTAGCTTCATTTTAAAGGTGTTCACACACCGACTTTGAGTGTACTGTGCCTGGTTTGATTTTTTTTTTAAGTAGTTCCTATTTTCTATTCCCCTTCCAGAAAATTGCATGAGACGAGGCTTCTGTAATCAATATCCCAACATTCTGCGATGGCAGCATTCTCACAGACAGAACCTGTGTGATCTTTCTGCCTCTTGGCAGGAGAGAGTACCCTCTTTTATCACGTTCCTTCCCCAGGTCCCCTCCAACTCCTCTCAAACACAAAGCATTCACGTCAGGCCCGGTCACTGTCATTGGAAGCTGTGGAGCCCTTTTAGGATGGTTGCCCCAGTAGAGTTAGCTGATGAGAAGCGACTTAATTTAAATGCATGTCTGAAATGCCCATAAAGGTGTTCAACGGAATTCGTGTGATGAATCTGTGCTGGCCACGGACGAATATGAATGTCGTGTTTGAATTCTTGATCTCTCATGAGCTAGTGTCTTACGGTCTTGATCCTCCAGTGTGTAATTTCCTTTCCGACACATTTACCAAATGGCCCAGGCCTGGCTCGTCAACCAGGGCCTGAGCCTGCATCTTCTTGCATCTAATGAAAAACAAAAAGCTAACATCTTTATGTACTGTAACTGCTCAGAGCTTTAAAAGTATCTTTAACAATTGTCTTAAAAACCAGAGAATCTTAAGGTCTAACTGTGGAATATAAATAGCTGAAAACTAATGTACTGTACATAAATTCCAGAGGACTCTGCTTAAACAAAGCAGTATATAATAACTTTATTGCATATAGATTTAGTTTTGTAACTTAGCTTTATTTTTCTTTTCCTGGGAATGGAATAACTATCTCACTTCCAGATATCCACATAAATGCTCCTTGTGGCCTTTTTTATAACTAAGGGGGTAGAAGTAGTTTTATTCAACATCAAAACTTAAGATGGGCCTGTATGAGATAGGAAAAACCAACAGGTTTGTCTGAAGGACCCCAGGTAATATGTTAATCTCCCAGCCCACCTCAACCCAGAGGCTACTCTTGACTTCGATCTCTCCTGAAACGGCTATCACGTCCAACCGGGAGTTACAGGAACCCAAAAGAGCATCCCTTTGGGCTCGGACCACTCACAGTGCAATAAGGCCTTACTCTACCTTGGGAAGTGGCAGTTCCTGACCCGCCCGCCATCTTTCATCGGTAAACCAATGATGGCATGGGAGACTTTCCCTTAAATCAGTCAGGAACGAGTCAGTCAGCCTTTGGGTCTTCAGTTCCGGGGACTTGGGGCTGAGGGGGTATAAAGAACCCTGGGCTGTCCAGCCTTAATAGACTCCTCTTACATTTTTGTCCTGTAGCACACTGCCTGCCAAAGTAGTCCTGGCAGCTGGGCCATCTCTGTAGGATCACAAAAAACAAAAAAGGAAAAAAACAAAAACAAAAAAAAACAAAAAAACAAAAACAAAAAAAAACAAAAAAAAAAAACAAAAAAATGGAAAAAAAAAGAAAAAAAAAAAGAAAGAAAGAGGGAAACAGAGCTGGTGGTTTGATTATTTCTGCCGTGATGTTTACAAGATGGCAACCACCAAAGCCAAATGATTAACCTATCTATGAACAACAGTAGTTTCTCAGGGTCACTGTCCTTGAACCCAACAGTCCCTTAAGAGTGTCACTGCCCACCAAAGGTCAATGTCGAGGGAGGAGGAGGGGGGAGGGGTAGGACTGTAGGGGCCACTCCAAACTCTCTTAGGTAGAAACTATTGGTGCTTGACTCTCACTAGGTTAAACTCAAGATTTGACCAAACCGAGTGATAGGGATCCTGGTGGGAGGAGGGAGGGCACATCTCCAGAAAAAATGAAAAGCAATACAACTTTACCATAAAGCCTTTAAAAGCAGTAACGTGCTGCTCAAGGACCAAGAGCAATCACAGCAGACCCAGCGGCAGCACACGCGCTGCTGCCTTTGTCCCCACACAGCCTCTAAGCGTGCTGACATCAGATTGTTAAGAGCATTTTTATACTCAGAACTGTCCCATCCCCAGGTCCCCAAACATATGGACACTGCCTTAGCCTCTTGGAAATCAGGTAGACCATAAGCTAAGTTGACTTTCCACCCCTCCCCCACCCCTTCCCGGCCCCCCACCCCCAGGCAAGGCTGACTTCTGCGAACCAGAAAAGCTATTCAAGTTTGTGTGTCGTGTCCATTTCGCAAACCCACGAAGCCAGGACCCCAATGCGACAAGTAGTTCACGAGTATCCCTAGCAAAATTCTCTCTTACTTAAGTCCAGTAGATTTTTTTTTTGCTGTGACCTCTTCAAACCGTGGTACCCCCTTTTCTCCCTACAATGATACTTCTAGATGTATCTATAATACATATATCTACACATATGGAAAGAAGCAGTTCTCACGATGTTGCTAGTTTTTTGCTTCTCTTTTCCCCATCCCATCCCACTCCCTCCAACTCCCTTCTAAACTTCCAAAGCTTCGTCTTGTGTTTGCTGCACAGTGATTCGGGGGCTGACCTAGACCAGTTTGCATGATTCTTCTATTGTGATTTGGTTGCACTTTAGACATTTTTGTGCCATTATATTTGCATTATGTATTTATAATTTAAATGATATTTAGGTTTTTGGCTGAGTACTGGAATAAACAGTGAGCATATCTGGTATATGTCATTATTTATTGTTAAATTACATTTTTAAGCTCCATGTGCATATAAAGGTTATGAAACATATCATGGTAATGACAGATGCAAGTTATTTTATTTGCTTATTTTTATAATTAAAGATGCCATAGCATAATATGAAGCCTTTGGTGAATTCCTTCTAAGATAAAAAAAATAATAATAATGAAAATAAAGTGTTACATTTTATTGGTTTTTTTTCTCCCCAATGTCTTTCATTGTTATTCTTTGAAAACTTCTCGAATGAGACTTTCTGACCGTGAAGTTAAGGACCGATCAGTTTCTTTAAAGTCACAGATTAAGTGCCAATATGCAAACGAACGTAGTTTAAGTCAACACTTTCCAAATTTCCTTTCGAGACCATCTGGTGGTTCCTGTTACCCTCACAATAAAATCGCAACCCAAACTCCTCACAAACTTCAAAGAAGCCATAGGGCTTGGGACACCACTCGGCTCTCCAGCCTCAAGACGCACCAGCAGCAGGAGCAGGAGTTCTGCTAAGTCTGCGCCCTTTCTCCCTCGCAGGCCTTTACTTCCACTGTTCCCACTCCCTAGCAGACCTGGCCCTCCTGGGCTCAGATTCGAGGTACCCACGTTCTGTCACCAACGTGCTCCCAGCGCTGCACAAGTGCCCAGACACAGGGTATCCTCGATACTTTAAGTGCATGATTTAGAAGGAGTTTAGGAGAGGGGGAAAAAGACAATTACATCTGTGTGACAAGGGAGGCAAATGGCTCTGTGGTGATGAGGATCTGGCTCTGGGGTCGGACTCACAGGATTTGAGATCTGGCCACTAATTAACCGCATGATGTCAGATGACTTCACCTCGCGATGCAGCTATTTCTTCCTTTGCGCGATGAGGGTAGTGATAACTATGCAGAGGGCTATTCCAAGAAGATAAAATAAGTGACGAGCTTACATGTCCAGCCCACTGGATCGCTCGCTAAGTGGCAGCTATTGTCACCCAGGAGACAGGATAAGCGGATGAGAGCAAAAGGAGGGAACTTCCCATCTCGAAAAAACGGGGAGAGGATTCACAGCAGAAGGACATTTGTCTGAGTCTCAAAGGATGGTTACAAGTTCAATCACAGAAAAGCAGGGGAGGGCTTCGGAATGTAGCTTTTGCAAGGAGAGTTCTTAGATAGTTTCGGTCTCTTTTTTAATTAGTGGATTTTCTCTACATTGTAAATTCAAACGGAGACATTTTTCTCAATATCACTATTTCTGCCTCCAGATTGCATTTTCCCAAGTTCAGAGGGGCCCAGGACAGCTGACAAGTATTTAAAAGTTGTCATTCTGAGGCCAAAACTGTATTGCATTTGCTTTTCTCTGACCAGGCCCAGGAGAAAGAATACCTTGATTTCATCCTGAGCCTTCATCCTCGGTCTTCTGTCAAAGTCTGTGGATGCAGAGACACTGTTTAAGAACCTGAGATTCCCTTAACCCAAATGCAAACGCAAGTTCCCCAACTACCTCTGTGCCCTTGCTCCAAGTGTCTGACAGCTTCTCACCTGGGTTTTTTCAGCTACGAAAATATCCCTATGAAACAGAGCTAAGTAATAAGTCCTACCTCCTGGAGTCATTCATGAGCACTAAATGAGTTATTCATAAAGTACTTAAAGTGTCTAGCACACAGCAAGCTCCCCCACAAACAGTATTTATTGCTCACCCAACAAACGGAACTATCACTATTTATGTGCATATGCTCACCATCATTTAGATACTGCTCTCACCCCTGACATGAGTCTTGAGGTACCTCTTGGGTTTCTTATTCTTTTCCTTTCGTAGATCACCAAACATTACTGTTTAATCAAGATCTTGTGAATTTGGATGATGGAATATTACAACCTACCCAAAATGGCGGATTACAATACATGAACATCTATATCCCATTACCAAGCTTAAGAAACAGAATAGCATAGATAAGATATTCTCTAGGGGCGCCTGGGTGGCTCAGTTGGTTGAGCAACTGCCTTCGGCTCAGGTCGTGATCCTTGAGTTCAAGGATCGAGTCCCACATCGGGCTCCCGGCTCCATGAGGAGTCTGCTTCTTCCTCTAACCTTCTCTCCTCTCATGCTCTCTTTCACTCTCTCTGTCTCTCAAATAAATAAATAAAATGTTAAAAAAAATACTTCTCTAAAAAAGATATTCTCTAATGCATATGCCCCCCTGAACCCATTCACACATGAAGAGCCTATGCGGCACCCGGCTGGCTCGGTCGGCAGAGCATACGACTCTTGTTCTCGGGATTGTGGGTTCAAGGCCCATGATGGATGTGGAGATCACTTTTAAAAATAAAATTTTTAAAAAGAAAAAAAAAAAGAGTCTGTGACTACAGTGGTTTGAAAAGCCATGGCTTTTCATGTAGAGTTCTCAAAGTAGAACTTTGTAGAGTTTTCAAAGTACAGTTTCTCCAATCATTGAAATATACTTAAAATTTTCTTGAATTCCAATCAGCCTTTCAAAAATGGGAGTTGAAAAGATCACCAAACTGTCCGCAAATCTGTGGAAGAAGAGAAAGAACAGAGCCGGTTGTCCCTCCCAGGGCACCTGCATGAGCATCGGGAGAGCTATAAGCATAGGTCTTGAAACAGTGTTTCTTGGATTTACTATGCATACAAGTCACCTGGGAATCTCATTAAGGTGATTCAGTCCTGGGGCGCCTGGGTGGCTCAGTCATTGAGCATCTGCCTTCAGCTCGGGGCATGATCCCAGGGCCCTGGGATTGAGCCCCACATCCGGCTCCCCGCTCAGTGGAGAGCCTGCTTCTTTCTCTCCCACTCCTCCTGCTTGTGCTCCCTCTCTTGCTGTCTCTCTGTCAAATAAATAAATAAAATCCTTTAAAAAAAAAAAAAGATGATTCAGTCCTGCTCAGTGATGCCCCAGAGCCTGCACTTCTCACATGCTCCCAGGTGATGCTGAGGTTCCCCGAAGAATGCTTTGAGTAGCAAGGTTCCCAGCTGTTCCAGTATACCGGAGTCAGTTCCTCAATCAGAGAAACCTCCACACAGCCGCTACAAGGATGTCACTAAAGTGCAATCGTGATCATTTCATATCCTTGCTTTGGTAGCTCCCCATTACCTAGAGGACAATTGAGTATCTTGACTTCAAATGGAAGCCCCTCAAAATCTGGGCCCTTCTTTTCAACATGCGCCCTAGAGTGTCCTAGTGCTGACTTCTCATTCTTCCCCCAAAGACACCGTTACCTTTTCTGCCTCATCACATTCACATATTACTTCTCATGGATCATTCCTTCTAAAGAATATCCTTCTCCCCAAATTCCTTTTCATCAGCCAAAGCCCGTGTCACCTGGGAAGCCTTCCCCAGCATGGCCAAGCTTGTAGCCAACTGCACTGCAGAGTACTTGCAGAGAGAGGGGACTTAGTTATCCTTGTGTTCTGGTGCTTAACACAAAGCGGGCATGACCTAAGCATCTGTGAATAGAGGAAGGAAGGAAGCAAGTAAGCAAGGAAGGAAGGAAGGGAGGGAGGGAGGAAGGAGAGGGGGCAGGGAGGGAGGAAGGAAAGGATTCCATTACCCATCAACTAATCTATGGCTTTTAGTCCAGTAGAACGTTGAGCCTTAGCAGCAATAGCAGGATATGCTAGGGCACGCAGGGCACATTGCCATGGTGGGTAGAGAAATTAATTCCAGGTGCCATTTCGGTATCTTTAAGTCTGCCAACTTATGACAACACCATGTAACTCTATTTCTTTCCAGCACTAGCCCTGACAAAAGTTTACACTTGCTGTTACTTTCTCCTGGTAACCTGGGCACCAAAAGATACATCAACAAATGTGTTTAGGTATTTGCTAACTTTGTGCAAGGCATCATAATAAAGAGCTAGAACATGGGAGGAATATGACCATCGATGAGGCAAGCTACATCATGTTTTCTTATATCTTTAGTTATTTTGTCATATGGTTATTCTCATCAAACCCCTGAGTTCACTAATTCTTCTTCCCTCCACTCAAACTCTGTCAGGAACTGAATTCCCCATGGCCCTTTGATATCTTACCCCAAGAAGAACTTGAGCACCAGAGTGCAACATTGGCTAAGGCCACCCCACCACTCTACTATATAGTCTGAAGAGCAGTGCACATCACCCCACTTTTCAAATAACTAACCAACACCCAATTATTGAATAAGTAATCAGCTATGTGCTACTTGACATCGTACCTAGAGGGAGCATGCAGCGGGCTAAGCTGAGAACTCACTAATTCAGACCCCTGCTTACCAATTAAATGCATCTCTGCTCCCCGCTCAGCAATAAGGGATTTGTGGCTTGAGGACAGAATGCTATTCTCAACTCTACCACAGTTAAGTCACACTGCACGTGTACTCTGCTTTAGTAAAACCAGATACAGTATATGTCCCACAGAGACCATCAGGGTTTCCAACATTTGGTTGAAGTCTTGGAACCCATTCCAGTGACAACCTGTTCATTTGTCTTGGGATTTCCTAGAAATACAACCACTCCGGGCCATGACTCGCTCCCTCCACACAGGCCTCAGCTTGTCTCTTCCCCATCCCCTATCCATCAGGAGACTTCTACGACTATTTGAAAAGCCTGCAGCTTGCTAATCCCTTCATGCCTTATATCTGGTCATCCAAAGTCACCACTCAAGATCTAACCTCCCCAATGTCTATCCCCTCCTGTCCACATGTTTTCTTTTTTTTCCAATTGCTTAATAGTATATAATACAGATGAATTTCAGTTTTAAAAAGTAATCAAATCAACCTTAAAAAAATACATATAACTGTCCCATTGGATGTCTAAATGTTTTCTAATGCTTTATTCCCCTTCTCCCTGAACCAACCTCCTACTACTGTCTTCCTTCCAAAATCTGCCCATTCCAGGGAAACTATCTTTACCTTCTCTTTTAATATCACCTTCAGTTTCTCATCAGAAACCTGGTTCCTCGAAAACCATTGTCCCTTTCCGTCTTCCCAAATAGTTATTCTTCCAAATCTCAAGACGGATGAGTAGGGCCCAAAGGCCACTGTGTCCCAATGTGGTTCCAGACTGTTCCATAAAGTGGCTGACAGACTAAGGCTTAGGCTGCTATGTGCTAAATGTCTGTGTCTCCCTGAAAATTCATATGCTGAAATCCTAACCCCTAAGGTGATGGTATTAGGAAGTGGAGCCTTTGAGAGATAACTAGAGTAAAGCCGTCATGAATGGGATATGAGTGTCCTGACAAAAGAGACCTGAGCTTGCTCACCCATTCCAACGTGCGAGCACACAGTGAGAAGTGGCCACGCACAGGAAGTGGCCCCTCACCAGACATGACATCTGCCATCGTCTTGATCTTGGACTTCCAGCCTCTGGAACTATGAAAAATAAGTTTCTGATGTTCATAAGTCACCTGGTCCATGGTATTCTGTTAAAGCAGTCACAAAGAACTGAGATAGGCCATCTGGCTACCCCACTTTCCTCCTTTGTCACTGCTACCCAGGCCAAGTATACTCTGGAATGATACTGAGAGGAACTGCCTCTCATTTATGGATGATTTGGGTAACAAGCTCGTGATTGTCCTTTTCAATCTCAAGGCACATGATCAGTCTGGATAAATTCAATATTCTTGAGAATGCTTCATCCAGTGCTGATTCTTAGTCCTTCCTCAGCTCCACCTCATATCAGAACTCTGGAATCAGGAGGTATATGGCTGTGGTTTACTCTGATTGGTCATTAGCATACCAAAATTAATTAATTATTGAATATTACCCTTTTTCTGACAATGGTATAATTCGGAAATCTTAAATCCAGATTCTCCCCCTTCTGACTGCAACATCCTTCCCTTATGGCTCTCCTATTCATTTATTTGTACTGTATCAATTCTTTAACCTTCCTCTGACCTTAGGCCCTTGACCTTTCTACATTCTCCTGATCTCTTAACCCCTGTCCTAACCCCACCCTCTCCCTGCTCAGCCTTCTACACATGATTAATCACTTCAACCACACAGTAGCATTGCCCTCAAATAGCTTGCCCCACCAATCTCTGTCATACTCAACCGGAAAAATCCCAACCCTCAGCTGGAGAAGATCATAAAGCCATGCACAGATCTGATGTCACTCAAAATTCATCAGCTTCCAGCTTAACAGGACCCTCGGGGCTGCCTGGGAATCTTCTTATCCATCCCTGTTCAGCTCCCTTTTCCACTCTCTATAGCAATGATTAAAACCTTCCCCAGTCCCTCCCAGCCACCTCTCTGCTAATGCCCAGCAGAAAATCTTGCCTCCCACTGAACAGATAAAATAGAAACCACCACATGAGAAGTCCCTCAATTCCCTGCCACCATAGACATCCACATCTATCCTTTTATGTATTTCCTGACACGAAAGGTGCAGAATCTCTCTTCCTGTCTCAGAATAATGAATCCACCTGAGTCTAGATCCCAACCCCCTTTCCCTCTCATGTAAGATCCCTCTTCAGGTACCCCTCTCCCTTAATGCCTCCCTCCACTCAGGGCTGTCTTTTCTCTCTCTCTCTCTCTCTGTCTCGCTCTCTCGCTCTCTCGCACTCTCGTTCTCTCTCTCGCCCTCTCCCTCTCTCTCTGTCTCTGTCTCACGTAACCACACCATCTTCTTCAAGAGATGTCTGCATTCATTTCCATTTCCTCACCTTCTTTTTTTTTTTATTTTAGTTTTTATTTATTTGAGAGAGAGAGTGAGAGGGCGCATGAGAGGAGAGAAGGTCAGAGAGAGAAGCAGACTCCCCACGGAGCCGGGAGCCCGATGTGGGACTTGATCCCGGGACTCCAGGATCATGACCTGAGCAGAAGGCAGTCACTTAACCAACTGAGCCACTCAGGCGCCCCATTTCCTCACCTTCTATTCACTCTTTGATTCTTTAGAATCTGGCTTCCACCTGAAATGACTCTAAAATAACTACATCAAAGTATCTCCTGTTGCTAAATCCAAAATCCTTATCTTACATGATTCATCCACTCCTTTTGGCACTGATAAACATTCCATCCTCCATAAAAGGCCCTCCATGACAACTCTTCTCAGTCTCTACTTCCTCTTCCCATTTCTGAGATAACGGAATGGTTCAGATTTCTGTGCGGGCCCTTCTCTTTTCATCCTACATACTCTCCATTGGTACTATATCTACTCACATATTTCAGTTCCTGTTTATATGTTAATAACTCCAAAACAGTATTTTCCTTGAAAATGATCCACATATACAACTGGATATTTCCTCTCTGCCATATAATAGGGACTCAGAACATAACATATCCAAAACTGAATTCTCCAAACTTCCTTCATTGTGAGAGACTTGCTCCTTATCTGTTTTCCCAAACTCACTGAATGGCATCTCCACCCACCTGAATATCATCTTGGACTCTCACCCCTGCCCCTCTTGATAAATACATTTCCTTCTGGTTGTCTTTCTAATCTTTCCACATATCCACATTCACATTGCTACTATCTTGACTTAGGCCTCATTCTCACAAGCCTCCTAAATTCTCTCTAGCTTTCAGGAATGCCCTGCCTTTGCCCCCAAATGCATTTCCTCCTTTGGGGGCAGCAGACTCTTCGCAGGAAGTCGATCTGAATCTGTCACTCCACTGCTTAGAAACCATCCATGACAACTCTAAAACATCAGAAAAAGATGCACACTGCACACGCTGACTGTAACATAAAATGCTACATAATTGGGCCACTTCTTGCTTTTCAGACTATTTCTTGCCAATAAGTTCAAACCCACCCTACTTCTCTCACTGTGAGTTCCAGTCATGTATGTGGTATGTGCAATTTCATGAGTTCACCTTGCTCTCCTCGATCTTTGTTAATACCGTTGTAGTAACAATACAATTTCACTTCGTTAGTATTATTCCATCTTAACACACATGCACGTGCATGCACACACACACACACACACACACAATTTCCATATCAAGCTAACTGCTAATTGCCTCTGGAACTCAGTTTAATCATCCTTTACTCCAAGAAGACTTATGTATGACTACCTAAGACAGAGTTAGCCACTCTTTCTGTTGCTTCCAAAGCTTCTTATGCTTACTTCCTTATTGGAAAATTTAAATTGCCTATGGACTTGTTTTTCTTTCCTCATTAGCTATATGTTATTTGAGAACCAGGTCTGTATCTTTTTTTCAAAATTATATGCCTACTGTCTAGCACAGTATCTGGCATATAACAGGTACTCGAATTTACTGGAATGAGAATGTGGCACAATTAAATTAATTAAAAAGTGATCATTCTCTTTCCAGAAGGTTTTGTTCTTGGACAATAGCAGGACACGTGTGAGACACACAAATTGCTCTTAGCATCTATAATCATAAACACTTTGATAGGAAAAGTGGCAAAAAAATGAAAGCAAATTGCAAAAGAACAAAGATAATTAGCCTTTAAAGATGAAAAAGTTCAAAATCTGTAACTCTGCACCTATATAACTGGAAAAAAATTTTTTAATAACAAGTTCCAACGCTGATTAGTGTTTGAAGAAAACAAAACTCTCAAACACTACTGACAGGAATGCAAATATTACCTTTTGGGTAACATTACCTTTTGGGGTATATTTTTTCAATACCTATACAGTGTCATAAGGTTTATACCTTTAAACTAAAAACTCCACAGATAGAAATGTAGTATAAGAAAATGTACATATGTAACACTTTTCTATGGAGATAATAAGCACAAAAATTTGTCTGTTACCAAATAAAAATAATCTCTATATGCAATAATAAAGGGAATTGTAATGAAATAATATTTAGTCATTAAAAAGTATAAAAAGCATATTTACAGACATAGGAAAAGGTTCAAAATATATAAATGATAAAAAGCTTAGCAAAATATATGTACGTTATAATCCCATTTTTGTATGAGTATATGTATGTGTATACATACATATACACACACACACACACACACACACACACACACACACACACACGGCTAGAAGGTTACATAATGAAACGTTGACAGTAATTGTTTTGTTTAGAGTTGCTTGCCATTTCGGCTTTGTCTCTTGCAATGTGGGGTATTTTATTTATTTATTTATTTACTTACTTACTTATTTAATTTCTACAATGTGCTATTTTTATAATAAGACAAAAATAAAATTTTAAAGAACCAAAATTGAAAAGCAGGCCTCAAATAAATAAACTACTTTATTTTGACCTTAAAGCATCCAAAATATTAATACCATGGTCTCACCATATATATTTATATAAATGTCCTCTTCAAAGTAGCAAATGCCCTTGTCATATTTAACTGACAGCTGTTAGTATATACATCCAACAATTTTGTATTTAAGAGATACGTGTCTGTTCCAAGAAAACTGCTGAATCACACAACTCAAGGTCAAGGCAATTCATATATCATGCAACATCATTACCCAGCTCCTACTAAGTGCCAGGCTCTGTGTTCATCATGGTCCAGGACTAATATTCCCCTTTACTCCTACAAAATAATAACAGCTCAAATCAGTGTTGTTTTTTTTTTAATTTTATTAAAGACTTTATTTATTTGAGAGAGAGAGAGAGAGCACCAGCAGAGGAGAAGGTGAGCAGGCTTCGCTCTGAGCAGGGAACCCAATTCGGGTCTCGATCCCAGGACCTGAGCCAAAGGCAGATGCTTAACCGACTGAGTCACCCATGTGCCCCATTTCCAGTGTTTTTAATGAGTAAAAAACACTTTCTACCAGCTTACAAATTTGTGGTTCCTTTCCATACAATGATGAAGCCATCGGGATGACAAATAGTTTGAGCTCTTTTCCCAAGTGGAAAGATAAGTTCACACCCGATCTTTGCCCCCTCCTCACTCTCTTGGCTGTGTGATCAAAGGCAACCATTCGCAACATAGCTTGCTATAAGAGGAGAGCTTCTACCTACGCTCAGGAACCAGGGCAAAACCAACTGTCTCGTTTTTGATCAAACCCATTCTCCAGTCCTGATTATTCTATTGAACAACAAACTATCTTACTATTCTAATGAACTAAAATCACTTGCCCTGTTAGACTCCAGAAGGGAAGCAGCAGACCCAGAAACAAAGTTTTACAGGACCCACAGTCACTCAGTGACAGATTGTCAGAGAAACATATATGGAGGTCTCCAACCCCCAAAGCAGAACATATGCTTTGACAAGCGACTTAAGAGGTCCTTGAGGAAGCACATTGGGAGGCTGCGGATCTCATAAAATCTGGGCTAAAAGGTCACCACACTGGAAAAGAAAAAACCACTCCTACTCCAACCATCCCCAACGCATCCACCTTTTAGGAACATTTCATCTCTAACAACAGGAAAGCAGAAGCCTGGGGCTCAGTGCAAAGAAATGGACTTAGAGACAGTGCCTTGCTCTAAAGCTTCCGTCAGCTGCAGCAAAGCCCACATTCCCAACTCTGCCTCACCTCACCTTGCAGGTGAGAGCCCAGCATTGCCAGCACACACCCTTGGCCTCGGGCTCAATGGCTGTGGCATTAGCGTATAAAATCCTCAGTCCAGCCTCTCTTAAACGCTCTGACCCTTCTCAGCAAGTCTTCCTGGGCTCCAAAGCAAGTCAATCCACACCATCTCTACTGTCTAGTCCCTTCCCCAACTTTCTGCCCCTTTCTTTGTTTTCTGGCAGATCAACAGGTTATATAACTTAACTGGGTTCTGAATCTTGTCTGGACCACGGCAGACTCAGTATACTCAGAGAGTAGAAATGATCTCCCTGTAACATTAATTCATGGGGCCATTTAAAAGCGTAGCTGCAGGGGCCTGGCTGAGAGCTGGCATCTCCCACTGCCAAAACCTAGTTTCCCTTTATCTTTCCTTTTGTTCCACTTTCTTTTCATTTAAGGTTAATGTGGCTGGGCTTTTCAAAACAGGTGACTCTAGCTATGTTAATAAAGCGAGGTGTGATAGCATCTTCCATGACTTCAGATGTCAAACACTGAGAAGAGGGGAAAAGTACTCTTAAATGACCACATCCTCTTAATAACATTCCAAGGGAGAGACTGCTTATCTTGATTTTAATTTTTCAGTCTCCTTTCATTTCTTCTTCCAAAAATGTGGCTGAGCGAAAGATCACCCATGAAGCACTTATCGGAAAGACATTAACTAACATTGGTGGGAGCCAGTGGGAGTATGGGGCAGATTCAGGGCAAGGACTGGAGGGGGGAAAGTGACAATGGTACCTGATGAGAATACACCTTCTACTTTGTAAGGCCGGGCATCGTTTATAAACACAGACTTGAAGACATTCAAATATTAAAGTTATTTGAACAAAACGTGGCCTGAAATTCACCTCTGAATTTCCTCTGAAGATAATCAAAGCAAAATGTTTAGGACAGACAAGCTTAGGGAGAGAATGTTTAACTTATTTAGAAATTTAAATTGTTTTCAGTCCCCAAAGAAGCTGTGATTTAAAAACAATCATTCTTACCTGTGTCTAAACTGTGGCTTTAAGCTTCTGTTGGCCAACATGACAACATCTCCCTTCATATGAAAGCCAGACTTCCAGAAACTTCAGCAATTGGTCAGTGTTGCTCAGAGTGAAGGATCCGTGAACCACCTGTATTGGAAAGAAACACCTGGAGTCCTAGGCAGGTCTAGGCCCCATAGCCCCTTAGTCTCCATCACCCTCACCCCTTTTCTGACCTCCAGAACCAGAATCTCCTCTAAGATTTAGTCTCAAGTCTAGAAGCCCTTCCAGGAAGGTGTGTCTGGCAGCATGGATATACATCATTAGACTGAATTTGGCCTATAAAAGGCTTCTATCCAAAGAAAGACTTGAAGAATCCCGGACATCCAGTACTAGTGACCCAACTATTGATACTTGGACATGACCATCAGCACTTTCACTTACTAAAGAGAAACTATGGAGCCCAATGAGGTTTCTAGATCAAATATAAGGGAAGAAGTTAAGAATTAAAGACCAAAGACAATGACTGCATCTTGTTAGCAAAGGTTCAAGTCCAAAGACAGAAATCCTGAAACAAAGATCAAAACCCAGGTGAAAAAATATATATAAAGAGCTGTAGTTAGCAGCAAGATGGACACAGCAATGTCCTAAGGTCTTCTGAGGAAGGAGTTTGTCCAAGGCAGCTTGGCCCTCGAACTGGGACAAGAGGTACTCACATAAACTCACAAGCACATCGGATTAACAAGAACAGATGAATACTCATTAAGAGCCCAAAGCTACTCCCAACGTCAAGTCTTCCTGAAGTCAGTGTCATACAGGAGTTTCCATAAGCTTTGTGTTAAATATACAATGCCACCAGTGGCTACAATTCATCATGACAGGGAAAGAGGACAAGGACACAGACACTTAGGAGGGGAAGGGGCTGACATCATGTTATATCCTCAGGCCGAGTTTTAACAAGGGCAAGGTAACTCATCATTAGCCCAGTGTGCAAGTTATAGCAATCCAAATACTCAAGCCCGGGCCCAGAGGAACAGGCACATCTGCAGAGGAAGTACACTCGTGGCTCAGTGTTGCGCAACTGGCCAGGCAAGAGGTGAGAGGTGAGAGCAGTAGCCTGAGCTCTTTCCTTTCTGTGGCTTCCTCCAGCCCACTGGGAAAACCAGCATTGCAGACAGCATGAAATGACATAAAATCCACATTCTCTGAGACCCTAGCGGGGGCATCACACTAGCATTTTATTTTTTTTTAAGATTTTATTTATTTATTTGACAGAGAGAAGAAAGACCACAAGTAGGCAGAGAGGCAGGCAGAGAGAGAGGGGGAAGCAGGCTCCCTGCTGAGCAGAGAGCCCTATGCGGGGCTCGATCCCAGGACCCTGAGATCATGACCTGAGCCGAAGGCAGAGGCTTTAACCCACTGAGCCACCTAGGCACCCCTGGCATTTTATTTAATAGACCCAATTACACAGGGAAGTAAGTCATGTTATCCTCATTTTACAGATAAGAAAGCCAAGGTACAGAGAAGATAAAGGATCTGCTCAAGAGCGTTTGTGACAATCTATCTTTCTTTTGTTCTTTCTTTTTTCCCTTCAAAAAAATACAGAACCCTTCATGAGTCTGCAAGTCACGGGGGCCATGCTCATCTCCATATCATTCCAATTTTAGTATACGCGCTGCCGAAGAGAATGCTGTGACAATTTTAAATGCTCAAAACACTCGTCACACATTTTTCAGAAATTTAAAAGATTTTTAATCTTTTACAGTAAGAAACAAATCATATGGCGATTCCATTACTTTGATCATGAAAAGGGGCTTTGGAAGTTGGACACATGTACACATATATAAACATGCGACACCACAGCCTCCATTTTGTATTGAGTTTGGGGAAAGAGAAAAGAATTTCCTGTGGATTTTCTACTCACACTTTGAACCCAGTTCTTTCCAACACCCAACCGTGCTTTCTCCTATGACACCATGCTACCTTGCTGCCCTCCCGGTTCCTTCTGCCCCCTCCCCAACCCTGTCCACTAATAGGCATGTGACCCAAACTTCAAGACCCAGTTTAAGTTCCCACCTTCTACAGAAGACCTTGTGTGAGCCATCAGCCTGTGCTACCCGCTTTCCTGTCACTTTATGGCAAGAAGGGGCAGACTAAAGAGTCAGCACCAAGACAGGTGTTTAGAGCAAAATCAGAGATGGTGCAAGGCTAGGAAACTAGAAAAGGGGAATCAAAACAGAGTGAAAGCAGCCAAATAGAGCTAGGGCTGGTCCCAAGTGTAACTAGCAG
>CM052800.1:123764566-123829564 GCA_028533885.1 Nasua narica | reverse complement strand
CGGAGATTGTGTCCATCTTCAGAGCAAGGCAATGGAAACCCAGAATCTGACACCATAATTTCAACCAGCATCCCTTACCCAGAGGTAGAAAGGTTCCCTGCCTCACGAAATGATTTTAAGGACACAGGAAATGGCACTGACGGTCTCATATTTACCACCACACCAATGCCTGAAATGTCTTTGGTCATGAAACAGAACTTAATGGCTTTTATTAAGGAGGAGCCTTGTGGTGCTATCCACTGGAAAGGGGGAACTGAGAACTCCTTCCCCAGGAGCAGAGTGTGAAAAGAAAGAACTTAGTTCCAGAAGGGCAGATATTGTAGAAGGCAAAGCGGTGTACAAAGTGGGGGGGGGGGGGGTAAGGAAGTGAGGCATTTCATGGTCTCCATTAGACCTTCATCAGCGCAGTTCCAGAGGCCCCTTCCTTCTCATCTGAGTGAAACTGGCCCGGAAACGGGTGGCAGGAATGGTCAGGGGCCAACATCTGATAGAGGCTCCCTGTCCTCCCTGTACCTGCCGTGTGCTGTTACAGATGACGGAAGACACGCATAACTGAGAGCAAGCTGGCCCCGAGTTTGTAGCCTGAAGATGTCCACGCTATTTCTGCTGTCACTGATCTTCCTCTGGGATGTTGGACAAGTGCCAAAACTTCTCTGTCCTTTCTTTAATTCATGAACAATATGTCTAATCCCTGTCTCCTAAGAATGCTGTGAAAATTAATGAGCTTATAAAAAACTAAACAAAACTCATGTAAAAGTCCCTTGTAAACCCTAGAGATGCTATAAACGCCAGGTGATCTAATTTAAAATACAGATGTGTATTTCCATTTATATGAGCCAATATAAGAACATTCAACTTTACAGAGCAATGGCTAGTTGGTGATTCCAGAAAACGGTTAGGGGTTGGGAGGCAGGGAGGTTCATGCACAGAAAATGGAATATCCTCTAAGTGGAAGAAAATTGATGTTGAGTACTCAGTTCAACATTTTTAATATCAACAAACTTCACTGAAGGCTTATGATGTGCTAGGTGCCATCCTAAGCATATATTATCTCAATTAATCCTCACAGTAATCCATTGAAAAGGTTCTTAGTATCTCCCATTTCAGAGATAAGAAAACAGAAATTCCTTCAAAGCCCACACGACAGTGGGCTTTTCCATCACAGCCAGTGATGACAGATCTAAGCAGTGGTGGAGACAAGATTTGAACCCCAGAACTGCTGTTTCTTGCTTATTTGTCTTTCCATCAAACCAGCTACATCCCCAACAAATAGAGACCCCCTAGAGCATGTAATGTTTGTAGAATATTAACTGGCAAAAACACAAAACAAAAACGAAACCTGGCAGAGCAGCTAAGTGGCGAAGTTTAGAAATCTAAATGCTCGTTAGTGCTAAGACAATACCTATGATAAATTATCCCTAAAATCAAATAAATCCAGAGGGGAATAAATAACACAAAATGTATGAAATTCTTATTTGCATTTGCCCTACCACTCAGTTCATTCTGGTAATCAGATTTATGACAGGGGTTTCCAGGGCTCCTGTATGCCGTCCCCTGGGAATCCAGCCTCCTTCAGCCCCATATCCCCTACAGCCTTGGCCAGGTCATATCTGCTCTGGGAATTTCCAGTACAACTCAGACAACACTGACAGAGGGCCAGTCAAGCCCCAGGCACTGGCCCGACGGCCCCCTCCAGCTAGCAGGGTCCAGGCTTCAAGAAAGCCCCTCAGAAGTGCGCATTATCAGTGCGTTTGCCCTCAGAAATCCTAACGTTCTATCTTTTCCCATGCCTTCCCGATGGCTGGGAAGAAGCGAAAGTGACTCTAGCCGATGCTCAATGGGCTCCTCATCGCAAACCCAGCAAGCCCGACTGACTTCCCTCTCTCTGCTGCATGACGTCTCAGCCATCCGATGATTAACACACCATCCTGCAAAGGGAGCAATCACCTCCCAGCCCCAGGGGGAGTTGGTGACCCTGGGCTTCCTCCAGCGCACGTGGTGTCCACCTGTTTCCTCTCTCTCCATCAGGCAGTTCTCAAGACACTGCCTAAAGCCCAGAAGCAGAGAAGAACGCAACCCTGAGCCCTACGAGTGGAGCTGAGTGTAGTCAGCCATTCAGGACGGCGCTGGAATCGGCCCTTTCCAGTCTCCAGAGCCAAGCCCGAGGCCACTGGGGCTCCTCCACGCCACCTGCGGACTCCATTTTCCGCCTCGGCCAGGAAGCGGATAATGATGGGGAGGGGAGGGGAGACCTACCATTCTCCCCAGGACGGAACTGAAGGAAAGGAAAGAGCCAAATGTGAGCACCCACGGGGCCAGGAGCACCTACATAACTCTCTGAGGCCAGCCCCAAGCTGATGGAAAACAGGCAGATGCCTGCAGGGTGGCAGGATTTAGGGGGTACTGAGACAGCGCCCCCTGAAGGAAAAAGACTGCCTTCCTCCGCAAACCAGTGAATGCCTAAAACCCAGGGCTGCCAGCTCAGCTTCTGGAATCACAAGTCTTTGGTCCCATTTTGTCCGAGCACGTTGCACAGGCTGAGATGAGCCGCGGGCTGCTGGCTGAGGCTGGCACCGGGTCCTAGGGGCTGGAGCTGCCGTGGTCACTGCGAGCAGAACACGGCGGGGAGTGAGGGTCAAAGCCTGGCTGAGGGGCGCCCACGCCGCCGGCTCCCAGAAGCCACAGGACCCAGAGCTAAAACGGAAAACACTTCAGGCACTCCAGCCTCACTCACTGCGACTGTCTCACTTGCTAGTTCTTTCCTCACCCTTGCTGGGGTTTTTTCTGGCTGCTCTATTTCAATGCCCACTCCATGCCCCTTCGGTTTTCCTCTCAGTTCTAGTACCTTCCTTGCTGCCTTGGATCCACAGTGGGCTTTTGCTTCCACAGTGCTAGGGCAGGGAACTATCACCAAGAGTCACCAAGAGGCTTTGCAGATAGATCCTGTCAGACAGACAGGGGCCAAGCTCCGCTCTGCCTTTCACTGGCCCAATACGCATGAGCACATTATTTTAAACTCCCCGAATCTTCCGTTTCTTCATCTGTCAGATGAGATCACTAATACCAGCCATGTAGGGTCATTGAGAAGATGAAATAAGATAAAGGATGTGAAGGCCAGTGGCTGGTAGGACGTCGGGAATAATCACACTCATCCCCTGGCTGTCCCCAGGCCCGAGCAGCTGCCCAAACACAACCCAGCCCGGCCGCCTTCCCAGCCAGGCTCGTCCTGACCCAGCTGAGAGCTGGGGGCACAGGGGCACTCATCCCCCACTTACAGGAGAGCAGCCAGGCAGCGCCAAGAGGGGGTGAGGGAGACATAAATACTGTCATCAGATCCACAGGGAGTAGGGACACGAAAATAAGAGGAAAAGTCAGAGACCAGTGCTGGTGAGGCTCCACGACTAGGGCTCAGTGCTGGTGAGGCTCCACGACTCAGGCAGGAGTGTTTGGGGCTTAGTTGTAGGGGTGCTGACTACACGGTTCTTCAGGGAGGCCTAGGGCTCCAAAGTGAGCAGCTAGATAAAACAGGCTTAAAATGACATCTATGAAGGGTAACAGTTTATGCCTGCCCGGGCGATGGGCACCTCAGGCTGAAAGGGTTTCCCTTTCCTATGATGAGGACACCAGACCCTGGAGGAGAGAAAGCAGAAAGGCATCGAGAGGCAGGACAGGCTCAGGAAGGAAAGAACTGCGTGTTTCTTCAGCACCGGGCAGCAGATGTATCTTGGGTCCCCAGTACCAAGTACAGAGCTTACACGGATGAATCAATAAATATCATAACGTGAGTTGCTTTCATGCTCTCAAGAGATTGTGCCTGCCCCACTGCCACCCGCATCCCCGCACTGGGCCACAGGAAAGCCAGCCATGGGCCGCAGCTCCTGATGGCGGCATCTGTCAGTCTTCCCCACTTACACCTGCCCTTCCTCGCTCTTCATTCCTGGGTGCCACACCCCAACTTTTACAAGGCAATTGTTGAGATAGTGCTTGAGATAGTGACTGGAAGTGCAGATCCTGGGACAGGACTGTGTCAGCTCAAATCTTCATTCTAGCTTGGATTTGGGCAAGTTATGGGTCCTCTCTGAGCCTTGAGTTCATCTGCAAGACGGGACACTGCAATTCCTCCCTCCCAAGGTCATGTGAAGGTTATGTAGCTTAACGCATCAAAGCGCTCTATTAATATAATAGAAAATATAGAAACTATTAATATCTGCTTTCCACTCCTCTCCATGGTCTGACAACTCATTTTAGACTCTGCTTTGAGTTTCTCAACCCGTCTCCCCAAGAGATTGCTTAATCGACCTGTCACTTCCATGCAAGCATCAGTGTTGCTATTTTGTAAGAACTACTGCTCCCACCAGCTCCCCACTCCCACCCCACCAAGATCCCTGGCCCAGAAGGCAAGCTCCCCTGGCTCCTTGCAGGAGAAAAGATATAGACAGTCAGTCAATGTGGTGTCATTTACCTTCAGTAAGATTGATAATAATGATGCCTTCAATAAGAGAACTTAGGGGTGGGCACCTGGGTGGCTCAGTCATTAAGCGTCTACCTTCAACTCAGGTCATGATCCTGCAGTCCTAGGGGATGGAACCCTGCATTGGGCTCCCTTCTCAGCGAGGAGTCTGCTTCTCCCTGCCCTGCCCCACGCTGGCGCCTCGTGTTTTCCCTCTCTCTAACAAATAAATAAAAACCTTAAAAAAAAAAAATAAAGGAACTTAAATTGGACAAGTAAGAGGTAAACATTCCTCTGAAAACTTTTGCATGCAGTTTCTTGATGTATAAATGTGGGCATTGGTGAAAACCTTTCTGCTTCCTAACCTTTCTGCGTTATGTGACCATTAAAGATCTGGTGAAAGCTATCAACTCCCTTTGAATCTAGAGTACAGGCCCTGGATTGAGAATCCCTAAACTAGATGATTTCTGATCCATATAAAGCAGGTTAAGAAAATAAGCTAATAGAGAAATGACATTCATCCAATATGCATTGTTACATCTATCCCAACCATTAAAATCTTGAATTACTGGGCCCCTGGGTGGCGCAGTTGGTTGAGCGACTGCCTTCAGCTCAGGTCATGATCCCGGAGTCCCGGGATCGAGTCCCACATCGGGCTCCCGGCTCCATGGGGAGTCAGCTTCTCACTCTGACCTTCTCCCTTCTCATGCTCTCTCTCACTCTCTCTCTTTCCTAATAAATAAATAAATTTAAAAAAAAAAATCTTTAAAATCTTGAATTACTTCTATTCTGAGTGGTAAATGGCACCTGTCCCAAAGCCCTCCTATCCCTGAGCCACTGCTACTCACGCCACTCTGATTCCTGTCCCAGACCCTAAAGTGTCCTCATCATCTAGCAATTAAAGGGACAAAAGGAAACTAAATCTTCAAAGAATGGTACAGACAAAAATGGCTTAGGAGATGAGAAAAGGTCAGAAAAGTTTCATAGAGAAGGTAATATCCGAACTAGGCCTTGACGTGGTATAGGATATAGATAACATGGATGGAAGAGCCCATTCCAGAAAAAGGGATAGTCTCAGAGGAGGCAAAGCATGAAGACGGTTCAGTGGGCAGCAAGGAAACCAGTTTGAGTGAGTAAATGTTGATTCATCAGGAACAAAAATGGAAAATCAGGTAAATACCAACTGTGGAGGACCTTAAATGGCCAAGTTAAGGAGTTTGGACTTGGCCCTACAATGTACAACCACCCCTAGATGGGATAAAGAGCTAGAGTCTTAACTAGGATATCCCCGACTAATCTAACCACACCACGTTATTCTGAAACTTCTCAAGTTGACAGAGTGAAATGAAAAATTCAGAAAATAAAGAGAAATACAAGATAACAACAGATTATCATAAAGCCCAGAGGCTGTGAATTTTGTCCTGACTCTACCTCATTCAACATCTCAGAGTTTCCAATGCCCTTGCCAACTCCAAAGTTTTTCGATAATAAGATAGTGAACTTGGGCTCCTGTATATCATTTTCCCCTAAACTGTTTAGATTTGGAGGTCAACACAATGAGTTCTTTGACTAGTACGCAAATGATCAACCATGATCACCCATTTGTTACATTTTTTTTCCTTAGTGTTAAAGGTCAATAAAAATTTCCAATTTCAGCAGCCACCTCATGCCATTCTTAGCTCAAAACAGTTGGCAAGAATGCACTGCTACTAGGGACACCCGCTGGCTTGGTTTAGTACTGGGTTTTTGGCACATCAATATGAACTAGAAAAGAGTAAAAGATATGACCAGATGGAGCTATGCCTTCATATATTCCTTATTTCCATTCATTAAAGATGTTATTTATTTATTTATTTATTTATTTATTTATTTATTTATTTGAGAGAAAATGAAAGAGAGCATGAGAGGGGAGAGGGCCAGAGAGAGAAGCAGACTCTCCGCTGAGCAGGGAGCCCAATGTGGGACTCAATCCTGGGACTCGATCCCAGGACTCCAGGATCATGACCTGAGCTGAAAGCGGTCACTTAACCAGCTGAGCCACCCGGGCACCCCTTTATTCCATTCAAACGGCTCAAGATTGGAAAGAGAGGCAAAGACAGGGGATGAGGGTGGTTAAAGAAAGGGAGGGCAAAAAAGAGAACAAGAGAGAAATATAAGGAAAGCAAAACAACATCAAGCATTGAATAAACACTTGTTGGCAGCTTAAGACAAAAACAGACTTTGGGGGTCTTATGATCATGAACCTGGGTTAAGTCAACACTTAGAGCCAGTCACCATGAAGGCTCCTGCCTACAAGGGTGTGGACTGTGTCACAGCACTCCAGGCCGAGAGGCAGGTGAACCAGTAGCACAGTGGAGTGCGGGAGGAAGGTGGGGAGACAACCATAAGTCTCAGAAATGGCCAAGAGAACAGCAATGCAGAGGATCTCTAGCTAATCAGCTACTGCCAAAGCACTCCCCCCACCTCCTCCCCACCACACACAGTTCAAGATTATTAGGCAATAATAATCTTTTTCTAAAACCCCACCTTGGCTAGAACATCAGCTCACCATGTTAACCAACAGCAGACTGGGGTCCTAGAGGCTAGACCTCAATCAAGATGGCAGGAACAGGAAGTTCCAGAGGGTAAGAGCAAGTCCAGTTGAACCTACAGGATAATGAAACTCAAGAACCTGAAATCTGTCTTCATGGATCCAGATACAGGTAATAAATCCAAGAGCTCAGAGGTGAAGAGAGGTAGTAAGAGAGGAAGAAGCTAAAAACAGAAGTGAAATATGCATGACTGAAAGAGCTGCTCCCACTAGAGCTGTGACTGCCCAGGATGCTTATGATCCAGTTTCAGCTATGAAATGGGGGGCCGAGGGGGAGGTGGGAAGAGGGGCTTGGTTCGATTTCACAGGCTTAGGCACACAGTAAGCAAATTAACCTCTTCCTCCCTTGCTAGGAATGTCAACACACTCACAACTATTTGTCCATGTACACACACACACAGAGCCTGAACCTTGGCACCTACCTCTATTTTAAGACTGTCAACTCCTCATCTAGAGATGACTCTGGGCTACAAGTAAGAAAAAATAAATCCTAGGTCTTGATTTAATACCAAGCCGTTTGGGGACTCAAGAACAGTCTCTTCTCTCTAGCCCTGGGTTATTTCCCACTGTCAAGCTACAGCTAACGTGAGCTAAACTTCTAGTGGTTTGAAGGATAAAGTAAAAGAAGGCATTGTGAAAGTGCTTTGGAGAAGCATATGTGTTATATCAATGTAAGAGGTCATATTATTAAAACAGCTTTGCGGCTGCTTAGTTTTCAGTTTTCTTTCAAAGCCAGACTAATCCCAAAACCTAAGCCAGTGGCAATTCATTTATGATTATAGTAAGACATGACTTTTGATTCCTAGATTGGCTCACCCTGACTTGCTTCAGGTACTTCTCCCAACTTCAGTAAGTAGTTTTATCTTAGAGTTGCCAGAAAAGAAAGCAAGACAGCCAGTTAAATTTGAATTTAAGATAAACACCAAATAATTCTTTTAGTATACCCTAAATCATGCATGGGACATACTTATACTAAAAAATGTACCCCTTGTTTATCTTAAATTCAAATTTAAATGCACTCTATATTTTTATTTGCTGGATCTGGAAGCCCTACTTTATTCACATCCTGACATCTTATCTCCTCCTGAACCTAACAGTATTCAACATAGTAATGATGTCGGCCAACCTTACAACAGAAAGTGAGGCATTAGTTGCCAATTTCTTTCTTCTTGAAAGCATAGCCTTTTTTTATTTAAGTATTATTATATAAATGTTTCAACCTTTGTTTCCTAAAAAGACTATAAACGAAAAAAGCTGAGATTAGAATGCCTAGCTCCCATGCCCTGTTCTCATCCTCATACCTGTGTTCCAGCCCAGCCTCTCCAAATGACAAAGACTAATCTCAAAATAAAAGGAAAACAAAGAAAACCCTCCCCTCTTACCAGCACCAACTTCAGTCCTGGCCTCCCATTAGATCAGGCAGATAAAAAGGCCAACATACTCTCAACCTCAGATGCACATTAGAATCATGGAAACATTAAGAAATTCAGGGGCGCCTGGGTGGCTCAGTGGGTTAAAGCCTCTGCCCTCAGCTCAGGTCATGATCTCAGGGTCCTGGGATCGAGCCCCGCATCGGGCTCTCTGCTCAGCAGGGAGCCTGCTTCCTCCTCTCTCTCTGCCTACTTCTCTGACTATTTGTGATCTCTGTCAAATAAATAAATAAAATCTTTAAAAAAAAAAAAAAAAGAAAGAAAGAAATTCAAATGCTGGGGTGCCTGGGTGACTCAGCGGGTTAAAGCCTCTGCCTTCAGCTCAGGTCATGATCTCAGGGTTCTGGGATCGAGCCCCACATCGGGCTCTTCTGTTCAGCAGGGAGCCTGCTTCCCCCTCTCTCTCTGCCTGCCTCTCTGCCTACTTGTGATCTCTCTCTCTCTCTGTCAAATAAATACATGAAATATTTAAAAAAATAAAAATGAAAAAAATAAAGTTCCAACATGACATAGCCCTCCTCTACTAAAAATTCTTCAGTGGTTCTCCCATGGCTGACCGATGCTTGCATGACGTAGGAAGCTTTTTACAAGCTGCCCGCCTATTTCTTCAGTCTCACTCTACTACTTCTGACCTTGCTTATGATGCTTTGGTAAAAACAAACTGCTTGTAGTTCCCACCTTATGTCATGTGATTTCACACCAATATAACTTTACTCATGGTGGGCCTCTAACCTGAACTCTCCTCTCCCCTACCATGCCTTCTATATTGGATTAACATCTTCCCAGCCTTCAGGGCTCACTCAAGTGTCATTTCCTCCAAGAAGGCTTAATTCAATGCCCAGCATGTGTGAAGAGCCTCGTATTTTTTAGTTCCCATAGCAACTTCTATTATGATTCTCACTACAATGTATAAAAAGTGCCATTTTTGCCTATCCATGTGATCTTCTCCTTTAGAGACCACAAACTGATAACCCAAAAGCTAAATGCAACCTCAGATGTCTTCTGTTTGCCTGTAGTATATATTTTTTAAATTCTGTAGTATGTGCCAATAATTAACAAATGAACAAAACGATGTTCAACTTTAATCCAAGATAGAGTAACAAAGACCAGATTTAACCTCCTTGCCTGAAACAATCAAACTAAGCCAAAAAGCAAAACAAAACAAAACCAAAAAATGGCAAAAGATAAGAGAAAAATTTTTCGAGAAACTGGACATTAGGTAATGAAGGACAGTAATCCCTACAAGATGGGAAACAAAGGACGTAAGCCCTACCACTGGCTCAGTATAGTGCCTTGAGAGAATTTCCAGGCCATGACATAGGAGAAAGAGAACTTCGGCAGAGCCCAGAAAACTCCGGGAACTGAGGAAATTGAGCTGACCAGGGTACTTAGAATTCACAGGACAGAATATCAGAAAAGAGAGCTATACTGGCAAAGAACCCTGGATACGTGTAGATGGTCTGTGATGGAGCATTCGGCAGAATACTGACCAACACACACTTGTGAAAAGACTACCTGAGTCCAGGGAAAGAAGAGTCCAAAAAGATTAGGGGAAAAAGTTCCCACTACTCACATAAGACCAGGAATATTGCCTATTTCCAACAGCCAGACTGAATAACCTCATATTCTCAGACTGAAAAACCTCAGTACTCAGAAAGATCTTACTTCAGTAACGTGACATAATAAGCCCTAGCCCAAACATTGTTCTAGTGCCACTTACGAAATCTTAAAAACAAGGCCCCCAGTGAATCACAGTTGTTCCAAGTATCTCAACTGTATACAAGAATAAAGGTTAAAGCAATTTGTAAGAATACAAAGATATCCAGAGTGCCTGGGTGGCTCAGTAAGTTAAACATCCAACTCTTGATTTCAGCTCAGGTCATGATGTCAGGGTTGTGAGATTGAGCCCATGAGTCAAGCTCCACGTTGGGCATGGAGCCTGCTTAAGATTCTCTCTCCCTCTGCCCCTGTCTGCCTCTAAAAAAAAAAGAATACAAAGATATCCAACATGGTAAAAATCACAATGTCTGAAATATGAAAAAAAAATTACCAGGCATGCAAAGACACTAAAAATATCATGGCTTATAAGGAAGAAAAATTATCAATAAAAATCAATCCAGAACTAATATAGAATTTGAATCAGTAGGCAAGGACATTAAACAAACATAAAATATATGTTCAAAAGTTAAGTAAAGATACGTAAGCTATAAAAATGACACAAACATAACATTTAGAGATTAAACTACAATGTCAGAGATGATAAAATATGACGTATGGGATTCATGGCAGATCAGATGTTACAAAAATAAGAGAACTTGAACACATAGCAACAGGAACTATATAAAAAGAAACACAGAGAGGAAAAGGGAAAAGATCATCAGCAGGACAAATTTAGTGGGACGAATATTCATATTGTAGGGATTTCCAAAGAAGGAGGGGGGGAAAGATTTGAAAAAATAATAGCCAAAAAAATTGTTTTTTCGTTGTTTTGAACAACAAAATAAGCAACGAGTTATAACTCAAAATAGAAAATAAATATGCATGAATCCATACTGATATTAATAAATAACTGAAAAAAATAGACAAACGGGAGATAATAGATATATCACCAAAAAAATTCCAAATAATTTTTGGAAATACTCTGCTCTGAAGGGGTGGGGAGGCACCCGACTTTAGAGTGGAGAAACCTGACAAATGCCACTCAACCCGGTGAGCAAGGTTAACATGACCAGTGAGCAGTTGTGTTGATGGTATATCCTTGACATGATGTGACCGACATGATTACCCCTCCGGTATCCCTTCCGAGCACGCGTAACCTCAGTCTAACCATCAGAAAAACATCGTACAAATCTCCACTGAGGGACCTGCTACCAAATACCTCACTAGTATTCCTAAAAACTGACCAGGTCATCAGGTCATCAAAACAAAGGACGCCTAGGAAATCATCACACTCAAGAGGAGACTGAAGAAACATGACAACTAAATATAATGTGGTATCCTAAATGAGATCTTGAAAGAGAAAAAACATCAGGTAAAAAGAAAATGTGAATTAAATGTGGATTTTAGTTGGTAACATATCACTATTAGCTCATTAATTATGATAAATGTAACTTCTTACATTTAAGAACTTAGACTTAAGAACTTAAGAACCTACGACTTAAAAATAAATTTCTTAGTAGAAGTTAATAATAGGGAAACCTAGGTGTGGCATAAATGGGAACTCTGTTTTACATGTGTAATTTTCCTGTATATCTAAAACTACTCTAAAACAAAAAGATAGCAAATTTCATTTGGGAAAAAAACAGACAAGAAGACAGTGGAACAACCTCTTTAAAGAAAGGGACTAAGGGCACCTGGCTGGCTCATCAGAAGAGCATGCAACTCTTAATTTTGAGATTGTAGGATCAGGCCCTATGTTGGGTGTGAAGATTACTTAAAATAAATAAGTATTTTTTTAAAAAGCCATCTTGAAGCACCTGTATGGCTCAGTTGGTTAAGCATCTGACTTTTGACTTTGGCTCAGGTCATGATCTCAGGGTCTTGAGATCAAGCCTCATGTCAATCCCACACTTGGGATTTTCTCTCTCCCTCTCCCTTTGCCCCTTCCCCCTTCCCAAATAAGTCCTCCAAGAAGGAAGGAAGGCAGGAAAAAGAAAGAAAGAAAGAAAGAAAGAAAGAAAGAAAGAAAGAAAGAAAGAGAGAAAGAAAGAAAGAAAGAGAAAGAAAGAGAGAAAGAAAGAAAGAAAGAAAGAAAGAAAGAAAGAAAGAAAGAAAAGAAAGAAAGGAAGAAAAGAAAGAAAGAAAGGAAGAAAAGAAAGAAAGAAAGAAAGAAAGAAAGAAAGAAAGAAAGAAAGAAAGAAAGAAAGAAAGAAAGAGAAAGACAAACATGGAGTAAATGTTGGCTTGGAAGATGGCAGAATAGGAGGACGCTAAGCTGCCTTTACCCCATGGATGCGACTAGATAACACTCACATCAGTGTAAATAACCCAGAAAACAACCTAAAGACTGGCAGAACAAACTCCATGACTAAAGGTAGAGAAGAGACCACACAGAAGAAAGTAAGAAGAGTGAAGACATGGTCTGGGAGCAACATGGACCAGGGCTATTCGCAGTGGGGAGAGAGCTCGTGGCACAAAGGAGCGTGGCCAGAGAGCCCACAAACGGGGAGGATGAATCTCCATAACATTTGCCCTTAAAAGTGAGAGGGCCCAAATTTCATGAGTTCTTACAACCAGTGGGCCTAAAAGCCTGGAATTTTAAAAATTGGGAGCTCCACTCTGGGAGAGCCCAGAGGGTACTAGGAGGCTGAGTCCCTGCCCTTAAAGAGACAGCAGGACAAACAGTTTTGCAGTTGTAGAACCACCAGTTTGAAAAACACTGGGGGCAGACAGGAGGGAGTGTGGTTTGCTCATCTCAGAGCATAACCCAGAGAGACAGGGATCACTGAGAGACCACCTCCAGGAACAAAGGAGCTAGAAGGCACCATTTCTCTCCCCCATCCACCAGTATAAATAATGGCCACCTGTGGGAACCAGCGCAGCACCAACACTCCACCTAGCTTGCTTACACCAAGCCCCACCCCCCTGTGCTGCAGTGAAACTACCCTTCCCAGCCACATTCACCTGAGTCCCAGCACTGCGACCCCTCCCACAGAAAACCAGCACAAACTCTACCAACAACACATCTCCTGACCCACACGTTTCACAGGACCTCGTTCCTTCAGCAGTGGAGGCAAAGGGCAAGTCTTGTATGGAAAGCAGACCACTGCACAACTTGTTAAAATGCACCCCAACCCTGCTGGGGACCAAACACTGCACACGATAGGCACAGAGAGCCTTTGCTCACTGGGCTGAAGAAAAAAGAGGCCAAGACTCAACAGCAGAGCACACACAACACACATAGGAGACACTCGCTGAAGCGCCAGGCCCTGGGAAACAGGGTAAACTGCGCTTCAGGGCATTATAGGACCCCTTCTTTATAAGGCTGTTATTGTTAAGACCAAGTGAAGAAGCTGAATTTCTAACACAGAGAAATACACATAGGAAGTCAAACAAAATGACGAGACAGAGAAATATCTCCCAAATGAAACAAGAGGACCAAACCACAGCAAGAGATCAAAGTGAAATGGATACAATAATAGGCCCGATCAAGAATTTAAAATAATGATCATAAAGATATTCACTGGACTTGGGAAAAGAGTGGAGGATATCAGTGAGACCCTTAACACACAGAAAAATAAAGAACCAATCAGAGACCAAAAACACAATAAATGAAATTAAAAACCAGAGGAATAAGTTAATGATCTGGAAGACAGAGTAATGGAAAGTAACCAAGCTAAACAAAGGAGAGGAAAGAAAATTGTGCAAATTGAGAATGGGCTTAGGAAACTCAGGGACTCCATCAAGCATTTGCATTATAGGGATCTCAGAAGAAGAGAGAGAAAAGGAGACAGAAAATTTATTTGAAAAAATAATAGCTGAAAATTTCCCTCTGGGGGAAGAAACAGATATTCAGATCCAGTAGGCACAGAATCCACCCAAAAATTCAACACATGGAGGTCCACACCAAGACACAGTAATTAACATGGCAAAAGTAGTGATAAAGAAAAACATTTTAAAAGCAGCAAGAGAAAAGAAGTCAGTTACACACACAGAAAACCCCATTAAGCTAACAGGACTTTTCAGCAGAAACTTTGTAGGGAGTGACATGGTATATTCAAAGTGCTGAAAGGGATAAGTCTGCAGCCAAGACTACTTTAGCCAGCAAAGCTATAATTCAGAATAGAAAAAAAGATAAAGAGTTTCTCAAAGAAAAACTACAGGAATTCATGACCACTAAAACAGTCCTACAAGAAACAGTAAAAGGGACTCTTTGAGTGGAAAGGAAAGACTATAAGTGAGAGTATGAAAAGTAAAAAACACAGAAGCAGTATAAATATGTCTGTAAATCAGTCAATGGATTCATAAAAGATAGAATGACACCATTACCCAAAATGTAGAAGGGAGAGGAGTACAACATGGGTTTAAACTTAATGATCATCAACTTAATATAGGCTGCTTTATGCAGAAGATGTTACATACAAATCTAATAGTAACCACAAATCAAAAACAAATGAAAACAAAAACACAACAGCCCAAAATCTTTGGGTTGCAGCAGAACTGGTTCTAAGAGGGATGTTTATACCTTAAGAAGCAAAAAAAATCTTAAATAAACAATTTAACCTTACATGCAAAGTAGCTAGAAAAAGAAGAACAAATAAAATCCAAACCAAGCAAAAGGAAGGATATAATAAAGGTTAGAGCAGAAATAAATAATATAGAAACTAAAAAAAAAAAAAAAAGGGAACAGATCAATAAGACCAGGAGCTGGTTCTTTGAAGAAATCAACACAATTTATAAAACTCCAGCAAGACTCATCAAAAATAAAAAAGGGTGAGGGGACCCAAAGAAACAAAATCACCAACAAAGGGGGAGAAATAAAAACCAACATTGCAGAAATACAAACAATTGTAATAATATTATGAAAACCTATATGCCAACAAATTGAACAACTTAGAAGAAATGGAAAAATTTCTAGAATTATATAATCTATCTAAACGAAAGCAGGAAGAAACGGAACACCTGAACACATAAATTACCAGCAATGAAATTGAATTGGTAATCAAAAAACTCCCCAAAAAACAAAAGTCCAGGACCAGAAGTTTTCACAGGTGAATTCTACCAACCAAACATTTAAAGAAGAGTTAATACCTATTTTTCCTAAACTATTCCAAAAGATATAAGAGGAAAGAAAACTTTCAATTCTTTCTATGAGGCCAGTGGTAAGCAGAATCCGGTAAGCATCTGGATACCAAAACCAGATAAAGACACCACAAAAAAAGAACTACAGGCCAATATCTCTCATAAATATAGATTCAAAACCCTCAATAAAATATTAGCAAACTGGATCCAAGAATACATTATAAAAAATCATACACCAAGATCAAATGAGATTTATTCCTGCGATGTAAGAGTGCTTCAGTATTCACAAAACAATAAATGTGACGTATCACATCAACAAGAGTAAGGATAAAAACCATACAACCATGTCAACAGATCTGTCAAGCATTTGACAAAGCACAACATCCATTCATGATAAAAACCCTCCTCAAAGTAGATCTAAAAGGAACATACTTCAACATAATAAAGGCCATATATGAATAACATGTGGCCAACATTATAACGGTGAAAAACCATTTACAGCTTTTCCCCTAAGGTCAGGAATAAGACAAAGATGTTCACTTTCAACACTTTTATTCAACATAGTACTGGAAGTCTAGCCACAGCAATTAGACACATAAAGAAATAAAAGGCACCCAAATTGGTAAAGAAGCAAAACTCTCACTGTTTGCACATGACTTGATACCATATGTAGAAAACCCAAAAGACTCCATCAAAAAACTACCAGAACTGATCAATGAATTCAGTAAAGTTGCAGGATACAAAAACAATGTACAGAAGTCTGTTGCATTTCTAACACTAGCAATGAAGCAGTAGGAAGTGAAATTAAGAAAACAGTCCCACTGGTACAATCCCTAGATAAAATATCTAGGAATAAACTTAACCAAAGAAGCGAAAGGCCTGTACTCTGTAAACTCGAAAACATGGATGAAAGAAACTGAAGATGACACAAAGAAATGGAAAGACATTCCATGCTCATGGGTTGGAAGAATAAATATTGTTAAAATGTCTATACTACCCAAATACAATCCCTATCGAAATAGCAACAGCATTTTTCACAGAACTAGAATAAACAATCCTAAAATTTGTATGGAACCACAAAAGACCTCAACTATCCAAAGCAATCATGAAAAAGAAAAACAAAACTGGAGGTATCACAATTCCAGATTTCAAATTATATTACAATATATTATAAGTTGTACTAATTGAAATAGTATGGTTATAGCATAAAAAAGACATTTAGTTCAATATAACAGAAAACCCAGAAATAAACACACGATTATATGCTCAATTAATCTTCGACAAAGGAGGGATGAATATACAATGAGAAAAAGACTCTTCAACAGATGTTGTTGGGAAAACTGGACATCCGCATGCAAAAGAATGAAACTGAACTTCTTTCTTAAACCAACACAAAAATAAGCTCAAAATGGATTAGAGACCTTAATATGAGAACTGAAACCATAAAAATCCTTGAGGAGAATTCAGGCAGTAATCTCTCTGACATTGGCCATAGCAACAATTTTCTAGATATTTCTTATGAGGCACGGGAAATAAAAGCGAAAATAAACTATTGGGACTACAGCAAAGTAAACAGCTTCTGCACAGTGGAGAAACTATCAACAAAACTAAAAGGCAACCTACAGAATGGGAGAAGATATTTGCAAATGACATATCCAATAAAGAGTTAGTACCCAAAACATATAAAGAACTTATACAACTCAACACCCAAAAAACAAATAATCCAATTGAAAATGGGCAGAAGACATGAACAGACATGTCTCCAAAGAAGATGTACAGATGGCCAACATACACATGAAAAGATAGTCATCATCACCCCTCAGGGAAATGCAAATCAAACTATAATGAGATATCATCACACAACTGTCAGAATGACTAAAATCAAAAACACACAAAAAACAACAAGTATTGGCAAGGATGTGGAGAAAAAGGAGCCCTCTTGCACTGTCGGTGGAAATGCAAACTGGTATAGTCACTCTGGAAAACAGTATAGACGTTTCCAAAAAGTTAAAAATAGAATTACCCTATGACCCAGTAATTGCACTATTTACAAAAAAGAAAAAAAAAAATGACAGTAGTTCAAAGAGATATATGCATCCCTATGTTTACTGCAGCGTTATCCACAATAGTCAAATTATGGAAGACGCCCAAGTGTCCATCGTTAGATGAATGGATAGAGAAGATGCAATATATATATCATGTATATGCATATGTCATATATATATATCAGTGCGGATAGAGGTAGATTGTATAATGTTAAGCAAAATAAGTCAGTGAGAGAAAGACAAATGAGATCATACCATATATGGAATTTAAGAAACAAAACAAACAAGCAAAGGGAAAAAAGAGACAACAAACCAAGAAACAGATTCTTAAGTATAGAGAACAAACTGATGGTTACCAGAGGGGAGGAGGATGAGAGCATGAGAGCATCCCCCACAGAAATAGAGGATGAAGATTAAAGAGTATACTTATAGGGGCACCTGGGTGGCTCAGTGCGTTAAAGCCTCTGCCTTCAGCACAGGTCATGATATCAGGGTACTGGGATCGAGCCCCACATTGGGTTCTCTGCTCAGCAGGGAGTCGGCTTCTTCCTCTCTCTCTCTCTCTCTCTCTCTCTCTCTCTCTGCCTGCCTCTCTGCCTACTTGTGATCTCTCTCTGTCACATAAATAAATAAAATCTTTAAAAAAAAAAAACAGTACACTTATCACGATAAAAAAAAAAGAAAATTTCTCGTGAAAACAAAAAGAACTGGAGGAAAAATATTGTCCACTTAGAATTCTACAGGCAGCAAAAATCTCTTTCAAAAGCAAAAGTGAACTAAAGATGTTTTCAGACATTGTAAAGTTGAAATAATTCATTAGAGGCATACCACAAGAAATGTTAAAAAAAAAAAAAAGTTCAGACAGAAGAAAGTGTAACTACATGGAAGTGGGAAATGTGTATCTCACAGAGGAATAGAGAGCATAACAAATGGTAACTATATATAAATATGTAAGAGCTTATTCTATTACTCAAATATCTTTAAAGGTGATTGTTTAAACAAAAATTATGATAAGGTATTATGGATTTAGAATGTATGCATAATCAAAATGAGCTAGAAGAATAGAGATAAAAAATAGCACGTAAGGTTCTTATACATGAAGTGGTATAGTATCACTTGAAGGTAGTCTGCAATAAGTTAAAGATCCTTACTTAATCCCTCAAGCAAACAAAAATAACAAAATCCCAAGTTGTAGCTATAAATTATCAAAGAAGAGAAAATCATAAAAAATACTTAAGTAATGCAAAAGAACATAAAAGTGGGGAAAAGGAACAAAGAATAGATGGGGCAAATACAAAACCTACATGAAAATGATAGACTTAAACATATCCACAATCACATTGAATATAGTCTCAGCACCTTTAACTAAAACTCACAGTGTCCAATAGGATTTTTTTAATGGCTCAACTATATGCTATCTATAAAAATACAATTTAAATATAAAGACACATATAGATTAAAATCCAAATGATGGGAGAAAAAAGATACACTTTTTGGACATTAATTAAAAGAAAATTGGAACAAGAAAACAAAATCAGAAAGTGTGTCCACATATCAGGCCACTACATTTTAGAAAAATCCACTGAATGACAGTAGAAACACAATCTTAGCAAATGCACAGGAAAGATTTTCCAAACAGACAATCTTCAAGCCTCAATAAATTCAAAATGATTCAGGTGATATAATGCATGTTCTCTAACAACAACATAATTAATTTAGAAATCAATAACAGAATTAACTCTGGAAAAATCTCCAGATATTTGGAAATTGAGTAATGTACTTCTAAATAACTCCTGTCATAAAGGAAAAATTAGGATGTTTTTTAACTAAATAAAAATGAAAATATGGCTTAGCAAAACTTGTTGGGTATACCCCAGAGAAATTAAAACTTAATAGAAACCTGCACACGAATGTACACAGCAGCTTCATTTATGATTGCCAATAACTGGAAATAACCCAAATGTCCTTTAACAGATGAATGATTAAAACTGTGGTACACCCGACGGGAGGAGCAAGATGGCGGAGGAGTAGGAGACCTAGTATCATTGGGTCCCAGGAGTTCAGCTAGATAGTTATCAAACCATTCTTAACACCTACAGACTCAACAGGAGACTGAAGAGAAGAAGAGCAGCAATTCTAGGAACAGAAAAGCGACCACTTTCTGGAAGGTAGGATGTGCAGAGAAGTGAATCCAAGGCGACTGGAGGAGAGATGGGGGCGGGGGTGGGGGCTCCCGGCAGCCGCAGAGCCGCGGAGCACAAAATCGGAACTTTTAGAGTCTGCTCTGCTGAGGGACCTCGCTCCAGAGGCTAAGTGGGGGGTGGAGCCCTTGCGGGGACAGTGTGGTCTCAGGACCTGTGGGGTCACAGAAAGACCGGCAGTGTCTGAGGGTGGCAGAGCTCCCAGGAATCGGAGAGGGGAGGCCGGCTGAGGGATGGAGCCGAGCAGTGGGCTCTCAGCTCAGGTTTACCTTAAACCGTCATCCAAGACACAGGCCACTACTCTTCGAGCAGGGTCCCCACAAGAGGCAGATCCGGGGAGACTCACCTTCCTCCGGGAGGAGCGGCACGGGAGCGCGCTGCAGGAATCAGCTGAGTTTGGAGACTCCAAACAGGGCCGCACGCCAGAGACAGAAACGCTCCATCACAGGCCAGGTGAGCTCAGAGTGTGGCCGGAGACCAAGGAGACGGCAGGGACTGACTGCTTTTCTCCGAAGGCGCACTGAGGAGCGGGGCCCCGAGCTCTCAGCTCCTCCGGCTGGAGACTGGGAGGCCACCATCTTCATTCTCCGCCTCCAAAGCTGTACGGAAAGCGTTCAGGGAACAAAAGCTTCCTAGACCAAAACTGCGGAGATTACTTAGCCTGGCCCCTGACAAGGGTGGTGCAATTCCGCCTCGGGCAAAGATATTTGCAAATCACTGCAACAGGCCCCTCCCCCAGAAAATCAGCAAGAACATTCAGCCAAGACCAAGTTCATCGATCAATGAGAACTGTAGAACTTCTGAGCTAGAGGAATTCAACACAGAGAATTCGTGGCCTTTTTTCCCATGATTGTTTAGACATTCAAAGTTAAATTTTTTTTATTTTATTTTTATCTTATTCTATTCTTTTTAATTCTTCCTCTTTCCTACTTTAATGCTTTTTTAATACTTTATCTTATCAATATCTTTTTAAAAATCCTTTCTAATTTTTGTTGTTATAGGCATATTCTATCCCTTCATTGTATTTAGCCTTAATTTTTGTAGAATATAGGTTTTTCTTTCTTAAAAATTTTGGGATACAGTTTCTTCTAACAGGTCAAAATATACCCTAAATTTAGCACATGGGTTTGTTCTAGTATCCAGCCTGATCACATTCTTTCCTTTTATTTTTTCCTTTTTTCTTTTCTCAACCAACCTCTTATCAATTCCTTCTTTAGAATCTTTTTTAAATTTTCATCTTTAAAAAAAAATTTCATCTTTATAGTAATATTTATCACTTCATCATATTTACACTTATTTTTGTATGTATTTTTCTTTCTTTAAAATTTTGGGAAGTGGTTTCTTCTAACAGATCAAAATACACCCAAATCAAGCGTGTGGCTCTGTTCTATTCACTGGTCTAATATACATATATATTTAATATACATATATATTTTTTTCCCCTCTCCTTTCTTCTCTGCCCCACAACCCCCAGTTTCAGGTCTCTTCCAATTTTATTACTGTGTATTTTTCTGGAGTTGTTGCTACCCATTTAGTATTTTGTTCTCTCATTCATCTATTATCCGAATAAAATGACAAGGCAGAAAAACTCACCTCAAAAAAAAGGAACAAGAAGCAGTACCAATGCCTCTTGGCATCAGTAAGGAGAATTACAGACCAATATCCTTGATGAACACAGATGCAAAAATTCTCACCAAAATACCAGCCAATAGGATCCAACAGTACATTAAAAGGATTATTCACCATGACCAAGTGGGATTTATTCCTGGGCTGCAAGGTTGGTTCAACATCCATAAATCAATCAATGTGATACAATACATTAATAAAAGAAAGAATATGATATATAACCATATGATATATATTAACAATAACCATATGATACTCTCAATAGATGCTGAAAAAGCATTTGACAAAGTACAGCATTCTTTCTTGATCAAAATTCTTCACAGTGTTGGGATAGAGGGTACATACCTCAATATCATTAAAGCCATCTATGAAAAACCCATGGCAAATATCATCCTCCAAGGGGACTAACTGAGAGCTTTCCCCCAAAGGTCAGGAACACAGCAGAGCTGTCCACTATTACCACTGCTATTCAACATAGTATTAGAAGTCCTAGCCTCAGCAATCAGACACCAAAAAGAAATCAAAGGCATCCGAATCAGCAAAGAAGTCAAACTCTCACTCTTTGCAGATGATATAATACTTTATGTGGAAAACCCAAAAGACTCCACTCCATAACTGCTAGAAGTCATACAGGAATTCAGTGAAGTGTCAGGTTATAAAATCAATGCACAGAAATCAGTTACATTTCTATACACCAAGAGCAAGACAGAAGAAAGAGAAATTAAGGAGTTGATCCTATTTACAATTGCACCCAAAACTATAAGATACACAGGAATAAACCTAACCAAAGAGGCAAAGAATTTGTACTCAGAAAACTATAAAGTACTCATGAAAGAAATTGAGGAAGACACAATGAAATGGAAAAATGTTCTTGCTCTTGGACTGGAAGAACAAATATTGTGAAAATGTCTATGTTACCTAAAGCGATCTACACATTTAATGCAATCCCTATCAAAATGCCATCAATTTTTTTTCCAATAAATTGAACAAATAATCCTAAAATTTATATGGAACCAGAAAAGACCATGAATAGCCAGAGGAATGTTGAAAAAGAAAACCAAAGTTGGCAGCATGACAATTCCAGACTTCAAGCTCTATTACAAAGCCGTAATCATCAAGACAGTATGGTACCAGCACAAAAACAGACACATAGATCAACGAAACAGAATAGAGAGCCCAGAAATGAACCCTCAACTCTATGGTCAACTAATCTTCGACAAAGCAGGAAAGAATGTCCAATGGAAAATAGTCCCTTCAACAAATGGTGTTGGGAAAATTGGACAGCCACATGCAGAAGAATGAAACTGGACCATTTTCTTACATAACACACAAAAAAGACTCAAAATGTATGAAAGACCTCAATGTGAGACAGGAATCCATCAAAATCCTTAAGGATAACACAGGCAGCAACCTCTTCAACCTCAGCTGCAACCACTTCCTAGAAACATTGCCAAAGACAAGGGAAGCAAGGGCAAAAATGAACTATTGGGTCTTCATCAAGATCAAAACTTCTGCACAGCAAAGGAAACAGTCAACAAAACCAAAAGACAACTGACAGAATGGGAGAAGATATTTAAATGATGTATCAGATATAGGGCTAGTATCCAAAATCTATAAAGAACTTATCAAACTCAACACCCAAAGAACAAATAATCCAATCAAGAAATAGGCAGAAGACATGAACAAACATTTTTGCAAATAGGACATCCAAACGGCCAACAGACATGAAAAAGTACTCAACATCACTCAGCATCGGGGAAATACAAATCAAAACCACAATGGGATACACCTCACACAAGTCAGAATGCCTAAAAATAACAAGTTAGGAAATGACAGATGTTGGCGAGGATACGGAGAAAGGGGAACCCTCCTACACTGTTGGTAGGAATGCAAGCTGGTACAGCCACACTGGAAAACTGTATGGAGGTTCCTCAAAAAGTTGAAAATAGAACTACCCTATGACCCAGCAATTGCACTACTGGGTATTTACCCTAAAGGTACAAATGTAGTGATCAAAAGGAGTACATACACCTGAATGTTTATAGGAGCAACGTCCACAATAGCCAACCTATGGAAAGAACCGAGATGTCCATTAACAAATGAATGGATGTAGAAGATGTGGTGTGTACACACACACACACACACACACACACACACACACACACACACACACACATATACATATAATGGAATACTATGCAGCCATCAAAAAAACCCAAAATCATATCTTGCCATTTACAACAACGTGGATGGAACTAGAGGGTATTATGCTAAGTGAAATAAGTCAATCAGAGAAAGACAATTATCATATGATTTCTCTGATATGAGGAATTTGAAAGGCAGGGCAGGGGGTGGTGGGGGGCAGGGAGGGAAAAAGTGAAACAATATGGGACCAGGGAGGGAGATAAACCATAAGAGACTCTTGATCTCAGGAAACAAACTAAGAGGGGGGTGGAAAGGGATAGGGTGGCTGGGTTATGGACACTGGGGAGGGTACGTGCTATGGTGAGCTCTGTGAATTGTGTAAGGCTGATGATTCACCCCTGAAGCAAATAATACATTATATATTAATTATATATTAATTTAAAAAAAAAAAAACTGTGGTACATCTATCTCTACCAGTAATGAAAAGGGACAAACTGAAAGCTGAATGAGCAAGATGATGGATTACGAAGTTCCAGGTGCTCATTCCCCTGTGAAATATCAATAAACAACAACCTACAGACCAAAGTAGCTTTGTCTAGAAACAGTTAACAAGCTGCATCAATCGAGCAAATGCCTAAGCGATGTTGAATGACAACAAGGAAAGTAGACATCCTTGTCTTGTTTCTGACATTAAGGGAAAAGGTTTCAGTCTTTCACTTTTGAAAAATCATGTTAACTAGGGGCTACTTATAAATATCCTTTATTATCTTGAGGAAGTTTTTATTTTTAATTTTCTAGAGCTTTTATCACAAAAAGGTATTGGATTTTGTCAAATGCCTTTTCTGTGTTAGTTGAGATGGTAGTGTAGATTTTTTTCTTTATCCAATTAAATGTTTTATGAACCACCCTTGCATTCCTGGGATAAATCGCACTTGGTAACGGTGAATAATCCCTTTGAAATATTTTTGGATTCAATTTGCTAATATTTTCTTGAGGACTTTTGCACTTATATTTGTAATGAATACAGGTCTGTAATTTTTTTTCTTATGATGTTTTTATCTGGTCTTGAAATCAATTAGAGTAACACTAGCCATGTAGAATAAATCAGGAAATATTCTCTCTTCGGTTTTTTGGAAGTTTCAGAACAATTGGTGTTGATACTTAAAATGTTTAGACAAAGGATCATTGAGGAGAGAGGAATAAAATGAAATAAGATGAAACCAGAGAGGGACAAAAACCATAAGACACTCTTAATCTCACAAAACAAACTGAAGGTTGCTGGAGTGGAGGGGGATGGGAGGATGGGGTGGCTGGGCGATGGATATTGGGGAGGGTCTGTGTTGTGGTGAGCGCTGTGTATTATGTAAGACTGATCAATCACAGGCCTATACCCCTGAAACAAATAATACATTATATGTTAATAATAAAAAAAATATTTTAAATGTTGGCAGTGAAGCCATCTGTCCAGAACTTTTCTTTCCTGTGAAGTTTTTGATTACTGATTGAATATTTTTAACTGTTAGACATCTGATGAAATTTGCTACTTCCTCTTGAGTTAGTTTAGTTAATTCATGTCTCAAGGACTTTGTCCATGCTTCTTCCAGGTTATCTAATTTGTTGGTATACAATTGTTCTTAGTATTCTCTTATCATTTTTAACCTCTGTCAGATCAGTAGTAATGTTTCCAGTTTCATTTTTATTTGTGTTATTTTTGCCTTCTCTTTTTTCATGGTTATTCTAGCTAAAAGTTTGCAAATTTGGTTGAAATTATCAGAGGACCAACTTTTGCTTTTATTGATTTTCTCTGTTGTCTATTTATTTATCTCTGCCCTATTTTTTAAATTATCTACTTTCTTCTGCCAGACTGAGGTTTAACTTGTTCTTCTTTTTCTAGTTCTTTAAGGTATAAAGTTAGGTTATTGATTTGAGATCTTTCTTCTTCTTTAACACATTTACAGATATAACTTTCCCTGTGAGCACTGTTTTACCGCATGCCATATGTGTTCGTATGCTGTGTTTTCATATTCATTCACCTTTAAGTATTTTCTAATTTCCTTTAGATTTCTTTCTTGAACCACTGGTTGCTTAAGAGTATGTCATTTAATTTCCACATATTTGAATTTTCCAGTTTTCTTTCTGTTACTGATTTCTAACTTCATCCCGTTGTGATTAGAGAAGATACTTTGTATGATATCTACATTTTAAATCTACTGAGATTGTTTTGTGGCCTGATACATGACCTATCCTAGAGAACTTTCCCTGTTCACTTGAGAAGAATATGCATTCTACTATGGTTGAGTGGAGTGTTCTGTATATGTCTGTCTATTAGGTCTAGTTGTTTTATTGTGTAGTTCACGTTCTTTCTTATGTCTGGTTGTTCTGTCCATTATTGACAGTAGGGAATTAATGCTTCTGACTATTATTGCAGAACTGTCTATTTCTCCTTTCAATTCTGTTGATTTGTCCTCTCCAGGAAAAATTTCTGTTAAAAGGTGTGTAAATATTTATAGTTGTTTTATTTATAGTTGTTATATTGTTATACTGAAATTTTTATTAATATATATCTTTCTTTGTCTCTTGAAACCTTTTGGATTTAAGATCTATTTTGTCTGATATTAGTATAACCACTCCAGCCCTCTATTGATTACTATTTCTTTACAATATGTTTTCCATCCTTTCAATTTGAACCTATTTTTTTAATTTGAATATAAAGTGAGTCTCTCAAACCTTAAGAGACTCTTAATCATAGGAAACAAACAGGATTGCTGGAGAGGAAGGGGGTTGAGGAATGGGGTAACTGGGTGATGGGCATCAAGGAGGGCACATGATATAATGAGAAATAGGTATTATATAAGATTGATGAATCGCTGAACTCTACCTCTGAAACTAATAACACACTATATGTTAATTAATTGAATTTAAATTAAAAAAAGAAAAGAAAGTGTTTCTCTTGTAGATAGTATATTCTCTTGTAGATAGTAGTTAAGTTATATTTTTTATCCCTTCTGCCAATGTATTTTGATTGGAGGATTTAATCCATTTACACTTAAATTTCTGATAAGGAGATACTTTTGCCATTTTTCTGTGGCTCATGAAAAAGCCATGGCTCATGGCTTTTTTGTTCCTCATCTCTTCCAATACTGCCTTCTTCTGTGTTTAATTTTTTGTAGTGAAACGAAAATTTGATTCCCTCTTCATTTTCTTATGTATATTCTATAGATGTTTTCCTGTGGTTACCATGGTGGTTACATTTAACATCTTAAAGTTATAACAATCTAATTTAGAATTTTATCAATTTAACTTCAATACTTTATAAAAAACTATGCTCCTGTACACTCCTGTCCCCATCTTTCTGTTATTGATGTCAGAGATTGCATCTGTATACATTATGCACTCAATAACATCAATTAATAATTTTATGCATTTGTCTTTTAAATCATATTCAAAGTGAAAAGCAAGGTTACAAGACAAAATTGCAATAATACTAGTTCTTATAATTTCCCATATATTTACCTTTACTATAGATCTTTACTTCTTCATATGGGTTCAAGTTACTGTTTACTTCCCTTTCATTTCAACCTGAAGAACCCCCCTAACATTTTTTGCAAGGCAGTGTGGTGATAATGAACTCCTTCAGATTTTGTTTACCTAGGAATGTCTTTATCTGGGAAATTATCCCTCATTTTTTAAGGAGTCTTACCAGATATAGATTTCTCAGTTGAGTTTTTTACTTTCAGTACTTAGAACAAAAAAACACCCTACCTTCTGGCCTCCAACATTTTTATGAGAATTTGGCTGATAATCTTATTAAGGACTCACTGCATTGGCTGAATCACTTTCCTCTTGGTGATATTAAGATTCTCCCTTTGTCGTTGACTTTTGACATTTTGATCGTAATATCTGTCATGATGGGTCTCTTTTAGTTTATTCTACTTGGTGTTCATGAGCTTCTTGGATTTGTAGACTATGTATTGCATCAAATATAGGGAGTTTTTAGCCATTAGTTCTTCGAATATTCTTTCTGCCACTCTCTATCTCTTCTCTTCCTAGGAGTCCCATAATGTGCTTTTTGATCCATTTGATGATGTTCCACAGGACCCTTAGTCTCTGTTCACTTTTCTTCATTCCTTTTTCTTTTTGTTCTTCAGAACTTGGTAATTTCAATTGTTCTATATTTAAATTCAGTGATTTATTCTTTCCTGCTCATACTTCTTTTTGACCCCCTCCACTATACTTTTCATTTCAATTACTGTACTTTTCAGCTCCAGAATTTCTCTTGGTTCCTCTTCTGTAATTTCTGTCTCTTAATTAATATTCTAATTTTATTCATTCACTGTTTTCCTACCTCTATCCATGCCTGCCTTTAGCTCTTTGAACATCTATACAAGTTGTTTTAAAGATTTTGTCTAGTAAGTTCTGAGATCTGGGCTTTTTAGGTACATTTTTTTTCAATTGTTTTGTTCCTTTGAAAGGACCATCATTCCCTCTTTCTTTGTATGTCCTGTAATTTTTTTTGTTGTTGTTGTAAGAATTTGAATCTTATAATGTGGTAACTATGAAAATCAGATTCTCCTCTCCCGGGATTTGTTGTTTTTCTTTTCCTTATAAGGTGTCTCTCTGTACCAGGATAAGCCTGAGATGAAAGCTTAAGTTCTTCTAAGGTCTTTTCTGAGCTTGTGTATTCCCATAGGCAGGTGCGATGGCTTCTAAGTTTCCCCTAAATGTATAGCTGTTTTTGAATGTCCAAAAGAGCAGCTAGAGCCCTCTAAATATCCTAGAAGTCACTGCAACCCAGGGGGTTGGAACAATGGCAGCCAACATCCATGCTCATGCTTCAGTCATAAGAGCAGCAATCTACAACCAGAACACAGAACTCCAATATTTGGAAGACAAGATCCTTATCACCTACCCTCACTACAGCAAGCAGCACTACAAGCATAGGTTGCCATTCCCACAGCTACCTGCCACAGGGCTGGGGATAGAGAGTAGTAGCCACACTGTGCTGATGGCTAAAATTGACCAAAATTAACTGAAATTTACCAGCCAAGCTGTTTCCTGAACAGTTGCAAACATTCAAATAAATTCTAAAGTTCTGAAATATTTCTTTCAGACAAATCCTGCCAGTGCTATTGTCCAGGTGGAGACACAGATTCCTGATGCTTCCTACTCTATTATCTTCCCTCACATCACTCTTAAAGGGAAATTTCTATCATTAACTGCCTAGATTAGAAAAGAAGAATGTTTCAAATCAATGACCTCAGCTTCCACCTTAAGAAGAAACTAAAAAGAAAGAAAAAAGAGCAAATTAAATTGAAAGTAGACAGAACAAAAGAAATCCTAAAGATCAAAGCAGACAACAATGAAAGAGAATATTACACCAAGTCAATATAAGAAAAAGTTTGTTCTTTGAAAGGATCAGTACAAATGATAAAACTCTAGCAAGACTAGGGGAAAAATGGAGGCAATATGAAATTACCAATATCAGGTATGAAGGAGTTGATTCTACACATATTAAATTTGACAACTTGAATGAAATGGGCAAATCTTTGAAAAATGAAAACTATTAAAGCTTAGTCAAGAAGAAATATTTAACCTGACTAGCTCTATGTCTAACAAAAAAATTAATTTTTATTTAAAAACTTTCTCAAAAAGAAAATTCTAGGCCCAGGTAACTATAGTAGTTAATTATCCCAAATATTTAAAAAAGAAATAATACCAATTTTATACAAACTCCACCAAAATGAGGAAGAAAAGGGAATACTTCCCACTGTACTCTAAGAAGCCAAATAATCCTAATACCAAAGCCAGACAAAACCTCACAAAAAAAAAGGAAGAAAGAAATAAAGAACGAAGAAAAGAGAAAAAGAAAAGAAAAGAAAAAAAGAAAAAGAAAAGAAGAAAAAGAAAAGAAAAAAGAAAGAAATCTACAGGGCACCTGGGTGGCTCAGTCAGTTTAAGCATCTGCCTTCTGCTCAGGTCATGATCTCAGGCTTCTGGGATCAAGCCCTGTGTGAGGATTCCTGCTCAGCAGACAGTCTGCTTCTCTCTCTCCTTCTGCCCCTCCCGGCCCCCGCTCATGCGCATTTTCTCCCTCTCTCTCTCTCTCTCTCTCTCTCTCTCTGTCAAATAAACAAATAAAATCTTTAAGAAAGACAAAGAAATCTACAGACCAGCATTCTTCATGAACATAGATGTAAAAATTAATATAAAGTTTCACCAAATTCAAAAATCAAACTACTCAATTCACTTATTTACAAAATAAAATACAAAAATTCACATGATTATCTCAAAAGACACAGAAAAGGCATTTGTCAAAATCCAACATCAATTCCTGAGAAAAAGAAAAAACTTCTTAAAACACTAGGTTTAAAAGAAAACTGATAAAAAGAACCTACAAAATCCTATAGTTAATATCTAACTTGATGATAAAAGACTTTATACCTAAAGATCAAAAACAAGGCATTCTCCTAGTTTCCACTCTCACCACTTCTATTCAACATTATATAGCATGTTCTAACCAATGCAATCAGCAAGGAAAAAGACAGAAAAGGCATCTAGATTGAGGGGGGGGAAAAAGTATAGCTGTTGAAAATCCTATAGAATCTTAAAAAAGTGACTAGAACTAATAAATGAGTTTCATAAGGAGTAAGATACATATCGATATAGAAAAATCAATTGCAGGGCACCTGGGTGGCTCAATTGCTTAAGTGTTTGACTCTTGATTTGGGCACAGGTCGTGATCCCAGAATTGAGAGATTGAGCCCTGCATCAGGCTCTGTGTTGGGCATGGAACCTGTTTAAGATTCTCTCTCCCTTTTCCTCTGCTCTTACCCCCACCACTCTCCCTCTCTTAAAAAAAAAAAAAATGAAATCAATTGAGTCTTTCTATATACAGTAAGGAATAATTGGAAATTTGAAAATATTAAATGTCACTTACAATAGCATCAAAATTATTGGAGGCAGCTGGCTGGCTCAGTCAGTCCAACATGCGGCTCTTGATCATGGAGTCTAAGTTTGAGCCCCATGTTGGGTGGAGAGTTTACTTAAATAAATAAATAACTAAAATCTAAAAAATTGCATCAAAATTATTAAAATACTTAGGGATAATCTGACAAAAGAAACGTAAGACCTGTACACTAAAAACTACAAACCACTGATAAGAGATAATGAAGAAGACTTAAATAAATGCAGAGTTACACTTTGTCCATGGGTCACAAGACTCAATATTGTTAAGACGTGATTTCTCCCCCAAATTCATCTATTGAATCAGTGAGACTCAAATAAAAATTTTAGTGGATTTTTGTAGAAATTCATGGATGACTCAAAAATTCTTATGGAAATGCAAAGGACCTAGAATAGTTAAAACAAAAGCCTGGAGTTTTCTTTTTGAGGAGGTTTTAATTACAAATTAAATTTCTTTGTTAGGCACAGAGTCTTTCAGGTTAACTATTTCTTCTTGAATAAGTTTAATAGTGTGTTTTTTAAGGAATGTGTCCATTTCACCTAAGTTGTCAAATTCATTATCTGTAGAACCAATTCTCTCACAACTGATATTGGTAATTTTGTACCTCTTCCATTTTTCCCTCATTGTAGAACCGATTTTGGAAATTAAGAATAAAGTTGAAGGACTGTAACTAAATAATTTCAAGAGTTGGTATAAAGCAAATAAGATGGTATAACACTGATGCAAGGACAGACAAAATAGATCAATAGAATAGTGTCTAGAAATAGACTCACGTTATCTTCAGATAATTAAATTTTTGACAAAGGTGCAAACAGTTCAGTCAGGAAAGAATAAACTTTTCATCAAATAGTGCTGAAATAATTATATATCCATATGCGAAAAAAAGAAAAGAAAAAGGAACATCAATATGTAATCTCAAACCACATACAAAAGATGAATCATAGATTTAAAATGTAAAACCTAAAGTTATAACACTTCTAAAAGAAACCATAAGAGGATATCTTTGTCACATTAAATCAGGTTTCTTTTCTATAACAAGATTATACATAAAAGGAAAAAATAAATTGTATGTAAAAGACATTGAAAACTTCATCTAAATTTTAAAAATCCATGTATCAATAAGATTTTCTACATTTTATGATTTTTTGATGTTTTGGGGAGTCTTGCTGGCTGAGAAGAGACCGCCCCTTCCAGCGCGAACTAATTCCTAAGACAATAGACAACTGGTCAGTGAACCTCCCTTTCATATACAAACCAATCAATCCCAAACTCAACCGCCTCCTATATTTAACACCAAGCCAATATTTCTCCTGCCTGATTCAACCTATAGCCAAGTACCAGATCACTAAGGACATTTCCCATGCCCCAAAGTCTGCCAGAATTATTCAAACTACCCAATTGTAAGCTGTTTGCCCTGCCTTGGCTTTCCATTGAAACCCCAACAAAAGCTGTAGCCTGTGTTTCCCCCTTACTTCCTACAGCCCCCTCAACCAACACCAGTGCTTCTGTATGTGGCCCTGCATGGGATGCTGTGCCTCTCATTTCTAGGAGGACTGTAACATTAAACTTGTATCTCAACAGCATTGACTTCTCCATATTGTCACTCTGTCTTTATAAATTGAGACCTGGGCATTAATCAATCTGCTTTTCAAAAGACCCTGTTAAGGGTGGCTCAGTCATTAAGCATCTGCTTTTGGCTCAGGTCCTGAGATCGAGCGCCACATCAGGTTCCCTGATAGGCGGGAAGCCTGCTTCTCCCTCTCCCATTCCCCCTGCTTGTGTTCTCTCCCTCGCTGTTCTGTCAAATATATAATTTTTTTTAAAATCTTAAAAAAAAAAAGATCCTGTTAAGAAAATGAAAATAACAACTGCAGACAGTGAGGAAATATTTGCAAAGAATATATCTGACAATCCGACAAAGAACTTGCATCTAAAATAAACAAATAAAAGAATATAAATATATATAATATATATTACCTTACCATATTACCAAATATATACACTCCTAGAACTCTCCAAACTCAATAAGCAAATAATTCAAAAAAATAATGGACAAAAGATTTGAATAAGCATTTCACCAAGGGCAAAGGAACACGCAGAAAGGTGTTCAGTATCAATGATTAAGGAAATGCAAATTAAAACTACATAAGGAAAAATAAAAAATTAAATAAATAAATAAAACTACATAAGGTACCACTATACACCCACTAGATGAGCTAAAATTAGAAAGCCTGGCCATACTGAGCACTACAAAGTTCTCACAGTAAATATCCAGGGAAAAAAATCCCTTCAAGTTTCCAGCAGGGGGAAGAGAAAAGGAACCATTTTTCAACATGCCAGAATATTCTTCCTAACAAGTTCTGCCCTCAGGAGAAATCAGTTAACCAGAACCCAAATTGCTGGAGTATTATCAGAGCCTAGCTGACCCAGGGGAGGGGAAATCTTCGACTCTAGCCAACTGTAGCCATCCCTTTCCCCCTAAGTGGGGAGAGAAAAACTAAGAAACACTTGTGAAGTTCACAGGCAGGAAGGAGGCTCACTAGAAGGCTGAGCCCTGATCATGGGACAACAGACTGCTTCCCCTCCCTCAATAACTCACCACCACATTACCAAAAACTTATCTAGAGCTGTCCCTTTGTCCTGGAATATCACACCCAACTATCGAGAAAAATTTACAAGCCATACAAAAATACAAAAAACACAGTTTGAAGAGACAGAAAACACAATTTGAAGAGACAAAATAGGCATCAGGACCAGACATGAGAGGGATGTTAGAATTATCAGAACAATATTTAAACCAACCATGATTAATATGCTAAGGGTTCTAATGGATAGTTAGATATTATGCAAGACCAGATAGGCAATGTGAGCAGAGAGACAGAAATCCTTAAAAAGTACAAAGTATGGGGTGCCTGGGTGGCTGTTGGTTAAGCAACTGGCTTTGGCTTAGGTCATGATTCCAGAGTCCCGAGATCGAGTCCCACATCAGGCTCCCAGCTCCATGGGGAGTCTGCTTCTCACTCTGACCTTCTCCCTTCTCATGCTCTCTCTCACTCTCTCTCTTTCCAAATAAATAAATAAATAAATAAATAAACAAAATCTTTAAAAAAAAAAGTACAGAGTATGGTTAACCATGCAATGGAATACTATACAGCTATAAAAAATGAGTAAACCCTTGATCTCTCACAACATGGAAGTTCTCAAAATAATTGTGCTGAGTGAAAGAAGGCAGACCAAAAAAAAAAAAAAGGATCACATAATATATGATTCTATTTATGTAAAATTCTAGAGAAGGCACACTAATGTATAGTGACAGAAGGAAATCGATGGTTGCCTAGAGATGCAGGGTAGGGAGGAGGAGGAGGAAGCAGAATTTACCAAGAGGAATGAGAAAACTCTTTGGAGTGATGGGTATGTTCATTAGCTTGATTCATGGGGTGATGGTTTTAGTGGTGCAAATACAGGTCAAAACTTATCAAATTGTATGCCATTAATAGATGCAAATCTTTGTATATCCAAAAAATGGAAGAGTTTCTATAAAAATCTGGATTTCCAGCTTCTCTTGAAAAATTAGAGTAATTCAGAAACACTGGAGCCAGGTTCCTGCATGGCAACAAGTAGCAGCCAGAGAGCAGCACACCTTATACTTTGGGTCACTACAGACCAAATCACTCCTTTTTTCCCCAGATATATGCTATTGTCTTCATTTGTTATCTTCTGGGTCCCCAAAGACACTCTAGTGTTTTAACTCTGTACCATCTTTGTATTTTTAGCATTGCCATGGTGTCTGACACATTGTAAAAACTCAGTTGAAGTTGCTTTTTCCTCTGCTCATGAGAGGAAACTGTTAACTTCCAAGAAAAATCAGAAATTTTCATTTTTAAATCTCTTCCATCAGTTAGAAAGTACTGTTCACCTCCTTTATCGTTCATGGGAATGCAAAATGAGACAGCCACTTTGGAAGACAGTTCAGCAGTCCCTTACTCTAGGTTATAGCAACTGTGCTCCTGTATATTTACCCAACTGATCCTAAAACATACACCCACACAAAACCTGCAAGTGAATATTTAGAGCATCTTTGTTCAGAATCACCAAAAACTGGAGACAACTAAGATTTCCCTCCATAGATGATTGAACAAACAAACTCGTGTACATCCACATCATGGAATATCAGTGATTTTTAAAAATGGGGCCATCAAGCTACCAAAAAAACAAAACAAAACAAAACAAAAACGCAGATGAATCTCAAATGCTGAGTGAAAGAAGCCAGTCTGTATAATGGTAATTATGTGATATTCTTGAAAAGGTAAAACAATGGAGATGGTAAAAATATCAATGTTTGGGGCACCTGGGTGGCTCAGGCCTGCCTTTGGCTCAGGTCATGATCTCAGGGTCCTGGGATCAAGCCCCACATCGGGCTCTCTGCTCAGCGGGGAGCCTGCTCCCCACCTCTCTGCCTGCCTCTCTGACTACTTGCGGTCTCTCTCTCTGTCAAATAAATAAATAAAAATCTTTTTTAAAAAATGAATGTTTTTCAGGATTCAGAGACAGAGAAAGCAGAACAGGGGGAGCACAGGATTTTTTAGGGTGGTAAAATTATTCTGTATGATATTGCGATAGTGAATACACAACACAGCTTTTGTCAAAACCCGTAGAACAGTGACGTATGCAAACTTTAAAAAAATCATTTAGGAGTTTGGGGGATAGTAGAATGGAATGCACAATACAACAAGACACTCTAACTGTATTACAAATGTATGAAACAACCTCATCAAAGGGGCTCGGGGAAAAGATGCTGACATTAACAGACTTTGGAAGTGAATGGAGTCTACAATGCCAAAGACAAAAGAAACCATACCTAAGCACTATACCTTAGCTGATAAAGTTATCTCCCATTGGATATAAGTTAACTATCTTGATGTCACTATAAATGGATACCAGAGTCAAACAAGGAAATAAATAGATGGCAAGATGGTAGGAGACAGGTTCTCGCTGCTGGAGTGGGAAGTTCAGGATAATCAAGGGGAGGTGGCTAGAATGATTCATCTGGAAATACAAGTGGAGATGTCAGTATGAACTTATGTTTAGCTTAACATAGACACAAATGGTTATGTACAAAAATATTTACAGAGATGTGTATATAGTGAGTCAGCACAACATACATACACTTTCTTGCTTTGTCAGCTGGTAAGGCTTAGAAGCAACAACAGTTGAGTAGCAACAAACACATTCGGCACCCAGACCCCTTCTCTTGATGACCCCTTCCTACTTCCCTCGGACCCTCCATTTCTCTCCTCAAGTGTGCCTTTGAGATAATCTATTCCAATTTCTTCTGGTTTTAGGTAAGAACATATAGGATCCTGGAAAGATGAGTTTTTCCAAAGTCATAGAGCCAGTTAATAAGGGGGACAGCACAGAAACCCCTTGCTTCTATTCCAATGTTTTCATGTACAAGATAATTCCAAACTATGGGGTGCATGTTTATTGCATTTTATAATAGAGGAGAGTTGTGGACCAGCTTTTCCGCCTAAACATTCCCCAGGACCCTTCTTGGGGCTAGGAATCAGTGCTGGAGGTTAATGTGGCCTAGTTCCTTTTGTATTCAATTTAGTAAGAATCAATCACAAGATTTTCTTTGACAAGTGTTGCATTTTCTTACAAGCATAAAAGAAGAATGAATGGATTTGTTTGCTAACATTAGGCTCTTTAAAAAAAGCAAACACAACAGAAAACATTTCAACTTGGCCCAAAATCAAAAGAAACTGATTGACTGATGCTCTTATCTACTTTTTTAAGAGTTTCATTACATAACAAGGGAAAAATCATCTCAAATTTTCCTGGCCCTCACCCTTCCTGCTTCTCTTTGCTTTCTTTATAGTTAAGCAAAGACACTCAAAAAGTTGGCTCTTAAAAATGCCTTTAGAAAAAGAGCCTGGTTGCGAAGTTGGTAATGCACTTTGCTTCCTGCTTTCTCTGGAGCTCTCCAGACATTAAAAGTCAAATTTCATATAAATGGGCACTGTCTCAATCATTCCCTTTTGTTTGGCTTGATTGGAAGTAATTACAATAATTCAGAGTTACCCATAAATCACCTTTTTCCAAAGGCACCACCATCCTCTCTGTTCCACATGTTCATAATGTAACCTGAGAACAATGTTTTTTCCCCAGCATCTTGCATCAGCTAGGACCCTCTTTTACCCCATCCCATTCCCCTCTTCCCCAGCATGCTCTCCAATCTCCAGTTCATCCAAGCTAAAATCTCTCTCAGTCTCTCTCAATCTCTCTCTATCTCCCCCCATACCCCCACCATACCTCTCTCAAACATGCTTGTATATACACATGTACATACACACACACCTTGGTACCATGCTCACCATTGCATTCCCAGCCTAAATGCTTCCAACACTTGGTGTATTGCAAATTCCACCCATCCTCCAGGCCTTGCAAATTTTTCGGCTTTTCCAAAAACACCCCCTTATTTGCACAGTACTCTGCAAGGCACTGTCAATGAGAAAGATTAGTTCCACACATCACCTCTATCCCCAAAAAGCTAGTAACTTTCACTCATCCCATCTGAAAGATTCTAGGACATTTCATCTCACCTCAAGCAATTGAAGATATAGAGAATGTCCTGTATCATTCCAACCTCAACAAATCATTGTTAGAACATAAATTACATGTTACGCTTCCATAGTCTCGGCCTCTGTATTCCAGTTTAGAGGAGGGGTGGACAATGGAAGGAAGATGGGAAGACAAGAGCCCAGGTAACAATCTCAACACACTTCAATTCTAGACCTAAACCTAAGAGAATAACTGGGACCCTGAGTCCCTTCAAATGAAAGGGCCTGGGGCAGAAGTCCCAATGAAGCCCCCACATACCATATGTTTAAATATTTTAAAATTCTAAATCAAATTAACCGTTAAACATGTTCTTTCCTCTCATCTTGATGAGTATACCATCACAACAAAAAAAAAATTGAAAAATAGACATAAAAGTAGAGTTTAAAATATCAACAATAACTGAATATAATTATTCTTGCTCTTGCCTATGGTGTCCTAATGCTAAACTAGCACTGATCTGTAATAAAGTCATACATGATTCATAATTATTATTTATTTATTCCACAAACTTTACATTTCTTTCCTTAACTTCAGTAAAATCACTATTGGTATAGAGATTTTTTTACATGTTTTGGATTCTATTGATGGTAATTATCTTTTAAGATAAAATGTAATTGTTTTAAAGTTTATAAAATTCTAATAGATTTTCAATAAAAGTGTAAAGTAAATGTCAAAAAGAAACTTTTAGATGTTTATATGTTTCAAAAAGTCATTTCTTCTAAGGCATTCAAAATGATGTTACAATTAAGAGATGAAAATCAAATTATCATAAAGGTATCAAAGTTTAAATCAAAATTAGTTCAATAAAGCTGGATTTTCTTTAATTTTTTAATGTAATTACATCTTACTATGACATATTTTATAAAAATAAACCAATTCCCAATTCAATGTCCTTCTAGTTGCCAATGAATAATTGGTATCACATTTCACAATGTTACGTCTAGACCCACACATACACAAATTTAAGAGTATTTTTGTTTAAAATTGCAAAATGTTCTTCAGCTGTTATGGGCAAATGTTGCAAATATTACGCTAATCCGTGAATAACTCTGAAACCACAATTTAAACCTGAAGAGGAGCAAGAAATGGATACTGGGTACTATTGGAAAGTGATACTGTATTATGCAAGAATCTATTGCATTCAAATTACCTGAGAAAAGGATTTGACAAATTGATTAATTCTGGTTTTTCACATTTACGTAAGTGCTCCTGTCATTCACATCCTCCCTGATCACCTAAGCAGGGTCCTTCTCTAAATCCTATTGTCACCGCCCACAGACCCTTACAGCATTTAAACAATTGCCTCCAGCTTTGAGACTTCAGGCAGGAGACATGAAGAAATACTTTCTAGGGGTCAGTCATGAGAACGAATGTTTAACTTACATCTCATGCCCAGCACTGAATACCAAATCCCAGGGGCAAATGCATTCATGATTTCTTTAGCAAAGTTGTTTTTGTTTGTTCGAATGTCCCACCCAGGATTAAGAGCTATATTTTTGGATGGGTATCATGCAAAAAAAAAAAAAAAATACTGCCCCCACAAGAAAAGAACATGATCCTATAAAGAGGGGGGCCATTCAGAAGGTAAGCAAGAGCTCTTGAAAAGTAAAAGCATGACAGCAAGAATTTTAAATTCAGCGAAAATATTGGGAAATAATCCAGAAAGTAGACCAAATAGATAAAAGAGAGAGAAAATTGGTGAGGTAAGTAATGAAATGAGATTAATCCAGGGTACACAATGGCCAACTAATAGGAGTTTTGGAAGAAGGCAATAGGGAAGAAAGCAACAACCATACAATAATCATAACAGTGATATAATAATTCATTTCCAGAACTGAAAAATATTAGTTTTCAGACTGAAGGGATCACTTAATAAGCAGTGCAATGAGTCAAAACAAAACAGAACAAAAAATCCCATACAAAGGTATTTCATGGGACATTTCTGAATGCCAGGAAAAAGGTAAGAACTTAAAATTATGCAGAGAGCAAATATATGCTCATTTACAAAAAATATTACCAATGTCATTAAAATTCTTACTAGCAACACTGGTAGCTAGAAAACAGTTTAGCAATGCCATCAAAATGTGAGAGAAAATTGATGCTAATCTAGAGTTATATACACAGCTGAACTATCAGTCAAGGACATGGGTGAAATAAAGATATTTTGGACTTTCAATAGACCCCAAAAACTCTCCAGGTACCTTTCCCAGGAAGCTCCTGGCCGACCCAACTCTTCCACAGTAAAGACTTAAGGGAAAAAGAAGACAGGGCTCCAACACAGGAGAGAGGAGAAGGAAGCCATAGAATGAGAGTGAAAAGAAACCCCAGGATGGCCACTCTGCAGGAGACTAGAAGCTCATCGGCCAAAGCAGAACAGGGGAAGTTTCCTGGAAGGAGGTCCTCAAGAACATCTGACATATTCACAGGAGATTTGCGGATTTATTTCAGAGGGAAAATTTGGGAGATTTCCTGATTGCAACCAATAAAACTTAGCAAATAAAAAAGTGGCAATAATTAATTCCAGGGAAAAAATTAAAGCTATTTTAAAGAAGAAGAATGATTTCCTTGAAGTCTATGTAGCTCAGCTGCAAATATTATTTATATGCTAAGAACAATATAAACACTGAGGAATGACTTAACCAAAAATTTTGAGAAATCCATGTTGGAAAAACGGGAGAATAATGAGAGAGGAAACGTGTGTGCATATGTGTGCATATGTGCATATGTGCGTGTAAAGGCAATATATCATTGAAAAAATTAGAAATCCTAAGATAGTGCTACATCATCACAGTACTTGGTGAGGGAAACCAAAGAAACAGTGTAAAGAGTTAAAAGTATTACCTCAAGAATGTGAGAATTGGAAATGAAGGGAAACGTGGCGAGGAACTGCTGTTTTTTCATTATATATCCAATATTATTTGTTGACTTTTTTAACTCTGTACATGTTTTACTGTGATAAAATTCAATTAAGAATTAGGTTGCACGGGAGGGAGTGCGTGGGATGAGATTGTTTGTGACAGATTGTGAAATGACCAGCGGTGAAGAGTAAGAATGTCTCTCAGCAAGAAAAAAAATCCACTTTAGATTCAATGTCACAATTTTTAAATGAGATTAGCCTGTGTGATGACACGTTTTCCTCCAGCTACATTTCTCCGAGCTTACACAGACAGGTGCTAAACAGAAAAATAGTTGGATTTAATCAGGGTTGTGATTTGGCCAAATGAGTATGATAAAATAAGAGTGGAAAGGGAATCAAAGGTATTTGCAAGGATTATAATAACTGAACATGGAATTTAAGACAGGGGGAGAGGGGGTGAGGATGAAGAGGAATGAGATTCTTGGTGTTGGGCTGCTACAAAGAGTGAAAACAGGAAAGTAGCGGTGTTGGCCAGAGAGGGGACGGGGCAGGAGACTGAGCTTATGAAGATGTTGCCGTTATTGTTGATAAGGAGAAGGAAATACAACCAGAGGAGTGAGTGACTGAGGATGGATGAAGGGCAAGAAAAAGGGAAGAGCTCAAGGAAGTGAGGGGACGAACTCACTTTAGATAAGTGACCACAAGTAAGAGGAGGAAAACCTGAGGGGACAGTTGTTGGCTCCCACAATGACAGGCGTCTTCTTTGTATTTCGCGTCCATGATAGTTAGGCTCCCGAGTTTATAAATTCAGGATGAAACGAGTTGTTCTACTCAGTCTACAATATGCTCTGTACACATCGGAGGGGAGAGAGGTGGGGAAGAGAGAGGATCCTTACAGATGGTAGCAACAGTGCCTTCAGCTCAGAAGCTCGTTGTTGGTTTTTAATGTCCTCAAAAATAAGGTGTTTGTTAGCTTTTATTCATTTCAAGGGATATTTATTGAGTTCTACTGTGTGTCTACTCCATTCTGTACCCAAAATGGATCAAACCCACCCAGTGTGAGTACATGAAAGCCTAGTGCCAAGTCCTGTCTTCCATACTCAGCTCTCCTATCCCTTAACTCTGTACTTTAGAACCTTATTGCCATTTCACGTTTCCCTGCCCAGGCCACCATTTTATAACTCTTCGGTGGACTTCATCCAGTTATCTTATTTTTGAACCTGAGCAGTGACCACTTTCTATTTTGGAACCTTCTCAGCTTCAGATAATACATTCTTACTGGCCATCCCAGTCCCACAGTGGGGCCAGGACATTTGGCACATGAGTCACGGTGAGGGTGCACCACATGCTCTTCCAGATGCTTCTCTCTCTTTCCATTCTCATTAAACAAGGGGAAAGTGCTAAAAAAATAACAAAGGGGTATATACAGTTCCACTGGCTTTTAATCCTATGACAGCATCTTTGCTTATGGGGATCAAGATGAAGATGAATGGGGGTGCCTGGGTGGCTCAGTCGGGTAAGCGTCTGCCTTCGGCTCAGGTCGTGATCTCAGGGTCCTGGGATTGAGCCCCACGTAGGGCTCCCTGCTCAGCAGGGAGTCTGCTTCTCTCTCTCTCTCTCTCTCTCTCTCTCGCTGTGTCACACCCCTTGTATGCTTGTGTGCTCGCTCTCTGCTTTCTCTGTCTCTCAAATAAATAAATAAATAATCTTTTTTAAAAATGAGGATGAATGATCCAAAATCCATGGTATTTGTGTACCATGTCCCCAGCTCCAAAGATAGTCCTTTGCTTTTCACCAAAAAACATGTATCCAGCATCTAGTGTGTACCTGGCACTGTGCTAAGGAGGGGGGGAGTTACAAAAATAAACAGGACACAGTCAAGCTTTCCACTAATCCTGTAATACTTCAATATTACAAGTGAGTTTTAGTACCAATTTCCTTTGCTTTTGGAATTGTAGTCTTTGTCTACTAAAACAGAAAATGGTTTTTCTGCTCTCTACCCTGATTTGGTTGAAGTCATAAAAAATTCAATGCAATCTAACCTTTACTGTCAATTATCTCAAAGTCTTTCTACAGTCTTACAATTAGCTAAGGAATTTATGCAGCCTAAAAATAAATTGTAAGCAATTATTGTAATATTGAATTTATAGTTTTTCTGATGGCTCTTTCAAGGGTATTTTAAATTATTTTCTCCAAAGAAACCGAACTCAGTCAATTAATATGCTCTTTTTAAATATGCCCATTAGCCCCTCCCCAAATTAAAATTTATATTCAGGGGCGCCAGGGTGGCTCAGTCTGTTAAGCATCTCCCTTGGGCTCAGGTCATGATCTGAGGTTCCTAGGATCTGGCCCCACATAAGGCTCCCTGCTCAGCGGGGAGTCTGCTTCTCCCTCTGCCTCCGCCCTTCCCCCGTGCTCATGTGTGTGCACTCTCTCTCTGCCAAATAAACAAATAAAATATTTTAAAAATAAATAGATAAAAATAAAATTCATGTTCACAGAAAAACCTATATATGAATGTTCACAGCAGCTTTATATATTAGCCAAAAACTAGAAACAACCCAGATACACTTGAACTGGAGAATTAGGTTAAACTGTGGTACAACCAGACCACGAATAGTACTTAGCAACTAAAAAAAAAAAAAAAAAGAACTACTGATACACACAAAAACCTCGATGAATCGCTGAAGAATTACGCCAAGTGAAAAAAGCCAATCCCCAAAGGTTGCATACTGTTTGATTCCATTTATATAACATTCCTCAAATGCCACAATTATAGAAAAGTAGAACAGATTAATGGTTGCCACGGCTTAAAGAGCGGATGCCATAGGAGAGACATGGGTGTGGCTAAAAAAGTGCAATGTGAGAAATGCTTGTGATGATGGAAATGTTGTGTATCTTGTCTGGATCAACCTCAGTATCCTGCCATACGGTACTACAGATTCACAAGACGTTACAGTCGGGGAACCTGGCTAAGGGGGTTGCGGCATCACTCTGTATTATTTCTGACAATTGTATGTCAATCAACACTTATCTCAAGATAAGAAGTTTAATTTTTTTTTAAATCTACTTAATTTTTTTTAAATTTAGAATACACAGAATTTAACTTTGACCATATACTTCAGAGAGCTCTTTGCTGGGGGCAGGGGGAGCATAACACAAAAATAAAAACAATGTATTACCTAAAAAATTTAAGAATAAAAATAAATAAATCTGCCTTGATTTTTAGCTGTTCACATATCTTATTTTCCCAACTAGGAAAGGAACTATTTTTTTTTAATTCCAATGTAGTTCATGTAGAGTGCTATATTAGTTTCAGGTGCACGATAAAGTTTTTCAACAATTTTCTGCATTACTCAGTGTTCATCAAGATGTACTTTTAATCCCCCTATTTCACCCATCCCCCACCTGCCTCCCCTCTGATAACTATCTGTTTGTTCTCTTTAGTTAAGAATCTGTTTTTTGGAGGCACCTGGGTGGCTCAGTTGGTTGAGCAACTGCCTTCGGCTCAGGTCATGATCCTTGAGTTCCGGGATCGAGTCCCACATCAGGCTCCCAGCTCCACAGGGAGTCTGCTTCTTCCTCTAACCTTCTCTCCTCTCGTGCTTTCTCTCACGTTCTCTGTCTCTCAAATAAATAAATAAATAAATAAATAAAATCTTTAAAAAAAAAAAGGGCACGTATTGCATGGAGCACTGAGTGTGGTGCATGAACAATTAATCTTGTAACACTGAAAAAACAAAATAAACATATTTGGGAAAAAAGGAATCTATTTTTTGGTTTGTTTCTTTTTTCTTTGTTCATTCATTTTGTTTCTTAAAGTCCACATATGAGTGAAATTATATGGTATTTGTCTTTCTCTGACTGACTTACACATTATACTTTCTAGATCCATCCATGCTGTTGCAAGTGGCAAGACTTCATTCTTTTTATGACTGAATAACAGTCTATTGTGTATATATATACCACATCTTCTTTATTCACTCATTGGTGATGACATTCACTCATCTATTGAAAAACATTTGGGCAGCTTCCATAATTTGGCTATCATATATAATATTGCAATAAACATCAGGGTGCATGTATCTCTTTGAATTAGTGTGCTTATGTTCTCTGGGTAAATACCCAGTAGTGTGGTTGCTGGATCATCAAGTAGTTCTATTTTTAATTTTTGGAGGAACTCCATATGGACAGGGACTGTTTCTTAAACTTTCCTCATATTGTTCACAATTCCCAACATCATGATGGATAAACAGCATAGGCTTACTATGTGCGTTTATGGAGTTGGGTGGGGGAGGTGTTGTTTCATCTGCAGTAAAATACTCTTCAAGAAATCTATGGAGAATATATTTGTTTTCTTAAAAAGCTTTATACATTCTCTAGTAACTGCACTCGAGTTATGCAAGAGAACATTCTTACTCTTAGAATATATGTGCTGAAATATTTAGGGGTAAAAAGTCACAACTTGTCCAATTTACTCTCAAAAGCACACAAAAAAAATAGAGAAAGCAAGAAGGTGAAAAAGCAAATGGGGAAAATTTTCAACAGTTGGTGAAGTAGTAAAGAAGGACGTATAAAAAGTTCCCTTGTACTATTCTTGGAACTTTGCTGGAGCTTTGAAATTATATAAAAATAAAAAGTTACCCCCAGAAAGTCAATCTCTAGGAAGAAGTATACCCTAGAGTGAAAAGACCTATATTGCTATGCGCTAGAGAGCACAAGGGAAAACTTTTTTGAGTGCTGAGTTCCAGATGATGGATGAGGTGGTGAGCTATCCGTTGTTTCAGTAGGGAAAGAGCCCCGATGGTAAATGAATTTTCTCTCTGGGTAGGCTGGGTTTGGCTCTCAGACAAAGTCATCAGTCAGGCTTTAAGGAGCTCTGGGAAAATCTCAGTGCACATGTTCGAGCACTCTCTAGGACGGCTTCTGGAAGCCCTGCCCTGAGACAGGTCCACCCTTGAGACACTGTCCTATGGAAAAGGAAGTCAGTGGAACAATGAGTTATAATTACAAGGGAGACGAGATGGCTGAGGGGCTGGGAAACAGCTGACAACTCTGCTTCTGAAAGCAATTCAAGGTTGGCTCCCAAACCTCCGACTCTGCCTTCTCTCCCCCCAGAAGTCATCAGCAAACAGCAAAACATCTCAACTCAGGTGCTCCAGCTCCTGTATGTTGATGGGAACGTGCAAGTCGGAGACTAACTTCTGGGCACGTTCTGCAAGTATCCTGACGTTTCAGCTCCCCGCTGATGCAACCCACTGAATTCTTCCACGGTGACCTAGGAAGCCCAGGGTGGGTTTACTGTAAACTGGCGAGGAATTAAAGTCCAGAAGCTGCAAGGGAATGAACAGATGCTCAGAGAAAGCAGGGGAATGCCGAGGCCCAACCACAATTGAAAATGACTGAGTCAAAAGTCAAGAAGTCATTCACATGCCAAGGGCCATTTCCTCCACCTCGCCCCCACCCCGTTACGCTGGAAGTCAATTCTCCACAGCGCATGGTGAGTCAAGCGTGAGTACTTTGATTACGGCTCAGCTGATGTCATTCAAGAAAGCAGGGGGGTCACCCACTGCATCAGAGGAAGAGACATTTGACTGAGACAGGTCCGCCCTTCGACCCTCTGGGGAGCCTGACATTTCCAGGACACGGAAAACAAACTTCCTCTTAAGAAGGAATATGCTTTCAGTGTGGGAAAAAAAGAGAGCGAGAGAAGCAGGGAGGGTCAAGACACGCTCGCCCTTGGCTGAAAGCCCACAATCAGGGAAATTTCTGTCCTTTCAGAAAAGGTGAAAGCATCAAAATGTCCTCTGGTTCAACGGCAGATCCAAGACCCTGCACGTACGCAGAGAGAAACTCAGGCTTGGCTCAATAGGGCAGGCTGTGCCAAGTAACCTTCTAACTCCCTTTCGACTCAGCTCTTTGTTCTCCCAAGAGTTGTTAACACTTCATACATGGAGTAAGTATCCACTGAGAGGCTACCTAGTGTTTGGCACCAGAGCCACGCTCTGTCCTGGGAAGACAGGATTCAGATAATCGAGAGGGCCAATAATATAAGCCGCTGTTGTTGGAACAGCTAACACTGAGTTCTCTCTGTTCTGCCGCTCATTTCACATGGATTATTTTTTTTGAACCTCCACAGTCTCCTGAGGTGGGTACTATTATGTTTTCCACTTTATAAATGAGGAAACTGAGACACCAAAACTCTAGGGAATTTATCCAAAATCACACAGCAAGTGAGTGGAGGAGACAAGGTTCGAACCCAGACCATCTAGACCAGTGCTATCCAATAGAACTTTCTGCAATGATCGAAATGTTCTCTATCACACTTGTTCAATATGGTAGCCACTAGCCGTATGTGGTAACCGATGCAACCAAAAACCTGAATTTTAAGTTCTCATTTAATTTTAATTAGCAAATTTAAATAGCTCCCTGTTGCTACCATATTGGACAGCACCAATCTAGACTTGTCAGAACCAATGTGCTTAACCAGGGGCTAAATGGCGATATGTAGGACCAACCTTCACCTTCTCTCGACCAATGGGAAGTCAAATTACAATAAACATCAACACTGTCCTTGAGCGGGGAGAGGGTCATCATGTGCCCAAGAGAGTGTGTGAAGGAAAAGCATGGGCCAGGGCAAGAATGCAGGCACACCCAACACTCTCCTCCAGGCACTGAAGACACGTGTCCTTGGACATGCTGAAGGCAAGTGTCCCACTCCGTCAACAATGTCCTCCTGCCACCCCTGCCCCCATCCAGCCCCCAACAGTATCCCTACAACTTGACCTCTGGGCCTGTAGCTGGGTCAGCCAGTCCTATGAGCACAGGCCCCCAGGATGCTCCTCCTTCCAATAGGCACGATGTTTGGCACCAAGAAGGACGCCAGAGGAAGATCTGGCCCTGGCCACCTGCCGTCTAGTAGCTAACGCTCGGAAAGTCAGGGATGTGCATGCCTGGACCTCACAAGGCACGTGGCAAGACAGTGCAAATGGATGCAGGATGAATCTGGCGTGGGGAACATAAGGACAATACATTTGGGCTCAGGGAACAGAGATAGCATTTTGGAGGAAGAGGGACTTTGTGCTGAGCTGCAAAAAATGGATGAAATTAGAAAGAGAAGGTGAAATTAGAAAGGGGCAATGACCTTGACCTTGAAGGTGGTGTGGAAAGCATGAACATAGATTGGAGCGAGTGAGTAGAGGGGTGGTGAGGGGCCAAACTGAAGACAGCAGCAGTGTGGGATAAGCTTGCGAGATCCGCCAACGGCAGTGGTCAACATTCTGATTAGGCCCTCCTTATTTCAACTCTGGGAGCTCTGTTCATAACAGCTTTGTTCTCAAAAAGCCAGAAAAGAGCCTCAGCGATTACTTCAGCTATCAGTGGGTCCCAACCTGAGAAATGTATTTAAATGCACCGATTTCAGAGACGGACCCTAGGAATTCCAAGGGACAAGGGTGTGGACCTGGGGTCTGTCTCATTTGGTTTGGGCTTATTTTGTGAACCAGTGAATGGGATCATTCTGATGCTTCTGAGTCCTTACGAATGTCTGAGAACCACAGATTTCAAGGAAGGACACACACCACTGTCAGAGGTGACAGAGAATTTACCCCATTTCTGAAGGGGTCCAGGCAGAATGACCCAGACTCCCTGGAGAAGCTGTTGTGAGAAGTCACACGCTTGCCCAAGGAGAGGACAGTCATGAGAGGCAGGGAAAGGAGAGTGTGTCAAAAAGCAGTGGCAACTTTGAGGGGCCACACTGGAAGTAAAGATTTCTTCGCGGGGAATTTAAAACAGTTTCTGATTCCTTCGTTCCGCAGTTGAGTAAGGGGACTCTTAGGGAGGAGCAGTGACTTATCCAAGTTCAAACCACCCTCGGGCCACAAATAGCACATGAAAACGGGTGCCCAGCCTCCTGACCAGTGACCTTGACCCAGCATTGTTGCCTCTCTTCAGCCCCACCCGGGATGGAGCAGACCTCTTCCCTGGGCACTGACTGCAGAGTGCCGCCCAAAGCAAAACACAAAACCTTTTTTTTTTCTTGAACCTCTTCTGGGCCATTTTCATTAAACCATTTTACTTAACATCAGTTCCTTATTAAAAAGTAGACACTTCTCTTTTGAGGGCCGTGTCCTTTGTTGTATTATCTCAATATTTTCCAAGGACTCTGAGAGATCCAGGGGAAGATAAACCTCTGCCAACAAGATAAATGTTAGCACTTATTAAAGGGAGAAAAAATGAAGTCCCTAGGGGTTTGCTGCCCCTGTGGGAAGAGAGTACAAGTGAATCTTTTTTCCACTCTGAATTTCCTCCTGTTCATTTTTGGCCTCTCGGCCTAGTCATCATATTTCCCTCCCTCTCTTTTTAAACAATACCTACTCCTGAAGGCACCGATCGCTCAGCCAGCTCTGGTGTTCCGATGGTGTGTCAGATTCAGAGATAGGTAAGACGCAAAGACGTTACTCCTCTTCCCACTTGTGGTCAGCGCCATCCTGGGCACACCTACCACGCTGGGCCCCTCTCCGAGGCCAAGTGCCTTGGAAGGAGAGAGAAGACCAACCCCAGACATCTGCAGGCATGATCACCAAGCCTTCCATTCACCTGGGAGGCGCCACGCCATTCCTCAGGAATGTCCCCAGTCCCTACTTGCACTCCCCCCCTTGCGACCCCTTTATAGAGCGGAAAGAACGGTGGAGGGGTTGAAATCTCAAAGGACTTTCAGCTAACCCATCATTGTGTGACTGTGCGGGGCAAGGACTTTAAGTGCTCCTTTAAAGATCACAGTCCCATGTAGTGGCAGATAAGAAATCAGCCTTGGGTCTCCCGAGGTTGTACAAAGAGCTATTTGTTCCCTATTATCACTTGGGAACACTGCATTAGGTGTTGGTCCTGACTTGGAGATTGATTTCCTGTGTTCCTGAGGCTCTCCGCGCTTCACTTCCTTTGTCTGGGAAATCAGGACTAAAATGTCTATTCAACACACCTCACAGAGATGCTGGGAAAATCAGATGGCATCGTGAAAACAAAAGCGTCCTGAAAAGTGGAAAGCATGATTTTGTTTAGTCTTGAATGATACTTTTCCCCTCTCGGGCTTGTCTTCTCACAACCTCCAAAAAAGAGGGTAGTGATTTTTATGCCGTTTCGGAGAAGAGAAAAAATATGTGTATATATCCTCTCAGAAAAAAACTGAGACAGGAAGACACATGCAGAGCTCATCTCAGAGATAGGTTTTTTGTTTTGTTTTGTTTTGTTTTGTTTTGTTTTGTTTAATCTGATGGTAATCCCCCAGTTGTGAGTATTTTTGACAAGTTGGCTCACGGACAGAGGATACACGGCTGAGGAGAATGGGGAGGGGCTACCCCACGTGGGTCATAAGTCACAACAGGGCCTTTTAAAAAATTATCGGACATACAAGAGTAGGTAGACTGTAGGAAGCTCATTCCTCCTTTTCAAGCTGCTTTTAAATTTGTGATAGAACACGACAAAATGCCGGTCACAATCTCCACCCCAGAAATTAAGGCCCAGGGTATTTCTGATGATGTTTTATTTCCTTCCCTTTCGGTCTAGAAAATAACTAAAGTCAAAAGTAAAGATTCCTAAGAGCCATTCTGATAAGCATATGGGACCGGGGGCACGGCTAGAAGACAGCACATGACCCCAAAAGACATTCGGGGTACACAGTCCTAAACCCTTTATCTCCGCCACCTCCCAGACCAATGCCAGCCTCACAGTAGTAGAGCAGTTGATGTTTTTAAGTAAATTACTATTCTCTAGGCGCTTAGTAGAGCCAGAGTATGCAACCCATTTCTTTGGAACCAGAGTTTTATGTAGTGTTTTATTATTTTTTTCCCTCATAAGTTTTTTTCCCCCAAAGAAGAGGACTCATTAATTTCAACCATAGCCCTTAGGTATTTTGAAATCTTGTACTCATACTTGCTGTCACATGACCTCAGTTCAAACACCAATCTTTTTCTAAAAACAAATATCCATAAATACCAAAATTGAATTGGTTCCTCTGTGAGGCATATTCCAACACCACCCAAGAGACTCCGGGTGCTTGGGTGACAATGTCACAGGAAGTGAGGCTTTGCAGAGTTGGTCTGTGCATAGATCGGGATAAGTTAGGTTATGCCGCAATGACAAAAAAAAATGCCTCCAAAATCTCAGTGGCTTAACAGAACCAAAGTTTGCTTCTTGTTAACTTTCGTTCCATTCTGTTGAGGGCTCCTTGGCCAGATCTCCTTAGGTAGCCCCAACCTAATACTTGGTGACTGCCACTGGGAACGGCTTTCTAAAGTCTCCAGGGATTTAGTAGGAAGAATGCTACTTTGAAGGCTGAGGCTCCGCTCCCAGATCTTGGGGGTCCCTGGAGCAATTCTTCCAAGTATGTTACCCAGAGTGCCCATATTTTCCACGCTTGTCAATTGGGACTTGTGTCACGTGGCTATGCATCTAGCTGCTGGGTTGCTGGCTGGTGAGACATGACAAGTACTTTGAACAAGTTCCACCGACCCACTTATGACTTGGGCCGATGTCTCCCTTTCTGAGGGGCTGTTTCCTCATGTCTCAAATGATGCGATCACACCGTTGTCCTTCAAGGCCTACCCAGCTCGTGTTATGAATCCACCAGCAGAATCTCTCTTCCCAAAGACAGGTACCAAGACGATGTTGGCACCCGCGGGCGGACGTGGAAATGTCTCTCAGTGTGAGACAGAGCTGCTCTGTGGCACAAGGCAAGCTCACCGTTTTGCTTGGATGGCGGGCTTGCGGAGACCGTTTGCCAGCCCAACGGAATGGGGTCAGCGGTTCATGGCAACTCCCAGTCCTTTGGAGATGTTGGGAGATTTTTTGTTGGTTTTGACACCTAATAAAAAGCAATTTCCTCTTTTCAAAAGGTACCTTTTCCCCCTGTTTTGGAAGGTTAGTGGGTTTTGGTTCACATTTAGTTTTTGGTTTTCAAATTAAAAGAGCATCATCTTTTAAGGCTGAAGATACAGGTAACACAAAGGCCAGGTAGACCACCCTAGGTCACAGCACAAGATAAGAGTGGAGCAAGGGGTAAAACCCACTGCCCCGGGATGGGCCTCATCCCCAGGCAGGAAATCATTCTTGGATCAAAACTCTTGCCAAATGGTCGGTGATGAATGAGTGTTAATAGGTCCCAAACATGGATTTCATATCCTTTTGAACACATGAAGAAAAAGGAGACTTGGTAGAGTAGATTTTGGCCCATTCTAGCCCATTAAAAAAAAATGTGGTTGAGACGCAGCCCAGAACCAACCCAGGGGACAGCTCCTCTCTGGCACCTACCAGGAGGAGAGCAATTTTGCCTTTTCTGGAAATGGGATTAAGGGCAGGGATAAGGAGTGGGCAGTGACACACTGGCCAGCTCTCCTTCCTTAAAAACTATCGGCTATTGGCTATCTCTAGACTAGGCAGAGAACATTTCATACAGCACGCTGTATCTGCTCTGTGTTCTCTCCACCACCCTATCACACGGGCCCCTAAAGAAACATTTGCACACCAACAAGGGCAGCCTGGAATGGGAGAACGGAAATCAGCAACGGTCTCACCCCCTTGCCTGGCAATCTGAATACCCCTCAGGTGTGTCTAAAGGGCAAGCTGCTTAAGCCACATCCTTCTCTGTCGCCCCAAGTACCAGCTTGCCGTCCAGGACAGCACAGTTCCCAGAGGTTCGAAGGGACAGCCGAGCGGACACAGTTGTACCTCAGGGGGCTTGACAATATCCCCAAAGTTGCACAATAGCAGGAACCGAGCCATCAGAACTCATCCTTTGCCCAAACAGCCCTGATGTGGCAGTAAGCAAGAGATCTTACATTGTCCCAAAGTGATTTCAAATCACTTCCTCAAACAGATCTCACTTGATCTTCACAACAAACCTTAAGGGCTGGGGAGTGCGGGGTAGGGGGACACAGAGATCATCATTCTCATTGTAAGACACAGAACCCGCAGCTCGTAACATTTTGAGTGGCCCAGCCAGCCTTGCCCAGCACTCCCAGGACGCTCCCCGCGGTTGAGTGCTTCAGCTAGGTCTTCAGCTGGGACGTTCTAGTTAGAGATCCAAGTTCCTCTGCCATTGTTCGGCATTCACATAGATCCTGGATGGGGGTGGGAGGTCATGAACCTGACTCCCCTACTGAGAAAGTAGGGCCCCAAAATCAAGGATTGCCCATAATTCCATAAATAGAGGCCAGTCCTCCGTACATCAGGGAGAAGGGCTACCTAGAGATAATTAGGAGAGTGAATAAAAAATTAAGAGAGTGAAGGAAACTGAAGACAGAACAATCCAGGTCCTCAGTTCACATCCAGCCGTTGGCCAGAGGATATTCTGGCTCCTCAGTGACTCTACCCTAGCGGGAGGCCCAGTTGATTTCCAACCCACCACCTGGACCATCCTGGTTGTGGGGGACCATTTGAATGGGGACAATGGGGCTCCCCATCAGAGTCAGATGCTCCAGGGCTGTCCGGTCTACAGTCTGTTTTCTCAGGTCTCCCCAATACTGAGACCCCAGGGAACATTAGCTCATAGGATCTGACTGGTGGCAACTGCCCAAGAAGCCCCCTTGCGGGTTGGAGCTCCCCTTCCAACAGCCTCCATCAGCCTCAATAGCACATAGTCACAGAACCAGCCAGAAGTACACAGACACCCACTTCAACTGCTCTTACATGGGAGGAAAGACCCACTTGAGGAAAAATAGGCAGTGCCGCTGACTGAAAGTGAATTAGCTGGTTATCTGAAAAAAAAAACACACAAGCTCATACGGAAAGACACAAAGAATGCTTCTTTTTGCATGAAGCTTCAACGCTCACAAGGACACACACAGGTATCATTGCGTTGGATGCCACAATACTCTGTGGAGTGCGGGGACATGAGTTCCACAAAGATGGGGGTGCTTGGGTGACTCGGTCAGGTAAACGTCTGTCTTTGGCTCAATTCATGATCCCAGGGTCCTGAGATCGAGTCCTGTATCAGGCTCCCTGCTCAGCGGGGAGCCTGCTTCTCTCTCTGCTTCTCCTCTCTCTCTCAAATAAATAAATAATATATTTTTTAAAAAGATAGATTTGCCCCTAGTTCCATCCCTAGCTCACAGACGAGCTCGAGCTAGAACTTGAGAATATTAACTCTCCCTTCAGCCCCGTTTTCTTGTTTCACTCGCTCGCATCCATGTATCAACGGCAAGATGCTGAGACCCATCAAAGAACTTTTCATTGGCACAAATACCTCCCGAGGGTGGCCTTCCCAACCGACTCGACTCCCCCTGCTTTGCCATCAGGTGTGGACAGAGAATATTCAGTTACACTCCTACCTGGAATACTCCTTTCCTCTTTCCCTATCTGCTCCCCTCCCTCACTCTCATAGAACCTTTTTCTAAAAAAGGTCTAAAATTGAGCAAATCTTCTACCAGAACAAAAACAGGAGCTCTCAACCCAAGGATATAGCTCATACAGAATGATTTTTTTTTCTTGTTGTATGATGCAAAACGCATCATTGAGCCTCCCCATCACCTGCTTTCAGCTAAGCAATGTGGAAAACGTAACGTCCTTTCTGATTGGTTGATGGGAGGACGTAGGACAGGGCAGCAAAAATCACCATCATCGCCATCATTACCATCATCATCATTACCATCAACGTCATCATCATCATCGCTTGATAAATCAGAAAAGCAGAGTCTAAGAAGCAGCAGCAGCTTTGAGCCAAAGCACAGCAGGCCAAAACCCAGCAAGATAGTTGCTACATTGTTGAAATGCAGTGAAACCCTGGGTCATAAAGTCATTTCCACACAATCACAAAAGCTTTTTCTTTAAACATGTCACCTCCCCCATTCAGAAACATTCAACTACCCCCTATTTCCTGTTGCGTTTTGTTTTGTTTTCAGCTTCTCCACCTGCCCCCTCTGACCCACCACCCCCTCCTTGCAGGTCGTAGACTAAACCCTCACTGTTGCTGGGCTAATTCCTACACTGGCCCCCCTCAGGCCCATCCCTGAGCGTCGCTCTGTCCTCCCTGGGTCTGCAGTGTCCTCCCAAAGTCTTCAAGGTAAAGTTCATGTGCAACTTCTCCAAGAAGCTTTGCCCTGCCACTCAGGGCTCCCTGGGTCCTCTCTCTTTTGAGTTCCTACTGCACCTACAATTTAGCTAATATAAGCTTACCCTCCCTTGTACTGTGTTTCTCTAATTTCATGCATGTTGATCACTTCTCCCTCAGTTACACCAAAATGTCAAGAACCAATCCTTGGCCTTCTTCTGGACCCCGTGTCCTCCCCTCCCCCAGCACTGGTAAAAAGCTAACAACTTAAAAATGACATGGTAACTGCTGTCGCTTGAAGCAATGCTTAAAATCGAGCTTCATCAGTCCGCAGAAGGCCCCTGGCTGAAATGCTTGCATGGTATTGGGGCCAATTTTGCAAGACACAGTGGGCATTTTCCACATCCAAGAACGTACTCATTCACGTCACTTAATCCCCGCTCCAACATCATGAACTGCTGAAAGATCCTAAAACCTGCTTTTAAAACCCCGGTGGCTATAGAAACTACCAGCTCTGGTGACAGTCTTTGCCTAAAGCAGAAAAAATATGTGCATAAACTCACTGACTGTGTAACTGGTTCAGGGGGAGAAAGGCAAGATCTGCCTTTTCCATTTCTGACAAAATAATTAGTACCTCATTCCCACCTTCCCATCAAGAAGGGGGAAGGGAGCATAGGAGGCTGGCTTTCTTGCTTTCTTTTTTTTTAAGCCACGGAGCCTCAGAAGAGGAAAGGTCTCCCCCACTGTAGCCAAGAAAATGAGACCAAACACTGCTTATGTGCCTCCCCTTAGGGAAGGGCTTGTGTTTACTCTCAGAGAGCCTGAAACAATGAAAAGGATGACTGCCCAGGTTAGGTTGAAGTTGATGACCTCAAAATGTCCCACAACAGTAAGAAGTCCCTAACTTCAAGACAACAAATCATAAAAGGAAAAGTGGGGGAGGGGGAGGGACTGCAGGAAGTCCCATCGCAAGGGTCCCCTTAGAAATGGAGAAAGCCACTAGAGGAGAGATCCTAACACCCCAGTGAGCGCATCTGAGGAATCTGAGAAGGCTGCTAAAAGTCAGACCCCAGGCCCCACCCCAGGGATTCTGACTCAACAGGCCTGAAGGCAGGCTGAGAAAGTAGCATTTTTAACAAGCTCCCCAGAACACCGCTCCCAGAAATACTATACTAAAGAAAGGAAAAATACAAAGATCTGGAAGCTCGGTGTTACAAAGAACCCTGAGGTAGTCAGAGAATTTAGGCGTCCAAGGGACGCGCAAGGAGGTACAAACAAGATGATTCACATATTCACAGACACACCGGGCGGATTTCCGGCGTGAAGGCACCTGTGTGAACACACGGCCCAACCCAGCATTCCAGTGCTTTCTCTCTAGAAGTTGTCATGATTGGCGGCGGAGCCCTGCCGTGCCAGCGGCTGCACACCACACGTGTCACCATTGCACAGATACGTGAAGACCAACAGAATATCCGCAAAAAGCGACCTCGAAAACATTTCGGAGCCTCTCTTTGTAAAAATGACAGCTACGCAAAGTAGAACTTATACGATGTTCAAAGGAGCTTTTGTCTCTCTTCATCCTTGCTTTGGCCGAAACACTGGGTGATTTATGAAAAGTCAGAGAAAACAGTGTATGTGACAGTGTTTCTGTCTGAAAACCAGGAGTAGATCTCTTGGCATACTGGGTGCTCTCCTCCGTTCTCCCTGTCTGAAGTGAATCCAGCCCCCGGGCCGTGCTATTTCATTCACTAGGAACTCAGAAATTGTTCTTTGACTTGCCCCACAACCTGGCCCTGCTCAGGATGATGGAGCCGTCCCAGGGCACGCCGTCCTTCCCACCCTCCTCAGTTTTGTCCTCCCCCCTGCTCTTCTGCCCCTACTTTGATCTGACCCAACCTTAATCACCATGAGTCTGGTTATCTAAACATCCCTGGGCTTTGGAGAAATTGCACGACAGAAGCCAAATAGATAAATAAACTCTGATCTTAGACCTCAACTAGATGATGCTTACGACTCCCATGGGGATGTTTATCTTGGAGAAGTGCAACTTCAGATCTGGGTTCATTATTTCCGGAGGCTGCCAGATGAGCCCATGGTAAGGTTATGGGGAAAAGGACAAGTGGGGACGGTTCTAGTCCAGCGCTCAGGTTGGACAGGCCCAATAAATGGCATCTCCCCTACCTTACTGTGTCCTGGTCCAACTGAGAAATAAGACAAAAACCTGCCCTTGCTGGGACACTAGATTATCACTCTGATCATTGTTATTACTGATAAACATGATGGTAGAGGACATGACTTTTAAAGATTTTATTTATTTTTTTATTTATTTGTCAGAGAGAGAGAACACAAGCAGGGGAGCAGCAGACAGAAGGAGAAGCAGGCTCCCTGCTGAGCAAGGAGCCTGATGTGGGACTCGATCCCAGGACCCAGGGATCATGACCTGAACCAAAGGCAGATACTTAACCAACTGAGTCACCCAGGCATCCCCAGGATGTGGCTTTTAAAAGGAACAGATGGGCTTCCCTTGCCCATATCCTAGAATTATCCAGGTTTGACCAGCCAGTCACCGAAAGAGACTCTCCTAGTTTTAGCACTGAAAGCTCCACATCCCACGAAAACCCACAGCCTGAGCAAAGTGGGATGATGGGTCACCCCAGCTGGGCCAGAGTGCTGTCGGAAAGACTGCTCCCAACAACATGGGGGAGAAGAGCAGGTGGCACTTCCCGTGGACAACTCCTTCTCCTGAGGAAGGAAAAAGGAAGGCCTAGACTATGATGCCCAATTTCTCCTTCCAACCTCACCAATCAAATTAAGTCACTAGAGGAAAAGAATGTTCAATGGATGGGTCCCTCAAATCACAGAGGGAAACATCTGGAATGGGAAAATACATACTTTCCAACACCATATATAATAAATAAGACCAACGCAAATTTTCAATAAGGTCTTAGATTGCCGAGTGTTAATTCGGTTAATTCGGTTAATTCAGGTGTTAAGTCGGTAATGCCGGCAATCTCATTGAAAATCCTCATTAAAAACCTCATTGAAAATCGGAACTATAGACTCATGAGAAAAGAAACACAACTTTATGAGTTTCTTACAACTCAACTTAAGCTCTAAAACATATCGTTGGCTAATAATGGTAATGTTTAATAAAGCTGACATGATGTGGGAAGCCCGGGTGGCTCAGTTGGTTAAGCAACTGTCTTTGGCTCAGGTCATGATCCTGGAGTCCCAGGATCAAGTCCCCCATTGGGCTTCCTGCTCGGTGGAGAGTCTGCTTCTCCCTCTGACCTCTCTCCTCTCATGCTTTCATGCTCTCTCTCTCTCTTTCTCAAATAAATACAATCTTAAAAAAAAAAAAAAAATTCATGATGTAAAGATGGCCTGTGATTGATAAGACCGTGGAACTGGTTCCTGCCATTGATCTGTGAGCAGAATATGTGAGATCTCCTGTGCGAGCATTCAGTCTCCACTGTGTGGCCAGTCAGAGCACTCTTTCCACTCTGTCGTGGCTACCAGAAATGTCCCAGATCATCGCGAATGCTCTGAATGGAGACAGCCACGATGTGGGGGCAGGGTTCCTGACAGACCTGTAATGGACAAGCCGTGTGAGTGAGAAACACCTATCAGCAGTTTTATACAATCACAACTGGGATGTGCTTATTATCGTATCATAACCAAGCCTATCCCGACTGATACAAGGTGTCATGGCAACTACCTAAATAGAAACAAGGCTGGAGGGAACTGTGAATGGTGATTGCTTCTCTGACCTAGGATTTCAGGCCTTTAATTTCTGCCCCTTTATGCTTCTTTTTGTACTTCCAAGTTTGTTTTACTGAGCTTTTTAAATTTGCGATTTAAAAATTTCAACAAAAACAGATGCCTTTAGACTACTTGCTTTTAAAAGAAGACAGTGGAATGCTTTAAAAGCATTCTGTCCTTGTTTATATGCAAACCATATGTCATGATGCTACTTTGAATCTGAATTTTCATTCTTATTTAAATTCAGTTCAGAATTCTGTTCCGTGTCGCACATATGAAGAAATACCTTCCAAAAAACTTCCTGAGATCTCTATAAAACATAAAATGCTTTGGTTGCTAAGGAATGCTAAAACTATTTAGCTAGTTAAGTCTACTGTCCAAAATATTCCCATCAATTCCCAACCTGAAAAGGAATTCAGAAATGTTTTACTTTCTTGTAAGGGCACCAAGAAATCTACATTTTAAAAAAATAAGTGACATGAAGTACGTGCTTCCCATCATTAGACACCTTCTCTCCACTGTTCTCTTCCTCCTTTTGTTTTAGTAACCACGTTTTTATTCTTATTTATTTTTTATTTTTTATTAACATCTAATGTATTATTTGCCCCAGGGTACATGTCTGTGTCTTCCTCCTTTTTTTTTAGAGAGAGAGGGACAGTGAGTGCGAGCAGTGGGGAGGAACAGAGGGAGAAGGAGACAGAGAATCTCCAGCAGGCTCCACACTCAGCATGGAGCCCGATTCAGGGTTCAGTCTCATGACCCTGAGATCATGACTTGAGCCGAAACCAAGAGTCAGATGCTTAACTGACTGAACCGCACAGGCGCTCCAATTTTTTTTTTTTTTTTTTTTGGACTCTATATGGGTAGGTCGATATTAGCTGAACCTATCATGGCAATCATTTCATACTGTGCAAGGTTCCCCAAATTATGATGGCTTGACTTATGATTTTTTGACTTTATGGTGTTGCATTCAGTATAAACTGCGCTTTGAATTTTGAGCTTAGACCTTCTCCCAGGCTAACGATATATATGCAGTAGGATCCTCTCTCCTGATGCTGGGCAGTGGCAGCCACACAATCACAATGGCCAACAACGGATACAGTGACAACCATTCTGACCCAGACAACCATTCTGTTTTGTACTTACAGCCCAGTATTCAATAAATTACATGAGCTATTCAACATTGTATTCTAAAATAGACTTTGCGTGAGATGTTTTTACCCAATTGTAGGCTAATGTGAGTGCTCTGAGCACATTTAAGGTGGCTTAGGCTGACCTATAATGTAAGGCAGGTTAGGTGTATTAAATGCATTTCTGATTTACAATATTTTCAACTTACAATGGGTTCACCAGGGCATAAACTCATCGTAAATTGAGGAAGATCTGTACATGTAAATCCAACCATCATGCTGTGCGTCTCCCTCTTTTTCTCATGTGATATGTACGAAGAGAGAGGAGGAGAAAGAGAGATAGCTCTTAAGAATTGTCTTAAGATAGTTCGAGAGCAGACTGTTCAAAAAAGGTGGCAGCAAGGGTCATTATGAAGATCTCAAAAAAGCCACGTGGCGAGTAAGAGGGAAACTGCTGAAAGTATCCTACTAGTGAACACTGTACACGTATCTTTCCTAAGAAGAGTATTAGGCCGGGGCACCTGGGTGGCTCAGTGGGTTAAAGCCTCTGCCTTCGGCTCAGGTCATGATCTCAGGGTCCTGGCATCGAGCCCCACATCGGACTCTCTGCTCAGCAGGGAGCCTGCTTCCCTCTCTTTCTCTGCCTGCCTCTCTGCCTACTTGTGATCTCTCTCCTCTCTGTCAAATAAATAAATAAAATCTTTAAAAAATAAATAAAATAAAAAAAAGAGTATTGGCCCTTCAATGTTCCTTGGCCACATTGTTTTAATTTATCTTTTTAATTGAGCTATACCTGACATAAAACATGATATTAATTTTAGTTGTACAACCTAATGATTGCATATATATGCAAATATATCAAATGATGACCACATGATCACAGTAAGTTGACATATGTCTTTTAAGATCTACTTTCTGAGCAACTTTCACATGTAGGATACGGCTCTGTTACTGCCCTGGGGCTCATTCACCGGATACTAGAAGGTGTTTCATTTTCTAAGTCTCAGTCGTTTCTCTCCCTCAGATACTCTGCAGTTGTTCCCTCAAACCCACTCTACCCTCTCAAATCTGGCAGCCAACATTCCTTCCTAAAAGGTGAGAGCAGCTTTTGCTTCCAAGAGAAGATAACGAGGTGGAGGTGCAGAGTTGAGTCTGGGCCACGGATTAGAAAAAGGCGGCCAGAGTCCACAGTCTCTCCTGGTTCAACACCCCAACAAACTGAGGGTTTTGGAGGGGAGGGGGTGGGGGGGTGAGCCTGGTGGTGGGTATCGAGAGGGGCACGTACTGCATGGAGCACTGGGTGTGGTGCATGAACAATCAATCTTGTAACACTGAAAAATTAAAATAAACAAATTTGGGGAGAAAAAAAAAAAAGAAAAAGGCGGCCAGAGAAAGCTTGAGGAGGAAGTCCCAGTTTGCCTTCAGGGGACCAGACAGTGCCGCCAATGAGGGACGCACACTTTAGCATCCCGGAGAGCTGGATTTAAGCTCTATCGCTAATAGATGAATGTGTGATGCATCTCAGACTAGCGAGAAGCCATACTGAACCTCAGTTTTCCCATCTATAAAAATAACACAATAACCACCCCATGTTTAGATTGTGTAGATTAAAAATAATAACGTAGGACACCTGGGTGGCTCAGTCAGTTAAGCGTCTGCCTTCAGCTCTGGCCCTGATCTCAGGGTCCTGGGATCAAGCCCTAGCATCAAGGGGCTCCCTGCTCAGCAGGGAGTCTGATTGTCTCTCTGCGCCTCCCCCTGCTTGTGCTTGTGTGCACATTCCCTCTTTCTCTGACAAATAAATAAACTATTTTTAAAAAATAAAAATAAAAACAAATAATGCACATAAAACTCTCAGCACAGAGCCTGGAACCCAATTAAGTATCTAGGATACGTTAACAGCTGTTACCTATGTTTTAAAGAGCTGTCCCATACATTAATGTTTAAATACAGGTGTCAATAAAGCATTATCTGCAAATATCGTCATTGCCAAGCTGCATATGCCTTTTTTAAGTTTTGTTTTTGTTTTTGTTTTTCAAGAGGAAAAGTGAGTCTGCCATTTTCTCAAATCCTTCCGTGACTGTTCTTCGGTTTGAATCCCGTAGGTATGTCTGAGGCACCACCGTTTCTGGGTGGCAGAATCTGAACCTACCACCTGCCCTCCTGCCTGCCTTCCTTTCTCACATGCTTTCTTCCATTCTTCCTCCATTCTCTTTGCCCTTTGGTTCTTTTGTCTGCACGGTGAAAAACACCATACTTCTTGAAAGACTGAAAATGAAATCTCAGTGAAAGCAAACTTCCAAAGTGTTAGAGCACGTCTGAAAGCAACCGGGGGGTGTGGGGGGGGCTTGGATGTTGTAAGCATTCTTTTTTCAATTTCCTTCATACTATGTATCCCAATTCTTCCTAAAAAATAGATTTGCTAAAAAAAAAAAAAACTAACATGGCAGAATGGCCCCCCTAAATCTCACAACTTCCCAATGATTCAGGCAGAATTGATTAGCTTTGACGGGTGTTGCAAACTGCACTCATATTATTTATTTCAACACATTTTTCTTGAGCACTTGGGTGATCTGTGCAGGGAAGATTTGTGAGTTGTTGGTACTCCTGACATAGGCACAGCTCCCTCTGGCACGAGATGATATAAGAAGCCCGTTGTTACCTGACAGAGAAAAGGGTAAATGCCCGGGGACAGGGTGAGCCGAGGGAGAGGTAAGTACTTCTGGAACATGGAACATTCCAGCTTATCTTGACCAAGAAGCCTTACCAGTTCAAAACATCCAATAAGGAGTAGAGAGACACTATGGAGATGGAGGCAAACTTTCCTACCTTATAATTAGACACCCCATACAGCCATAATCATTCAAGAAGATTCTCTTTCCAATATCATCTTCCTCTCTCCGACCTAGAAGAAATGTATAGAACACCAGCGCGACAAGGCATCTCAGAGCTTGACCACCAAAAAACCATCATCAGTGGTAGTAGAAGCACTGGTGATACTGTCTTAATCAGATACCATGATAACCTAACTGATGACTTTGGTTTGACCGACCACGTGTTCTCCAGAAAGGATGTCCTTCACAGCCAAACACGGCCTCTGGGCAGCACGCGATAGTGCTTCTGCACGGTTGTGACCTGATTTAGCCAACAGCAAAGAGCTTTTTGCTTTCTTTAACTTGTGTGGCCATACCAGATCTCTAGGAGTCATTTTTAAATACTGGAAAAAAAAAATCTCATGAATCTGTAAGCCTCTTGGATCCCACAGCATATGTCATTTACCGGTGGAGGTCTATCATTTGATGGATAAGCAAATAACCTCAGGTCACACAGCTCGTAAGAAGATGGAGGCCTCGTCCCTCATCTGGTGACCTTTCTGCTGTATCACATCCACCCAGGAAAGAATGAATACTCAAACAAAACACCAAACTGCAGAAGCAGCCAATTTCAAATGGACGCACAGAGGTGTTCCAACACCTCTCAGTCAACTTGGAGAATTTTCTGAATAGCAAAATAACCCTAGAGAAACAGACCTTCAGTGAAGGCTTGCCTGGAGGCATGCCAGAAATTTCTGAGGAAACAGACTTAGTAGAGCTCACCTTTAACTGGCCCGACCCCTCACGGTCAGGGATAGTGGACTCCGGAACTAAACCTAACACAGCTTGTTAGCCACAGCATCTACAGATGTTCGGACTCCAGCCACCTCTACGTTCTCTGTGACCTTGCCCCCGTTGTAACCCTCCTCAAAGGACCAATGCTCCAATACCCAGCCAAGGCTGCAGGAAGCAGTTAGTCCAATCCAAAACAAACTTTGTAGCAACTCATTAACCCTTCCCTATCAGCCCAGGATAATCTGGACTCACCCAAAGTGAGATATGGGGGTGGACAGGGGTATACTCCATATTTTCAAACTCAATACTTTCATCCTCTAGATGTATTTTCAAAGCCTACCACCAGTCAGACCCCCTCGGCATGAAGCTCACTTTAGAAAGCAGATGCAAATTTATATGTAAATACTTCTTTTGTTTGTCGGGGTTGGGGTATGCCTCTGTATTTGTAGAGTTCTTTGGGTTTGGGTTTTTGATAGATGGGAAGGGAGAGGAGCAGAAGGGAAATGGAGAAAGGCCTTGAAGGAGCCCAAAAACATAAACATGGACAGTTGTGCCCTAAGATAAACAGGAACTGACTTGTATGATGCTTGTAAACAGTGACCCAGGCAGGGATCAGTCTGTGTCTGTGATTATGATTAAATGAGGTGTCAACTTTGGCCTCAGTCTGCATATTGAAAAGTGATTCTTCATACAACTCAGTTGCAAAAAAAAAAATAATAATCTGATTAAAATGGGCAGAGGAACTGAATGGATATTTTTCCAAAGAAGACATACACATGGCCAACAGACACATGAGCTGATATTCAACATCACTCATCAGCAGGGCAATGAAATCAAAACACAATGAGCTATCGTCTCACACCTGTTAGAATGGCTATCATCAAAAACACAAGAGAGAAAAAAAAAAAACACAAGAGAAAGTGTTGGCCAGGATGTGGGGGAAAGAGAACCCTTGTGCATTGTTGGTGGTAATGTAAATTGGTGCAGCCATGATGGAAAATAGTATGGAGGGGCTTAAAAAATATTTAAATACAATTCCATATAATCTGACAATCCCACTTCTGGATATATATCCAAAGGAAATGAAAACAGGCTATCTAAGATATATCTGCACTCCCATGTTCACTGCAGCATTAATCCCAATAGCCAAGTTATAGAAACCGCCTAAGTATCCGTCAACAGATGAATGGATAAAGAAGATGTAAACAAATATACATACACAATGGAATATAGTCAATCACAAGAAAGAGATATATAATCCATCCTACTGATTCTGTTTCTCTGAAGAACACTCTATACCTTCCCAAAGCAAACTCAAAAATACTACATTTCCAAGACTGCCTTGCAACATGGCTAGTGGCCTGTAACTAGATCCACATGAGACTGGGATGCAGAAGGGTAGGATCATGAGTAATACTTTTTTTTTTTTTATGTCTTTATAAGTTTACTTCCCCAAATGTACACATAGTGCTTTTGTAACATGATTTTTAAGTAGTATTTTTTTAAGATTTTATTTATTTATTTGACAGAGAGAAAGAGAGATCACAAGTAGGCAGAGAGGCAGGCAGAGAGAAAGGAGGAAGCAGGCTCCCTTCTGAGCAGAGAGCCGGACACGGGGCTCGATCCCAGGACCCTGAGATCGTGACCTGAGCCGAAGGCAGAGGCTTTAACCCACTGAGCCACCGAGACACCCCTTAAGTAGTATTTAATAATAAGTTGCTCTAAGTTTTGTTACACTCAAAGCAATTGGCTATAAACTGTTTTGACCAAGGGAATAGCATTGGAATCAATTAGCCTAATTCTGTGCAGACAGGAGCACCCCTCCCAGGCCAGACTTCCAGGACCACCCCGCACCCTCACCAGCAGAGACTCTTCCTCACCACGAGTTCCCTGAGGGAGCGGGACTCTTCCCAAGAAGAATCTGGGAGGAGACAGAAAATCCCGGGATGTGTAACCTATGGACCCTACTTCCAAGAAGCTCACACTCTCCTCTGTGACACAGATACATTAAAAGATCATCATATGTGTCATAGAACAAATCAACAAGAGAAGAGAGAAGAACCACATGATCCTGTCAATAGATGCAGAAAAAGCATTTGACAAAATTCAGCATCCGTTCCTGATTAAAACACTTCAAAGTATAGGGATAGAAGGAACATTTCTCAACATCATAAAGTCTATCTATGAAAAGCCCACAGCAAATGTCATTCTCAATGGGGAAAAGCTGACAGCCTTCCCTTTGAGATCTGGAACACGTCAAGGATGCCCACTCTCACCACTCTTGTTCAACAAAGTACTAGAAGTCCTAGCAACAGCAATCAGACAACAAAAAGAAATAAAAGGCATTCAAATTGGAAATGAAGAATTAAAACTCTCTCTCTTCGCAGATGACATGATACTTTATATAGAAAACCGAAAAGACTCCACCCCAAAACTACTAGAACTCATACGGCAATTCAGTAATGTGTCAGGATACAAAATCAATGCACAAAAATCAATTGCTTTCCTATACACTAACAATGAAAATATGGAAAGGGAAATTAGAGAATCGATTCCATTTACTGTAGCACCAAGAACCATAAGATACCTGGGAATAAACCTAACCAAAGGGGTAAAGGATCTGTACTCGAGGAACTATAGAACACTCATGAAAGAAATTGAAGAAGACACAAAAAGGTGGAAAAGCATTCCATGCTCATGGATCGAAAGAATAAACATTGTTAAAATGTCTACACTGCCCAGAGCAATCTATACTTTCAATGCCATCCCGATCAAAATTCCACC
>CM052800.1:123743960-123764066 GCA_028533885.1 Nasua narica | reverse complement strand
GTGATGAACCAGGAGAGACTGTGGACTCTGAGCAACAAACTGAGGGTTTTGGAGGGGAGGGGGTGTGGGGGTGGGTGAGCCTGGTGGTGGGTATCGAGAGGGGCACATACTGCATGGAGCACTGGGTGTGGTGCATGAACAATCAATCTTGTAACACTGAAAGATTAAAATAAACAAATTTGGGGAGAAAAAAAAAACAGATCATCGTATGTGTCAAAGTCAAGTGGAACTCCTTCTCCCCCAGTCCATGGAGAGGGCATTCTGAAGCGAAGAAAAATTTAATGAAACCCACTGCCAACTGGTCGACACTTATGGGCACTGGTAGCTACCACAGTAAAATACTGCTTTACACACGAACGGTAGGTTTTGTTGTTTGGCGAAAGAGTGGAGAAGGAACAGACTTTCCTCAAATAAGCCTCAACTGTGTTACTAAGCTTGGCAGAGTGAGCCCAACTGGGGTGAACACCAGCTTCCATTCTTATTTTGAGAATTAGAGCCTCTCTCCACTCCAACCAGAGGTAGCAATGAAAAACTGGGATGACTTCATCCCCATCCAACCAAAGGAAGGGGCACTCAGATGTGTAAAGTGTGGGCGGTGGGAGGCGACACTTCCTGTGAGGGGGCAGGACCGTGAGAGGGCCTGGAGCTGAGCTGAGGGGGCATTAAGAGGGCAGAGGAGAAAATTTGCTGGCAGATGGGGAGCAGCCACACTGGACATCCTCTTTGCGAAGGCCTCCATTTGTAACACCCTTCCCAGGCGTGTGCAAGGAAGCAGGCGAACTAGACCCAGATCCCATCTCCGTTCAGTTCGCCCTTCCCATTCCTCTGACCGCTATGCTATCCCTCAGTAAAGGCTTTCTCTGCTTCCGCAGTGACACATTGTCAGACCTGAAGAAGACGGAAGAAGCTCCGGGAAGACGTGGAAAGTGCTCCTCAGGTATGATGCAGAGCCAGGGCTGCGGAGGGATCCACGTCTTACCCTTCGAGTTCCCCCTCTCCACAGGGCAGGGTGACCATTAACTAGCATCGGCTTAGCCTAGAGGAGCCCCATGTCACACAGGCAGTTAAGACTAAAGTACCAGGTTGGGCGCCTGGGTGGCTCAGTTGGTTGAGCAACTGCCTCCGGCTCAGGTCATGATCCTTGAGTTCCGGGATCGAGTCCCACATCGGGCTCCCGGCTCCACGGGGAGTCTGCTTCTTCCTCTAACCTTCTCTCCTCTCATGCTCTCTCTCACTTTCTCTGTCTCTCAAATAAATAAATAAATAAAATCTTTAAAAAAAAAAAAAAGACTAAAATCCCAGGTAACCCTCCATGATTTCACAACCAGAGTTTGAAAAGGTAAAGAAAAGGAGCCTTCCCACACCTGGATTTTATAAAATATTAAAGTAGCTACAGTGATAAGGATGCAAATAATAATAGCTCTCCTCTTTGAGCACCTACTATAATGTCTGGTACTGTGTATACATTATTAACGTAATCCTTCCACCGTCCCTATGAATTACATAAAATTATCATCCCCAATCAACAGATGACAAAACTGAGGTTCAGAATTTAAAGTAACTTGCCCAAGGCCTCGGTGCTACTAACTGACATCCCGGCCAGCCTTCCTGGAAAGTCCTTGCTCTGTTCATTAGAGCAAGTGTTCCCACGTAAGTGGACTTTGGAGGAATCGGGGCAGAAGCAGGCTGAGGGCTCAACTGAGCAAGGATCCCCCGGGGAGGTTTCGCCCAAACTGGATCTTAAAGGATGAATATGAATTATTCAAGGAAAGCATAGGCAGAGGAAAGGAACCATCTTCACCAAGGGGACAACCCAGGCAAAAGCATAATGGTGGCAGGAGGCTGATGGAGGCTGATCGTGCCGAGGCAGTCAGTATTCTTAGAGCATAATCATGAGACAGGCAGGCAGGAAAGGCAGATGAGACCGAAAGCTCCGGAGAGGCTACTTTGTGCTGGGCCTCGTATACTGTGTTAAGAAGATTGAACTTTATCCTCCAAACAGTGTGGAGCCACTAGAAAGTTCTAGAAAGGGGAAGAACACGGCCAGATCGGCATTTTAAACAGATCACCATGGCAGACGTGTAAAGGGTGGGATTTAACAGGGACAAGATTAGAGGCAGAGATAAGTCGGGAAATTGTTGCAATAGTAAGTTGGAAATTAATAAAGACCTGAATTGGGATGTCCACAACAGGAATGGAGATGAGGGGACAAAATCAAAAATGAATTAGAAAGAAAAATTGTTGGGTCTTGGTTGATTGTTTAGTTGCGTACGACAAAGGGGCACATAGGGCCTCCAAGTCCTCAGGAGCAGAGCTGCTTCGAGGAGACGAGGAGTCAAGTGTGGAAGACATTGAATTGAGGAGACCGTGGGCCCTCGTGCAGAGATGGGATGGAATGTAGACATCCGGTGCTCCCCAAAGGAACTTGTCTACATCTAGGCGGTGAGTAAAGTCAGATGTACGGATGAGCTCTTCCGGGAGGAAGGATAGGCCCCAGGGGACCCAAACACTGAAAAGGCAGACAGAAGAGGAGGAGGAGGAGACGGTTAATAAGTGATTGGAAAGGCCTAAGAAAAATCAGGAGATTGTAGAGTTCTGGAAGTCACAAGTGCCATACTTAAAGAAAGCAAGGATTACTGGTAGTGTCAGATTCTGAAGGAGCTAGAAAAAATTCAGGATTTAAAAGAAAAAAAGTCCCCTGGATACGGCCATTAGGGAAACTTGGACACCATCCAAAGAGCAATGTCAGTACAAGTCTGAAAGAGAAGGAAGCAGCCTTGGGAGTTAGAGATCGAGGAAGAGCTTGAGGGACCTGGGTGTTTTTAGGATGGGAAAGAATGAACTGTGTTCAGAGGCTCGGAGGAAGGAACTGTTAAAAGAGGGAAAGATCGAGGACATTAGCTAAGATGGGGAGGAGGGGAAGGCATTGATGGACGCGGCAGGGCCTGGCAGACAATGTGGCCAGAAGTACTGTCGAAACCATGCCCCCAAACGTGAAAGTCAGGTGAGCTCTGAGACCACGGGGAAGAGCTGTAGGCAGTTAGGGAATTTTATAGGAAGAGTAAAGATATTGAGGAAAACCATGCCTTCTGGCCTCCGCTTTTCTTGATGAGATGCCCTCATGAGTTTGAAGTGATGTTAATCAGCCCCACCCCACATGGTGTGATTAAGCCCAGAAAGCAGGTGGGGGGGAAGCTGGCATGCTATTACTAAAGCCTTAAGAAGCCCTGGAAGATGCTAGAAGCTGGCAGTCAGTGAGGAGGGTTAAGAAGTTCCATGTGGGGCAGTTCCCAGAGATGGCAAAATTCATTTGACTAGAAGCCCCCTCAAGAAAATACCCTCCTGAGATTCCCACCCTGGTTTTAGTCCTAGAGAGAGACAAGATTCCTGGAAATACCCTGTCCCCCAGTAAGTTGAGCTTAATCATGCTAATCATTAGAAGCTTCTAGTTTTGTGCTATCCATTCAAAAAGTATTACATCGAGAAAACAAGTAGGATTCCAGCCAACTCAATGGTCCAGGAATCTCCCGCCTCTCTGGCATGTGTAGGATTTTGCTTGCTTTCCATTTTGGGCGCTCCTAAGGGCCAGCTTTAGTCAATGCATTACACCTTGCCCTTCTCCCCACCTCATCTGCAGGTCTGTTTCTCTTCCTATAAAGGAAAATGTTTCTGCATCAGAGTTTTTAAATCAAACTCTTAAAAACACTTAAGAGCCATGCGTCTCATCCTTCCTTGACCCACAATGCACGCTCCTCTGCTTCTGGGCTGACCCTGCTTCTGGCTAACCTCCCCTCCAACACTTGCAAACTGCACCCTCTGGAGACCCCATGTATGTCTTCAAAAGGCACTCCCTCCACCAACCTGCCTTATCTGAAGCTGCCCCTTCCCCTAAAGACATCACACCCCATATAGCTCTCTCCAGCATGGAGGGCATGTATTTCCACATCCCATCATCCAGGCTATTCGTGGGCATTTTTTTATTTTTTTTTATTTTTTAAAGATTTTATTTATTTATTTGACAGAGAGAGATTACAAGTAGGCAGAGAGGCAGGCAGAGAGAAAGAGGGAAGCAGGCACCCCGCTGAGCAGAGAGCCCGATGCGGGGCTCGATCCCAGGACTCTGAGATCATGACCTGAGCTGAAGGCAGAGGCTTTAACCCACTGAGCCACTCAGGCGCCCCAGTTCATGGGCATTTTTGAAAGTTCCTCCCGTCTGACTCTCATGCTTCCTGGTTCTCCCTCTCTCTGCATCTCCTCGTGGTGCTCCAGTCCTGACCTCATTTCGCACACTACACCCAACAGACTTGGCAACTGCCTCCCTAGCTTCTCCCCACCTTAAGCACTGCCCTCATCCCAGAGACAACCCTCTCAGCACCCTGGCTCTGTAGTCCCCAGGTTGCTCTCCCACTGGAACTGCTCCACTGCCTGAATCTTAGCTTCTTAAACTCGGGGGCGGGGGCAGGGGGCCCCTCCGATGAACACAGCCTGTCCTCACTGCACTCCTTGCTCTCTTTCCCTTCTCTGGTCTCTTTTCTGACTTTCTCACAGTGATGCGTAAGCATAGCTTTGAAGTCAAACAATGCTATTAAGGGCTTAACAAACATTTAAGCCATTTTTCTAAATAGCCCAGGTATACCCTATTTTAATTTTTTATGTCTTGACATGACCTGTCTTATGTGGCAGAACGTCATCCACCTCTCGCCATCACCCTCGGCTCCTTCTTCCTGCCCTCAAGCTAAGCTTATCCAGCAAACCCCCAACATCCCAACCAGGCACGTTCCCCAAGACTGCAGAGATAACTAACAATTCGCAACCAGGAAGATACACCAATCCAAATGTATAGTTTTCAGTCTCAGCAGAACTGCCGGGGCTGGTCTGCTCGGATTCGCTATTCCCTGCCCGCTCCCCACCCCCGACCAGGTTTCTGGCTCAGCATCTCCCCTAAGGACCCCAGCTTTAGCACTGTACTCAAACTCTCTCCCCAGCACCTCTCCTCTTCACTCTGACAACCTGCCTTGCTCCTTACATCACAGAGAAAACAGATGCCCTCTGGTGGGAGATCTCTCAGTTTCCCAAATGTGTGCCTACACCTCCCCTTCCTTCTCTGGACCTTTCTCCTCAGATGAATCCATCCACGCGCCTCTGCTTTAGACCCTAGCCACGCAACACGCATTCCCTGTCTCTGCCATCTTTAAAAAAAAAAAGTCTCTATGACTCAAGATCCCACTTCCTGGTGATGGTCTTCACAGCCTGCTTTAAGACAAACACTCCACGCTTTCCAGCCCTTTTTTTTTTTTTTTTTAATCAACTTAATGCAGAAGCATAGCTTTGGGTATCAAGCAAGGCTACAAAGCTTAACGAAATTTTTGAATGTTTTTCTGTATTCCCCATTTTTTTTAAGATTTATTTATTTGAGAAGGGATGGGCAGAGAGACAGGGAAAGAAAGAGCCTCAAGCAGACTCCCCTCTGAGCACGGAGCCTTACTCAGGGCTCGATCTCACCACCCTGAGAGCGATGTTCTCAGGACTACAGTTCTAGATTCGAAATCATTTTCCCTCAGGCTGTTGAAGGCACTGCTACACCATCTAAACTCTTGAGAAGTCTTATGCCCTCTGTATGAGACCGTTTTTTTTTCCTCTCTGATAGCCTCTGCAAACTTCTCTTGACCCCTAGAGTCCTGACATTTCACAGTCTTGTGCCTTGGGCGACGACTGCTTTTTATCAGTTATGTTAACAGGGCCCCTTTGGACTGGAAATGCAAAACTTCAGAAGTTTTGGAAATTTTGTTCCTTTTTTTTTTTTCTATAATGAACCTCCCCTCTATTTTCTTTTTTTATCATTTTCTGTAGCTCCTACTAGTCAGGTATTGGACCTGTGGACTGATCCCTAATTTCCCCCATCTCTTCTATTTTCCACAATTTTCTCCTTTAGTTCTACATTCTGGTAGGTGTCCTCAACATTATCTACAGACTTTTACAAGTTCTGCAATTGTACTATAATTGTCATGGGCCCTTTTCCATTCTCTGAATGTTTATCTAACTCTCCATTCTTTTTTCATAGATCTATTTCCTCTTACCTCTTGGCAGCATTGATCATCATGTTTTGAATTTTTATTATGTCCCCTACATTGTTTCCACTTGGTTTCCACTTTTTTTTTTTTCATTTACTTGTCAAGGTCTCCATCTTATATATTTTAATCTTGCCTCAAACAATCGATGATTCTTGTCTTCTTCTTTTCATACCTAATGGTGAGTTAGGTATAGAGTTACTACTCAGTATTAGAGGTTTTTCATGCATGGGCAGGGCTAATGGCCTGATGAGCTTCACCAGATTTGAGGAGGGGGTCGGTCTCTCTCTTCCATTTGGTCTCTTCTGTGTGGGGCAGACCAATTTTCCCAGAACACAATCTCCAGCCTTCTTAGCTGGTTCTCTACATGGACTGGGCTCAGCAGCGGAAGGGACTACAAGAACCTCAGGATTTGGTGTGCAGTTTCACTTCGTGCCCACTTTCAGCACACTACTTAAAGGCCAGAATACATCTCCGATCTTGAGGGAAGAGGGAGAGGAAGCAGGCAGAGGGGCAGTTGCCTGGCTGCCCGAAAACAGAGTGAATATGAGTGTCTATGCATTCTTTACGCAAACTTGCCCCCAGCCTTTCTGCGTAGGCCCCCTCCTCCTGGCGCCTCAGCTTTTAGAAAGCCCTGTTGCCTCTGATTCCTAAGCTTTTCAGGACTTGCACAAGAAAGCGTGCGTTCCTTATTGATTTCACCCCTACAGACAGGTGTTAGCTTTCTCTGCAGGAGAAGAAGGTGAGGCGGGAGAGGAAGAGGGAACAGGAGGAGGAGAGAAGAGAGGGAAGGAAGGAAGGAAACATTTATTGAACAACTACTATGCACTAGAACCTGTCTGAGCTGGGCCCTTTACATAAAGAAATATTTAATCCCAACCACAATGATCTTAGGAGTGCGCTGGTATCATCATTCACACTGTACCACTGAGGAAACCCAGTTCAGAGGTAGGAGTTAACCAGGCCAAGGGCCTACCGTTAGTGAATGCCTGCATTCAAACTCAAGGATCTGCGATCCCCACGACCCGTGCTCCTTCCCCCTACCTCCTGCTGGGACATATCTAAGAACTGGGGTCTACAGGCCACCTCCCCAGTCACACAGTGCAGGCACATCCTGCTCTCCCTTCCATCCTCTGGGTCCCCCCAAAGCCCTGTGAGCCTTCTAGGGTGGTGGGCAGAGTATTTTACATTCTCACTGGAAGGGGCCCAAGGCGCTGTGTTCTCAGCTGCTTGGGCTGAGATCTGAAGCCCGGACCCAGCCACTGACGTCATTCAGCGTGCCCTCCACTTCCACCGGGCCGTTTATGCTGGCACAGCCCGAGAGCAAGGTTGGCGGGAAGGGGATCAGCCCAAACAGGATTAATAAGAGGCAGCTGGCCTTTAAAAGCCTTCTTGACAATGTAAAGAAACTAAGTCAGATGTTTTTGGAAAAGACTTCTGAATAACTGTGTCCAGCTCCCCATCTCTTTCTAGTGCCACTCCTTACTTCCTCCCCTCACACTTGAACCAAGGCTCTCAGTTGCTTTTTTCAGCATTATGGGTGATAACCCGTGGGCTGGGGTCAGACGTGGGCCTACGGGAGTTGGTCTCCAAGGGCTCTGTCACACCGGGGTGAAACATTCAGGCAGGCCTTCACTCAGCTCACCCCCCAAGAGCCCTGGGCGCCTCACTCACCGCACCCTAGTCCCAGCCTTGCCCAAGAAAGAGCTGGTAAAAGGTCTGGGGGACCTGGGCGCAGGGGGCGGGCAGGGATCAGCCCCTTTGTGGATTAGCCTAAATGCCACACTGGATACCACAGCAGAGGTGTGCGTTACTGAGACAAACCACAACCTCTGGGGACTAGGAGGATCACAACTAAAAGCTAAGATCTTCCAGGCCCCTACTAGGCAACGGGTTAGGTTCTTCCACACGCTTTCCTCATACTTCATCAAGCCTTGCCGAAGGCTGTCTTCTCCTCAACCCCTTCCAAAGCTTTCCCATCCACAAAGGAAAAGTCTTACCTACCTCCTTTGTGAAGCCTTCCCTGGCCAAGTCCTTCCCCAAGACTGGGGCCTACTAGTATTTTCTGTCCATCCAGTCTATTCTTAATCATATGATTGACGTTGTGGGCAATCTGCCATTTACATTAGTCCATGATTCTCACAGAAGACACCATGAAGGAAATTTCCTGTTGAATTCCAAGCCAAAGGGCACTGTCCCTCATGAAGAACTAGCATTTTCTTTCTTTTCTGACAATGAGATCTTTGTAACTGCTCATGTATCCTTCTTTGCCTACTGAGATGCTCCAAGCACAAGGATGGTTTAACTTAGGTTAGGAAATCTGGGGGAGGTCTCTGCTCTATAAGGAAGTGACATGTAAGCTGAGACCTACAGGATGAAAAAAATAGCCAGATGTAGACTGAGGGGAACATCATTCCATTCTGAACAAGCAGCATGTGCTAAGGTCCTGAGGCAGAAAAGACCCCAAGGTTCAGAGTGACTAAAACCTGCTAAGGAAAGGTCCAACCGCACTGGGAAACACTTGAAGAGTTCTATGTGCAGCCATGACACGAACTACTTTATCTTTTAGAATTATTTCTCTAGCAGCGCTGTGGAAAACTCATTGGAAAGAGACCAAAGCAGAAACAAGAAGGCCACTAAAAAAGCTACTGCAGGCTGGAAGGTAAGAGATGATGGTGCCCTGGCTTGGATGTTAGAGTGGGCATGAAAGCAGGTGCATGGAATTGGGACATATTTTGGAGACAGAATCAACAGAACATTTAGGTTATATCATGCACCATAAGGAATGGCTTTGGAGCCAAGAACCGGAGCTAGGAAGCAGCTTTGACACTTAACCACCATGTGACCTTAGAGCAAGCCACTTAGCCTCTCCGAGCCTCACACTACTCACCTGTAAAATGGGCGTAATAACACCTACCTCAAAGGACAGAAGAGAGCCTAAGAAAGATGATGGGGTAGAAGAGCTTCTGGCCTCAGTAATCTGTAGAGGACCTGCTTCTAGGCCTTGCAGCAGGCCACACCCAAAGAGGGGAGGCTTGCCTCTGCTCTGTGAAAGTGGGAGCACCCGTCATCACCCCACTGGCTCAAAAGACACTTCTTCTTGTCACTCTTCCCTTCCCCTGGTTCTTTATCTCAGAATCCCTACCGTCAGAACGTGGATTTTCAGAAGCTACAGTGCCCCCAAAGGGGCACTAGGTGGGCCAGGAGCAGAATAAACAGCAAGGAGGGAAAGTTCTGGAAGGCAGGGGCATCTAAAGCAAAAGAAGGCATGCGGACGCTAGGTGACTTCTTCTTTCTCCTAACACCGCCCTCGCACTTCCCTTTCATTCTTTTTCCTCCTCTGCCCGTCTCCTCTCTTCTTCTCTCTTCTCCCTTACAGTCAGTGGCCTCTGAAGGTCCCTGTACCCAGCACGGGGACTCAGGACTAAGAAAGTCCTGCTGACTAGTCTCCAGCTCACTTTCCTCATCACTGGGCTCACAGCCAAGGTCAGTCAATATATGAGTATCTGGAGAGAAGGGAGCCTCCAAGCGCGCGCTCTCGCTCTCGCTCTCTCTCTTTCTCTCTCGCCTCTGGGAACCTAAGAAGCTCAATTTCCCCGGCTTTCCCAGCACATTTTCCACCAGCTTAGGGCCACTGGCCGTAGGAGGCAGCGGCTTCAGTGCACCAGACCCAAGCGGTTGCATAACTCTCGGCCAAGCTCCCAGAAGCCTCACAAAGCCATCCTTCCCAAATAACCCCAGTGAATGAGCCCGAATAATAACGTTGAAATTGTATCGGGCCTGCCATGCCCAGAAGACTCGCACAGGACGGGAGGGGCGCTCACCGGACCAGGCTGCCGACACCCGATATCTTCTCACCACCACCGGGCGATTAGAAGGGGATTAGGATTAGGCGGACAGGGGGCAACTCCAGTGCACGAGGCGGGAGCGCGACCGCGCAGTGGCCAGAGGGTCCCGCTAGGCGCTGCGCCCGGCCCCGCGGCTCTGTCTGGACGCTTGGGGTGGCCGCCATCCGTGGCACACAACCGCAGGCCACAGCTCCTCCCATCGCCTGTACGTGGTGTGTGAAGACACCGAGAGACACCGAGGCTCAGAGATGTCCCGCCGCGTGTGCGTGTCCACGCGGCACCGGGACCGGGCCAGTCCTCCGTCTCCAAGCCCAAGCTGCGGGCTGGACCCGGGCGGGGGTTACCTTCCATGCAGGGATTTTCGAGTCCCTCCATTCTAGTCGGAACCATAATTTCAGAGCCCGAAGAGCAAGGAAAACACGCCAGGAAGAGAATGGCAAGCCCTCTGGGAGCGGCGGAAGGAAATCATATGCCCTGGAGGGGGTCTCCCAGCGAAGCGTGAGGGTCCGCTCTGCCCTTTGCCCTTCTGATCCCAGGCGCCCCGTGCACACACCCGCCTCCCTGCCTACTTCCTTGAGAACATTGAGGGCATTGGCTAAGAACGCTCATGGGGGTCCCTTACAAACTTACCTAAGTCATCCCAACACCACCACTGGCTTTCTTGCTGTCCGCCAGTGCCCAATGGATGCCCCTGCTTAATCCAGGCTCACCGGCAAAAGGGCACTCCAGATCCTGGTCTCCTTTAATTTTTCTAGTTTCCCATTCGGCATCACCTTCCCAGCCTTAACTTTGCCTGTGAGTTAAAAGACCATTTCAAGGGGCACCTGGGTGGCTCAGTGGGTTAACCCTACGGCTCAGGTCATGACCCCAGGGTCCTGGGATCCGGCCCAGTTGGGAGTCCCTGCTCAGCGGGGAGCCTGCTTCTCCCTCTGTCTCTGCTACTCTCTCATTCTCTCTCTCTCTCTTTCTCAAATAAAAATAAATAAAATCTAAAACATCATTTCACAATCTCAGGGTCCATCCACAGATGAATGGATAAATAAAATGTCTCCAGTAACAAGGAGATTGATTCCTGAAGGCCAGAAGGGTCTCTTACCGGTCTCTGAGCCTGGTGCCTAGCAGAGTGGTAGATACTCACTGGGAAAGCAATGGTCCCACTAGTCACTTCCCTCCTGTGAAAATCAGAGAGAAAGAGCAAAAACAGAAAGCAAGTACAGTAAAGGATTTAAGGAGGGAAGGAAGGAAAAAGAAAAGAAGGAGGGAGGAAAGAAGGAAAGGAGAGAAGGAGGAAGGAAGGGAAAGAGAGAGAGGACTAGAAAGGGAGGGAGGAGGGAAACAGTGAAAAGGGGGGAAGACTGCAGTGAGGGCTTGACTATAGAGCTAGCTCCTTGAAGATTTGCTTCCGTGGGCTCTAACAAATCCTTCCAATGCCATCCCGTGCCTCCTGGGCTATCTTATTCCAGCAGTTTGATTCATTCCTTATTTTGAGAGGCAGCCAAATACCTTCCCTCTTTTCTTAGGAGGCAAGATCTAGGACAGATCTTGTTGCAGAAACAGAGGCACTCAAGAGTCATCTTCACTTGTAATTAACTATCCAATTAAATCCAGGCACTCAGCCATCCATCCAAATTGGGGCTGAGAGTTGTAATCCACCAGGCATTTTGGGAGCTTGCAGTGGCTCAGACCGGCAGCTGTACTGTGTTTAGGGTTGGAGTTTTTTTTTCTTTTTCTTTTTCTCTTTTTTTTGGGGGGGGGGGTGTGGGTTTGTCGTTGTTGTTAAAGAGGGGAGAGAAGAAGGGGAAACCAGGTAGGTAGATGCTGAGTGATCAGAATGTTCCTGAGGATACTGAGCATCAGGGGGGAAATTACCTTCCCGATGACTCAGAAACAGGAAGTGGTGACCCAGAGGCGTCACACGAAGGGGAGGCATGCACATATGTGATGACGTCACTTCCTATTTTTATGAGTGTGGGGTACGGGAGAGTGGGAAAAGGAGGGGGGGGAAAGAGAACAATCAAGGGATAGGACAGTGGGTCTCCTGCGTCTTTGCTCACATCCTCACATTCCCCAGTCCCTATTCCTGCACTTGGAACATGGGGTCAGCGCCCAGGACAGCTTCTTCTCTTTCACATTCAGGCTCTGACCAACAAGAAAGAAGCTAACAAAATTCATTTCAAGCTCTTCTGATCAAGGACAGAACCAGATTAGCAGACAGGTACCCTCAATCCTACAGGTGCCACCATGCCGATGATGGGAATTGTCTTAGCGGCAGAAGGAACCGTGATCTGAAATCCCATAACTCCTCACCCACCCCCATGCCCACACTTTATCACTTGGGCAAGAGGGGCGCTACAATGAGCAGCCAGCACCCGGTGCCCAGTGAAGACAGGGCAGGGGGCGGGGTGGGCACAAGATTGTGCAAGAAAGCATTCAGAACTTCACCACGAAGCCCAGCAGGTTTAGGGAGGCGGGTGGCGGAAGGAAGGAGCAAGACTGCAGAGCTAAGTCTAATGAGACTTCGGGACTAGGGGAACACTGAGGGCCAGAAGCCCCTTCTTGGTCTTCTTTCCCCAAAGAGGGAAACAAAGATCACAGCCCTGGTCCACGTAAATGGGCCAGTCCTGCCCCCCATAAGACCAAGCAAAAGAACAACCCTGCCTCTCAGTCTTTGCCAGGGTGCCTCCCTCCTCACCTTTGCTGGCACAGTGGACACTGTGCCAAGAACGCCCTTCACTCTGTAGAGAAGCTGCTCTGTTTGCATGGTCTTATCCCGCACCCCAGGAAGCCGTGTGGGGAGCCCCAGCAGAAAGCAGAGGGGCAGATGACCCAGCTGGATGTTAGTGGAATATAATTGACAGTCGTGCAGGGCAATCGACACCCCCTGCCCCCAACCTCCCCTTCCAGTTCTCTCCATGGGAGTTCAGGTTGCAACCCACAGCAGGGGAGGGGAACAACTGGAAATTTCGTGAAAGTGATAGACCAAGAGAACAGAACGCATCAAGTCCACCAGCACGTTCAGAGGAGCCTCACCTTGGGTTTGCCCACATCTGTCTTTCTCGCCTGCCTCTGCTAGGGGAAACCAAACCACCATAATGCTTAGCCAGCCTTCTGTGTGAGCAAATCTGTGTCAACCAATCTATAAAAAGACCAGTAATCTGCAACTAATCTGCTGCCTACACATGTGTATCCCCAAAAGCCACTGTAGAGGGAAGTGGAAAAGGAAGAGTCATAGTCCAAAGTCTTATCTTTGGAAGGGATAGACTGAGTCCTCTGTCTAGGAAAGTCTTGTCCTAGAGAATCGTATTGTCCCCCAGTAGTTGGGGTTAAGGGATTCCCTGGGCAGTGAAAGGCTCTCAACAGGACAAACGTTAGAAGAAGGGAAATAATTTCGTGGGAATAATCAGAGATGTCACCTCGTCTGGTCCCCGCACTAACCCGACGCGGAAACTGGAGTTCAGAGAAGCTGGGTAACTAGCCCCAGACCTAAGAACTAGTAGCCAGCAGACACGAGGCTTGACCTAAGATCCCACTGTGCCCCTTCTCCAGTGTAATCTGTTATCTCTGAAGACAAAGTGACAGAGGTGAAGATCCGGGGTAATATACGAGGTACCATGGCAACCCTCCACGACAAATGCCTCTCTCTGCTCCTGTCACAGAACCTGAAATTGGACCTCTGCATAGTCCTTCCTAGTGGTCTTACAAAAAGGTTTTTTAGGTTTCGCTCAGTTAGTCATCACAGAGCAATTGCACTTCGGCTACTTGACCCAAAAAAAAAAAAAAAAAAAAAAATTAAATCCTAAATTGATAGAGACCAAAAAGTAGATTAGTGGTTGCCTCGGGCTGGGGAGGGGTGGAGTGGGGAGTGACTGCGAATGGGTGTAGGATTTCTCTGGGGGTCATGAAAGTATTCCAAACTTAGACTGTGGGAATAGTTGCTCAACTCTACATACTAAAACCCATTGACTTATATGCTTCGAATGTGAACGATATCTCAATAAAGATGTTTCAAAAAGATAGAACCTGTCGTGAGGAGTTTAAAATGTAATTGTATTAAGAAGACATCTGTAAGAAGACAGGAGATGCCAAATAGCAAGAGGCACCAGAAGAGTTCAGAAGAGGAAGGATCGATTCTAGTTGGCATATCAGAGAAGGCAGATTGCTCTGTATTGAAAGAAAAAAGAGAAAAATCCATTTTTCCAAGTTGAATTTCCACATTGGAGGAACAGGAGCATGGGGGCATAGAAGGTGTGAACGTGGGAAGGAAGCGTGTCTAGGAAATGGAGAGCCCACTAATGACACCCTCTTTGGCACACATACACAGAGATGACTTACAATACTGTATCAGCTACCTCTCGCTGCATAGGAAATACCTCCAAACTTGGTGGCTTAGGACAACAGCAACCATTTCATTGTCCACAAGTCTGCAATCTATTCTAGGCTTAGGAACATGACTTACCACCACTCCACAATCAGCTCATGGTTCCACCAGGCCTGGAAAAGCCAAGATGGCCTCATGCCTCGTCTGTCACTTCAGCCAGGATGATGGCAGCTAGCCAGAAGCTAGATGTCCCTCTCCCCCTCCTCATACTTCATACTCCAGGGCTCCTCTTCCCGCGAGATGTTGCATCCTAGAGGAAGTTGGCTCAGGCCTTCTTGCACGACATTCAACACAGCAAGAGAGTGGAAGAAAACGCTGCAAGGGTTCTCATGGCCTAGGCTCAGAACTTGCCCAGCTTCGCAGCCACAGAATTTTATTTGCCCAAGCAAGTCATCTGGTCCATCTAGACTCAGTGGGGGAAGGGATCACACCAGGTATGCATTCAGGGAAGCCTTCCCTGGGTATCTATCTCAAATACCAAATAGTAAGCCATACACTGGCCTTGGAAGAGCTTACTGTCCAAGGACCTGACGAGACTGGAAGGTATTTAAAGGGGAAATATGTCTAGGAATGGAAGACTGGGGACAGAGCATAGAGGCCATTGAATACAAAGCTGAGGAGTTCGGATTTCATCCAAGAGTCCTTTATTAAAGTGCAAAAATCCTGAGGAGAGGTGATATTTTAAGCCTTTATGAGCCAGCATGTTAGGAGAAATTGATCATTTATGTGAGCTAGACAGACTAGAACCCTAGGTCTATCTAAGAAGTCAGATAAATTGCAAGGACTGTGTGCTCCCATCGCCTAGGTCAGACACCACCACTTTAGAGAGGAGTATGGTTTCCATGTAGGTAAGGTGTCCATGCCTGCATCCTGGGACGCAACGCACACTACAGGTGCTAAGTAAGAGGTTCTATTCACCCTTCAGCTTTCTTTCCCTCTTCGGTTGTCCTACCCACCCTTCCTCAATGTCTGCGTGCGTGGCCACATCAGTGGGCTATAAAGTGCTAAGGCTGGAATCACAGCTTTGAGACTGAAATAAAGAAGAACAAAGGCAGTCGGGAGAGAATTCTTTAGACTATAAGACAGAAATTAACAGCAAAGAGAAAACTAAGACCATGGATCCAGCTGAACTAACTATTTGGGTAACTACTGCTCTTTCTGCCCATCTCTCTCCTCACTTCCCAATTCAGTCCTCTAAAACCCAAGCTGATGCTCTGGCCCCACAGTTCTCCTGAGAAACTTCCTCCCCTATAGATGACTACCTACAACCCCAGGGGGTTGAACAAAGCCATAGAATGCCGCCAACCACACCTGACAAACTGCACTGAGAGCTGCAGCTCACCATTTCCCTCTGAAAATGGCTGCTGAACTTTACCCCCCCACCGCCCCGAGACGCTGAGGTCACTCTACAGTGACTTCCTCAACGTCAAGCAATTCCTGGGGACAAAAAAGATCCCTGTAAGTTTTCTGGACTATACATGGATGTATATCAGCAAAATATGGTGATCATCTTGTCTACCAAGAGATTGCTCCCCGGGTCTCCATGTTGGATCAAGAGCGTCCTGTTCAGATAGGTAGCCAGCGGTCCTTAGCACTACCTGACCAAGCGTGCCTTTCCTTCCCTCCCACTTCCCACCTCGCTGCTTTCCTCCATCGGCTGGCATCTCCTCCCCAGGTCTTCTCCCACCTCCCAGGATGCCCACAGTCTTCCATCAGAACAAACCCCCATTGAAATTTTCTGCCCCCATTCCAAAAAGTTTACCTACATTCTGAAATCATCTTCTCACCTCCACTATTAAAATTCTGATTCCCAGATCCGTGTGCTTTCAGCTAGCTCCGGGTGTGAATGAGTGCATATGTGAGGAGAAGGCTCCCCAAAATGCAAAGACATGAATATGAGCTGGGGCACTCTAGACACTTTGGAGGACAGACAACGGAGGCACTGGGAGGCTTGTAATGGATCGGGACCTCCAGACTGTTTTCTTAGCCAAAGAAAAGTTGAAGCAGGGAGAAGAAGGGGTGAGGAAAGGTTATGGACCCCTCCCAAGCCGCCCCCGCCATTCCTGTGTAAATATCAACCACCTTCCATGCACATGGAATTACCGATCATACAGTCATGCGACCTAGAACGGGAGCCACGTGCCCCACACATAAACAAGTCTTACAGTGCATTCCTACTCTAAACTATTTTGAAATACCCAGAGGTGAGGATTATTTCCATTCGAAATCATCTCCGACGTCACTCACCAAGTCTGGCAATCGTAACTTTCCACTGAGACAGTGGGCACTAACTTAAACCTGGGGGGCCACAGTGAAATGCTGGCAGCTTCAAAGAAGGAAAAAAGGGGAAGAAAGGAAAGGGAGGGGAAGGGAAGGGGGAAAGGGGAAGGGAAAGAAAGGGAAGTGAAGGAAAAGAAAAGAAAAGGAAAAGGAAAGAAAAAGAAAAGAAAAGAAACACTCACACTTGACAAGGAGCACCATCTAGAGGACATAAAAGGTAAAACTCATCTTCTAGCAAATACAGCCCAGGGTATTCTGTAGCCAGAGCTAGTGGCTGAGCCTTCCTTGGGCCACACTAACAAGACCCAAGCTCTGAGATGCTCGCTCGCTCGCTCGCTCGTAAGCACCTGTGACCCATGCTGGGCAGCGACCCTTGAAGTCCCATGCCCAGGGTTAGGCATCCATGTGGCAAGTTGGAGCAACCCCAAGTCCAGAAAATTGTCAATAAGACACAGTTGAAAACAGGACAAACACTGCAGGATTCCACCTACATGAGGTACCTATGTAGTCAAACACCTAGAATCAGAGTAGAATGACGGTGGCCAGAGGCTAGGGAGAGGGGGAAAGGGGAATGATTGTTCAATGGGTATAAAGTTTCAATTATGCAGGATGACTGAGTTCTAAAGATCTGAAGTGCAACACTTGGCCTGTAGTCAACAAGACTGGATTCTACGTAAAAAATTGTTAAGGGGCACCTGGGTGGCTCAGTCAGTTGAGCGTCTGCTTTCTGCTCAAGTCCTGGGATCAAGTCCCATGGCCAGCTCTCTGCTCAGCGGTGAGCCTGTTTCTCCCTCTCCCTCTGCTTCTCCCCTCCACTTGTGCTCTCTGGCTCTCTCTATCTCTCTGTCAAATAAATAAATAAAATCTTTAAGAAAAAATTTAAGAAGGAAGATCTCACATTAAGTATTCTTACCAGAACAAAAGAAAAAGAGATCAGATTTGTTCTTGGGGATGGGGAGGTGGGGGGTGGGGGGAGAAGGGGAAAATGAGGCAACAACGCCCCTAAGGGCACTTCTATGATCTGGGAAAGTCAAAAATTGATAATCCATGTTTCCAAGTCTTGACATGAAGATTTTTAATTTGGATAATTAATATCTCCACACTTAAGCAATTGAATTCAGTGTTTTCTTTTTTTTTTTTTTTTTTTTAGTGTTTTCTTTTGAACTGAAACCTTTTAGTTTTAGGAGGACATTAATTAGCATTATTGGACTTTTATTCAGGATTCCAATCCCCAGCTTTCAATTTGGGGTTGTGAGGAAGGGTGCCCAACGGCAGTGACCAGGAAGATAGGCCACCTGACCTGGCCTCCTTCAGCCCCCTGAGTGACACAGGGAAAGGGGAGGACCCCCAGGCTTGGGCTCCTGAAGGAGTTAGGGAGTAAGCAACCGACCCACTACCTCCCAAGCCTAACTCATCACTAAAAGGTGACCCAAAAAAAGTCCATTTAATCTAACTGCTCGTTTTAGTAATAAGAAAAACTGAAGCTCGGCTTCTTCGTGTTGTTTAAAGTAGGTTTTATCATTCAGGCATGGTGAGATCCACAGACCAGAGACACGTGCCATTGAAAAGATGGTTTATTAGCCATAGTTCCCAAGAGGAGGGACCGTGGTATGCCCTGAGGAGGCCACACAGGGAAGCACCAAAGGAGGCAGGGGGAGCTGGGTACTCCAGGCAAGAGCCTGTATTGTGGTTTCCCAAGAAAAAAAGGACATGACAGGGTAAGCAGCTTTAGGGTTGGCTAGTTTGGAAAGTTCGGGCAGGCTCTGGAGCATTGGAGCTGCCTCTGATTGCCAGATGCCTGGCTGTGGGGTAATTAGGGCAGGGGGAGAGTGGCCTGGATATAAGAGCCACGCAGAGCTGGCGGTTGGAAGGGTGGCTCCGGATCGGTTGTTTTGCATAGGAAATGTGTGCTCTCCGGGGAGTTTTGACTGTCTCAGGAATTGGCTAGCGCTGGGAGGAGCGCTCACTCCAGGGCATTCCTTCCTACAAGGCCCTGGCCGAGGCCCCAGGCATTCCTTCCAACAAAAGCATTTAACGTGTTGTCAAAATGTAAAGATGCATTCACAAAGAGATCTCAGGAAGTGTGTATTTGCAATCAAGAGGTCATCTTATCAGAGACCAGACCTTAGAGACAATGTCGCCCGCTCCCAGCCTCCCATCTCACTGCGCATGCGTGATTTTAGCTACTCTCATGCTCTCGTTATTTTCCTGTATTAAGCAATCAGAATCCTGTTAGACCAGAACTAAACACAGGGCTAGCTCCTGCCACTGACCTAGAGAATGAGCCTGACTCAAAAGGAAAAGGACGATGGTAAAGGTTAAAAGGGAGAATTTCTTAGAAGGCTCTTCTTTTCCTCCAAAGGTCTCGAGTGACCCGGAGCAGAGCCTGGAAGACTACTCCCCTCCCCGCCCCCCCAGGGTAAGCTAGCCTTGGTGGGATCTACTTTGCCTGTTTAATTCCCTGTGCTCTCTATGTCAAAAAATCCACTCTTCCTTCAAAATGCTGGTTTTGCCTAGCTCTGGGAAGGGAGAGTTCGATGCGAAGGACCAAATTCGTGAGGCCGGAGGTCCTACCCTAGGATGACTGGAAAATTTAAGAAGCAATATTGAGATTGTGTCCTCAGTAACCCCTCCTCACCAGGACCTTCTCCCTCCATGTAGGAACTCTGGAGATTCCGGATTTTGTCTTCTGGGGGAGGTGCCCTTCCTTTGCTGGTATGGAACATAGAATGGCATAGGGACAGTGACTCATTAATAGGGAAGGGGTACAAACAGGAAGGCAATGGAGTGTCACTCTCTGTGAGCTTCACCAGGGAGAGAGGCTACAAGGATCCCCAAAAGGAAGGGAGGCTGGGTGTACCAGAAGATGCACTCCCCTTTCTTTGACATTCCTTCAAGGGCCAACCACCACTCACTATTATTTTGAGTTTAGATTCCAACAGTTCCATAGAAGTTAATAACTGAAGTCAAAGATAACTTGCAAATTACTTTGGAGGCTAAGAAAATGAAGCTTCTTAAAATCTGAGGGTACGCGCTCGATGCCTATCCTGCCTGCTGGAAAAGCAAGTGTGAACTGACTAGGAAAATCCCAATTATCATTGGCAATCGGACTATAACCTGAGCCAGTTCTGCTCCAGGTACAACTAGGATATGGCTGAAGCAGCTGGTAAGGAACAAATCCCTAATTGTGGGAAATCAGAATCCAGGAAAGGCAGATGGAACAGATTTGAAAGGAGAGGAGAGGATCTTTATGGAGGCCGCTGGTTCCCGCACTTTGAACATGAAATCACCAGGGGACTTTTTTTTTAACAACATAGAATGTATTATTTGTTTTGAAGGAGCAGAGCAGGGCTGGTTCCTTTTGCTTACACCTGCCTTCTTGTGTGTGGCCCCCCGCAGGACCTGCCTCTGGGAGGGTCTGAGTGTGGCTCAGCCCTCCCTTGAGCTAATTAGCCCAGAGGGCCTATGGGTTGGGTTTGGGTTAGTCAAAGGAACGCGGAACCCCTGCCCGGGAAAGAATATAAACCCCGCC
>CM052800.1:123719271-123743860 GCA_028533885.1 Nasua narica | reverse complement strand
TGTTTCCTGAGATTAAGAGTCTCTTATGGTTTGTCTCCCTCTGGTTTCATCGTGTTTCATTTTCCGATCCTTCCCCTATGATCCTCTGTCTTGTTCCTCAAATTCTTCATATCAGAGATCATGTGATAATTGTCTTTCTCTGACTGACTTATTTCGCTTAGCATAATACCCTCCAGTTCCATCCACATCATTGCAAATGGCAAGATTTCGTAATATTCCATCGTGTATATATACCACATCTTCTTTATCCCTTCATCTGTTGATGGACATCTAGGCTCTTTCCATAGTTTGGCTATTGTGGACATTACTGCTATAAACATCGGGGTGCGCATGCCCCTTCGGATCACTACGTTTGTATCTTTATCACCGGGGGATTTTTAACAAACACAGATGCCTACCTCCAACTCCAGTTTGGCTCCAATATGATGAGTCTGGGAACTGATATGTTCGGAATCCTCCTGGTGGTTTTGTTAGCGGCCTAGAGCCACTATACCAGTCTCCGTGAATTGAGTGGCTTAAGAAAACGGAAATTTCTTTTCTTACGGTTCTGGAGGTAGGAAGTCAGAAATCAGTCTCACTGAAGTCACGGTGTCAGCAGGGCCCTGCTTCTTCTACAGGCTCCGGGTGAGAATCCGTCCCTTGCCTCTTCTGGCTTCTGATGGCTGCCAGCATTCCTTGACTTGTAGTGCTATGACTCGGCACCCTGCCTCCTTTGTCTCCCCTTGTCCTCTGTGCGTGTCCACTCTCCCTCCACCTCCGTCTATGACACATGTGGTACATTTAGGGCCCACCTGGATACATGCAGGATTGCCCCCTCCCCTCAAGATCTTTAGTTTAATCGCAATGGCAATGACCCCTTTTCCAAATAAGGTAAGATTTACAGGTTCCAAGGATTAGGACCTAATATCTCTGGGGACATTTTCCAGCCTCCTACAGTGGTTCAAGTGGGCAGCAAAGCTTGGGAAGCATTGAAATCGGCAGTAGTTCTCCGTGAGGCCCCAGCCCAGCTCTGATACCTGCTCTTGTCCTCGTACCCTCTTGTGTCCCCAGGCACCCTCCCTGCCCTGAGTCCCCCGGCCCCTGGAGCCTCCAAATCCCCAGCACATTCACCTCTTCACCTCACCCTGGGTTTCCCTGAACACTGGGTGTCCCGTATCCAATACCCCACCCCTCCCACCCAACCAGAATAAATCCCACTCCCGCACCTGCGCCTCCAAAAGCGCCCAGCTCCTAGATTTGAAATATCCTTTGATTAGGAAGCCGTGCAGCAAAGAGGTTTAGGTAAGCATCAGAATACTTCTGATATTTTAGTGCTCAGTGGAGATCTAAAGTCACTTGGTTAATTTAGAAATGTGCTGGGCACAAATTCTCTCACAAAATGCTTGCAGAGGAGAGGCTAATTTCTGATGTGAAGACACAGGGAAAACAGGCAGGACTTTTACAGGAAAAAAAAAAAAAGCTTTAACTCTGTAAATAGAAAGTAGTTTTGTTTTCTGGAACTTTGCGTGACCTGCAGAAGCTTTGTCAGGATTGACTAGCCACACGGCAGATTGTCTCTGAAGTGACCGGGGTCCATCTGTGGCAATGTCACCGCAGCTACTCAAGGATCTGGCACTATGCCTTCTAGCCACCCTCTTGCTGCTGTGTCCCATTAGAAAAGGAAGAGCAGACATGTGTCAGAGGCCAGGCTCTGAGACTAGACACCGTGCCTGGCCCCTCTGCTTCACCCTTTAACCACCATCAGAGGGACAGTTGCCATTTTACAGATGGGGAAACTGAGGCTTAAAGATTTGCTGTAACATGCCTGAGACCTCATAGCCGATGAGTAGTGGAGCCTGATTCTGACCAACCCTGACCCCAATTCTGGACTCTATGTTTGGGGCAAAGGGGCTAGACATCCACCTCCTTGGCTCCTGACCTCCAGGACCTGCTTGTGACTGAACGGAAGAGGTGAATGAGAGAAGGAAGCCCAGGAAACTTCCAGGTGGCTCCCGTGACAGGAGAAGTCGCAGCATATGGGCAAGGTCGTTGCTGGTGAAACGTGGTTTCAGAGCACAAAACAAAATGGGATGCCACTGCTGTCAAATGTCAGAGGAGGATGAGGGGGAGAATTAAGAAAAATGTTCTCAGTGATATCACCAAAATGGCAACATAGGTCCTTCCTGACCCCCTCTCCTCATGAAAAACGACTAACCACGATTCAAGGACAAGACACCATTGTCCTTGAGACAATGGGAAAATCCTCAAACACAGGGCTGACGCTGAAACACCCCACTGCACCGCAGAGACCGAGGCCGAGGGGAAGAGAGCAGCTCAATGCCGACGGATGTCCCCACACCTCCAGTTCCTTCAGGGGGGAAAGAGACCCGGGGAAGACAGCTAGCCAGCCCCCGCCCCAGCATTGTGGGTGCTTTGTGGAAGTCCCTACTCTGATCTCGTACCCCAGGAATTGTAGGGAATCTGGGGGCGGGGGGTGGCTAAACCACTGGGAATCTGACTGTGGCGAAGAAGGGGGAGGGGGCTTGCGACAACCAGCACGGGGATCTTGGCCGACAGAGTTCATACATGCAGGGCCCAAGTGGTGGTCCCAACCAGCGGTTTACTCCCCTGCAAACCAGGTCAGGGACACACTGGGACCAGGGAACTTGGCGGGATGCGAACCTGCCTGATTCAGGTCGTCACACAGAGTTCGAAGGCTCCAGAGCCCAGCTGGCCCGTCCCCAGGCAAGAAGCGGAATGACAACCTCTTCTACTGTGCAGAGTGTCTTCTGGCCCCGTCTGATCCGAAAGGCAGGTGACTCCTCCTGGAGGCTGCGTAGTCCAGCAGCACTCCAGCCTAGAGGGGAGCAGATGGAGTTGATCCCCGCGCGGACCCCCAGCGATGCCACTATAGGGCGGCGGCTTCCCTGGCTACACGTGGGCAGGGCGATCAACGCATAACCCAGGCTGATGGTGGCTCCCAGCTGCCCCCAGCCAGAGAGCCGGTTCGGGAAACTGAGAGTCGCCTGGAGTGGCCTTCCCTCTCCTTCCCAGCCTCACTGTATTCCAGCCTCCTCTGAGCACAAGGGCTGGAGACGGTTCATGGAAGCCGTGTGGCCCAGTGCTGCTTAAATTCGGCAAAGGGCTCACGGTCTGCAAAACAAATCCAGTGGCCCTATTTGGCCAGGGAACCTGGCTTGAGTAAGAGAATAAAGGCTTTTTCCAGCTGCTTCTCCCACTGCACCTGGGCAGGGAATATAATTTGCAACGCTACCCATCACTGAACACCGGGGAACCTAACCAGAGCACATGGGAAGCTCTGGAGCCCATTCCACAGCCCAGTGCCCTGTGGCACCTGGACAGAAAGCACAGGCTTCCCCTGTCTATAGAGTAAAATCTGCGGCCGCCCCTGACCAGGGAATTCAGTGCCCATTCTGGCCCAAGTCAGGTCCCCAAACAAGGAGGTGTCCAGACCCTGGTTGCTATCTGGCTTCCCTGTCCCAGCAGGGAAATCTATAGCCCCAAACGTTCCAGAATATAGTGCCCAGCCCTGACCTTCTACTAAGCCTGGCCAGAGCATCCAGATAGCCCCAGAGCCGACCCTACAGCCTCCCTCTGATGGGGAACCCAGCCAACGATCCTATCTGACGGCTCTCAGCCAAGGGCACATCCCCTATCCTTCTCCTCAGAGCTTCAACAGTTGCCTCACCCAGAATTAGACCATAATAGTAGGCCCCACCTGACCAAAGCCAAAGCAGAAACATCCAGAAGCCCAAACTGAGCTGATGGGTGAAGAACAGTCTCTGCCAACAAACCTGTGAAGTCTGGAAGAGAAGCCAGGTTTTTCAAACAGACAGATACCAATGTAAGGAATCAAGTAAAAAAGACTCCAGCTAAGGAAACTAATAAGGCCTCAATAACTGACCCTAAAAAATGGAGTTCTACGAACTGTCAGAGTTGTAGGAAGTTGATCAAAACGTACAAACTTTCAGTTATCGGATAAATAAGTACTAGGGGTGCGTTGTACCCACACGGGGACTACAGCTAACACTGCTCTGAGATCTACAGGAAGGTGTCAAGAGAGTAAATCCTGAGGCACCTGAGTGGCTCAGTGGGTTGGGGCCTCTGACTTCGGCTCAGGTCATGATCTCAGGGTCCTGGAATGGAGCCCTGCATCAGGCTCTCTGCTCAGCAGGGATGCAGAACTCGATCCCAGGACCCTGAGATCATGACCTGAGTCGAAGGCAGAGGCTTTAACCAACTGAGCCACCCAGGTGCCCCTCATTCATTGATTTAAAAAAAAAACAATTTTCTAGACTAGGAATCAAGGGATCTGGGTCTTGGTCCTGACTCTGCTAAAAATTAGATCGATATGTAGATAGATAGATAGATAACAAGAAATTTTTTTAAATCCTATGTTACCCAGAGGCACCTGGGTGGCTCAGTCGTTAAGCGTCTGCCTTCTGCTCAGGTCATGATCCCAGGGTCCTGGGATCAAGCCCCAGGTTGGGCTCCCTACTCCATGGGAAGCCTGCTTCTCCTTCTCCCACTCCCCCTGCTTGTGTTTCCTCTCTCACTGTCTATCAGATAAATTTAAAACACACACACACACACACACAGAGAAAAAAATAAATAAATAAAATCCTATGTAACCCTACACAAGTAACTTCGACATAGAAGGACGGAGACAAGAACCTGCATCTCTCAGCACCACCTGGGGGTGGGGCTTCATGAATAGAGATTCCTGGCCCCAACGACAAACCTGCTCAATTCATTTCTATCTCTGTGTAGCCCCGTAAATTCTGAAATGCAGCACAGGTCTGAAGTCACTTGGTATCTCCCACTTTCTTGCTGCGGTTTCACCAAGTTCTGACCCTTCCCTCCTGAGACCAGCCACAGTCCAAGCTGGTGCATGACATGACACCATTTTCCCACCAGAGGGCAGTGTTGGCTCAGTTTCCCCACCTCACTCCGTGGCCTTTAGATTTGCATCCTGCCCTAAGTATAGTTTTAGGATATTTATACATCTATAGTAACTTTTTTAAAAGTTTCTAAAAACTACCCATATTCCCATTACTTGTTTGAATTGTATGAAGTACACACCCACCCATCCATCCTACCTCCCAAAGTCAGTAAGTCTTAATATCTGTATCCTCCCTAACTTGCTCCTAAATGTAAACACACAAATCCATGGTGAATTTACACACAAGCACATACACACAAACCTTCTTTTTTTCAAATGCGGAATCATATATCCTTTTATCTGCAACTCACATTTTCACATCTATGTGATAGATATCACAATATGTATGGGATAGCACACACATCTTTCTTCTAAAGCCATCCATGTTTTAAGTGGCTGCGTACTATCCCCCTGGATGGTAATCAAAATGCCTATTAATGAATATCTAGGCTTTCTTAGTTTTTCAATTACAAATAGCACTCCAGTTACCATTCTGGAGGATAAATCTTTATATAGTCTTGGCATTCTTTCTGTAGAATACAAATGGAGGATTGCTAAATGAAAAGAGATATTCATCTGTTAGCAAAAACCAGAAGCAATTGTTTTTTTAATTTAGCCAAATTTTATTGCTGTTCTTGTTCTAAAGTTAACTTAACATCAGAAAAAAAGTGAAATCTTGCCATTTGCAATGACATAGATGGAACTAGAGTGTATTATGCTAAACGAAATAAGTCAATCAGAGAAAGACGATTATGATTTCACTGATGTGGAATTTAAGAAATAAAACAGAGGGACATAGGGGAAGGGAGGAAAAAATAAAACGACAAAATCAGAGAAGGAGACAAATTGTTAGAGATTCTTAATCATAGGAAACTAAGGGTTGCTGTTGGGGAGGGGGTGGGGGGATGGGATAACTGAGTGATGGGCATTAAGGAGGCGCGTGATGTAATCAGCATTGGGTGTTACGTGCAACTGATGTATCACTAAATTCTACCTCTGAAACTAATAATATACTATATGTTAATTAACTAAATTTAAATTTAAAAAATAAAAAATTTAAAAACAAAATAAAATGTATCAAAACCTCAAAAAATAATGAAGGCTGGCTTAATTAAGTTATTTTCCCAATTCTGAGTGTTTTTGAGGCAGGAATTCTCTAACAGTCACTGAACCATTCCATAAGTATGAAAAAAATCTTGTTTAAAATATACTACACATTAGCGGAGCCTGGGTGGCTCAGTCAGTAAGTGTCTGCCTTCGGCTCTGGTTGTGATCCCAGGGTCCCGGGATCGAGCCCCATATCAGGTACCCTGCTCAGCTGGGAGCCTGCTTCTCCCTCTCCAGTTCCCCTGTGCTTGTGTTCCCTCTCTCGCTACCTCTCTCTGTCATAAATGAATAAAAAATCTTTAATAAATAAATAAAATATACTACACGTCTACTAAAAAAAAAATGTTTGTGTTGTTTGTTCTATGTTACCAATGATATTTTTTTTTAATTTTTTAAATAACATTCTTTTTTTTAAGATTTTATTTATTTATTTGATAGAGACAACAAGAGAGGGAGCACAAGCAGGGGGAGAGAGAGAGGGAGAAGTAGGCTTCCCGCCGAGCAGGGAGCCCGATGCTGGGCTCAATCCCAGGACACTGGGATCATGACCTGAGCATAAGGCAGACACTTAACGGCTGAGCCACCCAGGTGCCCCAATATTTTAAAATTTTAAATGTTTACATCTCTGTTACTCACACTCCCTATACACAAAACCGGAAAACCAAATACACAAACCCCTGATCCTATGGTGGTGCTGGGAATGACTTCTGTTAAAAGTTGTCAGATAAAGATTTCATCTTGCTTGCCAAGGGCCAGCCTTTGTGGGTTCCTCTGAGCCCCTCCGTTCTAACTGGCCAAAAAAAGAGGTCATTTCGTTCAACTGCACCTGCTTCTCCCGCACATGGGGAAGCAGGGTCACTGCCAAGTCAGAACCAGGGTCTAGGTTCTGATCAGGTTCCAATTTGAGACAAAAAGCTAGTTGTGAGTGCTAATGGGGAGGACCCTTTGTTTAAAAAACCATTTGGGAGATTTTCTTTAAAAAAAAAAAAAAAAAGGCCTTGAATGTCACCGCCACTACCTCAAGAAAGGGCAGGTCGGCTCTCAGCTTGATCTGTACCCAAGAAGGTGGGAAGGATGAATTCATGGCATCGAGATTTCAAAACTCCCAGTGCCCTCTGCGTGCCCGGCACTAAAGGCTGGCACCTTAGAACAGAAGCTCAAAGGGGCTGCACAATTTGGAGGGGAGAAACAGCACGAAGACGTGTGTAAGAGACACGGTTTTACATCCGAGCGGATTCAAAGTTCTATGAAAATGTAAAGGGATACTGCGTTTGGCACAAAATCAAAGGCAGAATGGTAGAGGGGCGGGGCGCAGAAGCGCGCTTGATTTTTTCCCCTAAAGGTCTGGATTTGCGTTTTCCTGGAGGGAACCGCAAGCCTCCTCTCAGCCCGTTCAGCTGCCGCAGCGCCAACTACTGCACCAGGGGTTCCAGCCCATGCCGCTAGGCCTGCGGCTGTGGCTCAGCGTCAGCTGGCACACTGACCTCCGAACTCCTGCCTCGCCGTGTCATCTGATTACAGAAAGATAAAGTCAAAACTATGGAACACGGGGGGAGCACACAAGAAGCGAGAGGAAATTGAGACTATAGCTTCTTGCTGTAGAAAATTAATTTCAACTACTTCTCTCGCACAGCAATTTTAAAAGAGAAGGCTATCTGGTCAACCGAAAAGGCCGGTCTGCGCCTGCAACAGAAGTGTAATAAGAGATTGCAAGGGAAGCTCAGAAGCTGAAGAAACGACCCGAAGGAGGTGATAAATGGCTCACTCTGGGGCAAGGAGCACGTGAGTCTGCGGCAAGACGAAGGGGACTCCAGCTAGCAGCATGGCTGTCCCCCCCGGGATGAGGACAGAATGGCGATTCGTGTGTGGATCTGAGAAAGGTTTGCTGACCCGTCTGTCACGAGGCCCCCAGGGTGGCTTCCGGGGCTGAGTCTGGAGAAGCAAGGTGTCTCCTAGGCAACAGGTGATCTGCAGGAGTAGCGGGGGGGTCTCTACTGGGGGGCAGGGCGGGGGGGGGGGGGGTTGGAGCTGAAAATTTATTTAAGCTGGCCCACAGCCTCCTGCCCTCAAAAGGGGTCAGTCTGGATGGCAGAGTGCCAAGACACAAGCGCAGAGAGAAAGCATTGGATGAGCAGTGAAGCACAATGCCTGGATTTTTCTCGCCCAGAATTCACTCACCTCAAGGTAAAAAGTCCCGTTCCTACTCCAGTCTCCAAAACATCTGAAAGTAATGGGGTTTTCCCAATTAAAATAAGAAGGTGTCTCTAAGCTACAAGATAGCAAAAAGTTATGATCTGGGCACTTTCTTAGTAAATCGCACCCTTGAAAGGATCTCGTACCCACAGGCTTTGCAAGACCTAGGAGCAAACACCCCCCGGGGAGTCACGCAGAGGGCTCTGCTGAGGCCTGAAAAGGTACCGGAGAAGAAAATGTTGATGTGAAAACGGGACAGATCTGTGAGGTTGTTGAGGGCAAGGAGGGGAGGCAAAGGGAAACAAAAAGGGGGAAACCCTTCCCACCGCAGAGAGCTGCTTGTAATTCTCTCCTTTCATACAATCACCAAGACTTTGCAATCATTACCTCACCATATAAGTTTGCTGTATGAGTTCATCTTTTTATCAGGTAAACTGAGTTCTCTTTAAAACATAGTAACGGTGAAATCTGGGACCGGGGGTCCAGCCATTTCCAGGTAAGGAAAGGCCTTTGTTCACGTGGGTTATTCGCAGCGGGCCACCCAGAGCGGGTCTGTGTATGGGAAGGACATCACCTATAGGCCGGCCCGCTGGCTTTCCAGAGGAATGGGAATCCTGTGACGCCCTCCATTTTTAAAAGGTAAAATCTTGAGGTCTTTCTAAGATCAAACAGAGGATGTTGAAAAGGTGCAGGCTTGCAAATGAAACGTTCCAGAAACTTCCGCATTCTGGGTTTTTGAAACAATAAAGGGGAGAGCTTCTGTAGTCTTTAGTCAGAGCCTAGTTCTCTCAGTGCTCTTGAGAAAGCAAGCACTCTCTGATGCTTAAAGATGGTGATTTGTTGGACTTCCCATGAAACTTGCGGCCACAGCGGTAACTCTCAGCCACTGGGGCGTGCCATGGGTCAACCATCTTGGACCAGGGCATTCTCTTTTTTTTTTTTTTTCAAGATTTTATTTATTGGACACCTGGGTGACTCAGTTGGCTGAGCATCTGCCTTTGGTTTGGGTCATGATCCTGGGGTCCTGGGATCAAGTCCCACGTCGGGCTCCCTGGTCAATGGGGAGCCTACTTTTCCCTCTGCCTGCTGCTCCCCCTGCTTGTGCTCTCTCTGATAAATAAATAAAATCTTAAAAAAAAAAGATTTTAATTATTTATTTGACAGAGAGTGAGAGAGTACAAGCAGGGGGAGCAGCAGGAAGAGGGAGAGGGAGAAGCAGACTCCCTGCCAAGCAGAGAGCCTGATGCAGGATTCTATCACAGGACCCCGGGATCATGACCTGAGCTGAAGGCAGACACTTAAGGACTGAGCCACCCAGGCTGTTTATTTTCACTTAATTTTTGTTTGTGGCTAGTAAAAACAATTGTAATTGAGGTTTTTTTACATCGACTGTATACCCAGAAAGCTTGCAATTTCTCTTAACAATTCTAATAATTTAAAAAAAAACAATTCTAATAATTTATCTGTATAATCATTTGCATTTTTTAAGGCATATAATCTGTGGATCATGAGGATTTCGTTCTTCCCTTCCAGTCCTTATATTTTGTATGCCTTTCTCTCCATTCCCACACTGGTTAGGACCTCTAACGCGATGGTGAAAAGAATTACTGGCAGCAAACCTCCTGTTTCACGCTCAATAGCAAAGGGAAAATTTCCTACAATTTATCTTTTACCTTTACAATGTAAGTTTCTCATGCATACACTTTATTAGGTTATGAAATTTTCCTTCTATTCCAAGTGCACTAAGGATTTTCTTATGAATATTGAATTACAATCAAATATATTTCTGGGGCGCCTGGGTGGCTCAGTTGGTTAAGCGACTGCCTTCGGCTCAGGTCATGATCCCGGAGTCCCGGGATCGAGTCCCATATCGGACTCCCGATTCTGCGGGAAGTCTGCTTCTCCCTCTGACCTTCTCCCCTCTCATTCTCAGTCTCTCTCTCTAATAAATAAATAAAAAATCTTTAAAAAAAATATTTCTGAATTTATTGAAATGATCCCATTAAATGATAAATTACATTCATTGGTATTCTTTTTCTTTTTCTTTTTTTTTTTTTTTTTTCAGAAAGAGAGAGCAGGGGTGGTGGGGGTGGGGCGCAATGGTGAGATAGGGCGAGAGAGAGAGAGAGAATCCCAAGCAGGCTCCACACTCAGCATGGACCCCATCACAGGGCTCAACCTAATGACCCTGAGATCGTGACCTGAGCCAAAATCAAGAGTCAGACACCCAACCAACTGAGCCACGCTGGAGCCCCCATTGATATTCTAAAATTAAACCAAACTTGCATTCTTTGGGTAAATGCAAATTCAGTGTTGACTCTCTTTGCATGCTCTGGAATAGTTTCTGTGGGATTAAAATCACTTATTCCCTAAATTTTTGGAAGAACTCAGTTGTGGTCATTTGGAACTGCTGTTTTCTCAGAAGAAAGATTTTTTAACTACTGATTAAGGATCGTATATGGATTAAGAGCATAGACCTGAAGCTAACCTGCCTGCAAGTAATTTCCAGCTTTGCCTCCTACTTGTCTTACAACCTTAAGCAAGTTACATGACCTGTGACTTGGTACCCTCATCAATAAATAGGAATGACAACATCCTCTACCCTGCATGATCAAACATATGTAAAACATGGAGAGTATCGCCCGGACCACAGCAAGTGCCATGCATTTGCTATTATTATCACTGACTTGATTTCATTAATAATTACAAAATTACTCAAGTGTTCATTTTATTCTTTTTTGAAATTTTTAAAAATTTTAGTAGAAAAAAAATTTTTTCATAGAAAACACCTAACAAAATTTGCCATCTAGACCATCTTTAAGTTCAATAGCATTAGGCACATTCATAGGGGGCAACCATCCCCACTATCCGTCTCTGGAACTTTTCTCATCTTGCAAAATTAAAATCACAGCTAATGAGAACTCCCCAGGCCCTCCGCCCCTCCCCCCACCCACCTGCTGTCAGCCACCATTCTACTTCCGTCTCTATGAATCTGACGACTCTACATTCCTCACATAAGTGGCATCTTCTAGTATTTATGACTTTTGTGACTGGCTTATTTCACGTAGCACCATGTCTTCGCGGGTCATCCGTGTCCTAGTATGTAGCAGAATCCTCCTTCCTTTTTAAGGCTGAATAATATTGCATTGTGTGTCTATACCTCATTTTGTTTACCCATTCATCGATCCATTGATGGGCATTTGAGTTGTTTCCATCTTTTGGCTATTATGAATAACACTCCTGTGAACATGGATGTACAAATACCTCTTGAAGTCTCTGCTTTTCACTCTTTGGGTTATAAACCCAAAATCGTATGGGAGTTCTACTTTCAATATTTTGAGGAACCACAGTACTGTTTTCCATGGTGGGCTGCACCATTTTACATTTGTACCAATGGAGCACAAGGCTTCTAATTTCTCTACATCCTTCCCAACAGGCGTTATTCCATTTTTTTCCCCATTTTTTGATAGTAGCCATTCTAATGAGTATAAGATGGTATCTCATTATGGTTTTGACTTTTGTTTGCCTAATGATGAGTGATGTTCAGCATCTATCCATGTGCATATAGGATATTTGTATATCTTCTTTGGAGAAAAGTCTATTCAAGTCCTTAGCCCATTGTTTAATAGTGTTGTTTGTCTGCTTTGTTCTTGAGTTTTGGTTTAGTTTATATTCTGAAACAAAATTTTTTCTGGAACGAAAAAAAAATTTCCCATTTTCACAAAATCCAAGTTGTCCAGTTTTGTTTTGTTTTGTTTTTTTCATTTATTGACTATTCTTTTTGTGTCATAAGTTTTCCCTTTAATTCTGGATCAGTTTGGATGCACTTTATTCTTCTAGGCATTCAACCACTTTATCTGTTTCCAAATTTATTTTTTTTAATATTTTATTTATTTATTTGATAGAGGATTTTTTTTAATATTTTATTTATTTATTTGATAGAGGAGAGAGATCACAAGTAGGCAGAGAGGCAGGCAGAGGGAGAGGGGGAAGCAGGCTCCCTGCTGAGCAGAGAGCCCAATGTGGGGCTCGATCCCAGGACCCTGAGATCATGACCTGAGCTGAAGGAAGAGGCTTTAACCCACTGAGCCACCCAGGCCCCCCTGTTTCCAAATTTATGATATCTTTTTCTTATCTTACTAATCTATGCAGCATTAAGTACTTAGAGTCCCATTTTTCATGCTTAATATTATTTTCTTCTGTCTTCTCTTTTTTTCTTAGTCAATCTGGCCGTGGGATTTTCAATGGTATTAATATTTACATGTAATATCTGACTGCTGATGCTAACTTGCTACCTTTTTTTTCTGTTTCCTTCTGCTGGACTCTTCCATTTCTTCTCTTCTTTCTTTGGAATTGTCCTCTGTCCTTTCTCTAATTTCTCAAGATGAATGCTTAGCTCATTTATTTTCAGCCTTTCTTCTTTTCAATTATAAACTGTTAGGGCCAGAGATTTTCTTCTATGTTCCACAAATTCCAAAAGTGGTAATTTATGATAGTTCAGTTGTGACTATATTCCAATTTTTATTTTGATATATTCTTCAACCTAATAGTGTATAAGTTATTATTTATAACATAAATAATATGAGTGGTTGAAACTACACTAGAAATAATAGTGATAGAGAAATATGTCTGTGGACTTAATTCAGTTCTCTGTGGCTCCAGATTTTTTAACAATTTTTTTTAAGATTTTATTTATTTATTTGAGAGACAGAGAAAGTGAGAGAGAGCATGCGAGGAGAGGTTAGAGGAAGAAGCAGACTCCCCGGGGAGCCGGGAGCCTGATGCCGAACTTGATCCCAGAACCCAGGGATCACGACCCGAGCCGAAGGCAGCTGCTCAACCAACTGAGCCACCCAGGTGCCCCTCTGTGGCTCCAGATTTGAAAGCAAGTTATATGGTGAATTATCAGTCAGGTAGCACTTTTTTAAATAATCAGGCCAAATCTAGTGAGGGCAGCCTTACTTTGGCATCAAGAATAATCATTCTTGGGGCGCCTGGGTGGCTCAGTGGGTTAAAGCCTCTGCCTTCAGCTCAGGTCATGATCTCAGGGTCCTGGAATCAAGCCCCGCATTGGGCTCTCTGCTTCCCCCCTCTCTCTGTCTGATTCTCTGCCTACTTGTGATCTCTCTCTCTGTCAAATAAATAAATAAAATCTTTAAAAAAAAGGAATAATCATTCTTTGGCTTGTCTGGCTGGCTCAGTCAGTAGAGAATGTGACTCGACCTCAGGGTCATGAGTTTGAGCCCCATGTTGGGTGTAGAGATTACTTATATAAAAAAATCCATCTTTTTTTAAAAAAAAGAATAATCTTTCTTTGAGATTATTATGATCACAATAGGGAATACTGCTATGAACCATTTTGAAAAATTTTTAAATATGAAAAAAAAGATTACTGGTATCCTGTCCAGAATATCTTTCCAGGTTATCTCTGCTTTTATTATCTTTGAATTATTTATAACTCCATAAATTAAAGAAATTTGATAATAATGCAAAAGATTTTATCTCTAGAAATGCAAATTAGTTAGAACCATTTGAATAAAATTGATTATTGACCCATTCTGCAACTGTTTTAAATTCATTTCAGCCTTCCTTAAATGCTTGTGTGTGTGTGTGTGTGTGTGTGTGAGTGTGTGTGTGTGTGTGCGTGTGACACACTACTTGGAATTGTCCTTTGAATCAACTGTAACTTCTTACTGGTTCCTTCACTAATTTAATGAGTTAAATAAGTTGAGAACATGTTCATTTAAAGAAATCAACTACTAAAAGAAGTATGTTAAAAATTTTTTACTCTGAACATTTATCCGTCTCCCCTTATAAATATGATAATTTTGTTTCAGATGTTTTAAAACTATGTTATTAAATTTATAGAAGTCTAGAATACTGTCTCTTCCTGGGATAATTTAATCTTCTCTCTTTATGAAACCCTCTTTTTCACGCATAATAGTGCTTCTTGACTCAAGCTCTATTTTCTTTGTAGTTAACAATAGCTTTAAGTTAGTATATGCTCACTTCTTCTTTACCATATCTTTAATTTCAAGTATTTCTGTGCATTTGTTTTAGATATATCTCTTGGGGAAAAAATGCATACATACAGAGAGAGAGAGAGAGGCGCTTGGGTGGCTCAGTCCTTAAGCGTCTGCCTTCGGCTCAGGTCATGATCTCAGGATCCTGGGATCAAGCCCCGCAACCGGCTGCCTGCTTGGCAGGAAACCTGCTTCTCCCTCTCCCACTCTCCCTACTTGTGTTCCCTCTCTCGCTGTGTCTCTCTCTGTCAAATAAATAAATAAATGAATACATACATACATATATATACTATAATGAGATTTTTTTGTCTTCATGTAGTTTAAAAATCTGTCCTTCAACTATAGAATTTAGTTCATTTAAATTTATAGTAATTGTGGGTATATTCGCACTTATAGCTATGATCTTATTTTACTTTTTTCTAATTTTCTTGCCTGTTTTTTTCCTTTCTTTCCTTTCTTGCTCTCTTGTGAAGCTATTTTTCTTTTGCTCATTCCAGTTTTTCCCCTCCGCTACTTCTGTTCTTTAATTAGCTCCCTGTTATGAGCTGTATTGTGTCCCTCAAAAAAGATATGTTAAAATTCTAACCCTCAGTACCTCGGAATATGACCTTATTTAAGTAACATCATTGCGGCTATATAATTTGTTAAGTTAAAATAAGGTCATACTAGAGTAGGATGGGTCCTTAATCCAATATGACTGATGTCCCAATATGACTGATGACAGAGACACAGAAGAAGAACAGCATGTGAAGATGGAGGCCCCAGTTGAAGTGATGCATCCACAAAACAAGGAACACTGTGGATTTCTGGCTGTCTTCAGAAGATGGGAGAGAGGCATGAACAGGTTCTCCCGAGAGCATTCAGAAGAAACCAACCATGCTGACACCTTCATTTTAGACTTCTAGCCTCCAGAACTATGAGCAAATAAATTCTGTTGTTTGTGGCACTTTGTGATGGCAAATCTAGGAAACCAATGTGCTACTCAAGAAACTATAACATGCATACCCAACTTAACAAAGTCAATAATTAACCATCGTCTTTGCCATTCTCCTGAACAACACGAGGACCATGGGATATTTTAACATTTATTCTTCCTCTTAACATAGATTACTATTCTTTCTTCTTTTCTATTTTTTTCCCAATCCCATAAGACATTATTTTTGTGATTGTTATATACATTCATGATTTGCTTAGTTTAACCACTATTGACCACTTTTTGTTATTGTCACTTAGATTCCTTTTTTGCATCTCAAACTTCCTCTCTGGGATTACTTTCCTTGCTTCTGAAGTGCATTCGTTAGGATTTGCTGATGTGAAATGCTCTTAGTTTTCATTAGTGTGATAATGTCTTTATTAGACACACAGTTCTCGGTTGGCAGGTGTTCACTCTTAGCACACACCGCATATATTACTCCACCTTGTTCTGACTTCGATTGTTGCTGACGAGAACCCTCTTGAGAAGTCAGCCATCCGGGGTGCTTGGGTGGCTCAGTGGGTTAAGCCTCTGCCTTGGGCTCCGGTTGTGATCTCCGTCCTGTGATTGAGTCCAGCATTGGGCTCTCTGCTCAGCAGGGAGCCTGCTTCCCCGCCTCCCTCTGCCTGCCTCTCTGCCTACTTGTGATCTCTCTGTCAAATAAATAAATAAAATCTTAAAAAAAGAAGAGAAAGAAGAAGAAGAAGAAGAAGAAGAAGAAGAAGAAGAAGACAGCCATCATTGTCCCCTTTGGGTTAATCTATCTTTCCTATATGGCTGCTTTTAAGGTTTTCTCAAATTTGGCATTTTTCAGCTCTCTCTATTGTCTCCAAGTGTGGATTTCTATTTATGTTTTACGATGGGAATTTGTTGAAACTTTGGAATCTGAGAACTAATGTCTTTATCATTTCAGCAAAAGGGTTAGCCCTAGTTCCTCAAATGTTACCATGACCTCATTCTCCCTCTCCTCTCTTTTTAGAACTTCTGGAACTTAGATGAGATGTATGTTACACCTTTCGCTCTATTCTCCCTTTCACGTTTTTTCTCTGTAATTCCATGTGCATAATCAGTCAGTTCTTAGGATGTGTCTTCCTGCTCACTAATTCTCTCTCTAGTGTCCAAGCTACTGTGTTAAACCCATCCACTGATTTTCTATCTCTATATTTGTATTTCCACAAGTCGTATTTGGTAAGTTTTCAAATTGGCTTGATTTTTATATTATTCATGCTCTCCAGGACAAAACTGCCAAGAACATAAGTAGAGTTGAACAATTTGGGTTTATTACTCATTGCAGCAAAAGAAAATGCACACCACGGGGAATCATAAGGCATCTCAATAAAAGGGTGGTTAAAAAAAAAAAAGGCCTAATATAAGATTTGGGCTGTGGTTGGGTGGTTTGGGTAGGGTAAGGAAGCTAAGGATATTATCAGGAAGTAGGATAATTCTAGGTATCAGTAAATCTTATCTAGAAGGAAGATAGATGAGAGACCAAGACTAAAATTATAATAGCAGTGACTCCTATTAGCCAAGATGGGGGATGTTTGACCATTTTTCTATTAGGAGAATTTCATATTTTGTCATACATGGTAATGGTGGGGTCTTGCTTTTGTCTTATCCCATCCTGGGCACAGATTGGCTTTATCTGATGCTGCTGTTCGGTGAAATTGTTTATGTTCAACGGAACCACATGGCCCAGCAGTGAGTGCCAGGCCAGCTCTTAGACATCAGGGGTTACTTTTCACTTTCCCCATGGTCTCTTAGTTCCTTAAATTCTCATCCTTCCTTTTATATCTTTATACACATTAAACATGTTCACTTTATACTCTGAGTCAGATCATTTCAAGATCTGAAATTTCTAGAGACCTAATTTTGCTATCTGTCATTTCAGCTGGCTCTTGTTTATAGTGGCATGTGTGTTTGTGTGCACACGCGTGTGTGTGCCTGTGGATGTGTGTGTGTGTTGGACTTCTGCCTGTGGTTCTGTAGTTCTTGAACTTTACCTGTGTGAATTCTGAACCTTGAAGGTGGGTTCCTCCAGGGGACATCTATGTTCGCTTCCATCAGGAACCTGAAAGCACTACATACAACCTATAAGCATTTTTTTTTAAATTTTTTTAAGATTTTATTTGTATATTTGACAGAGAGAAAGAGCACATGCAGGGAGAGTGGGAGAGGGAGAAGCAGGCTCTCCGCTGAGCAGGGAGCCCAATTCGGGACTCGCTCCCAGGACCCTGGGATTACAACCTGAGCGGAAGGCAGATGCCCCACCAACTGAGCCACCCAGGCACCCCTATACAATCTATAAACATTTTTAACTTAATTATCAGCTTGATGTTCGGATCATCTTGATAATGTGAATTTGTGCAGCAAACTTATGTGAGTGACAGTTTTAAGCTTGAGTTTTCAGGTAATACATTGATTACTCTCTGCCTTAATGCAGATGAACTTACCATAAGTTATGGCAGAGTATGGATTTTTTCTAACTCACTCTCATGCAGAGCATGTCACTGCAGGGTGTCTCAGATCTACACAGCAAGTCTTCTACTAGATTCTCCATAGATGGGCCCCAGGCTTTATCTCGTGTCCCTTGTGCCATGAAAACTCAAGCTCACAATGATTAAGCAATGACTTAATCCTGAGTGAAAGCTGCCTTGAGCATTCTACTTACCTCTCTGGGTTCCTGCTTTTACTTGTCTAGGTTACTTTTTGGTTGTTTTATTTCATTTTGTTTTGTTTTGTTTTGTTTACTTTTGAAGATTCTGTATTTCCTTTACAGGTCACTGGTGTATTTAAAAATTTTTTTTAACTCTTTTATCCAGAATTATCAAACAAGTTCCCTATGAGAGGAAACTAGTCTCAGAAATCCATGACAAAATCATCTCTGTGGGGCACTAGGCTTACTTGAAAGTATGTTTTCATTCAAACCCAAGTCATTCCACTGTATCTCTTCCTTGAGACCTGAAAACGTCCTAGACCTTTAGAGTCGGAGGACTCAGCCAAACTCGTCCTCTTATGGAAGAAGAAACTGAGGCCCAAAGAATCAAAACTGGTCACCTCTAGCTGAGATCAGGCCTCAGGCTCTGACACAAAGCCCATGTTCTTTCTTATGGAGGCAAACCACTCACCCACAACTGGCCGAGGGGAAATGTTTCCTGGAGAGATTAGCGCCGGGCCCATTCAATTTTACAAACACCTGAACAAATATAGGTCTTTTGTTTGGGAAACTGGGCCATCATGCTAAGAGATAAATGCCAACTGTGTCTTTTTCTCTCTTTCTGAACTTGCACTCTAATATGGAGAAGGGATCTACCCAGCGGCTCTGAGGCAGGAGAGGGTGGAGGTATCTTGAAACCTCAGCTCGTCTTTCTGCCTGGAAAGACGAAACGGGGATACACGGAGAAGCTGAGAAACCTGAGATGTAAAAGCTGGAAAAGATGGGCTGGATTAGCGGTTAGCTTGTTCTAAAGACAGCAGGACCCATGGTGGGGGGACTTCAAGGAAGAATGGCACGACTATAGTCAATTTGAGAAGATGCTTCTCATTACCACCTATCAGGGTCACCAATGCTCTGCCATTAGTACTTATCGTATTTTGTTCTCTAAATACATTGTCTCGGGGTGCCTGGGTGGCTCAGTGGGTTAAAGCCTCTGCCTTCAGCTCAGGTTATGATCTCAGGGTCCAGGAATCGAGCCCCACGCCGGGCTCTCTGCTCGGCGGGGAGCCTGCTACCCCCTCTCTCTGCCTGCCTCTCTGCCTACTTGTGATCTCTCTCTCTCTGTCAAATAAATAAATAAAATCTTTAAAAAATAGTAATAAAATAAAATAAATGCATTGTCTCAGTGGAAAAGAACAAGTCCATAGGGATGAGATCTGTATTGTTCACACTGGTAGAAAAATTTACTTTCATTTTCCAACCAATCTTTACAGCCGGCCTCTAAGGCAGAGCTTGCAGAAGCTGATGTCTGCTCAGGCCGGGGAAGTCGTACAAAGGGATGAAACAAACAGAGTATACGCTAAAGGCAAGAGAGGGCTCCAGCAAACAGGAATAAATGCTGAGGGGTGTGGCTACGCATATAAAATATTTCCTTTTGTGTAAAGCAGATTGGAGGAGACAGAGTTAAAGTTGCATATGCTTACACAGAGGGCCTTCAGAAGAATCCCCCCAGGAAATCACTTTCCTGTTAAGGAAAGTGATAGAAACAGACAGATGAGGGCTCTCTGCTCAGCAGGGAGCCTGCTTCCTCCTCTCTCTCTGCCTGCCTCTCTGCCCACTTGTGATCTCTCTCCCTCTGTCAAATAAATAAAATCTTTAAAAAAAAAAAAAAGAAACAGATGAGAGGTAGGGAATATGATGGGCATATAGGGAGCATACCTTTTCATATTTTTTTAAAATTTTTGAGCCATATGAATGTATTATTCAAACTTTTAAATTAATAAAACATAATTTTAATAAGCAAATAAGAGCAATTGTTTAAAAGATTGCCATTCCTCAGTTCCATTGCCGTCACACAGAAATGCATGCTTAATGTTGCCAGTTCTCCCAAGTTTTAAGAAATGCCAAAATTTGAGATCTGGTTTGTTTTGGTTTTTTTTTTTCACCTTTCCTCATTTAAAAAATGTTTAAGGGATGCCGGTAGCACAATCAGTTAAGCGTCTGCCTTCAGCTCAGGTCGTGATCCCAAGGTCCTGGGATCAAGTCCTGCATTGGGCTCCCTGCTCAGCGGGAAGCCTGCTTCTCCCTCTCCCTCCCCCTGCTTGTGCTCTCTCTCTCTGACAAATAAATAAAATCTTTTTTAAAAATGTTTAGTATGACAGAATTTAAACATACAGAGAAGTTGCAGAAAGTTAAAAAAATTCCCAAGTACATTTCACTAAGACTCCTCAAACATTAAAATTTTGCCACATTTGCTTTATTCTTTTCTCTACCTATATGTGGGGGGGGGGCCGCAGAGGGGTGTATAGATAAACAGGAGGTAGGTAGGTAGATAGATATTTTTTCTAAACTGAGAAGTTGAAGACATGACTCCCTTTTCTACATAAATACTTGACTATATATTTTCTAAGTACATTCTTTTATAAAACCACAATGAAACTATCAAAACCAGGAAATTGGCACTGATACTTTATTCAGACTTCGTCAACTTCAACTTTCCCAATAATACCCTTTATAGCAAAAGAAAACCCTGGATCATGTTTGCATCCAGTTTTCATGCCTTTTTAGTCTCCTTCACTGTTGTTGTTTTTTTTTTTCTTTTTGAAGATTTTATTTATTTAAGAAAGAGAGAGAGAAACAACAAGGCGGTGCGGGGGAGGCAGCAGAGGGACAAGCAGACTCCCCACTGAGCACAGAACCTTACACGGGCTGGATTCCAGGACTCTGAAGTCAAACACTTAACCAACTGAGCCACCTAGGCGCCCCTAGCCTCCTTTAATCTAGAACAATTATTCAATCTTTCCTTGACCTTCACAATCTTAACAGTTTTGAAGATTATAGGTCTGCAGTTGATTATGTTTTCCAAAAATAATAACAACAATATTTCTTGTCCCACATGCTTTTCCAGAACCTTCTTACTACTCTCCATTGAGAGGTGGAGTCTATTTTCCCTCTCCTTGAACTTGAGTGGGATTGTTCCTGCTTTAATCACTGGGGTATAGCAGAAATTATGCCATGTGACCTCTGAGGCTAAGTCGTAAAAAGGATATGGTTTTTCCTTGTTTCTCTGTACATATATATATCTTTTATTTTCTTTTCTCTCTCCCCACTTACCCTTGGAACCCAGCCAAGGGGCCACGTGGGAAGACCACATACAAGTGTTTCTGCCAGCAGTCCCAGTCAGGGTCTCAGCTGATGGCCAGCATCTACCACCAGATAGGCAAATGAAGGAGCCTTTAGAAATTTCCAGCCCTCAGGCTTGGAGAATTCTAACTGAGCCCCACACATCATGGGAGAGAAACAACAAACCATCTCTTTTGTGCTTTTTGTGAATTCCTAACCCACAGAAGCCTATGAGCATAATAACAGATTATTTTACACCACTAAGTGTTGGGGTTATTTGCTATACACAACCACTGTAACCAGAACAAAGTCCGTGATTTGATTTTTTTAAAAAATCTTTCAATTTGTAGTTACCTGATGTCAGATCTGTTTTTTACTATTTCCATTTCTTAAAAATATCAGCTCAGAGGTGCCTAGCTGGCTCAGTCAGTTAAGCCTCTGACTTCAGCTCAGGTCATGATCTCAGGGTCCTGAGTCTGTAGGGCCCTGCACTCAGTGAGGAGACTGCTTCTCCCTCTGCCTCTGCCCCTCCCCCCACTTGTGCACTCGCGCTCTCTCAAATATATAAATAAAATATTTTAATTAATTAATTAAATGTTTTTTAATTTATGTTACTTAAAATTATGTATTAAAATTTATGTAGTTTTAAATTATGTAATTAAAATTAAATTTTAATTTATGTAATTAATTTCATTAATTAATTAAATGTCAGCTCAGATTGAAGCACTTTAAAATACAGTGTGGACCAGACAATAGTTTTTTAGATAGAACGCTAAAAGCACAATCCATGAAAGAAAAGCTAATTAAGTTGGAATGGACTTCATTAAAATTAAAACTGCTATGTGAAAGATGCTGTCAGGAGAACGAGAAGACTAGCCATGCACTAGGAGAAAATATTTGCAAAAGACACATCTGATAAGGGGCTTGTATCCAAAATACACAGAGAACTCTTAAATCTCCACAATAAGAAAACAAACAACCCAGGGGAGGTGGGTGGGGGATGGGGTAACTGGGTGATGGACAGTAAGGTGGGCGCGTGATGCAATGAGCACTGAGTGTTATACACAAAGGATGAATAACTGAACTCTACCTCTGAGGGGCACCTGGGTGGCTCAGTGGGTTAAAGCCTCTGCCTTTGGCTCAGGTCATGATCTCTCAGGGTCCTGAGATTAAGGCATTGTGCTCTGTGCTCAGCAGGGAGCCTGCTTCCTCTTCTCTCTCTGCCTGCCTCTCTGCCTACTTGTGATCTTTCTCTGTCAAATAAATACAAATAAAATCTTTTAAAAAAATGAAATCTACCTCTGAAACTAATGAGGCACCTTTTATTAATGAATTGAATTTAGATAAAATAAGTTAAAAAAAAAAGAGAGAAGAAAACAAACAACCCAGCCTAAAAATGGACAAAAGATCTGAACAGATACCTCACCAAGGAGAATAAACAATGGCAAGTAAGTATATGAAAAGATGCTCCACATCCTCTCCCATTTGTGAATTGCAAATTAAACCAATAATGATAATACCAGTAGGCTGGCTAATTGATAAGAATGAGATACCATCAGAATGGCTACAATCCAAACTTATGACAACCCCAAATGCTGGGGAGGATGTGGAGTATATAGGAAATCTCATTCACTGCTGGTGGGAATGCAAAATGGTACCGCCATAACTGCCCCAAACTAGTGGCAACCAAGATGGACGTCAATAGATGAACAGATAAACTGTGGTACCTACAGACAATGGAATAATATTCAGCAATAAAAAGAAATGAGCTATCAAGCCATGAAAAGACATGGAAAAAGCTTAAGCGTATATCGTTGTAAAAGGAGCCAACTTCAGGGGCGCCTGGGCGGCTCAGTCCTTAAGCCTCGGTCTTCAGCTCAGGTCATGATCCCAGTGTACTGGGATTGAGTCCCCGCATGGGGGGGGGGGTCCCTCCTCAGCAGGAAGCCTGCTTCTTCCTCTCCCACTCCCCTTGCTTATGTTCCTTCTCCCCTGTGTGTCTCTTTCTGTCAAATAAGTAAACAAAATCTTTAAAAAAAAAAAAAAGGAGCCAACTATATAATTCCAGCCATATGACATCCTGGGAAGGGCAAAATTGTGGAGACAGTAAAGAGATGAGTGGTTGCCAGGGATTCGGGGAAGGGAGGGATGATTAGGTGAAGTACAGGGATTTTTAGGGCAGGGAAACTATTCCATAGGATCCTATATGAGTGGATCCACATCCTTTTACATTTGGCCCAACCCATAGAATACACTACACGAAGACGAACCTGAATGTAAACAATATACTTTGTTAACAATCACGCATCCATATTAGTTCCTAAATTGTGACAAATGTACCACACTAATGCAAGATGTTAATAACAGAGGAAACTTTTGGGGGATAGTAATTAATATAGGAACTCCGTACTTTCTGCTCCATTTCTCTGTAAACCTAAAATTACTCTTTTAAAAAAAGTCCCTTAATCTAAAACAAACAGTGTGCGTCAAATATACCATCGCTGAAGGACCAATGTTTGGTAAACTTCGTTTAAGAAAAATGAAGGATCCACTATGTATCGATAACTCCCATTTTCAGGAAAAAAAGACCAATACAATAAGTGGCCATTACAGTAGTTAATGGTTGAGTCAAGACTAGAATTTAGGCCTCCTTGTCCATTTCCAAGTTCTTTCCAACCCACCTTGCGGCAACATTTGGGTCCTCGCCCAAAGGTAAGACTTAAATAAAATTGGGTTTGCTCTGAACTGTATGTTACTACAGGAGAAACTCCCACTTAATAAAAGAATGAGCACCATCTCCAAAAATGAGCTGTTACAGATTCTAATTTGTAGAACAATGATCAGTATGATCAAGAATGCCTTCCCATGACCAGATTGCAGGGGGGAGGTGTATCCTGGCCCCTGAGTAATCCCACCCCAATATGACATGATCTCCCAAGGTTGGTGTGAGAGACACAGCTAGCAACGACCTCAAAAACTGTTGCTTTTCTTTCTACGCCTTTCTCTAAGAATCTTGATAAGTCGTAAAAAGGAACCATTATCCTTAAGTCATTTCAGAGGGAAGAGTGTAGCTTTTGCTTTAGGATAACAAAGCTTTGGTGCATGCATATACATTTAATATATCTCCTTTATGCATATGTTTGATCACATGGATCTACTTTTTGAGAAATTACTGCAAATTCGTGGAGAATAAAACACCAATCCTTTATATGTGGCCAGTGCTTTACATCTTAAAAAAGAACATTTATGTGGATTACCCGCACACCCCGCATGATCTTGCATCAACCCAGTGAGATAAATTTCACTGTGCCCATTTATAGATAAGGAAATAGAAGTTCAAAAAAGCTGTATGACTTAGCCAAGTCCCTACAGTAAAGGGTATAATACAATTTTTTTTTAATTTTTTATTAACATATAATGTATTATTTGCCCCAGGGTACATGTCTGTGAATCATCAGGCTTACACATTTCACAGCATTTGCCATAGCACATACCCTCCCCCATGTCCATATCCCTACCCCCCACCACCTCCCAGCAACCCTTAGTTTGTTTCGTGAGTTTAGGAGTCTCTTATG